>CM057338.1:672418016-673042107 GCA_030015575.1 Agapanthus africanus | reverse complement strand
TATCTGTTGCATAGATAGATGCGTTGGTTTGGGACAGTCGTACTACTATTTTGGCCTACGTCAAGGGTATGTACGGGTGGGTTCAAATTAACCTGGACAATGACGGGTAGAACTTGACGTGTGACATATGATATTTTGACCTCACGCCAAGGTCATAAGAGCATGGGCAAAAATCCACATCGGGAGTTTCAAAAGAACTGAAACTTGCCAGATATGCGCATACCTTCTGGAGTGTGATAGCGTGAGCGGATTCCGTCACGTTATCTTGCGATGATAGTTGGATCCCGATTCCCACCGATGAGTTGGTTTACTCCTCGGGTGATCCCGGCTAATTATTCTTTCAGGTTTGGGGAAGAATTTGACGTTACAGTGGGAGGTTTCCAGATTAGATAAAGTGATAACCATTCTGATCTAGGTTAGAGTGCACGTTGAGTGTTTCTTTTCTCTCTCTCTCTGGCAGCGCCCTTTGACCTGACCCTAGACTATGACTCAGTGACCAAGTTGACCGAACCTTCTAAATCACTGGCTTTTGGATTGTCAGAGTTGCAGACCTCATTGCCGCTCCTTCTTTTACCCTTTTCTCCGGGACACCCCGTATTACTACGAACGTCCACTTCCATTAGACAAAACCATCGTATGGTTATATACGAACTCGAAGGAATTCGAGGATTGTTTCTGGTTCTGGAGAAAACGAATAGGACTATTCAGTTGTCTTTTCATTTTTACCTTCTCTCTCACATTGCAAGTACACCTTGGTTTAGGAGACAGTACACCTATTACGCAAATTGGAAAGTTTTTCAGACCATAATATTGCATTTATCATTCCCCTATTCTTATCCTTTTTATAAATAAACAGGTACTCTTGACGCACGTTTGTTGCATATTACAGGTTACAGGTTTCTGGAGCAAATACAGTGAAAAAGACACAAAACAACAGAAAAGGGACTTTTGACCAACAATTGGACGGATCCTAGTCAAGCCTAGACGAAGAACAGTACAAGGTCCAAAAATGTCATGAGAACGGTTGAAAGATCGCTACAAATATTCACTGAAATATCTGGAGAAGACCTAGAAGCCTAACAGAGAAAAGGACTATGGAAATAGAAAGCCCAAGAAACAAGGAATAAAGCCCAGAAGTTTCACAAAGTGGATCCACTGTTTGGCCGCGGATCCGCGGCCAAACCCATGCTGGCGCCGCGGTTCCGCGGCCGTACAGAGAGCATGTCGGTGGATTTTTTCCTGGGTTGTTGCGTCGGTGCAGATGTTAGGATTTAATGTGGGCAAATCTGTAATTTTGCATGTGCGAGAGTCTGTAGCCCTAGGTTTCCTATTTTCCTATAAATTGTAATCTTAGATCTAAAAATTGTATGCCTCTTTTCAATAAATAAAATTCAGAAATTCTGGACGTGACATTCAGATCTGTTCTTTATCGCTTGGAGGGAGCCATCACCATTAGTAAGTATTTTTCTTTTATTCTTTTAATGTTATTTCATCCCCTAATGAGCGAGTAGTCTCCTCGCTTGTTAGGGTTAGCCTTAGGGAAAGGGTTGAGAGATGAGATCTCTCACCCCTTTCAATGCCTAACCCATTAAGAACTCCATGCATGCGCGCACAACCGCTCCCTGCGGCAGCCTACCCTTCGAGGTAACGGTGAACCGCAGTATAAAGGGCTGGTTGCGCGCGTTTTCCATGGGGGTTAGAGTAAATAACGATAAAGGAAGGATACGAATCTAGAGGAAGAAAACATCTTCCCAAAAGAGTCGTATCCACTTTATCGATAATTACTATAACACCTAATGGATCTAAAATACGGCATTGAAAGCGGTGAAGGAAACATCAATCTCCAAAACTTCCTCTAAGCCTAACCCTAACAAGAATTTAAATTAGATTAATTAAGTTTTAGATCTAGATTTTTATAAAACCCAAAACGACAAATAGAATCAACTCGTTAAAACACACTAAAGGAATTTACCCGTCTCTGTGGATCGACCCGCACTCACCGGCTAGCTGCGAAGCGACGCCGTTTCTGATTGCGGTAATACAGTTTTTGAACACCAATCAAATGGCGCCGTTGCCGGGGACGGCGTAATCTTTCTTTTTGTGAATTTTCGGGTTGATATAAAATTTAAAAATTATAAAAATCTTAAAATATAAAAAAAATAAAAAAATATCAAATTTGATCTGTTTGAAGGGTGTATATTTTTGGATCTTGCAGGAACAGCGAAGAATCACGGATCTGGAATTTTACAGAGGGCATATCAAAATTTGGTACATAAAAACAGAGAGGAATTCAAAGTACAGAACCACAGAAATTTTTTCACAGTGCGATCCAACCATTAGACCGCGCTTCCGCCGCATAATGGGGCAATCCGCCGCGGATCCGCGCTCTGGCTGCCACGTCAGCGCACCAACTTTTGTGGGTTTGTCTCTCTTTCTTCCCTCTGCAACCTGAAGTATATCTCTCTGTAAAAAGTTTTCTGCAGGAATTCTTTGCGTAAAGAGTCTTTCTCCCCCTTCTAAATAACAGATTTCTGCAGATTTCTTTGCGCCGCGCTAAAAAATTCTGATTGCAAGTGAAATTTTATTTGTTTTGCATAATTTAACCGGATTCTAAGGGGCTATTTGACCAAATCCAGATTGGGTGGGGATTTCATCACCCTTCCCAGGACCCCAGAAAACACCTAAGCATTTTGCATCAACCACCTTTAATTAAAAAAAATTAGACTCAGACCTAAGGACAGCGAGCTCAATAGGAAAAGGACTAGGGTAGGCATCAGCCGTTTATCCTAACCGACATTGCGGTGTCTAGGCTAGTGGTTTTTAATTAGGCCCACTGTAGTGGTGGTTCCTTCCCACTTACCTGGCCGTATTTGTCCGTGAAGAGGCGGTTTGAGGTCTATTTCTAGCCCTAGTTAGGAGCTGTCTAGTAGACCTAGACAACCCTAGATCTAGGTCTGATTGTGCATGTATGGTTGATTCAGTTGTGTCACGAGTCCAATTTCTAAAACCTTATTGCAAAACTCTCCAATAAAAAATTTAACGAAAAATCTTTTAAAAACTTGCAAAAATTTTGTCGCTAAGAAATCCTTGCATTCTTCTATCATGGGTACCCCACATCATAAATCTCTTGCCGAACTTTGGTATCCCGAACCTAATTTTGCGTCATATGTCAATGTGTTCGGTCAATTTAAAGACGATCCTTCCATGCCTAAAAAATCTTTGAAAGATCACATAGAGGAGTCTAGGAGAAACAGATTGACTTTTCAACCCACTTTGTGTCAACCAAGTCAACCTTCACCACTTCCATATGTTGATACCACTTCTTCAAGTCCTTCTGTCACTCCTAGGCCGATGTCCATTGCTGAGCATATTGCTCAATCTCGCAGTCGATCTTTCACCCCTCTCCACTCATCTAGTTTTAGGGATCCACACGATTATTCACCTTCTTATCCATATGTTGACCCTACTCCTGTCTTACCACCCACTTCCTACCAGTCATACCCGACTTTCCCACCTTCACTAGACACTGTTTCGACACAGCCATTAGGGAGTTTCAAATACCCAACTAATTTTGAATCTTTTACTGAAACCCCCTCACCTCCTAAGTCTAGTTTGGAAGAGTCGTTGGAAGCATATATTGCTGTAACAAATAGAATAATGAGGAATGTGGAAGCATCCATGGCCGCCCTTACGCAACCTAGTGAACTGGTAGCTAGTGTCCCGCTAGCTCCGAATTTTTCAATGTATAAGGCAGCAGTTGGACAGAGTGAGAATGAGAGAGGATTTTCAAATCAAACCTACCCTTACCCAATTGAAACCCACAACTCCGGTTTTCCATCTATTGTTCCAAATGATTCACCGGTTGAAAATAAAAATGAGTTGTGCGATTTTGTAGTGTTCGATTTTCCAAATTGTGAGGAACCCCTTTCGAGTGAAACCGCACCTAATCCTTTCGATCTTTACACCTCCACTCTAGAACCTACATTGATAAATATCCATGCTGTGGATGAAGTGTCTAAAGAAACTGATTTTCACTTGATTGAGGATATAGACGCCGGGAATATTTCGGATGATGAACCTGTCGATTTAATAAAAATTTTATGTTCAAATCATCATCCTGAGTTATTAAATGTTTTCCCCGAATCTCATATGCGTCTAGATTTTGATGATAATGGCATGGATGAATTACATATTGAGAATAGTACTGAGGAGAGTCTTGAGGATAATATCGAGGTTGAACCATTTTTATTTGATGTGTCGGATTTTCCAATTCAGCCTCCTGAACCTTTGACTGTTATATCACCCTCCCTCCTTCCTATTGTTCCGACCGAACAAATGACCGTTACGCTTTCATCTCCTATACCAAGTTCGGCGTACCCATGTTTTCTTGCGAATCTTGAGGGATTTGACCCCATTGCACGACGAGTTCATAGGTTAGCGCAATCGCTTTTAACACATCGGTCATCACAAATTGCGCTAATTTATTCACTCAATTTACACCCTCAAGATCGCACTCCACTTCTTTCTTCTTTCTTCTCCCCTACCGAGACCATATTCTACCATTCTTCTTTTCACACGGTCTCGCGTGCTTTTCATCTCTTTTCTTTCCATCCCATTCTTGCACCAACTCTACCATTACCATGATAAGATCTTTGAATGGTTGGTGCTAACCTTTGGCTTGTGTAAGGCCAAGCTTAAGTTTGGGGGGAACCTTTGTATATATGTATATATCCTTTTGTTTTCTTTTTCTATTAAAAATAAAAAAATAAAAAAAAAATTCAAAACATTAAAAAAATTATAAATAAATAAACAGGGGAGTATCGGTATTTTGACCCTCTTAGTTTTGCATGACAGTGAGGACACTGTCAAGTTCAAGTTTGGGGGTATGCTCGGTACGTCTTCTTCCTTCGCATTCATTTGTACATATTTTTGCATTTGCATACTTATTTGAAAACCCATAAAAATTTGAAAAATTTCAAAAAATTATAAAAATAAGTGTATTCAATTTTGGCTAATTGACTTGAGTTTGACAAATAGGTCAACTAGCTAGGAACAACTAGATCTTAGACTTAGTAAGTTAAAAACCCTAAAAATAACATTCCTTAAAGTTTAACGGTAGAAAGTATATGCCTTGTAGTTTATTTAGAAATAGGCAAATTTTGGGTTCACTTCTTGGGCTAAGTCGAAACAAAGGAAGAGTATTGATGTTCTTATTAGAGTATAAGTTTGAAAAATAGTTCCTAGCTTAAGTCTAAATTCTGAAAATGTATACCCTACAATTTGCACTATCACGCACCTTGAAACTTGGAATAGTAGAAGAGACCTTGAAATACTCTTGTCTAAAGTCCTTAGTACGAAGAAAATAAAAGAAAAAGTGTGAATAAGGAATAAAAAAAATGGACACTGGTTTTTGTGATTACTTAAGGCTGCAAAAATAGAAAAATATTTAGCGAGGGTGCTTCATCACCTAGTGCCTTAGACCAACTGGTTTGGGAGTCACTGCTAAAGCCTTGGGTGTTGCAAGGACTAGGAAGTACGCTTTAAAGTGCAAACGCATTTTGTAATCGGTCGTTGGTACCTCAAGAAGTATTAACGGTCGCATGAAGGATGTGTAAGCAAATCTCATTCACCAACTAATTAGTACTTTGGACAATGGACAAGGGCATGATTGCTTGAATTGAATTTCCGAGTGTAGGGGTGATCTATACACACACGTAGAGGTATGTGATTGGAGTTTAGATAAGAGAGAGGAATGAAAGATAAAATTTATATCTTTAATGGAGTTGATAGAAAATTCCTAAGTTAAGATGAAACCCTAGAAGAAAGACTTGAAAGATGCCGAAAGCTAAGTAGGTCTACATAACATATATAATCTTAAGTTAAATGATGAGGAAGTGTGAAGAATATGGGTGGATAATTTACAAGTAGAAGATAATAGAATTCCTTATTAGAAAACCTAATTGGAGAACAAAAGTCAATGGGCCAAGTTGATAGGATTTTGTGGGTGTAATCCGCTGAAAACCCTCAGGAGACAACACTCCTCCTACTAGGGACACCTAGAGGTTTAACGGCTTGTTGCACGTGCTCAGTGCAATCGCGTTTCCCTGCGAAAGTGCGGTTAGGATTTTAGAGAATAAAATAATAAGTTTGCTCGAGGACGAGCAAAAGGTAAGTTTGGGGGTATTTGTTCAGACCATACTATTGCATTTATCATTCCCCTATTCTTATCCTTTTTATAAATAAACAGGTACTCTTGACGCACGTTTGTTGCATATTACAGGTTACAGGTTTCTGGAGCAAATACAGTGAAAAAGACACAAAACAACAGAAAAGGGACTTTTGACCAACAATTGGACGGATCCTAGTCAAGCCTAGACGAAGAACAGTACAAGGTCCTAAAATGTCATGAGAACGGTTGAAAGATCGCTACAAATATTCACTGAAATATCTGGAGAAGACCTAGAAGCCTAACAGAGAAAAGGACTATGGAAATAGAAAGCCCAAGAAACAAGGAATAAAGCCCAGAAGTTTCACAAAGTGGATCCACTGTTTGGCCGCGGATCCGCGGCCAAACCCATGCTGGCGCCGCGGTTCCGCGGCCGTACAGAGAGCTTGTCGGTGGATTTTTTCCTGGGTTGTTGCGTCGGTGCAGATGTTAGGATTTAATGTGGGCAAATCTGTAATTTTGCATGTGCGAGAGTCTGTAGCCCTAGGTTTCCTATTTTCCTATAAATTGTAATCTTAGATCTAAAAATTGTATGCCTCTTTTCAATAAATAAAATTCAGAAATTCTGGACGTGACATTCAGATCTGTTCTTTATCGCTTGGAGGGAGCCATCACCATTAGTAAGTATTTTTCTTTTATTCTTTTAATGTTATTTCATCCCCTAATGAGCGAGTAGTCTCCTCGCTTGTTAGGGTTAGCCTTAGGGAAAGGGTTGAGAGATGAGATCTCTCACCCCTTTCAATGCCTAACCCATTAAGAACTCCATGCATGCGCGCACAACCGCTCCCTGCGACACCCTACCCTTCGAGGTAACGGTGAACCGCAGTATAAAGGGCCGGTTGCGCGCGTTTTCCATGGGGGTTAGAGTAAATAACGATAAAGGAAGGATACGAATCTAGAGGAAGAAAAAATCTTCCCAAAAGAGTCGTATCCACTTTATCGATAATTACTATAACACCTAATGGATCTAAAATACGGCATTGAAAGCGGTGAAGGAAACATCAATCTCCAAAACTTCCTCTAAGCCTAACCCTAACAAGAATTTAAATTAGATTAATTAAGTTTTAGATCTAGATTTTTATAAAACCCAAAACGACAAATAGAATCAACTCGTTAACACACACTGAAGGAATTTACCCGTCTCTGTGGATCGACCCGCACTCACCGGCTAGCTGCGAAGCGACGCCGTTTCTGATTGCGGTAATACAGTTTTTGAACACCAATCAAAAGTCTTCTTCCAAACCTTAGGCTGGTGCCGAATTGTAGGGAATGAAGAAAACCAATTAGCCTAAACGGTGTACAGAAGGTATTAAGTAAAGACAAAGCAAGGGATTAGTAAGAGGGCAAAGTAAATTGCGACTGCTATTCACGACCAACCCAAATATTTCTTTGCCAATCCTAAATCACCTTTGTATTTCTCCAGGGCACTCCGTATCACTACAAAGATCCACAGTTTATTGGATAATCCATCGTATGGTTATATACGAACTCGGAAGGAACTTGTTCCAGTTTGGGGATGGATCCTGGTTCAGGAGAAATAGGAATATGGTTTATTCGGTTGTCTTTTATCTTCATCTTCTCTCGCATTGCAAGTGCTCCTAGGATTAGGACTGTACACTTATTATGCTTATTGGATAGTCTTCTTCCAAACCATAGGCTGGTGCCGAATGGTAGGGAAGGAAGAAAACCATTTGGCCTAAAGTGGTGTGCAGAAGGTAATGACTAAAGACATAAAAAGGGATTTGGAGAGGTGGCAAAGAAATATACGGTTACAGTTGTGAATCTGGATAATGGAAGAGGCATTACTAGGAATACCAGGATACCCCATTGAAATATTTTAATGTTTCAGTTTCACTGTGTACTGTTAAAAGAAAACTGATTTCCCAATTAGACACTTGCTCCAGTATATGCATTTACCAGGTTTGATTCTCACATCTGTATGGTTTTACAGATGATGAGTGGGAGTAAGTTATTGGGAATTCGGTGATTATCCTCATTATATCGGAATTCGTTGTAATTGGTGATATTTGAGGAAATCGCCTGGGTTGTTTGCCAGACGGCAAATATTTGGTTTAGAATATCCGTTGTTATGCACCAATATCAAATTGATATATCTGTACGTCTATTTTTATAGAGTGAGATATACCTTTTTGAAATTATGTCTATAACATTTATCTATATCAGTGAATGGTTAGGTAAGGAGCATTAAACAGTGGTGTAATTCTTCTTAACCATAAGTACAATTTTAAACTTACGACACACAGTGAATGAGTTATCAGACACAAGGGACTTATACAGAGTATTGTATGTTGTCCAGGGTCCATCAGGACAGAGGGGTTGGTCCTCGTACTATATTCGGTTTACTTATGACTTCTCTAGTTTTTAGACAGGTGTTTCGCGGAAACACAGGGTCCAAATTTTGAGAAGTTATAGGTATTTGAATAAAGTAGAGAACCAGGTGTTGCAAGTATCGGGATTCTTCAAGTTGATCGAAGATGTAGATACTTGAGTATTGTAACATTTTCAAAAATATAAAATATTAATTTTGGGAATTTTTATAATTTAATATTATTTTATTGATTATTTTAATATTAAATCTATAATTAAATGCAAATAAATAGGAAAAATTTGGGAAAATTTTTGGATAGGGTAAATTAGTGAATTATGACATTTTTAGGTTTTTGTGATTAGTTTGACACTAATTTAGTGCTAATCGCGATTAAAATCGCTAATCGGGTTTTTCGGCAATTTTGTGCAAAACTAGCACATATCATTTTTCTCACACTTGTGCATTTTCTTTCATGATATTTGGGGTTTACTATTTTTGTGAGAAGGTTTATGGTTTAAAGAGATAAAGGGAAAAGAGAAAAGGAATAAAGAAAGAGGGTAGGTGAGAGAGAGAGGTGGACCATTGACCAAACCCTTAGCCATTGTTTTTCTCCTCTCATTTCTCCCCCTCTCTCCCATGCTTGCTGCTGCTGCCCCTTCTCCATCTTCCTCCCCTCTTCAAGTCCTCATTTCGTCTCAAAAATCACTCCAAAACCCCAATCTCCTTTCATTAAAATTGTGCAAAATCCCTAGATCTACACATGGAACTAAAGAAGCAAGGATTTTGGCCACTAGGAGAAACTCAAGAATTTTCTTGAGTTGCTAATGGAGGTAATTTCTGAACCATTAGCTTAATTATAGCCTTTCCTATAACCCCATGTTAAGGTTTAATCGATATTGTGTGATATTATGGACTTGGTGAAAACCTAGTTAGGGTTTGAGAGGAACTTGTGTTGTATTATGAAATTGAGCTCAGTAGAGGTCTTACCAACACCCTAGTGTTTGAATTGGAACCCAAAACCTGAAGCTAAAACCAGAATACGGATTTTAGAAACCAAAATCGGGAAAAAATTGGAATCTGCCACTGTGATTGAGAATCTGCTAACACCCCGAGACCCCTAAAATAATATTGAGTGGACAGTAAGATGTGCAGGCACCAGAGAGGCAACACCCAAAACCCTAGCTCCCCACTCCACCTTGAGGCCGCCGAAATCCCCTTTCTGGCTGCAAATTACGGCCAGACCAGTGGGGAATCTCCTCGTTTTCTGTGCATAGCCCCAGTTCCTGTAGTGTTGACCCAGGGTACTTCTAGTTTTGACAGATTCTTTCTAGGGTAAAATCTGGGACATATATCCTAAGTTGCTATTTTGGATTCGTGTTTCCGTATTCCGTATCTTTGATTCTGAAATGGTGGAATGTGTTTTGCCTCGACTATCTGTCGTTTATACGACGATATAGAGGATTTATTGATGGTTTTGAAGGCGTGCCATAGGTTCTCACCTATAGGCCCCCCCTTATCGTATCGTTTTGGATTTCATGCGCCGTTTTAGCTTGGATTTTGTTTTAATGCGCATATACGATACTTTGTTGTGTAGGTACCCATGAAGACTTCGGGACGACAAGCAAATGCATGGTGATGTCCGCATGATGATGCAAGGTGAGTAGATTATATCTACAGGGGGAAGTCGGGTGGATGGCGTATAGCACCCCCGCAGTCCGTAGATAGATTACTATGTAGTTATTGTGATAATAGGTCTATTATGGATAGTGTAGGGTTAGAAGTGACTAATGTAGTCATAGTCGCGAACCCTAGGATAGAATTACACCTACACACACACCCTTGCATATTACTTGTACTTGCACGGTGTTTGATGATATGGGATGACTTTGGAGATGAGTCGATGATGTGGGCTTGGTGCCACGAGATCGGTGATTTGATATGATTCATATTTGGGATATGACTTGTGATTCTTGCGGGCTTGGGTTATGTGTTTACCCCCGCATGCATACTTTATTGATGGTATCGATTTGTACTAGACATAGAGTAGTACCCCCAGATTATATGATCTGATGATAGTGATACCTGTTATGTGACGAGATAGTGAGATGTTGACCTGTACCCAGCTTTTGGGGATGCCGTACGATGATTTACCGTACGAGCCGATATTGATGATAGATCCGCACTCATAACTCGAGGATTCTTACGATATGACATTGAGGCGGGATCACCGACTATATATCTATATATATATACATTGACTCAGATTTAGGTGGTTTCCACACCTACCCCTCCTGATCGACCTTATACTTAGATGTGGTTTGAATAGTAGATACTTCACTGTGGTGTTGACTATTAGATTCTGCATTTTCATGCTATTCGCACTGCTGGCATATGTTCATTGCTATATTATTATCATGCTGATAGGACATCAGCACCATTATCGATGATGCGTATGTTTCACGTACACTATTTTTGCCGGCTCACACACTTCATCATCGATAATTGCCATGCCACTGCACTGTAGTACTGTTGCATTCATGATATGATTCTTGCTTGGCATATTGTACACATGTACCTGTACACAATCATAGATGATTCATTCTAAAGGAGCGGTTTCCCTCGACATATGCACATTACTATTCCATGTTGCATGATTTCCGATATGATTACCTTTCTTTACATGTCGCATACATCATGGATTGATTGCATAGCACATCGCATTGGATTTATTCTTGATGTGGATTTTCATGTGATTTCTGATTTTGAGGACCGTGGGATTATTTAAGAAAAGATGCTTTATTATGAAAAAACCCGGTTCCCTTGATATGATATTTGGGGCGTCGCCCCGTGTTTTCTCGGTGCTAGAGGCATGTATTGAGAGAGGGATGACCCGGACTGACGGATTCCCGATATATACTCTGAGAGAGGGCTGACCCGAAATGACGGATGCCCGATGTATTGAGAGAGGGATGACCCGGACTGACGGATTCCCGATATATACTCTGAGAGTGGGCTGACCCGGAATGACGGATGCCCGATGTATTGAGAGAGGGATGACCCGGACGGACGGATTCCCGATATATATACTTTGAGAGAGGGCTGACCCGGAATGACGGATGCCCGATACAGGAGGATTTACGTGTCGATGCTAGGCACGGGTTTCATGATGTTTTTCTATGATTTTGTTTATATCCTCACATTGCATACATGATGCTTATCGTCAGTGAGTGACGGGTGGACGGGTTCCACACATATACAGACATGGATTATATACAGATGTGGATCATATACAGACTGGATTTACACTTATCATACTTCATTGGTATATATAACAGGGTATGAGGGCGCTGTTATATATACCCTTACACCTATATTAGTGGTATGGGACGCTAATATATGTGTATTGATATCATTGATATTTCTTCATATTTACTTCATGCAGACATACCTTATACTGATGACATGTCTTTACCTGAGTACCTGGCACCACATACATGATTAGATGTTACCTTGCCACCTTATCACACTCAGATGTACTCTTGTGGATTATTACTGATCGTTGACTTAGGTTTATGTCTTGCATTCGGTTTCTGCTTGTAGATGTTTCTATTCACGAGTTGGCAACTCACCCCTGTTGTGCCACAGTTCTTGCAGGTTCTGCCGTACAGGTTTCATTGCGGCATTTCTGGCACACTACTTTCTTGCGGGTGGTTTGCTTTTGGTAGGTGGATTCTTTCGCATCAAGAACCACCATTGTATTTATTTATTTCATTGTATCTAGAATTTCCATCAACCAAAACTTGTATATTGTTTCAGACCTAGACTAGTGATGTATTATTCGACCATAGAGTCGCGCTTAGTAGTATTGCGGTTTTCTTGTTGCTTGAGCTTTCTTTTGGTCTTGATCCTCGCCACTTGGCGTTGTATATTATATCATTGCGTGGTTGTGACCGTCGATTGACGAAGAGCTAGCTCCCGCTTGGGGATGCCTTTATCATTGCATATATATATTGTTATCCTTGTTGTACCCCATTCGGGGCCAATTTTACAAAAGAGACTCTGCCGAAATTTTTAGAAAAGACTGTACTGTTTTAAATTGCATATTCGGCTTAGTTATTTAAAACCCTTGATTTCCAACATGTTTTTCTTCAGTCCTTTAAACAAATTTCTTTACTTATTCTTAAAATGGTTTTAGATTTCTGGGCTTTTGGCTTACTTGGATCAGATGGAGTCCTATAGACTTCATATGGTTCAAGGGCCAGTCACGTGCTCTTTCGGGTCGTGACAAAGTTGGTATCAGAGCGCTAGGTTGACCTTGGTTCGAGTCTAAGTTTGACTATGTGGAGCCTAGGGAGTTATTTATATACGGAACTTAGGCTTGACCTTACGGAACTTAGACTTGGTCGAGGGGGTGTTAGACCCGAACTTTCTTCGCGTATGATGACCCTTGGTTGATGGAATAGGTGACTAAAGTAGAGTGACGTACCGTTGGTATGTTCCGCGGCATACTTACGACACGCCACTCCGCTCAAGGAACCTTATGATGTGCATATTTTTCGAGATCAGTGATTCTCTTTATATCCAGGATTATTCATCCATTTGAGATTCCCGATTCTATTAGTTTCATGATCATACCTTCATTGATGCTGTTCCTTCCTATGATCATGTATCCACTTTGGATCTGTTGTTTCCCTTCTGGCCACTGATGTGCTCTCTTTGATACTCGATTGAGGTTCCTGTCACCATGTTTGAGCGCAGTTTGGGCTGCTGCTAGGGTTACGGCCGGTGTGAGCTCGTTTGGCACGAGGGCCGACCATTGTGTTTTCTGGTGACATGGAAACGTCTCGAGTTAGTGTTGGTGTTTGCGACCTCTGGTGGAGGCGAGTGCTTGGTCTTGCACCGGGTGATCGGGCCATTGTTAGAGCTGCCAGTTGAGAGAGGACTGTTGATGTACAGCACACCTCAGAGATTGTGATGTCGCCTACCGTGCAGACAGATGGACCAGCTGTTGCTGAGATTGGCAGGATGTTGCTTTCAGAGCTTACGAGCTGAGATTTGCCGGAGCTTTCAGGCGGATATGCGACGGATGATAGCTAGTCTACCCGGTTTGAGAGACGAAGGTGATTCGTCTGATTTTGCGCCGGAGCGGGCCCAGATGAGTTGAAGATTTCCAGTGTGGAGAGTCTTACTCAGATCTAGAGCAGGCTGATTCAGAGATGACCGCTTATGTATTGCCTTTCCTGGAGGATTGGGGCGTTGTTCGGTGTACAGGCGTATGAGCCAGTTGCTGCTGCAGATGACGAGATATCGCCCAGATGGTTGGAGCTACTGCAGCATGAGCATGTTCTCAGAGAGATGATAGCGAGTCGCTAGTCACCGAGGATGAATGACTAGGACATGTGGTTCGTTCGCTTACCCCGATGCGAGATCATCAGATAGATTGTTTCCAGCTAGAGACGACTTCACGCAGGTTCGTTGAGAGTCGATTGAGACGATCGAATGTCAGGAGCCTATTTTCCCAGGTTTAAGGTATACGGAAAGACATGCAGGTGATTCTATGGACCCTCTAGAAGAATGAAACCCTAACTCGACTTAATGACCGTGTGAAAGCCTTTGAAACTTAGGGTTCGCGGCAGTTCCTCGGCGCCATTGGTAAGGCTTGGGTTTGCCCTTCTACGGCTGGACCACCGACGCTGTGGCATGTACTCGATACTATTAAACTGTACCCGAGATGTGAGCTCTTAGGGGATTATGAGGATCTGACGAGTCGATCGGATGGTTCGACATCTTTCGGATATCGTGATGGGACACTGCTTGGGAGACTCCAGATGTGAGCATAGCCGTCGGAGCGCAGTTCGTGCAGCCATGATGAGACGAGTCCGAATCAGTCGATATTGACGCAGAGTGAAGAAAAGAGTTCGCAAGATATTTCGACGAGATGACGCCCCACTCCGCCGACATCAGAGATGTGATACGCACCCAGAGGTGTGGTATATGGATATATCTTCCAGAAAGAAGCGTGATAAGTATGCAGCCGTTCCGGAATAAGCTTTAGCTTCAGCATTGGATGATGACTTCGAGGCAATTCGGCAGGAATGAGATTTGAGAAAGGAACCTCAACAGGACCTTTCTGGAGTACGATACGAGGAGACCTAGACCCGGGAGTGGTCGTATTGCGCACACCCAGCGGGACGAGAGGTTCGTGTGAGACACTGACGAGCTGCCATTACTTCCCGTCGAGACTAGAGACCTGATATGCTTACAGAGACGTTGGGATGTGACCAGTTTCCGAGAAAATTTTGTGTTGAGGACACAGATGTCTCTCCAGTGTAAGGAGGTTGTGCAGGAGAGCCAGCCTCCGTTTGGTTCGGCATAGGCAAGATCGGAAGAGACCCTGAGCAGGATTCCTTCCAGGACATTGCTGCAATGATGTTTGCACCCAGGATCAGATGTGTGACGTGCATTCAGAGTCAGAGGACGCCAGACCGTGAGCAAGAGGCAAGTAAATATCCTGCGCTGCTAGCAGTGGATGCACCGACTCCTTCTCGACCTTGGAGGAGGAACTACCGACGACGGTATTTATGATTTTTGATTTTGTGATTCGATTATCACGTATCCGTCATTTTGGATTTCGGTATTTTGGGCGTTCTGTTTGCATGATTTAGTTTTGATGACTGAGTTTCATGATATTGGTTTCATGCACCCACTGGATATTTATATATTTTGCGCTGAGTTATTACATTTGAGATACTGATTGAGATTTCATGCCTACTGTATGCAGTGATTTGATTTGCACTTCCAGCGTAGTTTTCATGCACCCTTAGTGTTTTGATATACGATTTTGGTGCACGCCAGATGCACTAAATCGGGATTCTTCGTGCATGTCACATACACCTGATTTTTTTTTTCTGTCAGGCACACACGTTGCCTACGACAGATGTTTTGTGCACACCCGTTGCGCCTAGATGCTGTTTTCTACACCTGTTTGACACATATATAGATTTTGATTCCTTGCGCACCAGACGCATAGGGTATCCTTATATATGCATTTTGGGGATTGATTTCTAGTAGAGCAGTACATTTTATGATATTCTCTCTGTATTGATGTTTTCGGAACCCCGACAAATTGGATAATTACTGAAATTGTTTTAGTATTGGGGGTTTAAATTTAAATTCGGGGACCGAATTTCTTTAAGGGGGGTAGATTGTAACATTTTCAAAAATATAAAATATTAATTTTGGGAATTTTTATAATTTAATATTATTTTATTGATTATTTTAATATTAAATCTATAATTAAATGCAAATAAATAGGAAAAATTTGGGAAAAATTTTGGATAGGGTAAATTAGTGAATTATGACATTTTTAGGTTTTTGTGATTAGTTTGACACTAATTTAGTGCTAATCGCGATTAAAATCGCTAATCGGGTTTTTCGGCAATTTTGTGCAAAACTAGCACATATCATTTTTCTCACACTTGTGCATTTTCTTTCATGATATTTGGGGTTTACTATTTTTGTGAGAAGGTTTATGGTTTAAAGAGATAAAGGGAAAAGAGAAAAGGAATAAAGAAAGAGGGTAGGTGAGAGAGAGAGGTGGACCATTGACCAAACCCTTAGCTATTGTTTTTCTCCTCTCATTTCTCCCCCTCTCTCCCATGCTTGCTGCTGCTGCCCCTTCTCCATCTTCCTCCCCTCTTCAAGTCCTCATTTCATCTCAAAAATCACTCCAAAACCCCAATCTCCTTTCATTAAAATTGTGCAAAATCCCTAGATCTACACATGGAGCTAAAGAAGCAAGGATTTTGGCCACTAGGAGCAACTCAAGAATTTTCTTGAGTTGCTAATGGAGGTAATTTCTGAACCATTAGCTTAATTATAGCCTTTCCTATAACCCCATGTTAAGGTTTAATCGATATTGTGTGATATTATGGACTTGGTGAAAACCTAGTTAGGGTTTGAGAGGAACTTGTGTTGTATTATGAAATTGAGCTCAGTAGAGGTCTTACCAACACCCTAGTGTTTGAATTGGAACCCAAAACCTGAAGCTAAAACCAGAATACGGATTTTAGAAACCAATATTGGGAAAAAACTGGAATCTGTCACTGTGATTGAGAATCTGCTAACACCCCGAGACCCCTAAAATAATATTGAGTGGACAGTAAGATGTGCAGGCACCAGAGAGGCAACACCCAAAACCCTAGCTCCCCACTCCACCTTGAGGCCGCCGAAATCCCCTTTCTGGCAGCAAATTGCGGCCAGACCAGTGGGGAATCTCCTCGTTTTCTGTGCACAGCCCCAGTTCCTGTAGTGTTGGCCCAGGGTACTTCTAGTTTTGACAGATTCTTTCTAGGGTAAAATCTGGGACATATATCCTAAGTTGCTATTTTGGATTCGTGTTTCCGTATTCCGTATCTTTGATTCTGAAATGGTGGAATGTGTTTTGCCTCGACTATCTGTCGTTTATACGACGATATAGAGGATTTATTGATGGTTTTGAAGGCGTGCCATAGGTTCTCACCTATAGGCCCCCCCTTATCGTATCGTTTTGGATTTCATGCGCCGTTTTAGCTTGGATTTGGTTTTAATGCGCATATACGATACTTTGTTGTGTAGGTACCCATGAAGACTTCAGGACGACAAGCAAATGCATGGTGATGTCCGCATGATGATGCAAGGTGAGTAGATTATATCTACAGGAGGAAGTCGGGTGGATGGCGTATAGCACCCCCGCAGTCCGTAGATAGATTACTATGTAGTTATTGTGATAATAGGTGTATTATGGATAGTGTAGGGTTAGAAGTGACTAATGTAGTCATAGTCGCGAACCCTAGGATAGAATTACACCTACACACACACCCTTGCATATTACTTGTACTTGCACGGTGTTTGATGATATGGGATGACTTTGGAGATGAGTCGATGATGTGGGCTTGGTGCCACGAGATCGGTGATTTGATATGATTCATATTTGGGATATGACTTGTGATTCTTGCGGGCTTGGGTTATGTGTTTACCCCCGCATGCATACTTTATTGATGGTATCGATTTGTACTAGACATAGAGTAGTACCCCCAGATTATATGATCTGATGATAGTGATACCTGTTATATAACGAGATAGTGAGATGTTGACCTGTACCCAGCTTTTGGGGATGCCGTACGATGATTTACCGTACGAGCCGATATTGATGATAGATCCGCACTCATAACTCGAGGATTCTTACGATATGACATTGAGGCGGGATCACCGACTATATATCTATATATATATACATTGACTCAGATTTAGGTGGTTTCCACACCTACCCCTCCTGATCGACCTTATACTTAGATGTGGTTTGCATAGTAGATACTTCACTGTGGTGTTGACTATTAGATTCTGCATTTTCATGCTATTCGCACTGCTGGCATATGTTCATTGCTATATTATTATCATGCTGATAGGACACCAGCACCATTATCGATGATGCGTATGTTTCACATACACTATTTTTGCCTGCTCACACACTTCATCATCG
Source organism: Agapanthus africanus (assembly GCA_030015575.1). NCBI lineage: Eukaryota > Viridiplantae > Streptophyta > Magnoliopsida > Asparagales > Amaryllidaceae > Agapanthus > Agapanthus africanus. The sequence goes on along the minus strand of CM057338.1, from coordinate 673,024,032 downwards.
ATAATTGCCATGCCACTGCACTGTAGTACTGTTGCATTCATGATATGATTCTTGCTTGGCATATTGTACACATGTACCTGTACACAATCATAGATGATTCATTCTAAAGGAGCGGTTTCCCTCGACATATGCACATTACTATTCCATGTTGCATGATTTCCGATATGATTACCTTTCTTTACATGTTGCATACATCATGGATTGATTGCATAGCACATCGCATTGGATTTATTCTTGATGTGGATTTTCATGTGATTTCTGATTTTGAGGACCGTGGGATTATTTAAGAAAAGATGCTTTATTATGAAAAAATCCGGTTCCCTTGATATGATATTTGGGGCGTCGCCCCGTGTTTTCTCGGTGCTAGAGGCATGTATTGAGAGAGGGATGACCCGGACTGACGGATTCCCGATATATACTCTGAGAGAGGGCTGACCCGAAATGACGGATGCCCGATGTATTGAGAGAGGGATGACCCGGACTGACGGATTCCCGATATATACTCTGAGAGAGGGCTGACCCGGAATGACGGATGCCCGATGTATTGAGAGAGGGATGACCCGGACGGACGGATTCCCGATATATATACTTTGAGAGAGGGCTGACCCGGAATGACGGATGCCCGATACAGGAGGATTTACGTGTCGATGCTAGGCACGGGTTTCATGATGTTTTTCCATGATTTTGTTTATATCCTCACATTGCATACATGATGCTTATCGTCAGTGAGTGACGGGTGGACGGGTTCCACACATATACAGACATGGATTATATACAGATGTGGATCATATACAGACTGGATTTACACTTATCATACTTCATTGGTATATATAACAGGGTATGAGGGCGCTGTTATATATACCCTTACACCTATATTAGTGGTATGGGACGCTAATATATGTGTATTGATATCATTGATATTTCTTCATATTTACTTCATGCAGACATACCTTATACTGATGACATGTCTTTACCTGAGTACCTGGCACCACATACATGATTAGATGTTACCTTGCCACCTTATCACACTCAGATGTACTCTTGTGGATTATTACTGATCGTTGACTTAGGTTTATGTCTTGCATTCGGTTTCTGCTTGTAGATGTTTCTATTCACGAGTTGGCAACTCACCCGCGTTGTGCCACAGTTCTTGCAGGTTCTGCCGTACAGGTTTTATTGCGGCATTTCTGGCACACTACTTTCTTGCGGGTGGTTTGCTTTTGGTAGGTCGATTCTTTCGCATCAAGAACCACCATTGTATTTATTTATTTCATTGTATCTAGAATTTCCATCAACCAAAACTTGTATATTGTTTCAGACCTAGACTAGTGATGTATTATTCGACCATAGAGTCGCGCTTAGTAGTATTGCGGTTTTCTTGTTGCTTGAGCTTTCTTTTGGTCTTGATCCTCGCCACTTGGCGTTGTATATTATATCATTGCGTGGTTGTGACCGTCGATTGACGAAGAGCTAGCTCCCGCTTGGGGATGCCTTTATCATTGCATATATATATTGTTATCCTTGTTGTACCCCATTCGGGGCCAATTTTACAAAAGAGACTCTGCCGAAATTTTTAGAAAAGACTGTACTGTTTTAAATTGCATATTCGGCTTAGTTATTTAAAAACCTTGATTTCCAACATGTTTTTCTTCACTCCTTTAAACAAATTTCTTTACTTATTCTTAAAATGGTTTTAGATTTCTGGGCTTTTGGCTTACTTGGATCAGATGGAGTCCTATAGACTTCATATGGTTCAAGGGCCAGTCACGTGCTCTTTCGGGTCGTGACAAGTATGGTATTTAGTTGATAGTAATGGTTAAGAGAACTTGCTTCTCTTTCAGGTTACTCATAATTGGAAGCATTCCTAAGTTGAGTAACGTTGATTGGCCTCTCTCCATTTAGTTGACATGCACTGGAGATAGCTGCATGATATGAATCTGGTTCAATTAAATCATTGCCTCTGGTTCTATATTGGATATAGAACAGTTCATATCTTAACGTTGTTAAGGAACGGGGAGTTGTCCGGCTGATGATTAAAACCAGACTCTGGATAACTCAAGGTACGTTTCTGTAATGGCTGTTTGTGGGTTGACCCTGGCTATGATAAGGGTTGACTTTCTACCATCTGGAAGATCAATAGTGATATTGTTCTAGACTCGCCACAGTTTTAAATAAAAATGGATTTTTTCAGAAAACAGTAGTGGGAGTATGGTAGAACTGGAAGTGATTCCAGAACCAAAAACGATTACTGAAGATTTCATAGGAACCTAAAGATTCAATCTGGTTTGACATTCCGTTGGCCACTCCGTAGATATGATGGGTGACCTCAGGCACCCGAGAGGTACTTCGGTATACTCAAGGACAGTGACAGGGAGGTTCTTGTTTACCCAGACTTGCCATTGCTGTTGTTCAGACTGTGAGACCCGGCAGGAGGATGAGTATAGCATCGTTCTGAACTAGCTTTAAAAATGTACGTCTATATGACTCTGCCAGAGGGTTGTCGTAGTCAGTGGGAGCAGCGGAAACATTGGTGGACAGGTAGCTTATGTCTATTTATAGACTATAGAAGATACAGCGGAGATAGATAATCTATTTCTGATGTGACAGTCATAGGTTTGACTTCATCAGAATAGGGGATAGATCTGTTAAGAAGGTGGTAGGGTGTGATGTCCCGGTATTTAGATGACATACACAGAGTAGGAAGTGAATTTCCTATACTACGATCGGTTACACTTTGGTTGTCACACAGTAGTTTCTCCACATAGGAATTAGATCTTATATCGTACATTCTGGTTACTGGATCTATGGTTTTAGATATAGATTTGGGTGGTTTCCTAATCTGGGTACCTTGACAGCATTCTATGAGTATTTAGAATGGACGACTCCTGGCATGGTGGTGTACCTGCAGGTGATGGAGTCACCCTCTCTAAAGGTGTCTTACAGACTAAAGGGGAGAAGGATACGCATGATTGACAGATCACTTGCTTAGGCAATTGAGTCAATCATGAGATGTTGTTCTTGCAGTAGGTGCAATAAGTTGATATTGATCCAATCCTGGAGAAACAGTCGAAAGCAGCCTTAGAGCATAAGTTGATGTTCTAGGGATATGATAACAACATTCTCCTTCGGGAGACAGTTATCATTCCAGGCTTCCAAGGTGACCTGGATGACAGAGTGGCTGTCAGAGTTATAGTTTTCCCTCTGACGAGGGGCGGTATTTTGGACAGGTGGTCCAGGCGGATACTGAGGGAGGCATGGCGCGGGATACTGATTAAGTTCAGTTGACGATACAGTCCAAGAAGTTTGGATTTGGAGTTCATTTATGAGCTAGGTCCCATCATACATCCAGACACATTCTAAGACAGGTATTGCTCATTTCGGGAGATGGCTTTCTCCACAAACTTAAGATAAAGAGAGACATAGAAAGAAACACCATAGCGGATCCACTCACTGAGGCTATTTCTCGAATGCAATAGTTTCGCAAACGAGCTTTGTGAGACTGGCTAGTAGAGGAGTTGGGTGTTCGGTATCACACGGGCTGTGAGTATGCGACATCGCAATAATTAGCCTTGACTGCAAGTGGGAGATTGTTGGAGATAGTGCCCTCAGAGTCAATTATTGGATCACAGGCACGTGATCGCAATGATTGAGGGAGGACATATCCCAGTAGGACAGTCTTACTCAAGATGATAGTATGCTATCTGGTTTACCTTTATCATCGTGTTCTGCTTTAGGTGACCTTACGAGTCGCTATTGCACGTTGATAGAGCCCCTAGGATTCTTACCTGACTACCAGCAGTATGAGGGCGATCATATAAGTGAGAGCTGGAGTCTATAAGCACATCCTTAAAAGGTCCCTAGTCGTGGGAGTTTCGAGACAGGGCATTGATTCTCCACAGTAGACTAGTGTACACAGTCGAGACCCCGACGAGGGGCGGTGGCCGGTCTCACAACCCACTGGTGTCAGTTGGTTCACCTAAGATGTATACAGGTGCTCATTGGTGTAAGTGCACGGCGGCGCCCCGGTCGTCAATCCGACGGCCAAATGCGGAAACGGTGATAAACTTTAATTTTGCGAACTTAGCAAACCGGCACCACCACGCACTAAACTCCGGATCGGGCCATTAAACTAGTTCTAGCAAAGTAATTAGATAGGGAAGAGATATACCGAGTGATCCGAATCCTCCGGTCTTCTCGTCATCATCCCGATCTCCCGCGGAAACTCCGGTCGTCGCCTCCTCGCCGGAAGGGCACCACAACGCCTGTTTCTTTTACGGGCTCCCGCCTCTATACCGAGGCAACTCGGGCATGAAGCCGGCAAGTCGACATGCCCAAGATGTGCTGTAGAATGTGTACGACTCATGTCTCATATTGGGGTAGTGGATGTTGCCATTTGATAGATGAAGGAATCAAGATAAGAAAAATGGTGCTTGCATTTTTCTAGCATGAAAATGAGATCAAGAATGCCACAAGCTCAAAAATGAAACTCTCTCATTTTTCTCCCCTCTCTCAAAAATGTGGCCGGCCATTTTTCTTAGAGAATGGTGGAGGGATCAAAACCAAACTCAAGAAGGGAGGTGAGTGTAGGAGATGAGAAGAGGTGACCCCATCAAAAAAGGAAAGTTTCAAATCAAACCCTTAATCAACCCATACCCTTTCTTATCTCAATTAATGCAAAAACCCATCATGAAAAAAGCAAAGATGCTTATCCTATCATAATGAATACAAGTGCAAGAAAACCCCTCCACAATGTGTTATCTGCAAACTTGCAAATAACACCCTCCATCGGAAAAGTCCGGCCGGGAAAGAACAATGGAAAACCGGCCGGAACGTAATGCAAACTGGCAACTCCAGAAAACTAGTCCTGTAATAAATTACAGGAAAACCCCGATACTGTGCATACACACCCGCATCTGTATTCCGTCCGGATACAAATGCAATGAGACAAAATCTAAACTGTACTAAACTAGGATCCGGCTTAAACCAAAGCCGGCTAGTAATGTCCGTCCGATCCTGATCCGTGCAATACCGCACGTATCAGATCGAACCCTGCCATATATCCATACGGCCACTAGTACAAACCGCCCGATCCTGATCCGTGCAATACCGCACGTATCTGATCGGACCCTGCCATATCTCCATACGGCCTCTACAGCGTTTCGCCCGAAAGCTGAGTAACTGAAAGTGTGGTGGACTCTAAAGACTCGTAAATACTATGGCTGTGGATTTAACCACTAGCACGTCAGAGGTATAAGCCAATACGTAACGGGCCACCAGCTATTGACCAAAAGGGACGTCGATGAGCGAACTCATCCTGACACCCTACTGAGCCTGTCAGTGACAATATCCGTACAGTCCGGTCCGTTCGTCTATGAGTATCGCATGGCGGGCCTAGGGGGTTGGTAAAAGTCAGACCCCCAAAAGCGGTACAAGTCGTGTCGGAGTGTAGCCCAGAACACCCTGAGATACTACTGGAATACCTACCAGTAAATCTCCTACCTTGGCCAAGGACTTCGTGTAATGGCTCTCCTAGACACAGCGTGACCTCACCCCCAATACCGGGAGAGACGAACCCCTGAAGATCCGCTCACTGCCTCCATGTGGCTCGGGACTGTACCCAACTAAAACTTGTTTGCACGACTCCTTTGAGCCGTGGTAGGGTAGTAATCAAAGCACAGTGGGAACTCACACGAGACAAATGACGATCCCCAGGTCGATGAACTAACCTGTACACATGTCACCTGGGAACTGCTATCTGACGTCAGGTATAAGACCAACTAGCATGTTCCCGGCGAGTCCTGTCCGGTGTACTCATAACCCAATAAGCACCTGTATACATCTTAGGTGAACCAACTGACACCAGTGGCTTGTGAGACCGGCCACCGCCCCTCGTCGGGGTCTCGACTGTATACACTAGTCTACTCTGGAGAATCGATGCCCTGTCTCGAAACTCCCATGACTAGGGACCTTTTAAGGATGTGCTTATAGACTCCAGCTCTCACTTATATGATCGCCCTCATACTGCTGGCAGTCAAGCAAGAATCCTAGGGGCTCTATCAACGTGTAATAGCGACCTCTCAGGTCACCTAAAGCAGTACACGATGATAAAGGTAAACCAGATAGCATACTATCATCTCGAGTAAGACTGTCTTACCGGGATAGGTCCTCCCTCAATCATCGCAATCACGTGCCTGTGATCCAATAATTGACTCTGAGGGCAATATCTCCAACAATCTCCCACTAGCACTCAAGGCTAATTATTGCGATGTCGCATACTCACAGCCCGTGTGATACCGAACACCCAACTCCTCTACTAGTCAGTCTCATAAAGCCTGTTTGCGAAACTCTTGCGTTCGAGGAATAGCCTCAGTGAGTGGATCCGCCTAGATGTTTCTTTCTATGTCCCTCTATTTCTCAAGTTCGCGGAGAAAGCCATCTCCCGAAATGAGCAATACCTGTCTTAGAATGTCTGGATGTCTGATGGGACCGAGCTCATAAATGAACTCCAAATCCAAACTTCTTGGACTGTATCGTCAACTGAACTTAATCAGTATCCTGCGCCATGCCACCCTCAGTATTGCCTTGGACCACCTGTCCAAAATACTGCCCCTCGTCAGAAGGAAAAAATATAACTCTGACAACCTCCTTGTCGTCCATGTCACCTTGGAAGCCTGGAATGATAACTGTCTCCCAAACGAGGCTGTCGTTATCATATCCCTAGAACATCCAGTTATGTTCTAAAACTGCTTCCGACTGTTTCTCCAGGATTGGGTCAATATCAACTTATTGCATCTAGTGCAAGAACAACATCTGGTGTGGTACTTGACATCTCATGATTGACTCAATTGCCTAAGCAAGTGATCTGCCAATCATGCACATCCCTCTCTACTTTAGTCTATAAGACACCTTTAGAGAGGGTGACTCCATCACCTGCAGGTATACTACCATGCCAAGAGTCGCCCATTCTAAATACTCTTAGAATGCTGTGAAAGTACCCTGATTGGGAAACCACCCAAATCTAGATCTAAAACCATAGATCTAGTAACCAGTATGTCGATATAAAATCCATTTCCTTTATGAAGAAACCACTGTGTGATGAACAAAGTATAACCGATCGTAGTATAGGAATTTCCTTTCCTACTCTGTGTATGTCATCCAAAACCAGGACATCACACCCTACTACCTTCTTAACAGATCCATCCCCTATTCTGATGACGTCAAACCTATGACTGTCACATCAGAAATAGATGATCTATCTCCGCTATATCTGCTTTAGTCTATAAATAGACATAAGCCTGATGTCCACCAATGCTTCCGCTGCTCCCACTGACTACGACAACCCTCTGGCAGAGTCATATAGACGTGCACTTCTAAAGCTAGTTTAGAACGACGCTATACTCATCCTCCTACCGGGTCTCGCAGCCTGGAACAACAACAATGGCAAGTGTGGGTAAACAAGAACTTCCCTGTCACCGTCCTTGAGGCTACCGGAGTACCTCTCGGGTGCCTGAAGTTACCCACCTTATCTGCGGAGTGGCCAATGGAATGTCAAATCAGATTGAATGTTTAGGTTCCTTATCAAATCTTCAGTAATCGTTTGCGGTTCTGGAATCACTTCCAGTTCTACCATACTCCCACTACTGTTTTTGAAAAAATCCATTTTTTTTTATTAAAACTGTGGCGAGTCAAGAACAATATCACTATTGATCTTTCTTATGGTAGAAAGTCAATCCTCGTCATAGCCTGGGTCAACCCACAAACAGCTATTACAGAAACGTGCCTTGAGTTATCCAGAGTCTGGTTTTAATCATAAGCCGGACAACTCCCGTACCTTAACAATGTTAAGATATGAACTGTACTATACCCAATATAGAACCAGAGGCACTGATTTAATTGAACCAGATTCAAATCATGCAGCTGTCTCCAGTGCATGTCAACTAAATGGAGAGAGGCCGATCAGCGTTACTCAACTTAGGAATGTTTCCAGTTATGAGTAACCTGAAAGAGAAGCAATTTCTCTTTATCATTACTATCAACTGAATACCATACACAAGTATCTACATCTTCGATCACTTTGAAGAATCCCGATACTTGCTACACTTGGTTCTCTACTCTATTCAAATACCTATAACTCCTCAAAACTTAGACCCTGTGTTTCTACGAAATACAAGTCTAAGAACTAGAAAAGTTAAAAGTAAACAGAATATAGTATGAGGACCAACCCCTCTGTCCTAATGGACACTGGACAACATACACTACTCTGTATATGTCCGCCGAGTCTAACAACTCTTTCACTGTGTGTCGTAGGTTGAAAACTGTACTTATGGTCAAGAAGAATTACACCGCTGTTCAATGCTCCTTACCCAACCATCCACTGATATAGGTAAATGTCATCGACATAATATCAAAAAGGTATATCTCACTCTATGAAAATAGACGTACAGATATATCAATTTGAAATTGGTGCACAACAGCGGATATTCAAAACCAAACATTTGCCGAACGGCAAACAGCCCAGGTGATTTCCTCAAATATCACCAATTACAACGAATCCCGATATAATGAGGATGATCACCCAATTCCCAATAACCTACTCCCACTCATCATCTGTAAAACCATACAGATGTGAGAATCATACCTGGTAAATACATACCCTGGAGTAAGTATCTAATCGGGAAATCAGTTTTCTTTTAACAGTACACAGAGAAACTGAAACATTGAAATGTTTCGTTGGGGTATCCCGGTATTCCTAGTAATGCCTCTACCATTATCCAGATTCACAACTATAACCGTATAATTCTTTGCCACCTCTCCAAATCCCTTTATATGTCGTTAGTCGTTACCTTCTGCACACCCCTTTAGGCCAATTAGTTTTCTTCCTTCCCTGCCGTTCGGCACCAGCCTATGGCTTGGAAGAAGACTATCCAATAAGCATAATGGGTGTACTGTCCTAATCCTAGGAGCACTCGCAATGCGAGAGAAGGTGAAGATAAAAGACAACCGAATAAACCTTATTCCTATTTCTCGTGGACCAGAATCCATCCCCGAACTGGAACAAGTTCCTTTCGAGTTCGTATATAACCATACGATGGAGTATCCAATAAACTGTGGATCTTTGTAGTGATACGGAGTGTCCTGGAGAAATACAAAGGTGATTTAGGATTGGCGAAGAAATATTTGGTTTAGTCGTGAATATCAGTCGCAATTTACTTTGCCCTCTTACTAATCCCTTGCTTTGTCTTAATCTTAATACCTTCTGCACACCGTTTAGGCTAATTGGTTTTCTTCATTCCCTACCGGTCGGCACCTGCCTAAGCTTTGGAAGAAGATTATCCAATTTGCGTAATAGGTGTACTATCTCCTAAACCAAGGAGTACTCATAACTTGAGAGAAGGTAAAAGGGAAAAGACAACTGAATAATCCTATTCGTTTTCTCCAGAACCGGAAACCATCCTCGAATTCCTCCGAGTTCGTATCTAACCATACGATGGTTTTGTCCAATGGAAGTGGACGTTCGCAGTAATACGGGGTGTCCTGGAGAAAAGGGTAAAAGTAGGAGTGGCAATGAGGTCTGCAACTCTGACAATCCAAAAGCCAGTGTTAAGAAGGTTCGGTCAACTTGGTCACTGAGTCATAGTCTTAGGGTCGGGTCGATGGTCGCTGCCAGAGAGAGAGAAAAGAAACACTCAGCGTGCACTCTAACCTAGTTCAGAATGGTTACCAATTTATCTAATCTGGAAACCTCCCACTGTACCTCAAATTCTCCTCCAAACCTGAAAGAAGAATTAGTCGGGGTCACCCGAGGAGTAAACCAACTCATCAGTGGGAATCGGGATCCAACTATCATCGCATGATAACGTGTCGGAATCCGCTCATGGTATCACACTCCAGAAGGTATGCGCATATCTGGCAAGTTTCAGTTCTTTTGAAACTCCCGATGTGATTTTTACCCTATGCTCTTATGACCTTGACTTTGGCCAACAAATCATAAGTCACATGTCAAGTTCTGCCCGTCATTCTCCAGGTTAATTTGAGCCCATCCGTACAAGCCCTTGACTTTGGCCAACAAGGCTATACGACTGCCCCAAACTAACGCATCTATCTATGCTGCATATGAATAACCAACAGCTACCAAACACTGTGCCTTGACTTTGGCCAACAAACACAGCTTGAATACTATTGACTACCCATATGAAACGACGGAGGGCTACGAATTGTTTCTGGCGAAAACCTTTAACGTAATGAACTTGATATCGTTGAAGGAATGGATAGCTTTTTAGAAAATATAGTGACGAAAACCTTTACTAAAGAGGTCACTCTCGGTGAAGGGATCTCGGCTCTTTCCCCGTAGAATGGGGTGCAGGATATTCCAAATGAATACCACGATGCAAAGCAAAAGTAATCGGCTATAGTGAAGTTAATGCCCTGACGCAAACTTCTGTCCAAGGGGTCACTCCCGGTGAAGGGATCTCGGCCCTTGCTTCGTCGACTGAGGAGCAGGATATTCCAAATGGATACCACGATGCAAAACAAAAGTGAACGTCCTTTCAATAACAGCTTTTGAAAAGTGTTCCAACAACATCAGATTAGGTTTGTTTAACTTGCATTGATCCGAATCAATGCAGTCCCATCAATTGATCACACCACAAAGAACGAAAATATACTGACGTACGTATATGCCATCCGCATTCGCCACTGGGTCCCGTCATCACCCGTTAGGTTAGCTAACTAACGGCAGAGCGGGGACTGGACTAGCGCGGATGAAAAACATATACAACATCTACTAATATATATACCAATATATTATATTTCGCTCAAGGCGTGAATAAAATGCAACATCACAGAAATGTACAGCATCACAGAACTATACAGATATCTGGGATCCCCGGGTTTCACAAAGCCACTACTGAAACCCGACGTTCCTCTGGTCGTGTGGATAGCCTGTGCAAGGAAAACCTAGACCCCTACAGGCGCGGCAAGTTACCCGCCAAAACTTGAAGCGAGGAAGCCCCCTTCAGCGCCGTGAATGGACCACCCAGCACTTCACGGAATCCAGTAACTTGGGCACCCCTCCTGGGTCAACCTGTACCCCCTACGAGTGCGGCGAATAGCCCGCCAATTCCAGACTGAAGCCCTTCCGTCTCAATGCCCTGAGATGCGGGCCGTTGCCCTCTAGAACCCGGCTATCCGTGCACCCCTTCACGGGGTAACCCTAGTACAGAAAGTAAAATATACATACAACGGGTACATCGACCGCAACCAGGTCGTGCCCCAAAAGAATAATACAAACAGGCAGTGACGGCAGTCCACATGTCGGACGCTCGCCCCGCAATATCAAATGTACATAATACAACCACAACTGTACTAGCATTGCATCCAGGCTATCCCCCACGATCGATCCGCAACATCACAGCAAAACACAGAACATCAACGTGAAAGTCACGTTCGCAAATCTGTCTAACCGGGCTATAGCAGTTAGACCGGATTTACCGATCGAGTGACATTCACGGTCGCAGATAAAATGTAAATACTGTGAAATAATGTGTTTAAAATATCTGATCGATCAAAAATTAACAAGTGGGCCCCCAAGCAATACTGTAGCACTCACAGAAATTCTGGGCCCAATTTTAATATTCCAAAACCCATATTTTTAGCCCACAAGCCCACTGCAAAAAAATGATGACATGATCCCTCATTCATGCGGCGGATCCGCGGCCTCCAGATTGGTAATGGCCGCGGTTCCGCGGTCGTACGGAGGGATCGTGTTGTCGAATTTTTCCAGTGTTCTTAGAACTCCCTGCACATCATTCTGAGACAACCTGAAAAATTTTTCGAGACCAAAAAATTTCAACAGAAAACTGATGTGAACAAAAAATGCAAGTTTTGGAATTTTGGTCGATCGGAAATGTAAAACACATCAAACAAAGCTAGACGAAGTTAATGGCGAGGCTCTGATACCACTGTAAGTGCACGGCGGCGCCCCGGTCGTCAATCCGACGGCCAAATGCGGAAACGGTGATGAACTTTAATTTTGCGAACTTAGCAAACCGGCACCACCGCGCACTAAACTCCGGATCGGGCCATTAAACTAGTTCTAGCAAAGTAACAAGATAGGGAAGAGATATACCGAGTAATCCGAGTCCTCCGGTCTTCTCTTCATCGTCCCGATCTCCCGCGGAAACTCCGGTCGTCGCCTCCTCGCCGGAAGGGCACCACAACGCCTGTTTCTTTTACGGGCTCCCGCCTCTATACCGAGGCAACTCAGGCATGAAGCCGGCAAGTCGACATGCCCAAGATGTGCTGTAAAATGTGTAGGACTCATGTCTCATATTGGGGTAGTGGATGTTGCCATTTGATAGATGGAGGAATCAAGATAAGAAAAATGGTGCTTGCATTTTTCTAGCATGAAAATGAGATCAAGAATGCCACAAGCTCAAAAATGAAACTCTCTCATTTTTCTCCCCTCTCTCAAAAATGTGGCCGACCATTTTTCTTAGAGAATGGTGGAGGGATCAAAACCAAACTCAAGAAGGGAGGTGAGTGTAGGAGATGAGAAGAGGTGACCCCATCAAAAAAGGAAAGTTTCAAATCAAACCCTTAATCAACCCATACCCTTTCTTATCTCAATTAATGCAAAAACCCATCATGAAAATGTTAGTTGTATGTATGCCCTAGAGGCCAGTATTGTACAGATGATGTATATTATATTGGATGCTTGGACATATATAGAGATGACTTTCTTGCTCGATATGATAGTATGCTATCTGGTTACTCTTTATATTAACATGTACACTAGTCTCTTTATACTGTCTTATAGTTACATGTTGGTAAAGCCCTTAGGATATGTACTTGACTACCTGGACTGTGATGCAGATCATACTAGTGGGGACATGGTAGTCCATAAGTACATCCTTCATGGTCCCTAGTCGTGGGTGTATCGAGACAGGGCATCGATATACCAGTGTAGACTAGCGTATACGCTTCTCGACCCATGTGATGGGCGATGGATGATCCCATATCCATTTGTGTTTGACATCAGAGATGGTGTACGGGTGCTCAGTGGAGACTGAGTACACTGGACGGACTCGCCGAGAACTCCCAGATGGTATTATACCTCACGTCAGATGGCAGTTCTCAGGTGACACTTGTACAGGTTAGTCTGTAGACCCGAGATCGTCATAGAGTCTTGTGTGATTCCCACTGTGCTTTGATCTCCACCTTACCACGTCCATGAGGGCATGCAAAACGGTGGTCTTTGGGTACAGTCCCGAGTCACATTGAGGCAATGAGCGATAGGAGGGGTTTCGTCTCTCCCGGTATTGGGGGTTGATGTTGCGCTGTGCTCGATTGGCCGTAACAGGGAAGTCCCTGGCCAGGGCTGATCAGAGATTTGTTGGTAAGTGTTACCAGTAGTTTCTCGACCCGTTACGAGCCTCACATCGGCATGACTTATCGGTTATTGGGGTCTGACGTTTACCACTCCTAGACTTGATATGCGACGTATCAGACGAACAGACCGGACTGTACGGTAAGTGTTACTGGTTGGATTCACAGGAGTGTGAGCGGACTAGCTCGTCGATCTTCTGATCGCTCAATACCCGGATGGCCGTTACGTTTAGCAGACCGCTTGCGGTTTGTGGGTGCTTGATATGATCATCATCTGCTACCGGCGTATTGACGAGTCTTTAGAGTCCTACACAGAGGTTTCCTGGTTCAAGCGAAACGAAATAGGAGCGCATATGAGATATGTGCAGGATCGAGAATAATGCGTGTATGTGATACCGCATTTCATTCTCGCGATATATGTTTCGATTGGTTATATTCGATATGACCTAGTTATCGAATCATTGATTCGATAAATCGATACATTGGATTCTAGTCGGTTATGTGCGACATGACCGGATCATTGAATCAAATGTTGATTTAATGATTTAATGCATAATTATATATTTGATATATTGCATTGCATTAACTAGTATTGGCTCACTTTAAATGGATTTTCACATTTGATGTACATGTTGTATATGTGATATACTTTTGTGCACATCTTTGTATCATGTTTGATGATGCTTGCTCATTAGGTTAAGTGTGAAGTATTAAACCATGGTTAAGAGATGATTAGGGTTTTGCCTTTTTATTTATTTATTTGTTTATTTATTTGAAAAAGGATTATGATAAGAATGGTGGCCTTTTTTGTTTTAAGTTGAAGCTTCATGAAGCTTTGACTTTTGTAACCATCCTTATCTACATGCTTAACCCTAACCCTCTCAAGTGACCATGGTTTATTCTCTACACTTAACCTAGGTTAGAACATGATAAGTATTTGATTTTATTATTCTTTTTCACAATACTTATCATATTCTTTCTTCTTCATCTCCTTCTTCTTCAAGAGAGAAAACAAGATGCCATCAATGGCAACTTGAGCAAAAGTGAGTGAAATCCAAATCTAAAGTGAACCCACCTCCTATTTCTTCATCCTCTACCTCTTGCCAAGTGGTTTTGGGTGTTTTCTTCACAAGTTTCACAACTTGGTGAAGTCGGAGCTTGAACTTGTGCAACCTCGACGTAGATCGTCTTTGACACAAAGCCGACGACCTTGCTCGCCCGTTTTTCCGATGAAGCCGACGAAAGAGTCTAGGATTCATGATGGACAGCGAAAGCACACCCACGTGGAGCTAAGGAAGTGGGGAACCGGATCTACAAAGGTTGTAGCATCTAACTTTTAGTTAATTAGTTAACTAGATTCCCGTTTCGCCTAGAAATCTAGCCGACGATCCGTATTAGGGTTTCTCGGCACCCATAAAATTTTAAATTGGCATGTTCGATGCCTTGTGAGACCTCTATAGTGTGCCAAGGATCCCTACAGTGGTATCAGAGCCTAGCTAGAGCCTTAGGCGAAGTCTAGACGGAATTTGAAGTCCGATCGAACCCGAAACCGCATTTTTTACACGCTCTCTGGACATTTTCTGAAAACATGGATTTTTCCAGATTAAAAATGCCTAAAAAATTCAGCAGGAAGATCTAAGAAATCTTGTGAAACACGAGATCATGAGGCCTCCAAACAGCCGCGGAAACGCGGCAGAAGCATGCCTTCAGCCGCGGTTCCGCCGCCGACTGTTCACTTTGCTCAATTTTGTTTGCACAGTAATTCTTCTTTTCTGGTGCTGAGTTTTATGGGAATTTTTAATAATTATTCAAGAGTTGAATTTTCTGGGATGCTTTGGGGATTCGGTGTTTCGATCGGGGTATCAAATTTCGTCTTTGTGGCTTTCTGGATAAATTTTAGAATATGTTAAAAGTTCGACCGGATATAAATACCCAATTTTTCCCCTGTCGGGAAATTTCCAAGTGTTGGATTTTTCCGTAGTTTAACGACGTTCTAAGTAGTGCAAGTAACGCGACGGACCCTCTAGAAGACAACAAACCTTAACTCGATTATGTGACCGTCTTGAACTGCCCTTTGAACCTTCGGGTTTGGGGCAGTACGGCGTGCCACATGTGAGGCGTTGGCTTGACCCTTCTACGGCTGGACCGTTGGTACTGAGGCACGAACTGAATGTTGCTAGACTTATTTCATGTGTTGAGCTGTATTGGAAAACTTGGGTATTCGATTGTTCGATCGGAAAGTTTAACATTTTCTGTTTATCTGGAATGTGATACAATAATTGGAATTCACAAACAGTTATGAGATAACTGAATGAATGTTAAAAATTTAGCAGTTTAGTCCCATATGATATTGAAAAGAGTTTTCGATAATGAGACTAAAATGCGGGATTTATATCTGTTAGGCATGTGATGTCTAAGTATTTCATTTGATTAGGCATGCGATGTCTAAAGTAGTTGCGGATTCCAGTTGTTGTAGTTTTACACTTTCTTTTATGTGACCGCAAGTGTAGTATGTTCATATCGCCGGTTTCGTTGCTATACGTCAACGACAATTGGGGTATGCATACTTACTTACGTTGATGACATGTGATGTTATGGGTTGCTGGATATGTTATATTGGATTGTCGTGTTCGAATAGCCGGGGTTTTTTTTATATGAGATGAGTGTTTTTCATTTTCATTCATGTAAAAACTTGTATGTAATATTCTTTTTATTTGGGGCACTTCCAGGTAGCGGAAGTCGTCACCTTTTGTATATTATTTACATTTCCGCATTAGGATAGACCCAAGGAGGGGAGCACAAGTAACCGGGTTCTGGGGTCCAGTGGGAGACCAACTCGAGGAGTCGAGTCCGGGTCTCCTAACCCTAGAATTGGCAGGGTTGCTTGCCGCTCTCGTAGGGGTCTAGGGTGTGGGATTGGCTATTCATCACGACCGTGGAATCCGTGTTTTATACTGGCTCGTATTGAAAACACGGACGTCCTAGTATATCCAATATTTCATATGTTTCTTATGCCGCGATATCTGTGATGTGATCATGTGATGTTCTGTGATGGATATAGTATATATGATATATTATATAGACGCTACTTATGTTTTACACCCACGCTAGCCCTGCCCTGCTCTGTCGTTAGTTACCTAACCTAACGGTGCACGAGGGGACATCGAGGCGAATGCGGATGGCATAAGTGTACGTCATATCTATCTGTGATGTTTAGGTACTTAAATGATAGGACTTCATTAATGTGATTAATGAAAGAAAAGAAACCTAAGATGTTGTAGAATCAAATTTTAAACTAAACAGGTAGCTACAGTTCTTGCTTTGCATAGCGGTATATATGATATACCCTGCACCTTATTCGATGAGGAAAGGACCGAGATCCCTTCACCGGGAGTGACTCCTTTAGCAATAACTGGCAGATGCTACACACTCGGTTTGTTTTTGATTGCTTCTATAGTTTTTGCTTTGCACAGCGATATATATGATATATCCCGCACCTCATTCGACGAGGAAAGGGCCGACGATCCCTTCACCGGGAGTGACCCCTTTAGCAAAACTAGAAAAACCTCAAAATCATTCCATTTTAAAAACTTCATTTGATTCTACAACGATATCAAGATCATTACGCAATAGGTTTTCAGAAAAACCTGACGTAGCCCTCCGTCATTTCAGATAAGTACTAGTTAGTATTCGTGCTACGTTTGTTGACTATGTTAAGGCGTAGTGTGCGGTAGCTAATTAGTGCTTATCTGTATAAGCATATGATGTGATTGGATTAGGGTAGTCGTGCGACTTTTTTGACTATGTTAAGGGTCGTGCGGGTGGGTTTAATTCAATCGGGAAATGACGGGTTGAACTTGACTAGAACTTATGATTTGTTGACTATGTTAAGGTCATATAGCTGCTAGGGGCAAAAGATTATCGGGAATTTCAAGTGTTGAAATTTGCAATGAGAATGCATACCTTCTATGAGATAGTTGGATCCCGATACCCACTGCGAGTAAGAGTTACTCCTGGGAGAGTTTTACGCATTGCAATTAGCCGATCAAGTAGGTGTCTAGAAAGGTGTCAACGGGGTTACGCCTCTGGGAAAACGAGGTTTACAGTAATTAGGTTCGTGCGAAAGCACGGGGGACCTCCCTCAAAGTACCGACACTGGCCTGGCTGAAAGATTGGCGAACTTGTAGTGTGTAATTAATCCCGGCTAGTCTTTCCTTTTAGGGTTTGAAGGAAGATTTGATAAAAAGCAGTGGGAGCCATCATGATTTGATAAGATAATAACCAATCTGATCTTGCACGAGCATACGCTAAAGTGTTTTCTTCTCTCTCTCTCCAGGTAGCGACCATTTCATGCCTTAATAAAGATAATAATATGGATGTATTGACCGAACCCGCATGTTATACTGTGCTGGGGAACGTTGGTTCCGTTCTTTCCTATAAGAGTTATAGGACTGAACAGGATATAGGGGAATACCAGGATTCCCATGCCACCCGAATAAAGAAAGTACATGATGATGCATTTTCTTCGGGTGTGTTCGTTACAGAGAACTGTTTCTCCATTTGCTCTACGTCCTGGGTATTGGATACCGGGTCAGGATCCCATATATGTAATCAGTTATATGGGCTTAGGAAAGGTAGAGAACTTGGAGAAGGTGATAAAGACATTAGAGTTGGAAATGGTGCAATTGTTGCAGCTAAGACTGTCGGGGAATATCACCTTGTATTACCAACTGGTAATACATTGGTTCTGAATGAATGCTATTACATGCCGAACCTGATATGCAACATTATATCGGTTTCTTTGCTAAGTAAAGAAGGATATAATTTTGTATTACAGGACAATATTATGAACATTTTCCATAACCAAAAGTTGGTTGGATCAGGCACGTTGTGCAATGGCATTTATGTTCTAAACCAATCAACAGTTCTGAGTATAACAAACACACACAAGAGGAAGAGCTCAGAACTGAACGATTCTTTCTTGTGGCATTGTAGACTAGGTCACATCAATGCGACACGACTGGCTAAGTTGCATAAAGATGGATATTTGAAACCTTTCCAATTTTCATCTTATGACACTTGCCAGTCATGTCTCAAAAGCAAGATGACCAAAACTCCGTTTACGGGACACGGAGAAAGAGTTACCGAACTCTTGGGACTGATACATAGTGATGTATGTGGTCCCATGTCTACACATGCCAGGGATGGTTCTTCGTACTTCATTACATTCACTGACGATCTCTCTAGATTCGGATATGTGTTCCTGATAAAACACAAATCAGAAGCTTTTGAGAAATTTAGAGAATATAAACAAGAAGTCGAGAACCAAACCGGAAAAAGTATTAAAATCCTTCGATCTGATCGAGGAGGTGAATACTTGAGCAATGAATTCCTGGACTTCCTAAAAGAGAATGGGATTCTCTCTCAGCTGACTCCTCCATATACACCACAGCACAACGGTGTTTCTGAACGGAGGAACCGCATCCTATTAGATATGGTGCGCTCTATGATGAGCACAGCTGAGTTACCTATTTCCTTCGGGGGATATGCACTGGAGACAGCAACATACCTATTTAATCAAGTTCCATCTAAATCTGTACCTACCACACCATATGAGATATGGAGTGGGAAGAGACCATATTTTAAACGAGTTAAAATATGGGGTTGTCCGGCCTATGTCAAAAGACAAAATCCAGACAAACTCGAGGCACGGTCAGTTCTTTGCAAGTTTGTGGGATATCCTAAGAATTCCCAAGGATATTTTTTCTACCATGCTGAAGAACAAAAAGTGTTTGTTTCTCAATATGCCACCTTTTTAGAAAAGGAATTTCTTGAAAAAGAAATTAGTGGCAAAGTGGTAGAGCTGGAAGAGGTTCCAGATACACAAACAATAACTGAAGATTTAGTGGAACCAGAAGATTCAGTAGCTCCCAATGAACCTCAGCCTCTCCGCCGATCTAGTAGGGTTCCTCGCCAGCCTGAGAGATACTACGGTTTTCTCATGGATGGTGGGAGCGAGGATTGCATCATGGAGGATGATGACCCAACTAGCTTCGAGCAGGCCATCACGAGTAGGGACTCAGTGAAATGGCTGGATGCAATGCGGTCCGAGATGGAATCCATGTACACCAACAAAGTATGGACTTTGGAAGTTGCTCCTGAAGGGGTAAAACCCATTGGGAGCAAATGGATCTTCAAGAAAAAACTTGGTGTAGATGGGAAAGTGGAGACTTTCAAAGCTAGACTTGTAGCAAAGGGTTTTCGTCAAAGACCAGGTGTGGACTATGGCGAAACCTTTTCTCCAGTGGCTATGCTTAAATCCATCCGAATCATGCTTGCCATTGCTGCCTTTCATGACTACGAAATCTGGCAAATGGATGTTAAGACCGCCTTTCTAAATGGTGATTTAGAAGAGTGCGTGTACATGACTCAGCCAGAGGGCTTCGTAGACAGTGGGAGCAGCGGGAAGGTGTGCAAGCTGCTTAAATCCATTTATGGATTAAAGCAAGCATCGCGGAGTTGGAACATCTGCTTTGACGTCATTATCAAAGAGTTTGATTTCGTCAAAAATCCAGATGAACCTTGTATCTACAAGAAAGTGGCAGAGAGTAAGGTTGTCTTCGTCGTATTGTACGTGGACGACATACTCTTGATAGGAAATGATATTCCTATGCTGCAATCGGTCAAGCTCTTCTTATCACAAAGATTCTCGATGAAAGATCTTGGTGATGCCTCCTGCATATTAGGAATTAGGATCTATAGAGATAGATCCAAACGGATTTTGGGATTGTCCCAATCCAGGTACATTGACACCATACTAAAGAGGTTTAGTATGGAAGAGTCCAAGCATGGGAACTTGCCCACGATCTCTGGAGTCACTCTCTCCAAAGAGATGTCTCCCAAGACTGATTTGGAGAGAGCTCGCATGCAAGGGATACCCTATGCTTCGGCAGTAGGCTCTATCATGTATGCGATGCTATGTACCAGACCCGATGTAGCATACTCACTAAGTGTAGTGAGCAGGTATCAAGCTGATCCTGGAGAGAGTTACTGGACAGCTGTGAAGAGCATTCTCAAGTACTTGCGAAGGACTAGAGATATGTTCTTGGTGTATGGTAACGGAGAGCTCCAAGTGGAGTCCTTTACCGATTCGAGCTTCCAGAGTGATAAGGACGACTCTAAGTTGCAGTCGGGCTTTGTCTTTACCCTTTACGGAGGGGCGGTTAGCTGGAAGAGTTCCAAGCAGGAAACCGTGGCAGACTCGACGATGGAGGCTGAATACATCGCTGCCAACGATGCTGCTAAAGAAGCTGTTTGGATCAAGAAGTTCATTACTGAACTTGGTGTGGTTCCATCCATTGAGAATCCAATACCTTTGTATTGCGATAACAATGGAGCGGTGGCTTTAGCCTAGGAACCCAGGTCCCATCAGCGATCCAGGAATATTCTGAGGCGGTATCACCTGATCCGGGAGATAGTTGATCGCCGGGAGATCGAGGTCAGGAGGGTTGACACGAAGAACAACACCGCGGATCCACTCACGAAGGCCATTCACCAGATACAGTTTGAGAAACTCTTCGGGATGCTCGGTATGCGATACTACAGCAGCTGGCCCTAGTGCAAGTGGGAGATTGTTAGTTGTATGTATGCCCTAGAGGCCAGTATTGTACAGATGATGTATATTATATTGGATGCTTGGACATATATAGAGATGACTTTCTTGCTCGATATGATAGTATGCTATCTGGTTACTCTTTATCTTAACATGTACACTAGTCTCTTTATACTGTCTTATAGTTACATGTTGGTAAAGCCCTTAGGATATGTACTTGACTACCTGGACTGTGATGCAGATCATACTAGTGGGGACATGGTAGTCCATAAGTACATCCTTCATGGTCCGTAGTCGTGGGTGTATCGAGATGGGGCATCGATATACCAGTGTAGACTAGCGTATACGCTTCTCGACCCATGAGATGGGCGATGGATGATCCCATATCCATTGGTGTTTGACATCAAAGATGGTGTACGGGTGCTCAGTGGAGACTGAGTATACTGGACGGACTCGCCGAGAACTCCCAGATGGTATTATACCTCACGTCAGATGGCAGTTCTCAGGTGACACTTGTACAGGTTAGTCTGTAGACCCGAGATCGTTATAGAGTCTTGTGTGATTCCCACTGTGCTTTGATCTCCACCTTACCACGTCCATGAGGGCGTGCAAAACGGTGGTCTTTGGGTACAGTCCCGAGTCACATGGAGGCAATGAGCGATAGGAGGGGTTTCGTCTCTCCCGGTATTGGGGGTTGATGTTGCGCTGTGCTCGATTGGCCGTAACAGGGAAGTCCCTGGCCAGGGCTGATCAGAGATTTGCTGGTAAGTGTTACTAGTAGTTTCTCGACCCGTTACGAGCCTCACATCGGCATGACTTATCGGTTATTGGGGTCTGACGTTTACCACCCCTAGACTTGATATGCGACGTATCAGACGAACAGACCGGACTGTACGGTAAGTGTTACTGGTTGGATTCACAGGAGTGTGAGCGGACTAGCTCATCGATCTTCTGATCGCTCAATACCCGGATGGCCGTTACGTTTAGCAGACCGCTTGCGGCTTGTGGGTGCTTGATATGATCATCATCTGCTACCGGCGTATTGACGAGTCTTTAGAGTCCTACACAGAGGTTTCCTGGTTCAAGCGAAACGAAATAGGAGCGCATATGAGATATGTGCAGGACCGAGAATAATGCGTGTATGTGATACCTCATTTCATTCTCGCGATATATGTTTCGATTGGTTATATTCGATATGACCTAGTTATCGAATCATTGATTCGATAAATCGATACATTGGATTCTAGTCGGTTATGTGCGACATGACCGGATCATTGAATCAAATGTTGATTTAATGATTTAATGCATAATTATATATTTGATATATTGCATTGCATTAACTAGTATTGGTTCACTTTAAATGGATTTTCTCACTTGATGTACATGTTGTATATGTGATATACTTTTGTGCACATCTTTGTATCATGTTTGATGATGCTTGCTCATTAGGTTAAGTGTGAAGTATTAAACCATGGTTAAGAGATGATTAGGGTTTTGCCTTTTTATTTATTTATTTGTTTATTTATTTGAAAAAGGATTATGATAGGAATGGTGGCCTTTTTTGTTTTAAGTTGAAGCTTCATGAAGCTTTGACTTTTGTAACCATCCGTATCTTCAAGCTTAACCCTAACCCTCTCAAGTGACCATGGTTTATTCTCTACACTTAACCTAGGTTAGAACATGATAAGTATTTGATTTTATTATTCTTTTTCACAATACTTATCATATTCTTTCTTCTTCATCTCCTTCTTCTTCAAGAGAGAAAACAAGATGCCATCAATGGCAACTTGAGCAAAAGTGAGTGAAATCCAAATCTAAAGTGAACCCACCTCCTATTTCTTCATCCTCTACCTCTTGCCAAGTGGTTTTGGGTGTTTTCTTCACAAGTTTCACAACTTGGTGAAGTCGGAGCTTGAACTTGTGCAACCTCGACGTAGATCGTCTTTGACACGAAGCCGACGACCTTGCTCGCCCGTTTTTCCGATGAAGCCGACGAATGAGTCTAGGATTCGTGATGGACAGCGAGAGCACACCCACGTGGAGCTAAGGAAGTGGGGAACCGGATCTACAAAGGTTGTAGCATCTAACTTTTAGTTAAGTAGTTAACTAGATTCCCGTTTCGCCTAGAAATCTAGCCGACGATCCGTATTAGGGTTTCTCGGCACCCATAAAATTTTAAATTGGCATGTTCGATGCCTTGTGAGACCTCTATAGTGTGCCTAGGATCCCTACAGAAAAAAGAAAAGATGCTTATCCTATCATAATGAATACAAGTGCAAGAAAACCCCTCCACAATGTGTTATCTGCAAACTTGCAAATAACACCCTCCATCGGAAAAGTCCGGCCGGGAAAGAACAAAGGAAAACCGGTCGGAACGGAATGCAAACTGGCAACTCCAGAAAACTGGTCCCGTAATAAATTACAGGAAAACCCCGATACTGTGCATACACACCCGCATCTGTATTCCGTCCGGATACAAATGCAATGAGACAAAATCTACACTGTACTAAACTAGGATCCGGCTTAAACCAAAGCCGGCTAGTAATGTCCGTCTGATCCTGATCCGTGCAATACCGCACGTATCAGATCGAACCCTGCCATATATCCATACGGCCACTAGTACAAACCGCCCGATCCTGATCCGTGCAATACCGCACGTATCTAATCGGACCCTGCCATATCTCCATACGGCCTCTACAGCGTTTTGCCCGAAAGCTGAGTAACTGAAAGTGTGGTGGACTCTAAAGACTCGTCAATACTATGGCTGTGGATTTAACCACTAGCACGTCAGAGGTATAAGCCAATACGTAACGGGCCACCAGCTATTGACCAAAAGGGACGTCGATGAGCGAACTCATCCTGACACCCTACTGAGCCTGTCAGTGACAATATCCGTACAGTCCGGTCCGTTCGTCTATGAGTATCGCATGGCGGGCCTAGGGGTTGGTAAAAGTCAGACCCCCAAAAGCGGTACAAGTCGTGTCGGAGTGTAGCCCAGAACACCCTGAGATACTACTGGAATACCTACCAGTAAATCTCCTGCCTTGGCCAAGGACTTCGTGTAATGGCTCTCCTAGACACAGCGCGACCTCACCCCCAATACCGGGAGAGACGAACCCCTGAAGATCCGCTCACTGCCTCCATATGGCTCGGGACTGTACCCAACTAAAACCTGTTTGCACGACTCCTTTGAGCCGTGGTAGGGTAGTAATCAAAGCACAGTGGGAACTCACACGAGACAAATGACGATCTCCAGGTCGATGAACTAACCTGTACACATGTCACCTGGGAACTGCTATCTGACGTCAGATATAAGACCAACTAGCATGTTCCCGGCGAGTCATGTCCGGTGTACTCATAACCCAATGAGCACCTGTATACATCTTAGGTGAACCAACTGACACCAGTGGCTTGTGAGACCGGCCACCGCCCCTCGTCGGGGTCTCGACTGTATACACTAGTCTACTCTGGAGAATCGATGCCCTGTCTCGAAACTCCCACGACTAGGGACCTTTTAAGGATGTGCTTATAGACTCCAGCTCTCACTTATATGATCGCCCTCATACTGCTGGCAGTCAAGCAAGAATCCTAGGGGCTCTATCAACGTGTAATAGCGACCTCTCAGGTCACCTAAAGCAGTACACGATGATAAAGGTAAACCAGATAGCATACTATCATCTCGAGTAAGACTGTCTTACCGGGATAGGTCCTCCCTCAATCATCGCAATCACGTGCCTGTGATCCAATAGTTGACTCTGAGGGCAATATCTCCAACAATTGGGTTATGAGTACACCGGACAGGACTCGCCGGGAACCTGCTAGTTTGGATTATACCAGACGTCAGATAGCAGTTCCCTGGTGACATGTGTACAGGTTAGTTCATCGACCTGAGATCGTCATTTGTCTCTTGTGAGTTCCTACTGTACTTTGATTACTACCCTACCACGGCTCAAAGGAGTCGTGCAAACCGGTTTTAGTTGGGTACAGTTCCGAGCCACATGGAGGCAGTGAGCGGATCTGCAGGGGTTCGTCTCTCCCGGTATTGGGGGTGAGGTCGTGCTGTGTCTAAGAGAGCCATTACACAAAGCCCTCGGCCGAGGCAGGAGATTTACTGGTAGGTATTCTAGTAGTATCTCAGGGTGTTCTGGGCTACACTTCGACACGACTTGTACCGCTTTTGGGGGTCTGACTTTTACCAACCCCCTAGGCCCGCCATGCGATACTCATAGACGAACGGACCGGACTGTACGGATATTGTCACTGACAGGCTCCGTAGGGTGTCAGGATGAGTTCGCTCATCGATGTCCCTTTTGGTCAATAGCTGGTAGCCCGTCACGTATGGCTAATACCTCTGACGTGCTAGTGGTTAAATCCACAGCCATAGTATTGACGAGTCTTTAGAGTCCGCCACACACACAGTTACTCAAGTTTCGGGCGAAACGCTGTAGAGGCCGTATGGAGATATGGCAGGGTTCGATCAGATACGTGCGGTATTGCACAAATCGTGATCGGGCGGTTTTACTAGCCGGCTTTGGCTTAAGCCGGATCCTAGTATAAGATAGTGTAGATTTTGTCTCTTTGCATTTGTGTTCAGTGGGAATACAAATGCGGGCATGTATTTGCAGTAGTGGGGTTTTCCTGTAATTTATTACGGGATCAGTTTTCTGATGTTGCCAGTTTGCATTCCGTTCCGGCCGGTTTTCCTTTGATCCTTCACGGCCGGATTTTCTGATGGAGGGGGTTATTTGCAGTTTTGCAAATAACTTATTGTGGAGGGGTTTCTTGCAATTTGTGACATCATGATGGTTCTTTAATCATTAGATTCCATCTGCATCTTATCCTTTGATTAGAATGGATTAGAGTTGATTTGAATGGAAATGACATTGCTATCATTGCCTTTTTGATATGGTCACCCCTTTTGCTTTTACTACCATCACTAAAAGTGCGCGGTGTTGCCGGTTTGCTAGTTTGCAAAGTTTTTTGTTTCCGCGTTTCAGGCGTCGGATCGACGGCCGGGGCGCCGCCGCGGACTTACAACCCCTTGGGCAGAAGATTGCGTCAGGGTAATAACTTCACTATAGTCGATTACTTGTTGTTTTGAATCGCGGTATTCAGTTGGAATATCCTGCACCTCATTCTACGGGGAAAGAGCCGAGATCCCTTCACCGGGAGTGACCTCTATAGCAAAGGTTTTCTCTATTATATATTTGTAAAAAGCTATCATGTTCCTTCAATGAGATCAAGTTCATTACGTTAAAGGTTTTTTTTGCCAAAACCCAGTCGTAGCCCTCCGTCGTTTTAGACAGGTTGCACGTAGTATTCATGCTATGTTTGTTGGCCTTCGTCAAGGCATAGTGGATGGTAGTTGCTTGTTGCCTTTCTATTGCATAGATAGATGAGTTGGTTTGGGACAGTCGTTCTGCCATTTTGCCAACGTCAGGGGTATGTACGGATGGGTTCAAATTGACAAGATAATGACGGGTAGAACTTGATATGTGACTTATAATTTGTTGGCCCTTAGTCAAGGTCATAAGAGCATGGGGTAAAAATCATATCGGGAGTTTCTAAAGAAACTGAAACTTGCCAGGCATGTGCATACCTTCTGGAGTATGATAACATGAGTGGATTCCTTCACGTTATCATGCGATGAGAGTTAGATCCTGATTCCCACTGATGAGTTGGTTTACTCTTCGGGTGATCCCGATTGATTCTTCTTTCAGGTTTAGAGGAGAATTTGACAGTACAGTGGGATGTTTCCTGATTAGATAAAGTGATAACTATTCTGATCTAGGTTAGAATGCACGCAAAGTGTTTCTTTTCTCTCTCTCTTTGGCATCGACCATTGACTGACCCTAGACTATGACTCAGTGACCAAGTTGACCGAACCTTCTTAAAATACTGGCTTTTGGATTGTCTAAGTTGCATAAGTCATTGTTGTTCTTTCTTTTACCCTTTGTATTTCTCAAAACACCTCGTATCACTACGAACATCCACTTCCATTAGATAGATCCATCGTATGGTTATATATGAACTCGAAGGGACTTCTTCGAGGATGGATCCAGGTTCAGGAGAAATTGAATTGATTTATTCAGTTGTCTTTTATCATCACTTTCTCTCAGGTTGCGAGGGCTCTTTTGTTTAGGAGAATACACCTATTACGCTTATTGGATTGTCTTCTTCAAAACAATAGGCAGGTGCCGAAAGGTAGGGAATGAAGAAAACCAATTAGCCTAAGTAGGGTGTACAGAAGGTAATAAGTAAAGACAAAATAAAGGGATTAGAAAGAGGGCAAAGTAAATTGCGACTGCTATAATTCACGACCAAACTGCGTAGTTCCTCGCCACTCCTATTTCACCTTTGCTTTTCTCCAGTTGAGGAGGAATAGAATTAGGTTTATTCAAGTTTTCTTTTATCATCACCTTATCTCATGTTGCGAGTACTTCTAGGATCAGGAGTATACACCTATTACGCTTATTGGATAGTCTTCTTCCAAACCATAGGCTGGTGCCGAACGGTAGTGAAGGAAGAAAACCATTTAGCCTAACGATGGTGTACAGAAGGTAACGACTAAAGACAGATAAAGGGATTTGGAGAGATGGCAAAGAAATATACGGTTACAGTCATGAATTAGATAATTGAAGAGGCATTACTAGGAATACCAGGATACCCCTACGAAACATTTTCATGTTTCAGTTTCACTGTGCGTTGTTAAAGGAAAACTGATTTCCTGATTAGATACTTACTCCAGGGTATGTATTTACCAGGTATCTTTCTCACATCTGTATGGTTTTACAGATGATAAGTGGGAGTAGGTTATTTGGAATAAGGTGATCATCCTCATTATATCGGAATTCGTTGTAATTGGTGATATTTAAGGAAATCGCCTGGGTTTTTGCCCGACAACATGTATTTGGTTTTGAGTATCCATTTTTGTGCACCAATTTCAAAATGATATATCTGTACGTTTATTTTTATAAAGTGAGATATAACTTTTTGAAATTATGTCCATGACATATACCTATATCAATTGACGATTGGGTAAGGAGCATTGAACAACAGATAAGTTCTTAACCATAATTACAGTTTTCAACCTACGATGCACAGGTTTTGAGTTATTCGACTAAGGGGACTCATACAGAGTATTGTATGCTGTCCAGTGTCCATCAGGACAAAGGGGTTGGTCCTCATACTATGTTTTGTTTACTTATGACTTGTCTAGTTTTTAGACAAGTGTTTCGTAAAAGTACAAGGTCTAAGTTTTGAGAAGTTGTGGGTATCGGAATAAAGTAGAGAACCAGATGTCGCAAGTATCGGGATTCTTCAAACAGATCGAAGATGTAGATACTTGTGATTGGTATTCAGTTGATAGTAATGGTTTTGAGAAACATGTTTCTCTTTCAGGTTCTCATAATTGGATGTATTCCTAAGTAGAGTAATCCTGATTAGCCTCTCTCCATTAAGTTGATATGCACTGGAGACAGCTGCATGATTTGAATCTGGTTCAATTAAATAAGTGCCAAAGTTTCATTATTGGATATAGAATGGTTCATATCTTAACGATTTTAAGGTACGGGGAGTTGTCCGGCTTATGCTTAAAACCAGACTCTGGATAACTCAAGGCACGTTTCTGTAATGGCAGTTTGCGGGTTGGCCCAGGCTATGACGAGGGTTGATTTTCTACCATCTGGAAGATCAATGGTGATATTGTTCTTCACTCGCCACATTTTTAGTAAAATGGATTTTTTTTTCAGAAAACAGTAATCGGAGTATGGTAGAACTGGAGGAGATTCCAGAACCGCAAACGATTACGGAAAATTTAATAGGACCTATAGATTCAATCAGGTTTGACATTCCATTAGACACTCCGCAGATATGATGGGTAAGCTCAAGCACCCGAGAGGTACTTTGGTAGCCTCAAGGACGGTGAGAGGGCGGTTCTTTTCTACCCAGACTTGACACTACTGTTGTTTCAGGCTATGAGACCCGGCAGGAGGTTAAGTATAGCATCGTTCTAAACTAGTTTTAGAAGTGCACGTATATATTATTCTTCCAGAGTGTTGTTGTGGTCAGTGGGAACAGCGGAAGCATAGTGGGCAAGTAGCTTATGTCTATTTATAGACTTGAGCAGATATAGCGGAGATAGATCATCTATTTTTGATGTGACAGTCATGGGTTTGACTTCATCAGAATAGGGGATGGATCTGTTAAGAAAGTAGTAGGGTGTGATGTCCTGGTATTTGGATGACACACAAAGTAAGAAGTAAAATTCGTATATTACAATCGGTTTTACTGTGGTTGTCACACAGTTGTTTCTCCACACAGAATATGAATATAATATCAGACATTCTGGTTACTAGATCTATGGTTTTAGATCTAGATTTGGGTAGTTTCCCAATCTGGGTACTTAGACAATATTCTAAAGGTGTTTTAGAATAGACTACTCCTGGCATGGTGGAGTACCTGCAGGTGATGGAGTCTCCCTCTCTAAAGGTGCCTTACAGTCTAAAGGGGAGAGGGATGTGCGTGATTGGCATATCACTTGCTTAGGTAATTGAGTAAATCATGAGATGCCAAGTACCATACCAGATGTTGTTTTTGCACTAGATGCAATAACTTTATATTAATCCAATCCTGAAGAAAAATACGGAAGCAGTTTTAGAACATAAGTGCATGTTCTAGGGATTTGATGACGACAGCCTCCTTCGGGAGACGGTTATCATTCCAGGCTTCCAAAGGTGACATGGATGACATAGTGATTGTCAGAGTTATAGTTTTCCCTCTGACAAAGGGGGCAGTATTATGGACAGGTGGTCCAAGAGGATACTGTGGGAGGCATGGTGCTGGATACTGATTAGATTCAGTTGTCGATACAGTCTAAGAAGTTTGGATTTGGAGTTCATTTATGAACTAGGTCCCATCAGATATCCAGACATATTCTAAGACAGGTATTACTCAATTCGGGAGATGGGTTTCTCCGCGAACTTGAGATTAAGAGAGACATGGAAAGAAACAATAGGGTAGATCCACTGACTGAGGCTACTTCTCGAACACAATAGTTTTACAAACGGGTTTTGTGAAACTGATTAGTAGAGGAGTTGGGTGTTCGGTATCAGACGGGCTGTGAGTATGTGACATCGCAATAATTAGCCTTAAGAGCAAGTGGGAGATTGTTGGATGTAGTGCCCTCAAAGTCAATTATTGGATCGTAGGTACGTGATTGCAATGATTGAGGGAGGACCAATACAGGTAGGACAGTCTTACTCAAGATGATAGTATGCGATTTGGTTTGCCTTTATCAGTCGTGTACAGCTTTAGGTGACATGATCACTATTACACGTTGATAGAGCCCTTAGGATCCTGCTTGTCTACCAATAGTATGATGGCGATCATATGCGTGAGAGTACGGTAGTCTATAAGCACATCCTTAAAAGTGGTCCCTAGTCGTGGGAGTTTCGAGACAGGGCATCGATACTCCGGAGTAGACTAGTGTATACAGTCGAGACCCCGACGAGGGGCGATGGCCGGTCTGTTAGTTATATGTATGCTCTAGAGTCCATTACTGTACATACGATGTATATTGTAGTCGATGCTTGGACATATATAGGGAGGACTTTCTTGCTCGACATGATTGTACGCTATCTGGTTACTCTTTATCTTAACATGTACTCTGATTGTCTTTTTGTTACATGTTGATAAAGCACTTAGGATGATACTTGACTACCCGGACTATGATGCGGATCATACTGGTGGGGACAGTGTAGTCGCCAAGTACATCTTTCAAATGTTCCTATTCGTGGGAGTACCGAGACAGTGCATCGATACTCTAGAGTAGACTAGCGTATGCGCTTCTTGACCTATATGATGGGCGATGGATGATCCCATATCCATTGGTGTTTGACATCAGAGAAGGGTATACGGGTGCTCGGTGGAGACTGGGTACACTGGACGGACTCGCCGAGAACTCCCAGATGGTATTATACCTCACGTCAGATGGCAGTTCTCTGGTGACACTGGTACAGGTTAGTCTGTAGACCCGAGATCGTCATAGAGTCTTGTGTGATTCCTACCGTACTTCGATTTCCATCATACCTCGTCCAAGAGGGCGTGCAAAAAGGTGGCTTTTAGGTACAGTCCCGAATCAAATGGAGGCAATGAGCGATAGGAGGGGATTCGTCTCTCCCGGTATAAGAAGTTGATGTTGAGCTGTGTTCGATTGGCTATAACTGGAAATCCCTGGCCAGGGTTGCTGAGATTTACAGGTAAGTGTTATCAGTAGTTTCTCGAACTGTTATAGACCTCATATCAACACGACTTATCAAGCTACTGGGGTCTGACGTTTACCACCGCTAGGCGAGATATGCAACCTCTCGGACGAAGAGACCGGACTGTACGGGAGTGTTACTGAATGGATTCACAGGAGACTGTACAGGCTTGCTTGTTGATCTTCTGAGCGCTCAATACCTGGGTGGCCGTTGCGTTTAGCTGACCGCTTGCAGCTTGTGGGTGTTTGATATGATCATCACCTATTGCCCGCATATTGACGATTCTTTAGAGTCCTACACAGAGGTTTCTTGGCTCAGGCAAAACGGAGTAGAAGCACATATGTGATATGTGCAGGACCGAGAACAATACGTGTATGTGATACCATACTAGATTCTCGCGATATGAGTTATCGGCCGGGTATATGTGATATAGCCGGTTCATCGGATCAAGTGTTGATTCGATGAACTGATACAGATTATATTAGTCAGTTCTTTGTGAAATAGCCGGATTATCGGATCAAGTGTTCATTCGATAATTTAATTTATAATTATATATTTGATATATTAAATTACATTAATTGATATAACCTCACTAAAAGATTATTTTCTCACTCGGGTAATACATTAATATATATGCGATATATGTTAATTGTATTATTTTATTTTGTTACAAATATATATTATATATGTGATATATAATATTGTAACATGATATGATTACTACTGCAACATGTTTAGTGGAGATTAAACAAGGTTAAGGTTTGATTTGGGTTAAAGATATTATGTTCGATATTTTTGCTAGATATTTCTAACCCAACCCAAACCTTTCACCCTAGGTTAAGTCTCTACAATGGTTAGCCTCTTCATATTCAACCATGGTTGCATTATTAATCATTATGATATTTTTCATTATTCATCACAAAAGGTTTCCATTCTTCTTCTTCTTCCTTGAGCTTTGAGAAAGCTTTCTAGGTTTTCTTTTTGTGATGATTATAAGTCCACGTTACCCGTCCCGGTTCTTACGGGAAGGCGAAAATGGTAAAAATCAATTTTTTATGGCAAGGTAACATGGACTAGAAAATAGGATTTTTGCGAAACAAAAACCTAGCAAACTAACTAGAAGTTTTACTACTGTGTTAGAGGGTTATACCTAGGTCTTGAACTCCTTCTCTTCTTGCTCCTTGGAGTGGTTGGAACGGCTCAACCTCCCAGTCTCCTTGTTGTCGAAGAAGGATCCACCCGAAAGCCTCTACCTTGAGGTCCTACCACAACCGAGAGGCAACTAAAGTGCTTGGCTAGCTAGACCTAGAACTCTAGAGTGAGTAGAGAAGAGTTTTGAGGGTTTTATCTCAATATCTCATGCTTATCAATACATGAGACATGACAACTTTGAGAGAGAGGACGAGGATGAACTTTTGATGAGAGAGAATGATAAGGTGGGAATGAGGATAATTTACAACCATGCTCTCATATTAAGAATTACGATAATAATAATAATTATTAAGTAATTGTGATGGTGAGTTTTAGAATGACCATTATCATTTCATTCATTAAATGCATTTTGCAAAGAACAAGAAGCATCTTTGAAAATAAATGATGATGGTCAACAATTCCACTTTGGTCAACCGGTCAACAAAGTCACCAAGTCAACAAAAGTCAAAATTTTAACTCAACCATGACACAATAATCCTTAATTAATATTATTAATCATAATCCTCATTCTTATTAGGGTTTAGAAAAAGTCAACGGTCAACAACCCCAATGAAAATCCTCTGCCTCTGCTTTTGTCAAATGTGCATACACACCCGCATCCGTGTTCTGAGGAACACGAATACAATGAGACAAAACCAATCCCAAAACATATACTAGGATTTGGCTTAAACTAAAGCCCACTATTAATAATTGCACGGACACCAAACGTGCACAAGTGCGCGGATGTGAACGAACCCTGTCGCAAAACCATGCGACCTCTACTCTGTTTTGCCCAAAAGCGAATAGCCTTTTGTATGTGTCTTTAAAGACTCGACACTACGCAGGTAGTGGGTTTAACCACAGGCCGCAAGCGGTACTAGTTGTACATAACGGTCCCCAGGTAGATGCCGATAAGAAGACTGATGAGGTGAACCCATCCGAACTCCTACTGAGCCTGAATGTGACAATCTCCGTACAGTCCAGTCTGTTCTTCTGAGAGTATCGTATGTCGGGCCTAAAGGGGTGGTAAACATCAGTCGCCTAATAGAGGTACAAGTCGTGTCGAAGTGTAGCACAGAACACCCTGAGATAACACTGGAAACGCTACCAGTATATCCCGCTTGCCCTGGCCTGGGACTTTGTGTAATGGCTGTCCTAGACACGACGCGATATCAACCCCTAATACCGGGAGAGACGAATCCTATCTAACCATCACTGCCTCTAAGTGCTTCGGGGCTGCATCCAACTGCTACCTGTTTGCACGACTCATTTGAGCCGTGGTAGGGTAGCAATCTAAGAACAGTGGGAACACACTTGAGGCGAAGTGACAATGTCAAGTCAACGGACTATGCTCTACTCATGTCACCTGAGAACTGATAACTGACGATGGGTATAGTACCAACTAACAGTTCCCGACGAGTCCTGTCTAGTGTAATCGTAACCAAATGTGCACCCGCATACTATCTCAAGTACGATGTACTGACGGCTGTGGGACAGACCATCTCCCCTGTTGGGATGAGAAGCGCATACGCTAGTCTACTCCGTAGTATCGATGCCCTGTCTGGATAATCCTACGACTAGGGACCTATAAAAGGATGTGCTTGTAGATTACCCAGCCCCCACTAGTGTGACTGCCATCACGATGCTGGTAATCAAGCAAAGATCCTAAGGGCTCTACTAATGTGTATAGGCGATATGCTAAAAAGAAACACATGCACACATTAAAGTAGAAACAAACCAAGTAGCATACTACCATTTCGAGCAAGATTGTCTATACAACTGTGAATATCCCAGGCTTCCATCAAGTAATATACAAACTAGTATGATACAGTAATGGCCTCTAGGGCATATAGACTAACAATCTCCCATTTGCACTAAGGCCATGTACTGGCGTATCGAAGACCTATCATCTCGATCAGCTACTCGAACTGAGTCTTGGGTAAGGCCTTTGTGAAAGGATCTGCAGTGTTATCTTCTGTAGCAACCCTCCGAACCTCGATCTCCCGGCGATCCACGATCTCCCTGATCAGGTGATACCGACTCAAGATGTGTTTGGACTTCTGATGGGACCTGGGTTCCTTCGCTAAAGCTATTGCCCTATTGTTGTCACAATATAGAGGTATTGGATCAACAATGGACGGAACCACCTGAAGTTCTTTTAAGAACTTCCTTATCCAGACAGCTTCTTTTGCGGTATCAGATGCAGCGATATATTCCGCTTCCATCGTCGAGTCAGCAACGGTTTCCTGTTTGGAACTCTTCCAACATACCGCCCCTCCATTGAGGGTAAAGACATAACCCGATATGGACTTGGAGTCATCCTTGTCATTCTGGAAGATGGAGTCAGCAAAGGCCTCCATCTGGAGGTCTTTTCCGCCGTAAACCAAAAACATGTCCTTAGTCCTTCTCAGGTACTTCAGAATGTTCCTTACCCCTATCCAGTGCTTCTCTCCAGGGTTTGACTGATACCGGCTTACCACACTCAGTGCATAAGCTACATCTGGTCTGGTACACAATATCGCATACATTATAGAGCCTACCGCAGAAGCGTAGGGTATAATAGACATGCGATCCCTTTCTAAATCAGTCTTGGGAGACATATCTTTGTAGAGGGTGATCCCGTAACAAGCCGGTAGATTATCGTGCTTGGAATCTTCCATACTGAATCTTTTCAGTACGGTGTCGATGTACCTGGACTGTGAAAGTCCTAATATCCTCTTGGACCTATCACGATGGATCCGGATCCCCAGAATGTAGGAGGCATCACCCAGGTCTTTCATGGAGAACCTGTGTGACAAGAACCCTTTGACAGATTGTAGCATAGGAATGTCATTTCCTATCAAGAGAATGTCATCCACGTATAAAACGAGGAATACGACAGTTCGTGCTACAATTTTACTATAGATGCATGCTTCATCTAGATTTTTGATAAAGCCAAATTCATTGACCGTCTTATCAAAACAGATGTTCCAGCTCCGTGATGCCTGCTTCAGTCCATAAATGGACTTAAGCAACTAGCACACCTTCCCGCTGTTCCCACTCTGAATGAAACCCTCTGGCTGGTCCATATAGACACACTACTCTAAATTTCCATTTTGAAAAGAGGTCTTTACGTCCATCTGCAAAATCTCATAATCGTCGAAGGAAGCAATGGCAAGAAGGATCCGAATGGATTTGAGCATAGCCACTAGAGAAAAGGTTTCGTCATAGTCCTGTTGGAGATAGTGCCCTCAGAGTCAATTATTAGGTCACAGGTACGTGATTGTAATGATTGAGGGAGGACCTATCCCGGTAGGACAGTCTTACTCGAGATGATAGTATGCTATCTGGTTTACCTTTATCATCGTGTACTGCTTTAGGTGACATGACACGTCGCTATTACACGTTGATAGAGCCCCTAGGATTCTTGCTTGACCACCAGCAGTATGAGGGCGATCATATAAGTGGGAGCTGGGGGTCTACAAGCATATCCTTAAAAGGTCCCTAGTCGTGGGAGTTTCGAGACCGGGCATCGATACTCCATTAGTAGACTAGTGTATACAGTCGAGACCCCGACGAGGGGCGGTGGCCGGTCTCACAAGCCACTGGTGTCAGTTGGATCACCTAAGATGTATACAGGTGCTCATTGGGTTATGAGTACACCGGACAGGACTCGCCGGGAACATGCTAGTTGGTCATATACCAGACGTCAGATGGCAGTTCCCTGGTGACATGTGTGCAGGTTAGTTCATCGACCTGGGGATCGTCATTTGTCTCGTGTGAGTTCCCACTGTACTTTGATTACTACCCTACCACGGCTCAAAGGAGTCGTGCAAACAGGTTTTAGTTGGGTACAGTCCCGAGCCACATGGAGGCAGTGAGCGTATCTTCAGGGGTTCGTCTCTCCCGGTATTGGGGGTGAGGTCGTGCTGTGTCTAGGAGAGCCATTACACAAAGTCCTTGGCCAAGGCAAGGAGATTTACTGGTAGGTATTCCAGTAGTATCTCAGGGTGTTCTGGGCTACACTCCGACACGACTTGTACCGCTTTTGGGGGTCTGACTTTTACCAACCCCCTAGGCCCGCCATGCGATACTCATAGACGAACGGACCGGACTGCACGGATATTGTCACTGACAGGCTCAGTTGGGTGTCGGGGTGAGCTTCCTCATCGACGTCCCATTTGGTCAATAGCTGGTGGCCCGTTACGTATTGGCTTATACCTCTGACGGGATAGTGGTTAAATCCACAGCCATAGTATTGACGAGTCTTTAGAGTCCACCACACTTTCAGTTACTCAGCTTTCGGGCGAAACGCTGTAGAGGCCGTATGGAGATATGGCAGGGTCCGATCAGATACGTGCGGTATTGCACGGATCAGGATCAGATGGTTTGTACTAGTAGCCGTATAGGTTTATGGCAGGGTTCGATCAGATACGTGCAGTATTGCACGGATCAGGATCGAACGGATATTACTAGCCGGCTTTGGTTTAAGCCGGTCCTAGTTTAGTACAGTGTAGATTTTGTCTCATTGCATTTGTATTTCGGTCAGAATACAGATGCGGGTGTGTATGCACAGTATTGGGGTTTTTCCTGTAAATTTATTACGGGACCAGTTTTCTGGAGTTGCCAGTTTGCATTCCGTTCCGGCCGGTTTTCCTTTGTTCTTTCCCGGCCGGACTTTTTCGATGGAGGGGGTTATTTGCAGTTTTGCAAATAACCCTTTATGGGGGGGTTTCTTGCAAAAGGGTTTGTTATGATAACTTTCATTTCTTTTGCTCCATACTTTGGATTTGAGTGACATGAAAGGGTATGGTTTGAAAAAGGTAAAGCATGGTTGATGTTTTCTTGTCCCTTGATGTGGTCACCTCTTCTCATCTCCTACACTCACCTCCCTTATTGCTTCATATTGATTCCTCCTCCATTTCAAAGTTGATAAGTTTTTTCATGGTTGAGTGAGAAGAAAAAAAAAAGAGAAGGAGAGAGCTTCATTTCATGAGAGTTTTCTTTCTTGATCTAGTTTTCATGCTAGAAAAATGCAAGCACCATTTTTCTAATCCTTGTTTCCTCCATCATCCTCATTGGCAACAACATAACCCCAAAGAGACAAGCATCTTCTACACTACATTCTACAGCATATCTTGAGCATGTCGAGTTGCCGGCTTCATGCTCGAGTTGCCTCGGTATTGAGGCGGGAGCCCGTAAAAGACGAAGGCGATGTGGTGCCCTTTTCCGGCGAGGAGGCGACGATATGGACGGAGATCCCGCGAGGAGATCGGAGTGGAGATGAAGAACGGAGGACTTGGATCGTCGGTATATCTCCATTCCCATTCTTGTAGATAGCTTAGACTAGTTAATGGTCCGATCCGGTTAAAGTGCGCGGTGGTGCCGGTTTGCAAAGTCCGCAAAAATTAAAGTTATTCACCGCTTCCGCATTCCGGCGTCGGATTGACGGCCGGGGCGCCGCCGTGCACTTACAGTGGTATCAGAGCCTCGCTATTAACTTAGTCTAGCTTTGTGTAATGTGTTTGCATTTCCGATCGATCAAAAAGTTCCAAAACTGCATTTTACCCACGACAGTTTCTGTTGAAATTTTTCAGTCTCGAAAAATTTTTCAGGTTGTAAAATATTGATGTACTGGAAAATCTAAGAGTTCTGTAAAAATTTGACGAAGTAACTCCACAGTTGGAGCGCGGAACCGCCGCGAAAACCACCTTTGTGCGGCCCTTCCGCCGCGCACTATTCACATCACTTCATCATTTTTTTACAGAGGCCTTCTGGGCTTAAAATATGGGCTTTGGAATATTTAAGTTGGGCCAATTGTTTCTGTGAGTGCTACAGTTTTCTTTGGGGCCCACTTGTTAATTGTTTGATCAATCGGAAATTTTTTAAACACATTTTTCACAGTATTTACATTATATCTGCGACCGTGAATGTCACTCGATCGGTAAATCCGGTCTAACTGCTATAGCCCGGTTAGACGGATTTGCGAACGTGACTTTCACGTTGATGTTCTATGTATTTGCTGTGATGTTGCGGATCGGTCGTGGGGGATAGCCTGGATGCAATGCTAGTACAGTTTTGTTGTAATATGTACATTTGATATTGCGGGGCGAGCGTCCGACATGTGGACTGCCGTCACTGCCTGACTGTATTATTCTTTTGGGGCACGACCTGGTTGCGGTCGATGTACCCGTTGTATGTATATTTTACTTTCTGTACTAGGGTTACCCCGCGGAGGGGTGCACGGATAGCCGGGTTCTAGAAGGCAACAAGCCCACATCTCATGGCATTGGGACGGAGGGGGCTTCACTCCAGGATTGACGGGCTATTCGCCGCACTCGTAGGGGGTACAGGTTGACCCAGGAGGGGTGCCCAAGTTGCCGGATTCCGTGAAGTGCT
This sequence comes from Agapanthus africanus, assembly GCA_030015575.1. NCBI lineage: Eukaryota > Viridiplantae > Streptophyta > Magnoliopsida > Asparagales > Amaryllidaceae > Agapanthus > Agapanthus africanus. Next base: position 672,985,203 of record CM057338.1, on the reverse strand, counting down.
GGGTGGTCCATTCACGGCGCTGAAGGGGGCTGCCTCGCTTCAGGTTTTGGCGGGTAACTTGCCGCGCCCGTAGGGGTCTAGGTTTTCATTGCACAGGCTATCCACACGACCAGGGGAACGTCGGGTTTCAGCAGTGGCTCTGTGAAACCCGGGGATCCCAGATATCTGTATTGTTCTGTGATGCTGTACATTTCTGTGATGTTGCATTTTATTCACGCCTTGAGCGAATATAATATATTGGTATATATATTAGTAGATGTTGTATATGTTTTGCATCCGCGCTAGTCCAGTCCCCGCTCTGTCGTTAGTAAGCTAACCTAACGGGTAATGACGGGACCCAGTGGCGAATGCGGATGGCATATACGTACATCAGTATATTTTCGTTCTTTTTGGTGTGATCAATTGATGGGACTGCATTGATTCGGATCAATGCAAGTTAAAAACAAACCTAATCAGATGTTGTTGGAACACTTTTCAAAAAGCTGTTATTGCAAGGACGTTCACTTTTGTTTTGCATCGCGGTATTCATTTAGAATATCCTGCTCCTCAGTCGACGAGGCAAGGGCCGAGATCCCTTCACCGGGAGTGACCCCTTGGACAAAAAGTTTGCGTCAGGGCATTAACTTCACTATAGCCGATTACTTTTGCTTTGCATCGTGGTATTCATTTGGAATATCCTGCACCCCATTCTACGGGGAAAGAGCCGAGATCCCTTCACCGGGAGTGACCTCTTTAGTAAAGGTTTTCGTCACTATATTTTCTAAAAAGCTATCCGTTCCTTCAACGATATCAAGTTCATTACGTTAAAGGTTTTCGCCAGAAACCATTCGTAGCCCTCCGTCGTTTCAGACGGGTAGCACGTAGTATTCATGCTATGTTTGTTGACCTTCGTCAAGGCATAGTGTATGGTAGCTGCTTGTTACTTTTCTGCTGCATAGATAGATGCGTTGGTTTGGGACAGTCGTACAGCCTTGTTGACCTTCGTCAAGGGCTTGTACGGATGGGTTCAAATTAACCTGGACAATGACGGGTGGAACTTGACATGTGACTTATGATTTGTTGACCTTCGTCAAGGTCATAAGAGCATGGGGCAGATATCACATCGGGAGTTTCAAAAGTACTGAAACTTGCCAGATATGCGCATACCTTCTGGAGTGTGATACCATGAGCGGATTCCGTCACGTTGTCATGCGATGAGAGTTGGATCCCGATTCCCACTGATGAGTTAGTTTACTCCTCGGGTGACCCCGACTAATTCTTCTTTTAGGTTTGGAGGAGAATTTGAGGTACAGTGGGAGGATTCCAGATTAGATAAATTGGTGACCATTCTGATCTAGGTTAGAGTGCACGCTGAGTGTTTCTTTTCTCTCTCTATCTGGCAGCGACCATTGACCCGACCCTAAGACTTTGACTCAGTGACCAAGTTGACCGAACCTTCTTAAACACCGGCTTTTGGATTGTCAGAGTTGCAGACCTCATTGCCACTCCTACTTTTACCCTTTTCTCCAGGACACCCCGTATTTCTACGAACGTCCACTTCCATTGGACAAAACCATCGTATGGTTAGATACGAACTCGAAAGAATTTATTCGAGGATGGTTTCAGGTTCTGGAGAAAACGGATAGGATTATTCAGTTGTCTTTTCCTTTTACCCTCTCTCAGGTTACGAGTACTCCTTGGTTTAGGGGTAGTACACCTATTATGCAAATTGGATTGTCTTCTTCCAAACCTTAGGCTGGTGCCGACCGGTAGGGAATGAAGAAAACCAATTAGCATAACGATGGTGTGCAGAAGGTATTAAGTTCAGACAAAGCAAGGGATTAGTAAGAGGGCAAAGTAAATTGCAACAGATATTCACGACCAAACCAAATATTTCGTTACCACTCCCACATCACCTTTGTATTTCTCCAGGACACTCCGTATCACTACGAAGATCCACAGTTTATTTGGATACTCCATCGTATGGTTATATACGAACTCGAATGGAACTTGTTCCAGTTCGGGGATGGATCCTGGTTCAGGAGAAATAGGAATAAAGTACATTCAGGTGTCTTTTATCTTCACCCTCTCTCATTGCGAGTGTTCCTAGGATTGGGACAGTACACCCATTATGCTTATTGGATAGTCTTCTTCCAAACTATAGGCTGGTGCCGAACGGTAGGGAAGGAAGAAAACCATTTGGCTTAAGGGGTGTACAGAAGGTAAAGACTAAAGACATATGAAGGGATTTGGAGAGGTGGCAAAGAACTATACGGTTACAGTCGTGAATCTGGAAGAGGCATTACTAGGAATACCAGGATACCCCAACGAAACATTTCAATGTTTCAGTTTCACTGTGTACTATTAAAAGAAAACTGATTTCCCAATTAGACACTTACTCCAGGGTATGTATTTACCAGGTATGATTCTCACATCTGTATGGTTTTACAGATGATGAGTGGGAGTAGGTTATTGGGAATTGGGTGATTATCCTCATTATATCGGGATTCGTTGTAATCGGTGATATTTGAGGAAATCACCTGGCCTGTTTGCCGGTCGGCAAATATTTGGTTTTGAATATCCGCTGTTATGCACCAATTTCAAATTGATATATCTGTACGTCTATTTTCATAGAGTGAGATATACCTTTCTGAAATTATGTCTACGACATTTACCTATATCAGTGGATGGTTAGGTAAGGAGCATTAAACAGCGGTGTAATTCTTCTTAACCATAAGTACAGTTTTCAACCTACGGCACGCAGTGAATGAGTTATCAGACTCAAGGGACTTATACAGAGTATTTTATGTTGTCCAGGGTCCATCAGGACAGAGGGGATGGTCCTCGTACTATATTCGGTTTACTTATGACTCCTCTAATTTTTAGACCGGTGTTTCGTGGAAACACAGGGTCTAAGTTTTGAGGAGTTATAGGTATTTGAATAGAGTAGAGAACCAGGTATAGCAAGTATCGGGATTCTTCAATGAGATCGAAGATGTAGATACTTGTGTATGGTATTCAGTTGATAGTAATGATAAAGAGATCTTGCTTCTCTTTCAGGTTACTCATAATTGGAAGTATTCCTAAGTTGAGTAACGCTGATCGGCCTCTTTCCATTTAGTTGACATGCACTGGAGACAGCTGCATGATGTGAATCTGGTTCAATTAAATCAGTGCCTCTGTTTCTATATTGGATATAGAACAGTTCATATCTTAACGATGTTAAGGTACGGGGAGTTGTCCGGTTTATGATTAAAACCAGACACTGGACAACTCAAGGCACGTTTCTGTAATGGCTGTTTGTGGGTTGACCCAGGCTATGACGAGGGTTGATTTTCTACCATCTGGATGAACAATAGCGATATTGTTCTAGACTCGCCACAGTTTTATTAAAAATGGACTTTTTCAGAAAACAGTAGTGGGAGTATGGTAGAACTGGAAGTGATTCCAGAACCACAAACGATTACTGAAGATTTGATAAGGAACCTAAAGATTCAATCTGGATTGACATTCCATTGGCCACTCCGCAGATAAGGTGGGTAACTTCAGGCACCCGAGAGGCACTACGGTAGCCTCAAGGACGGTGACAGGGAAGTTCTTGTTTACCCACAATTGCCATTGCTGTTGTTCCAAGTTACGAGACCCGGCGGGAGGATGAGTATAGCGTCGTTCTAAACCAGTTTTAGAAGTGCACGTCTATATGACTCTGCCAGAGGGTTGTCGTAGTCAGTGGGAGTAGCGGAAGCATTGGTGGACAGGTTGCTTATGTCTATTTATAGACTAAAGCAGATGTAGCGGAGATAGATCATCTATTTCTGACGTGACAGTCATGGGTTTGACTTCATCAGAATAGGGGATGGATCTGTTGAGAAGGTAGTAGGGTGTGATATCCTGGTATTTGGATGATATACACAGAGTAGGAAAGGAAACTCCTACACTACGATCGGTTATACTTTGGTCGTCACACAGTGGTTTCTCCACAAAGGAAATGGATTATATATCTGACATACTGGTTACTAGATCTATGGTTTTAGATCTAGAATTGGGTGGTTTCCCAATCAGGGTACTTTGACAGCATTCTAAGAGTATTTAGGATGGACGACTCCTGGCACGGTAGTGTACCTGCAGGTAATGGAGTCGCCCTCTCCAAAGGTGTCTTACAGACTAAAGGGGAGAGGGACGTGCATGATTGGCAGATCACTTGCTCAGGCAATTGAGTCAATCGTGAGATGTCAAGTACCACACCAGATGTTGTTCTTGCACTAGATGCAATAAGTTGATATTAATCCAATCCTGGAGAAACAGACGGAAGCATTTTTAGAACATAAGTGGATGTTCTAGGGATATGATAACGACAGCCTCATTCAGGAGACGGTTATCATTCCAGGCTTCCAAGGTGACATGGACGACAAGGAGGTTGTCAGAGTTATAGTTTTCCCTCTGACGAGGGGCAGTATTTTGGACAGGTGATCCAAGGCAATACTGAGGGAGGCATGGCGCGCAGGACACTGATTAAGTTCAGCTGTCAATACAGTCTAAGAAGTTTGGATTTGGAGTTCATTTATGAGCTACGTCCCATCAGACATCCAGACATATTCTAAGACTGATTTTGCTCATTTCGGGAGATGGCTTTCTCCGCGAACTTGAGATATAGAGAGACATAGAAAGAAACAACTAAGCGGATCCGCTCACTGAGGCTATTCCTCGAACGCAATAGTTTCGCAAACGAGCTTTGTGAGACTGACTAGTAGAGGAGTTGGGTGTTCGGTATCACACGGGCTGTGAGTATGCGACATCGCAATAATTAGCCTTGAGTGCAAGTGGGAGATTGTTGGAGATAGTGCCCTCAGAGTCAATTATTAGGTCACAGGTACGTGATTGTAATGATTGAGGGAGGACCTATCCCGGTAGGACAGTCTTACTCGAGATGATAGTATGCTATCTGGTTTACCTTTATCATCGTGTACTGCTTTAGGTGACATGACACGTCGCTATTACACGTTGATAGAGCCCCTAGGATTCTTGCTTGACCACCAGCAGTATGAGGGCGATCATATAAGTGGGAGCTGGGGGTCTACAAGCATATCCTTAAAAGGTCCCTAGTCGTGGGAGTTTCGAGACCGGGCATCGATACTCCATTAGTAGACTAGTGTATACAGTCGAGACCCCGACGAGGGGCGGTGGCCGGTCTCACAAGCCACTGGTGTCAGTTGGATCACCTAAGATGTATACAGGTGCTCATTGGGTTATGAGTACACCGGACAGGACTCGCCGGGAACATGCTAGTTGGTCATATACCAGACGTCAGATGGCAGTTCCCTGGTGACATGTGTGCAGGTTAGTTCATCGACCTGGGGATCGTCATTTGTCTCGTGTGAGTTCCCACTGTACTTTGATTACTACCCTACCACGGCTCAAAGGAGTCGTGCAAACAGGTTTTAGTTGGGTACAGTCCCGAGCCACATGGAGGCAGTGAGTGTATCTTCAGGGGTTCGTCTCTCCCGGTATTGGGGGTGAGGTCGTGCTGTGTCTAGGAGAGCCATTACACAAAGTCCTTGGCCAAGGCAAGGAGATTTACTGGTAGGTATTCCAGTAGTATCTCAGGGTGTTCTGGGCTACACTCCGACACGACTTGTACCGCTTTTGGGGGTCTGACTTTTACCAACCCCCTAGGCCCGCCATGCGATACTCATAGACGAACGGACCGGACTGCACGGATATTGTCACTGACAGGCTCAGTTGGGTGTCGGGGTGAGCTTCCTCATCGACGTCCCATTTGGTCAATAGCTGGTGGCCCGTTACGTATTGGCTTATACCTCTGACGGGATAGTGGTTAAATCCACAGCCATAGTATTGACGAGTCTTTAGAGTCCACCACACTTTCAGTTACTCAGCTTTCGGGCGAAACGCTGTAGAGGCCGTATGGAGATATGGCAGGGTCCGATCAGATACGTGCGGTATTGCACGGATCAGGATCAGATGGTTTGTACTAGTAGCCGTATAGGTTTATGGCAGGGTTCGATCAGATACGTGCGGTATTGCACGGATCAGGATCGAACGGATATTACTAGCCGGCTTTGGTTTAAGCCGGTCCTAGTTTAGTACAGTGTAGATTTTGTCTCATTGCATTTGTATTTCGGTCAGAATACAGATGCGGGTGTGTATGCACAGTATTGGGGTTTTTCCTGTAAATTTATTACGGGACCAGTTTTCTGGAGTTGCCAGTTTGCATTCCGTTCCAGCCGGTTTTCCTTTGTTCTTTCCCGGCCGGACTTTTTCGATGGAGGGGGTTATTTGCAGTTTTGCAAATAACCCTTTATGGGGGGGTTTCTTGCAAAAGGGTTTGTTATGATAACTTTCATTTCTTTTGCTCCATACTTTGGATTTGAGTGACATGAAAGGGTATGGTTTGAAAAAGGTAAAGCATGGTTGATGTTTTCTTGTCCCTTGATGTGGTCACCTCTTCTCATCTCCTACACTCACCTCCCTTATTGCTTCATATTGATTCCTCCTCCATTTCAAAGTTGATAAGTTTTTTCATGGTTGAGTGAGAAGGAAAAAAAAAGAGAAGGAGAGAGCTTCATTTCATGAGAGTTTTCTTTCTTGATCTAGTTTTCATGCTAGAAAAATGCAAGCACCATTTTTCTAATCCTTGTTTCCTCCATCATCCTCATTGGCAACAACATAACCCCAAAGAGACAAGCATCTTCTACACTACATTCTACAGCATATCTTGAGCATGTCGAGTTGCCGGCTTCATGCTCGAGTTGCCTCGGTATTGAGGCGGGAGCCCGTAAAAGACGAAGGCGATGTGGTGCCCTTTTCCGGCGAGGAGGCGACGATATGGACGGAGATCCCGCGAGGAGATCGGAGTGGAGATGAAGAACGGAGGACTTGGATCGTCGGTATATCTCCATTCCCATTCTTGTAGATAGCTTAGACTAGTTAATGGTCCGATCCGGTTAAAGTGCGCGGTGGTGCCGGTTTGCAAAGTCCGCAAAAATTAAAGTTATTCACCGCTTCCGCATTCCGGCGTCGGATTGACGGCCGGGGCGCCGCCGTGCACTTACAAGTCCAAACCAGGTCTTCGACGAAAACCCTTTGCAACAAGTATAGCCTTATAGGTCTCAACCTGTCCATCTACACCAATCTTCCTTTTGAAGATCCATTTGCAGCCTACGGGTTTTACCCCTTCTGGAGCAACGTCCAAAGTCCATACTTTGTTGGTGTACATGGACTCTATTTTGGTCCGCATTGCATCCAGCCATTTTACCGTGTCAGCGCTCTGAATGGCCTGCTGGAAGCTAGTCTGCTCATCATTATCAATGATGCAATCCTCTCTATCCCCGTCTATGAGAAAACCGTAGTATCTCTCGGGCGGATGAGACTGCCTACTACTCCTGCGGAGCGGCACAGGAGTGTCCTGTTCTTTTGAACCCTCTGCTTCTTCTAAGCCTTCAGTAATAGTTCATGGTTCTGGAATTTCTTCCAGTTCTATTGCGTTCCAACTTATTTCTTTTTCTAAGAACTGATTTTCCAGAAAGTGGGCATTACGAGAGACAAAAACCTTTTGTTCTTTTGCGTAATAGAAAAGATACCCCCTGGAGTTCTTTGGGTATCCCACAAACTTGCACTGTACTGAGCGTGCCTCGAGTTTGTCCTCATGCTGCTTTTTGACAAAATCTGGGCATCCCCAATTCTTCAGATATTGAAAATAGGGTTTCTTCCAACTCCATATCTGATATGGTGTGGTAGGCACAGTCTTAGTTGGAACTCGGTTCAAAAGATATGCAGCTGATTCTAGTGCATATCCCAAGAATGATCGCGGTAACTCAGCGTTACTCATCATAGAACGTACCATATCCAATAGGGTTCGGTTCTGTCTCTCCGATACACCGTTATGTTGTGGAGTGTATGGAGGAGTAAGCTGAGAGAGAATTCCATTCAATTTTAGGTAATCCAGGAACTCAGCTCCTAAGTATTCCCCACCTCGATCAGATCTCAGTGTTTTGATACTTTTGCCTGTTTGTTTTTCTACTTCATTCTTCTATTCATGAAATTTTTCAAAGGCTTCAGATTTATGCTTCATTAAGAAGACATGCCCGAACCTTAAAAAATCATCCGTAAAAGTAATGAAGTAAGAATAACCACTTCGCGCATGTGTAGACATTGGACTGCATACATCGCTGTGTACGAGTCCCAAGAGCTCGCTCGCTCGCTCTTACTCCATGTCCAGTAAATGGAGTCTTTGTCATCTTTCCTTTGAGACAGGATTGACGAGTTGCACATGATTGATATTCGAACGGATCTAAATATCCTTCTTTATGTAACTTCGTCAACCTTCTCTCATTGATGTGACCCAGTCTACAATGCCATAAGAAAGCATGATTTATTTCTGGAGGCTTTCTTTTGTGTGTATTCTGGACATTGAAAATCTGTGGTTGGTTTAATACGTATATACCGTTGCTTAATGTAACCGACCCAATCCGAACATTATTAAGGTAAATGTTTACAACATCGCTTACAAATGCAAAATCATAACCTTCTTTAGACATTAAAGATACAGATATGATATTACAAGTCGCACTGGGTATAAAATAACAATCACGCAAAACCAAAACGTGTCCATCTGACAATCCCAAGTGATAGTCCCCCACGGACTCAGCATCCATGCCAGCTCCGTTTGCAACTCTGAGGGTCATATCACCTGCCATCAAAACCCTATGCTTTCTCAGTGCCTGCAATGAATTACAGATATGAGATCTTGATCCGGTATCCAATACCCAGGAAGTAGAGTTTACTGACTGACAGTTTTCAATAACATACACACCTGAAGCCGAAGCCACAACTTGCTTCGGGTCCTGGTTTTTGGCCTTTCAAGCCTTGCAATCTTTCTTCCAGTGTCCACTCTTGTGACAATAAAAGCACTCTTCCTTTCCTACAAGCTTTCCCGCTACCTTTGTTGCGTTTGCCTTTCCCTTCGCTTCCACTTTACTAACACCGCCACTTGGTTTGGTGGGGGTTTTCTTTTACTTTCCCTTGGCTTTCGCCTTGGACTTAGAAGAGGAAGGTCCTCCAACAGACAAAGCGGGTGTTACCCTTACTTTTTTCAGGGTGCCCTCTGCACTCTTCAACATGTTAAGGAGTTCCGGAAGTTCAACTTCCTTTCCTTGCATGTTAAAGTTTAGGATAAACAGGGCATAAGTGGAAGGAAGAGACTGGAGAATCAAGTCAGTGTGGAGCTCGTTCTCTAACGTGATCCCAAGGTCCGCGAGCTCTTCAATGTAGCCAATCATCTGAAGCACGTGTTCTGCTATAGATGATCCGACGGCCAATCTCGCCGAAAATAACTTTTTCGGGACGTCGTATCTGGCGATACGGGATTGCTCTCCATACAGATCTTTTGCATGAAGAAATATGGATTCTAGGTCCATATCCTCGTACCTCTTCTGATGTTCATTGTCCATAGAGGCAAGCAAGATGCACTTGGCCCTCGCGCAATCAATCTCCCAGGTCTTACGGATTTCCTTATCCGCGACGCAGGATTTAGGTCCTGGGACAGGGGGAGCTTTGGTGGTAAGAAGATACCCTAACTTGTCATAAGTGATTGCCATTTTGACATTCCTCAGCCAATCTTTGTAGTTTGGCCCTGTCAGTATAATTTTTTTCTAGTAGTAACTTAAGTCCGGTCATGATGTTTGATCGTTGCAATTAGGAGAGAGAGAAGAAACACTTTAGCATGATGCTCTTGCAAGTTTAGAGTGGTTTTTAGTTTGTCTAAACAGGATGGCTCCCACTGTTTCTCGAATCCTTCCTCAAACCTAAAAGGAAGAATTAGTCGGGATCAATCTCACCGTACAATACTTGCTTAACCGTTCAGCCAGGCCAGTGTTGGTACTTCGAGGGAGGTTTTACGACGCTTTCACGAAGTTCCTTAATTAAATAACCTCTTTTTCCTGTGGACGTAGCCCCGCTAACACCTTTCTAAACACCTACTTGGTTTATAGCTTTGATCGTTAGGTGAGAAAGTTCCCGAGGATTAGCATATACTCACAGTAGGATCGGGATCCAAATATCATCGTGCGATAAAACTGAAGGAATCCTACCAGAATCATCACACTCCAAATGGTATGCAGCACTAGCAAGTTTCAGTTTCTTTAGAAACTCCCGATGTGGATTTTTGCCCCATACTCTTTTTACCTTGACGTAGACCAAAATATCATAAGTCACATGTCAAGTTCTACCCTTCATTTACCAGGTTAATTTGAACCCACTCATACATACCCTTGACGTAGGCCAAAATGGCAGTACGACTGTCTCAAACCAACGCATCTATCTATGCAACAGATAAATATCCGGCAGCTACCAATCACTATGCCTTGGCGTCGGTCAAAATACATAGCTTGAATACTACCGAATATTTAACTGAAATGATGGAGGGCTACGAATGATTTTGGCGAAACCGTGAACGTAGTAAACTTGATATAATCGAAGGAACCTGATAGCTTTTAAAAGGAGTGGTTTAAGCTCCGCGTTTAAAAGTTATTTTCGAAAAGAAAACCGAGTCGTTTTGAAATTGTTCCAACGACATTAACTTTGGTTTATTTTCTTGCATTAATTTAATGCGTCCTATCAATTAATCCTACCATTGCAGAAAACAACGAAAATATGACGTATGCTTATGCCATCCGTATTCGCCACGGGGTCCCGTCATCACCCGTTAGGTTACTTAACTAATGACAGCGCGGATGCAAAACATAAGCAACGCCTACTAGATATCATATGTAGATATATATACATTCGTCTGATGCAATGATAGCCATTCCAGATCACAGATGAACACATTGGATATACTAGGAATCCGCGTTCCGTTCGAACCTGCAACGAAAAACGGATTACACGGTCGCGATGAATAGCCAAACCCCACCCTAGACCCCGATAGGTGCGGCAAACTACCCACCAAGTATCTGAAGTGAAGCAACCTCCCTCAACAACATGAGTAGGCCACTCGGCACTTCGAGGTACCCGGTAGTTTGTGCACCCCACCTTGGGTCTATCCTAGGAGCAAAAACAGTAAAAGAAATAATATACAATGGCGGCTACAACCTCATCCCGGATGTGCGGCCATACAAATAATATTACATCAATTTACATATTACATCAAATGAAAGAAAAAGAAACTCTCATCTCAAAAAACCCCGGCTATTCATCCGCGACAATCCAACGAGTTCATATACACAATCCATCCACATTACAGATCACAGATATGCACAACCCCCACTAATGGACGTATAGCGATTAGTTGACGTTCAGTGCATATATCACATCATAGATATAACCCATTAGCTAAAGTTTACAGAACTTCGATGTAAATACGGATTTGTAACTACCCCAAACACAACTTTGTTCTCTGGAAATTCTGGGCAGAAACAACATATGCTAAAAATCCCAAAACAGAACACTAATGAAACTGCAGCAAAGACGAGTCACGGCCGAGTCAACTCGGCCGCGGATCCGCGGCAAGAAGCATATTCTAGCCACGGTTCCGTGGCATGTTGACCGAGTCAGTGGCTCGTTTTTGCTGTGTGTTTCTACAAAACCCTGAGCCGATTTTTGAGATGTGTGGAATTATTTTTTGAGCACTTTTAAAAATCGGCAGAAAGTTATGTTTTCGGACGTGTTTTGCGATTTTTTTCTCCAATCGAAATTCTAAATACTTTGCTAACATGCTATTTTTTGTTTAGCTAGGCGCTGATACCACGGTAAGTCCACGTTACCCGTCCCGGTTCTTACGAGAAGGCGGAAATGGTAAAATACGATTTTTTATGGCAAGGTAACATGGACTAGAAAATAGGATATTTGCTAAACAAAAACCTAGCAAACTAACAAGAAGTTTAACTACTATGTTAGGGGGTTATACCTAGGTCTTGAACTCCTTCTCTTCTTGCTCCTTGGAGTGGTTGGAATGGCTTCACCTCGCAGTCTCCTTGTTGTCGAAGAAGGATCCACCCGAAAGCCTCTACCTTGAGCTCCTACCTCAACCGAGAGGCAACTAAAGTGCTTGGCTTGCTAGACCTAGAACTCTAGAGTGAGTAGAGAAGAGTTTTGAGGGTTTTATCTCAATAGCTCATGCTTCTCAACACATGGGACATGAGAGCTTTGAGATAGAGGAAGAGGATGAAGTTTTGATGAGAGAGAATGAGAAGGTGAGAATGAGGATAATTTACAACCATGCTCTCATATTAGGAATTATGATAATAATAATAATAATAATTAAGTAATTGTGATGGTGAGTTTTAGAATGACCATTATCATTTCATTCATTAAATGCATTTTGCAAAGAACAAGAAGCATCTTTGAGAACAAATGATGATGGTCAACAACTCCACTTTGGTCAACCGGTCAACAAAGTCAACAAGTCAACAAAAGTCAAAAGTTCAACTCAACCATGAAACAATAATCCTTAATTAATATTATTAATCATAATCCTCATTCTCATTAGGGTTTAGAAAAAGACAACGGTCAATAACCCCAATGAGAATCCTCTACCTCTGCCTCTGTCAGCTGTGCATACACACCTGCATCCGTGTTCCGAGGAACACGAATACAATGAGACAAAACCAATCCCAAAACATATACTAGAATCTGGCTTAAACCAAATCCCGCTAGTAATAATTGCCTTGACACCAAACGTGTACAAGTGCGCGGATGTGAACGAACCCTGTCGCAAAACCATGCGACCTCTACTCTGTTTTGCCCAAAGGCGAATAGCCTTCTGTGTGGGACTCTAAAGACTCGACACTACGCTGGAAGTGGGTTTAACCACAGGCTGCAAGCTGTACAAGCTGTACATAACGGTCCCCAGGTCGATGCCGATAAGAAGACTGATGAGGTGAATCCATCCGAACTCCTACTGAGCCTGAATATGTCAATCTCCGTACAGTCCGGTCTGTTCGTCTGAGAGTATCGCATGTTGGGCCTAAGGGCAGTAAACGTCAGTCCCCTAACAGCGGTACAAGTCTTGTCGGAGTGTAGCATAAAACACCATGAGATAACACTGGAAACGCTACCAGTATATCTCGCTTGCCCTGGCCAGGGACATTGTGTAATGGCTCTCCTAGACACTGCGCGATATCAACCCCCAATACCGGGAGAGACGAATCCTGTTGTTGGGGTAAAAATTTACATCCCGGTTGACCAAGTCAAAATCCAAGTCAACTCCAAGCTAAGTGGGCCCAAGCCCAGATCCAGTGGGCCTATGCCCGGGTCGAGCCCGAACATGAAGCGGCCGGCCTCCCCCCACGGCAAGATAAAAATTTTGTAATAAACAATTTTGTTGTATTTCTTTTATTTTATTTTATGGATAAATGTAAGAAAAATAGGCATAAAGCCAAATTTTTGTAAAGCCCATGGCTTATATGAAAAAAGAAGTGGCACATGAGCTATGGGATGGGCAAAATGCCATTTTGTGAAGCCCAAGGGGCTATGTGTAAATTGTATAGCTTATAAAGGCAAAGATAATGAAATATCTCAACAACTTTTTCTCTCTCTCAAAATTTTCTTCAGATCTGAGATCTTTTCTCCTTCTTCAAGGTTCCAAAACCTTCCTTTTTCTCTTGAATTAAACCAAGAGTTTTACTCTTCTTTTTATAAAACAAATTAGTTTTTCACCACAAAACCTATAAAGGGAAACTCAGATCTTCCATTAGGTCTCAAGAGGAAGAGATTTTTAGAAATCCCATATCTCTTGATCTTCAAGATCCAGCTAACAGAGGAGGAGGAAGAAGAACATCGTTCACTAAACCAAAAAAAAAACACACTCAGGAGTCCAACTCCTCTCTGATTTCTCTTCTGAGAAATTTTTTTAGGCTAAAAGCCTCTTTTTCTCGCCGGCGATCAAGCGCAGAGCGTCCGCGTGCCGACACGTGGCGCGCTTGCGCTCAAAGCGCAAGCGCTCGAGCGCAAGTCGCCCCCGTGCCGACACGTGGCGCTCTTGCGCTCCAACGCAAGCGCTCGAGCGCAAGTCGCCCCCGTGTCCGACACGTGGCGCGCTTGCGCTCCAGCGCAAGCGCTCGAGCACAAGTCGCTCCCGTCCCGACACGTGGCGCGCTTACGCTCAAGCGCAAGCGCTCGAGCGCAAGTCTCCCCCGTGCCGACACGTGGCGCGCTTGCGCTCCAGCGCCCAGCGCTCAAGCGCAGAGCGCCCACGTACCGACACGTGGCACTCTAGCGCCTGAGCGCACAGCACCTAGGCGCACAGCGCCCAAGGTGCTGTCCCTACGCATCCTTTGGATGTCTTTTCCCCTTTTTATATATACACATGTATATCTGTACATATGTATACATATTTACATACACACATACTCCACGACACTGTCCCTGTTAGAACTCTGCCTGGCTCCCGATATATCCAAAAACCCCTTTCGAAACAAAACACACGTACACTGCACATTGAGTTCGCATGACCGGTTTAACCCGTTAATCGGAGGTTCCCTCGCCCTAAAGGCGAGGGGTAATTAACGGCAGCTTAGTCCGCGGCTGCCGGAGATCCAGATCCCCACAATCATTAAACCCCCGCCTACCCTAGGCAGAGGGAATCTGTAGTACGCCTGACAAGCGCGCGCGTATTCCCATCTCAATGGGGTGACGAAAAACACCCTACAGACTCTGGCACGCCCGGTGGGACCAATCTCTCCTCCCATATTTTGGGTTAAACGTTCATGCGAACTCAATCAATATACATATCGATTGCCTATACTGAAATGATGTTTTCTTTTCGTGCAGCAATCAACTTTCGACGACGATGTCTCCCAAGATGAGCTCAGCTTCCAAAGCGACCCCGATTCCGTACGTGGTCAAGATCAACGCTCGTGTGGTTCTCCCCACGAGCCTCAGTCGACAGTGGGAGGAACCGCCCCGCCAGTTCGGCTCCGTCATCATCTTCCCTGCCGGAAGCACTCATCTGGCGGAGATCCCGGCGGAACAGGTGGCCAAGCCGGTCTCAAGGGGTAAGAGGCCGAATGTCGTGATCGCCAAGGCACCACAACCGAAACTTAAGACGGTATCTGAACGATTCGCTGGTGCTCCAGCGGGGTGCAAGAACTTCGGTACAAAGGGCAAAATCAAATGTTGCGGACGAGCTCAGGCGATGACTCCAACAAATGCACAATCGAGCGTATCTCCAAGGCCCTCCATCGCCCAGTCTGCGGCGTCTTCCCAAAAAGCCGAAGTCTGCCAGGTACTTAGAACAGAAAAGTTAAGGGAGAAGCGGCTCAGGTATCGAGCCAACAAGAGGGCCAAGGCTTCGGCCAAATGGAATCATGTGAAGTTCCAAGTGCAGGGTTGCCCCGCGACGACGGCTGAGTCGGACGTAAGAATCAGCAATTCCTTCGAGCCTCTGAAGTGGGTTCAGAAAAATGCCATGACCGCCAGAATCAAGAAGACAGCGGTCCGAACGATTCTACAAAGAGACGTGTCCTGGCCCCAACAGAAAAAGTATGACACTGTCTTTTCAAGAGTCTATCAAGCACTCTGTGCCGCACGAAAGCAGCGGGGCAGACCCAGAAAAGAAGCGCCAGCACCATTCAAGAAACTGGTTAGGCCAGCCGCCTTTAATCGACTACCATCTACCGAATCGACTACCAGCTACCGAAACAAGGGGGTCAAGACAGCAATCCATGAAATCAGCTGCCAATGATAGAAAGAAGGCCGGATATATCATCCATACGGTCTATATGGTGGGCGGGCGCCCCAGCGACAACCTTCGCAACAAAAGCAAGGATGGGGCCACCACATCACAAGCCCAATCTAGCCTGAATGTAGTTGCCGCTGCCCAAGAACAGCCGCCCCCGCTTGATGAAGAAAACCCTCTCGATGAAGATGATAGGCAGAAAGACCCCTCGGTCCATGCAGAGTCTGTTAGTGTATATGCCCTAGAGGCCATTACTGTATCATACTAGTTTGTATATTACTTGATGAAAGCTTGGGATATTCACCTTGTATAAACAATCTTGCTCAATATAGTAGTATGCTACTTGGTTTGTTTCTACTTCAATGTATACTTGTGTTTATTTCAGTATATCACTTATACGCATTAGTGGAGCCCTTAGGATCTTTGCTTGATTACCAGCGTTGTGATGGCAGTCACACTAGTGGGGGCTGGGTAATCTATAAGCACATCCTTATACAGGTCCCTAGTCGCAGGACTATCGAGACAGGGCATCGATACTCCGGAGTAGACTAGCGTATGCGCTTCTCATCCCAGTGTGGGAGATGGTCTGTCCCACAGCCATCAGTACGTCGTACTGGAGATAGTATACGGGTGCTCGTTGGGTTACGAGTACACTGGACAGGACTCGTCGGGAACTGACAGGTTGGTATTATACCTATCGTCAGTTATCAGTTCCCAGGTGACATGAGTACAGCTTAGTCCGCTGACTTGACACTGGCACTTCGCCTCGAGTGTGTTCCCACTGCACTTTGATCACTACCCTACCACGGCTCAAAGGAGTCGTGCAAACAGGTGGTGGTTGGGTACAGTCCCGAAGCACTTGGAGGCAGTGACGGTTAGACAGGATTCGTCTCTCCCGGTATTGGGGGTTGACATCGCGCTGTGTCTAGGAGAGCCATTACACGAGTAGTCCCTGGCCAGGGCAAGCGAGATATACTGGTAGGTTTCCAGTGTTATCTCAGGGTGTTTTGGGCTTCACTCCGACACGACTTGTACCGCTATTGGGGGACTGACGTTTTACCGCCCCCTAGGCCCGACATGCGATGTATCAGACGAACAGACCGGACTGTACGGAGACTGTCACATTCAGACTCAGTAGGAGTTCAGATGGGGTTTCACCTCGTCAGCCTTCTTGTCGGCATCTACCTGGGGACCGTTACGCACAGCTAGTGCCGCTTGCGGTCTGTGGTTAAACCCACTGCCAGCGTAGTGTCGAGTCTTTAGAGTCCCACACAGAGGGTATTCGCCTCTGGGCAAAACAGAGTAGAGGTCGCATGGTTTTGCGACAGGGTTCGTTCTCATCCGCGCACTTGTGCACGTTTAGAGTCCGGACGGATATTACTGGCTGGCTCTGGTTTGAGTCAGATACTGGTATATGTTTTTGGGGTTGCTTTTATCTCAGTATTCATGTTCCTCGGAATAAGGATGCAGGTGTGTATGCACGGTTATTTGAGGAATAGGAAGTTGACTTTCATTAGGGTTTCGGAACGGGTGCGTATGCACAGTTGACAGTCGTCTTTTTCCAAACACTAATGGATTTGTATTATATCAATTAATAATATATAATAAAATGAAATTGTGTCATGGTTGGTTTTTGTTGACTTGTTGACCATGGTTGACTTGTTGACCATGGTTGAAGTTTTGACCATCATCATTACAAAAGAAAGATGCTCTTTGATTCTAACAAATTCATTTAATGTTTGAAATGATAATGGTCATTCTAAAACTTTCCATCAACCTTTTCATTTTCATTATTATTATTGATAATTCTTTTTCTTTTGCATTATGGTTGCAAGAAAGAAAAAGGATAGCTCATTCTATCATATTCATTCTCTCTCTTCACTTCATCTTCTTCTTTCTCTAGCTAAAGAGAAACTTTCTCATGTGTTGAGAATCCTTCTCTTTAAAAAGAAAAGCACCCCTTAGACTCTCTCTACTCATTCTAGGTTCAAGGTTTAGCAAGCCGGAAACCCTAGTTCACTCAAAGATCAAGGAAGAGCCCAAAGGTCGAACCTTCGAGGTGGATCCATCTTCGACGGAAGAAGGCGACAAGAAGAGAACTATCAACCTCTACAAAAGTTTGAAGAAGAAGGAGTTCAAGTTTAGGTATAACCATCCTCATCCGAGTAGCTAACTTTCTTTAGCTTGTATGCTAGTTTTAGTTTAGTTAAAGATCCCGACTTTGCTTAGTCCATGTTGCCCCTTGCGCTAAAAATTTGATTTTTATACCGTTTCCGCCTCCCCGTAAGAACCGGGGGTCGCAACGTGGACTTACAGTGGTATCAGAGCCTAACTAAACTTAAACTAGCTTAGTAGTGAAGTGTAACGAAGTTCGGAATCGAAAAAAATCACAAAACCGGAAAAACAAAACCCTAAGTTTCTGTTGAAATTTTTTCTGCTCTAAATGAAAAACTTTATACTTGTAAATTCGGCTCAGGGTTTTGTGTGAACACCTAAGAAAAACGATGCAGTGATTCGTTCAAACCGCCGCGCTTCCGCCGCACAAGGTAGGCATGTGCCGCGGAAGCGCCGCGGTTTGTCGTCTTCTGTGCATCGTTTTTCGTGCAGTGTGTGTCTGTGTTGGTTTTGGGAATTTTAAAATATATTATATGTGCCCAGATTTTCCAGAACTGAAATTCACTTTTGGGGTCCTATAATTCCGTATTTTTTTTCGAACTTCACTGCACTTTGACTATGATGGTTATATCTGTGATGCTTGCATGTATTGAACGTCGGCAAATCGCTATAAGACGATTAGTCGGGGTTATACATGATCTGTGTTTGATATTGGAATGTGTATATGAATGTATTGGACTGTCGCGGGTGAATAGCCGGGGTGGATGTGTGATGAGCTTTTGTTTTTTCTTTCATTCATTGTAAATGTAAATTGATGTAATTATTATTTGTTTGGCCGCACAACCGGGTCGGGGTTGTAGCCGTCATTGTATAATTCTTTTTACTGTTTTTGCTCCTAGGATAGACCCATGGAGGGGTGCACAAACTGCCGGGTACTTGGCGGGTAGTTTGCCGCACCCGTAGGGGTCTTGGGTGGGGTATTTGGCTATTCACCGCGACCGTGTTATCCGCTTTTCGTTCCAGGCTCGAAAGGATTGCGGATTGCTAGTATATCCAATGTATTCATCTGTGATCTGTAATGTCTATCATTGCTTTCTATTTAGGCGTTGCTTATGTTTTACAGCCGCGCTAGCCCAGCCCCCGCTCTGTCGTTAGTTAAGTAACCTAACGAGTGATGACGGGACCCCGTGGCGAATGCGAATGGCATAAGCGTACGTCATATTTTGGTTGTTTTCTGCAATGGTAGGAATTAAATGATGGGACGCATTAAAAGTACTAATGCAAGAATATCAAGCATTAAAAGAACTAATGCAAGATAATAAACCAAGCTAAAATCGTTGGAACACTTTCGAAAAACCACTCGGTTCTTTTCAAAACTAACTTTTAAACGCGGAGATTGAGCCACTCCTTCTAAAAGCTATCTCGTTCCATCGATTATATCAAGTTCACTACGTTCACGGTTTTACCAAAACCATTCGTAGCCCTCCGTCGTTTCACATGAATAGTCAATAGTATTCAAGCTGTGTTTGTTGGCCAAAGTCAAGGCATAGTGATTGGTAGCTATTGGGTATTCATGTGCAGCATAGATAGATGCGTTGGTTTGGAACAGTCATACTGCCTTGTTGGCCAAAGTCAAGGGTAGGTACGGGTGGATTCAAATTAACCTGGAGAACGACGGGTAGAACTTGACATGTGACTTATGATTTGTTGGCCAAAGTCAAGGTCATAAGAGCATGGGGCAAAAAAATCCACATCGGGAGTTTCATAAGTACTGAAACTTGCTAGATTTGCATACCATTTGGAGTGTGGTGATTCTGGTAGGATTCCTTCAGTTTCGTCACGCGATGATATTTGGATCCCGATCCTACTGTGAGTATATGCTACTCCTCGAGAAATTTCTCACTAAACGATCAATGCTATAAACCTAGTAGGTGCCTAGAAAGGTGTTAGCAGGGCTACGCCCCCAGGGAAAAGAGGTTATTTAATTAAGGAACTTCGCGAAAGCGTTGGAAAACCTCCCTCGAAGTACCGACACTGGCCTGGCTGAACGGTTAAGCAAGTATTGTGCGGTGGGATTGATCCCGGCTAATTCTTCCTTTGTGGTTTGAGGAGGGATTCGAGAGACAGTGGGAGCCATCCTGTTTAGACAAATTAAAAACCATTCTAAACTTGCAAGAGCATCGTGCTAAAGTGTTTCTTCTCTCCCCCCTGCAGCGACCAAATTCGAAATGACTAGACTTAAGTTACTTCTAGATAAAAACATATTGACAGGGCCAAACTACAAAGATTGGCTCAGGAATGTCAAATTGGCAATCTCTTACGACAAGCTGGGGTATCTTCTTACCACCAAAGCTCCCCCCATCCCAGGTCCCACCTCCAGCGTCGCGGATAAGGAAATCCGTAAGACTTGGGAGATTGACAGCGCGAAGGCCAGATGCCTCGTACTTGCCTCGATGGACAACGACCATCAGAGGAGGCACGAGAATATGGATTTGGAATCCATATTTCTTCATACAAAAGAACTGTATGGAGAGCAGTCTCGTATCGCAAGATACGAAGTGTCGAAGAAGTTATTTTCGACAAAGTTGGCCGTCGGATCATCGGTAGCGGACCACGTGCTTAAGATGATTGGCTACACTGAGGAGCTCGCGGAACTTGGGACCACGTTGGACAGTGAACTCTATACGGATATAATTCTCCAGTCCCTTCCATCCACTTACGCCCAGTTCATACTGAACTTCAACTTGCAAGAAAAGGAAGTTGAACTTTCAGAACTCCTCAACCTGCTGAGGAGCGCAGAGGGCACCCTACAGAAGGGTAGGGAAACACCCGCTTTGTTTGTAGGAGGATCTTCTTCCTCTAGGTCCAAGGCGAAAGCCAAGGAAAAGAGGAAGAAAGCCCCCGCCAAACCAAGAGGCGGTGTTAGTAAAGTGGGTGCGAAGGGAAAGGAAAAGGCAACTAAGATTGCGGGGAAGCTTGTTGGAAAGGAAGAGTGCTTCTATTGTCATAAGAGTGGACACTGGAAGAAAAATTGCAGGGCTTGGAAAGCCAGGACACAGGAACTGAAGCAGGTTGCAGCTTCAGCTTCAGGTGTGTATGTTATTGAAAACTGTCTTTCTATAAACTCTACTTCCTGGGTATTGGATACCGGATCAGGATCTCATATCTGTAATTCTTTGCAGGCGTTAAGAAACCGTAGTGTTTTGAAGGCAGGTGACATGACCCTCAGAGTTGCAAACGGAGCTAGCATGGACGCTAAAGCCGTGGGGGACTATCACCTGGGAATGTCAGATGGGCATGTTTTGGTTTTGCGTAATTGCTTTTTTGTACCCAACGCAACTTGTAATATCATTTCTGTATCTTTGGTTTCTAAAGAAGGTTATGAATTTGCGTTTGTAAGTAATGTTGTAAACATTCACCTTAATCAAGTTCTGATTGGGTCAGGTACACTGAGCAATGGTATATACGTATTGAACCAACCACAGATTTTCAATGTCCAGAATACACACAAAAGAAAGTCACCAGATATTAATCAGGCTTTCTTATGGCATTGTAGACTGGGTCACATCAATGAGACACGGTTGACTAAGTTACATAAAGAAGGATACTTGGATCCGTTCGAGTATCAGTCTTATGCCACTTGTGAATCTTGTCTCATGGGAAAGATGACAAAGACTCCGTTCACTGGACACGGAGAAAGAGCGAGCGAGCTCTTGGGACTCGTACACAGCGACGTGTGCGGTCCAATGTCTACACATGCGCGAAGCGGTTACTCTTACTTCATTACTTTTACGGATGATTTTTCAAGGTACGGTTATGTCTTCTTAATGAAACATAAGTCCGAGGCTTTTGAAAAGTTCCAGGAATATAAGAATGAAGTAGAGAAACAGACCGGCAAAAGTATCAAGATTCTAAGATCGGATCGAGGTGGAGAATACTTAAGTGCCGAGTTCCTAAATTACTTAAAAGAGAATGGGATTCTCTCTCAGCTTACTCCTCCATACACTCCGCAGCACAACGATGTATCGGAGAGACGGAACCGAACCCTATTGGATATGGTACGGTCCATGATGAGCAACGCTGAGTTACCGCGATCATTCTGGGGGTATGCGCTAGAATCAGCTGCGTACCTTTTGAACCGAGTTCCTACTAAGACTGTGCCTACTACACCATATGAGATGTGGAGTAGGAAGAGACCCTATCTTAAGCACATTAAGACATGGGGATGTCCAGCTTTTGTTAAAAAGCAGCATGCGGACAAGCTCGAGGCACGCTCAGTACAGTGTAAGTTCGTGGGATATCCAAAGAACTCCAAGGGATATTTCTTCTACTGTGAAGAGGAACAAAAAGTTCTTGTTTCTCGTCATGCCTACTTCTTGGAAACTGAGTTTTTGGAAAACCAGATAAGTGGGAGCACAGTAGAACTGGAAGAAATTCCAGAACCACGAGCTATTACTGAAAGCTTAGAAGAACCAGAGGGTTCAAAAGAACAGGACATTCCTACGCCGCTCCGCAGGAGTAGTAGGCAGTCTAATCCGCCCGAGAGATACTACGGTTTTCTCATAGACGGGGATCGAGAGGATTGCATCATAGATTATGATGAGCCTACTAGCTTCCAGCAAGCCGTTCAGAGCGTTGACTCGGTAAAATGGCTGGATGCAATGCGGACCGAAATGGAGTCCATGTACACCAACAAAGTATGGACGTTGGACATTGCTCCAGACGGGGTAAAACCCGTAGGATGCAAGTGGATCTTCAAAAGGAAGATTGGTGTAGATGGACAGGTTGAGACCTATAAAGCTAGACTTGTAGCAAAGGGTTTCCGTCAAAGACCTGGCTTGGACTATGACGAAACCTTTTCTCCAGTGGCTATGCTGAAATCCATTCGGATCCTTCTTGCCATTGCTGCCTTCCACGATTATGAGATTTGGCAGATGGACGTAAAGACCGCTTTTCTGAATGGAAATTTAGAGGAGTGTGTCTATATGGATCAGCCAGAGGGTTTCATTCAGAGTGGGAGCAGCGGAAAGGTGTGCAAGTTGCTTAAGTCCATCTATGGACTAAAGCAGGCATCGCGGAGTTGGAACATCTGTTTTGATGAGACGGTCAAGGAATTTGGCTTTATCAAAAATCCGGATGAACCATGCATCTATAGTAGATTTGTAGCAAGAACTGTAGTATTCCTCGTTTTATACGTGGATGACATTCTCTTAATAGGAAATGACATTCCTATGCTACAATCTGTCAAGGGGTTCTTGTCACACAGGTTCTCCATGAAAGACCTGGGTGATGCCTCATACATCCTGGGGATCCGGATCCATCGTGATAGATCCAAGAGGATATTAGGACTTTCACAGTCCAGGTACATCGACACCGTACTGAAAAGATTCAGTATGGAAGATTCCAAGCGCTGTAACCTACCGGCTTGTCACGGGATCACCCTCTCTAAAGAGATGTCTCCCAAGACTGATTTGGAGAGGGATCGCATGTCTATTATACCCTACGCTTCTGCGGTAGGCTCTATAATGTATGCGATGTTATGTACCAGACCGGATGTAGCTTATGCACTGAGTGTGGTAAGCCGGTATCAGTCAAACCCTGGGGAGAAACACTGGATAGCGGTAAAGAACATTCTCAAGTACCTGAGAAGGACTAAGGAGATGTTCTTGGTGTATGGCGGAAAAGACCTCCAGATCGAGGCCTTTGCTGACTCCAGCGTCCAGAGTGACAAGGATGATTCCAAGTCCATGTCGGGTTTTGTCTTTACCCTCAATGGAGGGGCGGTGTGTTGGAAGAGCTCCAAACAGGAAACCGTTGCAGACTCGACTATGGAAGCGGAATACATCGCTGCATCTGATGCCGCAAAAGAAGCTGTCTGGATAAGGAAGTTCTTAAAAGAACTTCAGGTGATTCCGTCCATTGTTGACCCAGTACCTCTGTATTGCGACAACAACGGGGCTATAGCTTTAGCAAAGGAACCCAGGTCCTATCAGAGATCCAGGCACATCTTGAGGCGGTATCACCTGATCAGGGAGATCGTGGATCGCAAGGAGATCGAGGTTCGGAGGGTTGCTTCAGAAGAGAACACTGCAGATCCATTCACCAAGGCCTTACCCCAGACTCAGTTCGAGCGGCTGATCGAGATGATAGGTCTTCGATACGCCAGTACATGGCCTTAGTGCAAGTGGGAGATTGTTAGTGTATATGCCCTAGAGGCCATTACTGTATCATACTAGTTTGTATATTACTTGATGGAAGCTTGGGATATTCACCTTGTATAAACAATCTTGCTCAATATAGTAGTATGCTACTTGGTTTGTTTCTACTTCAATGTGTACTTGTGTTTATTTCAGTATATCACTTATACGCATTAGTGGAGCCCTTAGGATCTTTGCTTGATTACCAGCGTTGTGATGGCAGTCACACTAGTGGGGGCTGGGTAATCTATAAGCACATCCTTATACAGGTCCCTAGTCGCAGGACTATCGAGACAGGGCATCGATACTCCGGAGTAGACTAGCGTATGCGCTTCTCATCCCAGTGTGGGAGATGGTCTGTCCCACAGCCATCAGTACGTCGTACTGGAGATAGTATACGGGTGCTCGTTGGGTTACGAGTACACTGGACAGGACTCGTCGGGAACTGACAGGTTGGTATTATACCTATCGTCAGTTATCAGTTCCCAGGTGACATGAGTACAGCTTAGTCCGCTGACTTGACACTGGCACTTCGCCTCGAGTGTGTTCCCACTGCAGTTTGATCACTACCCTACCACGGCTCAAAGGAGTCGTGCAAACAGGTGGTGGTTGGGTACAGTCCCGAAGCACTTGGAGGCAGTGACGGTTAGACAGGATTCGTCTCTCCCGGTATTGGGGGTTGACATCGCGCTGTGTCTAGGAGAGCCATTAAACGAGTAGTCCCTGGCCAGGGCAAGCGAGATATACTGGTAGGTTTCCAGTGTTATCTCAGGGTGTTTTGGGCTTCACTCCGACACGACTTGTACCGCTATTGGGGGACTGACGTTTTACCGCCCCCTAGGCCCGACATGCGATGTATCAGACGAACAGACCGGACTGTACGGAGACTGTCACATTCAGACTCAGTAGGAGTTCAGATGGGGTTTCACCTCGTCAGCCTTCTTGTCGGCATCTACCTGGGGACCGTTACGCACAGCTAGTGCCGCTTGCGGTCTGTGGTTAAACCCACTGCCAGCGTAGTGTCGAGTCTTTAGAGTCCCATACAGAGGGTATTCGCCTCTGGGCAAAACAGAGTACAGGTCGCATGGTTTTGCGACAGGGTTCGTTCTCATCCGCGCACTTGTGCACGTTTAGAGTCCGGACGGATATTACTGGCTGGCTCTGGTTTGAGTCAGATACTGGTATATGTTTTTGGGGTTGCTTTTATCTCAGTATTCATGTTCCTCGGAATAAGGATGCAGGTGTGTATGCACGGTTATTTGAGGAAGAGGAAGATGACTTTCATTAGGGTTTCGGAACGGGTGCGTATGCACAGTTGACAGTCGTCTTTTTCCAAACCCTAATGGATTTGTATTATATCAATTAATAATATATAATAAAATGAAATTGTGTCATGGTTGGTTTTTGTTGACTTGTTGACCATGGTTGACTTGTTGACCATGGTTGAAGTTTTGACCATCATCATTACAAAAGAAAGATGCTCTTTGATTCTAGCAAATTCATTTAATGTTTGAAATGATAATGGTCATTCTAAAACTTTCCATCAACCTTTTCATTTTCATTATTATTATTGATAATTCTTTTTCTTTTGCATTATGATTGCAAGAAAGAAAAAGGATAGCTCATTCTATCATATTCATTCTCTCTCTTCACTTCATCTTCTTCTTCCTCTAGCTAAAGAGAAACCTTCTCATGTGTTGAGAATCCTTCTCTTTAAAAAGAAAAGCACCCCTTAGACTCTCTCTACTCATTCTAGGTTCAAGGTTTAGCAAGCCGGAAACCCTAGTTCACTCAAAGATCAAGGAAGAGCCCAATGGTCGAACCTTCGAGGTGGATCCATCTTCGACGGAAGAAGGCGACAAGAAGAGAACCATCAACCTCTACAAAAGTTTGAAGAAGAAGGAGTTCAAGTTTAGGTATAACCATCCTCATCCGAGTAGCTAACTTTCTTTAGCTTGTATGCTAGTTTTAGTTTAGTTAAAGATCCCGACTTTGCTTAGTCCATGTTGCCCCTTGCGCTAAAAATTTGATTTTTATACCGTTTCCGCCTCCCCGTAAGAACCGGGGGTCGCAACGTGGACTTACAGAGTCAAGCTCAGACAGCGAGGAAGAGCCGACTTTCCGCCCCAGGACTGCGGAGCAAGAGCTGCTTGAAGAGCTTCGAAAACAGCTCAGGAGCAAAGATAAAGAGATGGCCAAGCTCTATTCGAAGATTGATGACTTAACGAATGTGGTGATGCAGCTTACGGCTCAAATTGCTCGAGCGCCTCCCAATCAAGCGCAAGCCGCTACTAATCAGCCGGGTGATGACAATCCGAGGCAGCCAATGCCTGTTCCTTCGGGTCCAAGACTGGTCGAGCCACATGAAAGCCGGCTACACTCCGCTTCTAGCGACGCCTTGGCCCCAGATAGCACTATCCCGCTAACACAGGATCGGATAATGGATTTGGTCACCAGCAAGGTTAAAACATTGGTGGCCGAAGCTGAAGCTCAGAAAGAAATCGGCAGTAGTGGGCGGCCATACCCTGCGCAGTACGATCTGATTGAGTTCCCAAGCGGCTACGTCATTCCTAAGTTCGGAAGATTTGATGGAACGGGGAATGCAAATCAGCACGTTGCCCACTTCAAAGCATCGTGCGGAAATACATGGGGCAATGACGCGCTCCTTCTTCGTCAGTTTGTCAACAGCCTGATCGGCGTCGCCTTCGACTGGTATGCGAGTATACCGGACGGGTCCGCCATTACCTTTGCCCAAATGGAGTCCCTGTTTCGGCAAAGGTTCATGAGTGTCAGTGATAAAATCTCCATTGCCGACCTTGTGAGGACCAAGCCGGGGAAGAATGAAAGCAACACCGACTTTATCGCTCGATGGCGTAATCTCACAGTCAAGTGCGAACCGCCGCTGGAGCAGGACCAGTCCATCAGCCTTCTCATTGGGAATCTCAGCAATTGGATGGTCCTATTTTTTGTGTACGGCAGGCCTCAAGACATTTCAGGAGCTAACCAAGAAAGTCCAAATGCTGGAACGCTGGAAGCAAGAGTCCCCGCCGGATTCTCAGAGTGACAAAACTTGGAAAAGCAAGCGGGACGACAACCGTAGAAGCGGGAGTTCCAGCAGTACCAATGTTTTCAATGCGTCCGACGGTGAAGAAAAGCGAAGGGCGGGCGAATCCAAAACCAACCGGTCTCGAAAGCCATTGCTGGGAGGAGATGGGTCTTCCCTAGAGGAGAAAAAGAACAAGGTTTACTCTTTCAGAAGGGACAAGGTCCGCAAGATATTTAAAGATGCCTTGAACAACGGCTTACAATTGCCGGAGTCGAAAAGACCCCAAGAAGCAAAAATGACCGACAATCCTCTGTATTGCCCGTACCACCGAGTAGTGAGCCATGCGATCGAGGATTGCTATATCTTCAAAGACTGGGTCGAGAAGCAGTACAAGGCTGGAGAGATCGAGCTGTCCAAAAGCGTGTTGGTGAACAATCAAATTGCAACCGCCAACTTTATACAGACAGAAGTTGAAGCCTTCTGGGAGCAAACAGCTGAACCTGCTGCCCTGACAAACGAAACTGACTCATCGCGGCCTCCGTGGAGTACGCACATATCTAATAAGACGAAGAAGGTGCTAAAGCTACTAGAAAGAGCCCAGGATGGAATTGGAAGGACAGAAGAAGCCTACCAGTCCAGCTGCCAATGCGGCTCCATCAGGCTCAAAATCCAAAAAGCTCAAGAAGAAGAAAAGTGCAGCTCGGCACGAAAAAGAGTCTGCAGGGAAATCGACCATTCAAAAATATATCGATTCCCTCGAAGAATATGAACAAAGGGAAAAAACATTGATTCAATTGAAGGAGTTCTTCCCTGTACGAGCGGCTGAAATTCTGGAGGAGTTAGAAGAAGACTCCAATGAAGAGATCCCAGTAGTGACCTGCTATGCCATCCATCTTGGCAGCGACTCCGAGGATGAGCTCTGTTTTCCCGAAGAGGACGAGGAGCTCACCACAAAGGCCAATCAAATCCAGCTCAGAAGCGGCAGGGCTCTACCGCAAAATCAGGGCAACGCCCCAAAAGGGAAGGAAAAACAAGTCGCTAATGAAGAAGATGGCAGAGAACCGGCTGATGAAAACATAAGTCCTTCCTCGGTGGACTATAATGTCTTGGCACATCTCCGGAAGCTTCCGTCTCTCCTGAGCATGTACGACGCCTTGGTCCTATCTATGGAGCTTAGAGATGTTCTCATTCACGCTCTACAAAACGCCGAGCGGTATCAGGCTCACTTTGCGGAAATTAATATGAAAGAAGCCCAGCATGCTTTGCATGCCGCCGCAGTCACATTTAAGGATGAAGACTTGCTACTGGGAACGGCTGAGCATAATCGGCCGCTTTACGTGACCGGGTACAGCGACGGAGATCAAATTAATCGCATATTGATTGATCCGGGGTCCTCAGTGAACATCATGAACTTGCGAACTCTGAAGAGTTTATCAATGGACGTCCGACACCTGTCAAGGGAAAGGATTGTCATTCAAGGCTTCAACCAAAATTGCCAGCAAGTTCTAGGGTCCATAGCTCTGCCAATCAAATTCGGGGATCTGCAAACTGAAGCTAAGATATACGTGATCGACGCCGACACATCTTATAAGATTCTCTTGGGGCGGCCGTGGCTCCACGATTACGGCATCATTCCGTCAACTCTCCATCAATGCATGAAGTATACTAAAAATGGTGAAGAAAGACGCATTGACGGAGACATCCAGCCGTTCGGTGTGCATGAAGTCCGATATGAAGATTCTCGGTACTTTATGAACCACCAAAATGCTAAGCCACAACTGACTGAGGATAGACCGGCCCCAAGACTCAAAAGAAAATCTGAGCCGGCTATCACTTTCAAAAGCAAAAACGCCCAAGTTCGCCCCCGTTTTGGTAGCGAGACTGATGAGTCCGATGCTGGAAGCCCGTCGTTCTGTAAAACTCGCCCTCATTTCGGCAGCGATACGGACGAATCTGTTACTGAAGGCCCATCTAGCAGCAAAGTCCGCCTTCATCTTGGCAGTGACACTGAAGAGTCAGAAGAAGAGGACCTGCCGTGCAACAGCTGTGCAGATTGGCCCCCCATGCAGCAAGCGAAACTACGAGAGACCTTCGAAGTCGCAGAAGGGTCCCTAGCCGTCACAAGGGTGCCGGAGCAGATCTGCAAAGAGCTCGATGCGTTGTCAGTCTCCACCGTGGACTAGCTGAAAACTTTCTACGTCCCCGGGAGGAAAAATGGACAGAAGGGCATTCTGTTTTACGGGTCAAACCCCGTTGTGCACCCGGACGATCTTTCTGTCGCGTGCCTTCCCTATGAGAGAGGCATAAGAGCCGTCCTCAATCCCAGATACTATGCGCCCGAGATGCGGGGATACTTTAAGAAGTGCGGATGCCGGTTATATCAAACGGAGTCCGAAGCAAAGTTTTACGAAGGGCTATGGTATCCGCCCCAGGTCCGAGCACTCATCGATGGACGAATTCCAGATAGACGGGGCATAGGCTACATTCAACCTGATTCCAAAGCGTGCTACATTATTCATGTTGGTGAGGCCAGCGAAAGATCAAATGATGATGACGAGATAGCCGAGCCAGAAGAAGCTCCTCAAGAGCTCGAAGATGGTGGACAAGCAACCTTTGACGAGCTAACCAAGATTGACTTAGGAACGCCCGATAATCCAAGGCCGACCTACATCAGCTCGCTCTTGTCAGAGGAAATGAAAGCGCAGATAATTGCCCTGCTGCATGAGTTCGTCGACTGCTTCGCGTGGACATACAAAGAAATGCCAGGCCTTTCCCCTGAAGTGGCTGTGCATAAGCTGGCTATAACTCCTGATGCTAAGCCAGTCAAACAACCTCCTCGAAGAATGAGAGGGGAACTAGAAGAAAAAGTCATCGAGGAAACCAAGAAGCTCATCGACGCCGGCTTCATCAAGGAAGAGAAATATGCGGACTGGATCGCATGCATAGTCCCAGTGAAGAAGAAAAATGGGCAGATCCGAGTTTGTGTCGACTTCAGGGACCTCAACAAGGCATGTCCTAAAGACGACTTCCCGCTACCGGTCATGGAAATGATGGTCGATGACACTTCAAATTATGAACTGTTCACCTTTATGGATGGCTCGTCTGGATATAATCAGATCAAGATGTCGCCTGAGGATGAGAAACACACAGCATTTCGAACCCCGATCGGAATATATTGCTACAAGGTAATGCCATTCGGACTGAAGAACGCAGGTGCTACATATCAAAGGGCAATGACCAATATCTTCGATGACCTAATTCATAAAGTAGTCGAATGTTATGTTGATGATCTGGTCGTTAAGACTGAAACCAAGGGCGATCATATCCAGGATCTTAGGACCGTTCTCACCAGACTGAAGGAATTTGACCTGAAGATGAATCCTCTAAAATGCACTTTTGGCGTGTCATCGGGAAAATTCCTGGGCTTCATAGTTCGACATCGAGGGATCGAAGTTGACCCATCAAAGATAAAGGCCATCATGGAGATGCCCCCTCTGAAAAGTCTTACGCACATAAGATCTTTTCAAGGCAAGCTTGCTTATATAAGGAGGTTTATCTCAAATTTATCGGGGAAATGTAGGCCCTTCTCAAAGCTCATGAAGAAAGGAGCTCCTTTTATCTGGGATGCCGAATGTCAAGCAGCGTTCGAAAGCATCAAACAATACTTGTTGCACCCTCCAGTACCGGCCGCTCCCATTCCAAATAAACCGTTGATTCTCTATACTACCGCGCTAGATGAGTCACTCGGTGCGCTCCTTGCCCAGAATAACGAGGAGGGAAAAGAAAATGCCCTCTACTATCTCAGTCGAACTTTAGTCAGGGCGGAACACAACTATTCCCCAATCGAAAAGCAATGCCTGGCTCTGATATTTGCTGTGAAGAAACTGAGGCACTATCTGCTCGCTCATCGGGTTATGCTGATCTCCAAGGTCGACCCGCTCAAACACTTGATGACCAAAGCAAGCCTTGCCGGCAGAATGGCAAGATGGGCTGTCATGTTACTTGAGTTTGACATAGTTTATACTCCTCAGAAAGCAGTGAAAGGGCAAGCTCTTGCAGACTTCCTCGCCGCTCATCCTATACCAGAAGGGTCGCCGCTAAATTGTGAGTTACCCGACGAACAAGTGCTGCACCTCGAGGGAGATGAGCCATGTTGGGAGCTCTACTTCGATGGGGCCTCATCGATAAGGACCTCCAGTAAATCAAGCGTCCCGGAGATAAAACCAGGGATAGGATTGGTGTTCATCACACCATCAATGGGAACCCTACGGCGTTCTTTCGCTCTCACCGAGCCTCGGACAAACAATGAAGCTGAGTATGAACCTCTGATAGCTGGTTTGGAGCTCGTCATAGAAATGAAAATCCGTCGGCTACGAGTTTACGGTGACTCCCAGCTCGTCGTCAACCAAGTAAGCGGTGATTATAAAATATACAAACCCGAGTTAGCTCGGTACAGAGGCCGAGTGGTGGAACTCATGAAACGGTTCACTCACATTGAACTAATGAGAGTCCCTAGAGCATTGAATGGAAAGGCTGACGTACTCGCTCGCTTAGCCAAGAAGCTGGCCGATCCTGACATGGACGAAATTCTGATCACAGTCAGGAGCCGACAAAATCTACCCCCAGTCTCTCTACGAGAAGAGGAAAGCGCGGAACAGAAGAGCAGTCCTGCCGAAGAAGCTTCGATCATCCAAGACGAGCCCGATTGGAGAGAACCCTTCATAGAGTATCTTCGATACGACAATCTTCCCGAAGAAAAATGTGCGAGGATTCAGCTGAAGAAAAGAGCTCTCTGATACGTGTTTGTAAATGATACGTTATACCGCAGGTCATATGACCAACTCTGGCTCAGGTGCCTGTCATCGGCCGAAGCCCAAAACGTCATGAAAGAAGTTCACTCAGGCGTTTGCGGTGCTCACCAATCTGGCCCCAAGATGCGACTGCAGATTAAACGGCTTGGGTATTACTGGCCCACCATGATACGGGATTGCGGAGAGCATGCAAAGAAATGTTATATCTGCCAAATTCACGGTGATTTTATTCACAAGCATCCCAATCCATTGCATCCTACGGTGGCGTCGTGGCCCTTTGAAGTCTGGGGCACCGACATTGTTGGCCCAATTGATCCTCCGTCATCCAAAGGCCATCGGTTCATACTGGCCACGACAGACTACTTCTCCAGATGGGCTGAAGCTGTCCCGCTAAAAGAAGTCAAGACAAAAGATATTCTGACATTCTTCCAGCATAATATTCTATACCGCTTCGGTACACCAAGAAGAATCATTTCTGACAACGGGCCTTCTTTCAAGAGCTTCAATGTCTCAAGGTTCGCTACTCAGCACAAGATAGACTGGAGATATTCCTCCATCTATAATCTAAGAGCCAACGCACTAGCCGAAGCCTTCAATAAGACTCTATGCAAGCTCCTGAGGAAAAATGCTTCAGCCAACAAGAGAGACTGGAATCTCAAACTTCACGAGGAGTTGTGGGCATATCGTACCACGCACCGTACTCCAACTCAGTCCACTCCATACTCATTGCTCTTCGGAGTGGAGGCAGTCCTCCCCCTCGAAGTCGAAGTTCCAAGCTTAAGAATGGCCGTTCAGCACGAGTTGACGAAGGAGAAAAACGTGTTCCTTCGACTTGAAGAGCTCGATGCCCTCGAAGAAAAGAGGCTCGCGGTGCAGCAAAATCTGGAGGTATACCGAACCCAAATGTCACGGGCCTATGACAAGATAACCCGTCTCCGCGCTTTCAAGAAAGGTGAATTGGTGTTGGTCCTCAAAAGACCGATCATCCCCAATCGACATGCCAAGGGAAAATTCGAGCCAAACTGGGAAGGACCATACGTCATTGAGAAAGTGTTCGACGGAGGATCCTACCAACTGATAAGTGCCGAGGGAGAAAGGCCCATGTCACCCATCAATGGCCGATATCTCAAGAAATACTACACGTGAATGCTCCAAGTCGCAGGCGAATTGAGCACATCAGCCCTACGGTCTGGATCATACATCCTGCAAAGCCGTATACAATCCACGGGCCTAAAATGACCCCTATCTCTCCCAAATCCTGCCGGTGAGACTACTTTTAAAGTCCCACCAGCGGCAAAAAAAAAAAGAAAGAAAAAAAAATTTATAAAAAAAATTTATAAAACATAAACGGTATGTCCACAAGCAAAACGGGCACGGATGAAAACCCGAAAGGGCTCCATGAGTAAAAACAGCAGGACTACCGGCGAGTTTGTGAAAACCCGAAAGGGCGCAAACTCGTGAAAAGAGATGAAATACAATCGCAAAGTCCACTCGACCTTATGAGGAGAAAACTCCTGCGTGAGATCCTTACGACTCACAAAGGAGCAACACACTTAAGAATCCTCATGATTCCTAAGGAGAAAATACACCTGCGGGATCCTTACGACTCGTAGGGAGAAAATGCTTTTATGGGACCCTCACGGCCCATAAAATTGATAAGCCTTAGGAGATAGGGACCCAAACCTGTCTCCTAAGCCATCGTTCCCCAACGGGCAACGGCAAATGATGAGTCGCTCCTGGCATTTCTCTTTAGTGTTAGCGGTGCTGATGCCGACTAAAAACCCAAATCCCAAGTCCTCCCAAGGCAAATGATGAGTTGCTCCTGGCATTATTCCAGTGCAGCAATGCTGATGCTAAATAAGATCCAAATTCCAAGTCCCCAAACGGCGAATGACGAATCGCCCCTGATACCATATTCCGGTGTAGCGATGCAGACGCCAACCAAAATCCAATTTCTCAAAGTTTTCTGGCCCTACGGTGGGTCCCCAAGTTGACCATCGTATACAATCCACGGGCTCAAATAATTCTCATCATACCCATGCCCCACCGTAATCACCAGTTACGCGGCTGGTCTCCGCTTTGGGAATGATGCTCCATTGATAAGACCCACTCATGTGTCCTCACGATATATGAGGAGAACAAACCTTTGTGGTATCCTTACGACTCATAAAGGAAAAACACACTTAGGAGTCCTCACGACTCCTAAGGAGAAAATACACCTGCGGGATCCTTACGACTCGTAGGGAGAAAATGCTTTTATGGGACCCTCACGGCCTATAAAATTGAAAAGCCTTAGGCGATAGGGATCTAAACCTGTCTCCTAAGCCATCGCTCCCCAATCCCCAAATGGCGAATGATGAGTCGCTCCTGGCTCCATACTCCAGTGCAGCGATGCAGACGCCAACTAAATTCTAAATCCCATACCCCAACGGCGAATGATGAGTCGCTCCTGGTACCATATTCCCGTGCAGCGATGCAGACGCCGACCAAGTTCCAAAATTTTTCCGGCCCTACGGTCTGGATCATACATCCTGCAAAACCGTATACAATCCACTGGCGTAAAACAATCCCAACCTCTCCCAAGTCCTACCGGTGAGACCACATTCAAAGTCCTAAAAAAAATAAAAAAAAAAAAAAAAAAAAAAAACCAATTCCCAAATGCTCCCGGGGCAAATGATGGGTTGCTCCTGCCATTATTCCAGTGCAGCAATGCAGATGCCAAACAAAAACCAGAATCCCAAAATCCTCTAAATGACAGATGATGATTCGCTCCTGGTACCATATTCCAGTATAGCGATGCTGATGTCAACCTAAATCAAAATCAACAAGTCAACTTTCATTCCGACACCGCAAAAAGCGGAGCAAGTCAGAATCCAATCTCGACACCGTAAGAAGCGGAGCAAGTCAAGTCTACCCCTGACACTGCAAGAAGCAGAGCAAGTCAAATCAAGCATCGACCGTCCAAGTCGCAAAAAGGGCAGCATCGACCGTCCAAGTCGCAAAAAGGGCAGCATCGACCGTCCACGTCGCTAAAATGGCAGCACCGACCGTCCACGTCGCTAAAAGGGCAAGACCGACCGTCCACGTCGCTAAAATGGCAGCACCGACCGTCCACGTCGCTAAAAGGGCAGCACCGACCGTCCACGTCGTTAAAAGGGCAGCACCGACCGTCCACGTCACTAAAAGGGCAGCACCGACCGTCCACGTCGCTAAAATGGCAGCACCGACCGTCCAAGTCGTGAAAATGGCAGCACCGACCGTCCACATCGCTAAAATGGCAGCACCGACCGTCCACGTCGCAAAAAGGGCAGAACTGACCATCCAAATCGCAAAAAGAGCAGTATCGACCGTCCAAGTCGAAAAAGGGCAGCATCGACCGTCCAAGTCGCAAAAAGGGCAGCGCAGGATTCCTACAAAGCGGGAACCAGATCACTCCGGGCCAGGGAAAACGTCTATCACGGACACTCCGTCTCGGAGACATGTCAAGCAACGACCGTCCATGTCGTAAAAAGGGCAGTACCAGCTTCCCATAAAGCGGGAACCAAATCAGGTCGCCTCCACGTGAAAGAAGATCCATCAATTTCATGCACACGACCCACATATGTGGTGTGCATTTATTGATGGGGGGCAATTTGTTGGGGTAAAAATTTACACCCCGGTTGACCAAGTCAAAATCCAAGTCAACTCCAAGCTAAGTGGGCCCAAGCCCAGATCCTGTGGGGCCATGCCCGGGTCGAGCCCGAACATGAAGCGGCCGGCCTCCCCCCACGCCAAGATAATAATTTTGTAATAAACAATTTTGTTGTATTTCTTTTATTTTATTTTATGGATAAATGTAAGAAAAATTGGCATAAAGCCAAATTTTTGTAAAGCCCATGGCTTATGTGCAAAAAGAAGTGGCACATGAGCCATGGGATGGGCAAAATGCCATTTTGTGAAGCCCAAGGGGCTATGTGTAAAGTGTATAGCCTATAAAGGCAAAGATAATGAAATATCTCAACAACTTTTTCTCTCTCTCAAAATTTTCTTCAGATCTGAGATCTTTTCTCCTTCTTCAAGGTTCCAAAACCTTCCTTTTTCTCTTGAATTAAACCAAGAGTTTTACTCTTCTTTTTATAAAAAAAATTAGTTTTTCACCATAAAACACATAAAGGGGAACTCAGATCTTCCATTAGATCTCAAGAAGAAGAGATTTTTAGAAATCCCATATCTCTTGATCTTCAAAATCCAGCTAACAGAGGAGGAGGAAGAAGAACATCGTTCACTAAACCAGAAAAAAAACACACTCAGGAGTCCAACTCCTCTCTGATTTCTCTTCTGAGAAATTTTTTTAGGCTAAAAGCCTCTTTTTCTCGCCGGCGCTCAAGCGCAGAGCGTCCGCGTGCCGACATGTTGCGCACTTGCGCTCAAAGCGCAAGCGCTCGAGCGCAAGTCGCCCCCGTGCCGACACGTGGCGCGCTTGCGCTCCAGCGCAAGCGCTGGAGCGCAAGTCGCCCCCGTGCCGACACGTGGCGCGCTTGCGCTCAAGCGCAAGCGCTCGAGCGCAAGTCTCCCCCGTGCCGACACGTGGCGCGCTCGCGCTCCAGTGCCCAGCGCTCAAGCGCAGAGCACCCACGTACCGACACGTGGCACTCTAGCGCCTGAGCGCACAGCGCCCAAGGTGCTGTCCCCACGCATCCTTTGGATGTCTTTTCCCCTTTTTATATATACACATGTATATCTGTACATATGTATACATATTTACATACACACATACTCCACGACACTGTCCCTGTTTGAAAAAAATTTCTACCGGGGCGCTGCCCCGCACCCCGCAAGGGGGCTGCTAGCCTCCTTGACCCCCAGCCCACTATCCGGGTAGCGGGACCCCTGTAAAAACTCTGCGTGGCTCCCGATATATCCAAAACCCCCTTTCGAAACCAAACACACGTACACTGCACATTGAGTTCGCATGACCAGTTTAACCCATTAATCGGAGGTTCCCTCGCCCCAAAGGCGAGGGGTAATTAACGGCAGCTTAGTCCGCGGCTGCCGGAGATCCGGATCCCCACAATCATTAAACCCCCGCCTACCATAGGCAGGGGGAATCTGTAGCACGCCTGACAAGCGCGCGCGTATTCCCATCTCAATGGGGTGACGAAAAACACCCTACAGACTCTGGCACGCCCGGTGAGAACAAATGAGAGCTAAAATCCTACTTCATCATCCTAATCTATCCTAGCCATTTAGATTAGGGTGTTCACTTCATTTGTGAGTGAGAGCTTCTGTTAAAGAAACTCCAAGGTAGATCATTTTTGTTATCGAAGATCGGAAGCAAGTTTGCATCATTCTCTTTGTGGAGCCTCTCTAGAGTCCGGGTACATGATGATCGCAGCGAAGGGACCTCAACATGGAACTTATGAAGCGAAGGACCGGACTACAAAGGTTGTAATCCCAAACTCTTAGATGTTAAAATGTTTACAATGCTTTGTTTCGCCTAATCTCTAGTTTAAAGATATTGGTTAGAGTTGTTTGGCACGGCTAAATTTTAAATCGGGTATGGTTGATACCTTGTAGAACCTTATTAGAGTGGCTAGTAACCCTACAGTAGTATCAGAGCCAAGCTAGAGCTTTATGCGAAGTCTAGGCGAAGTTTAATATCCGATCGAACCCCGAAACCCTGACACGGACCCTTCTCTAGAAATTTTGTAAAAATCTATTTTTTTCGGCATTAAAAATACTCAGAAAAATAAGTAGGGAAATATAAGAATTACAGTGAAACACGTGCCACCAATACCATTAAAGCGCCGCGGAACCGCGGCCGTACCATGGCTTGCGCGGCGTTTCCTTGGCCAAACAGTAGAATCATGGCTTGCGTTTTGCACAGTAATGTCCGTATGTAATTCCTGATTCTTCTGGGAAATTTTTAATTTACTCAAGTGTTGAGTTTTCTGGGATTTATTGGGAACACGTTGATTCTATCGGAAAGTATAACTTCGTTTAGTTTTTCCGGGTAATTTTTAGAACGTGTTAAAAAGTTTGAACGGATATCAATAACTCACTTTTTCCCCTGCCGAAAAATTTCCAAGTGTTGGATTTTTCCGTCGTTTAAGAACGTTCTAATTCTTGCAAGTTACGCGGTGGACCCTCTAGAAGACAACAAACCTTAACTCGATTATGTGACAATCTTGAACTGCCTCTAAACCTTAGGGTTAGGGGCAGTACGGCATTGCCACATGTGAGGCGTTGGTTTGACCCTTCTATGGCTGGACCATTGGTACTGTAGCATGTGATGGATATTTTTAAACTAATTTCAAGTGTTCAGAACTATTTGGGAAAACTTGGGTGTTTGATTATTCGATCGGAAAGTTTAACATTGTCTATTTATCTGGAATGTGATACAATATTTGGAATCCACAATTAGTTATGAGATAACTAATTTGAATGTTATAAATCTAGCAGTTCAGTCTCAGATGATCGGTTGCCACGGGATTTTGATGCGATCAAAAGTCCATCGCAATAACGTAATGTACGCGGATACTCGCCGGGTAAACTTAATAGACAGCCACGCCCCATAGCCCCGACCAAGTGACTGTAGGATAACCACGTCGCCAAAATCATCCGTTCGGGTGCTCGGGGTAGCGGTGTTCCGCCTTAGTGCACTTCGTCGACGGCATCCGGGGGTGATGCCGTCTACTAAAGTTTGCGATGAGCATTCGATCAGAATGTCGGGAATCTTGTTGAATTTCCCGACTAGATATTGAAAAGTGTTTTCGAGATTGAGACTAAAATGCGGAGTTTATAATTGTAAGGCATGCGATGTCTAAGGAATTCATTTGGTTAGGCATGAGATGTCTAAGGATGTTGCGGATTCCAACTGTTGTAGTTTTACACTTTCTTTTCTGCGACCGTAAGTGTAATATGTGGTGTATGGCCGGTTTCATTGCTATACATCAACGACAATTGGGATACGCATATTTACTTACGTTGATGATATGTGATATTATTTGTTACTGTGATATGTTATATTGGATCATCGCGTTTTGAATAGCCGAGTGTTTTATGTGAAATGAGAGTTTTTCTTTTTCATTCATATAAAATTCATTTGTATGTAATATTCTTTTATTAGGACAATTCCGGGCTGATGATGATGTCCCTATTGTATATTATTTACTTTTCCGCATTAGATAGACCCACGGCGGGGAGCACAAGTAACCGGGTTCTAGGGTCCAGTGCGAGACCATCTCGAATAGTCGAGACCGGGTCTTCTAACCCTAGAATTGGCAGTGTTGCTTGCCGCTCTCGTAGGGGTCTAGGGATGTAGGTTTGGCAATTCATCGCGACCGTGGAATCCGTGTTTTATACAGGCTCATATTAAAACACGGACCTCCTAGTATATCCAATATTTCATATATGTTCTTCTGCTACTATGTTCTGTGATGAGATCATATTACTGCCTGAGACGAATGTTTATATTATATATATGAGACATATGTTTTATTGCAGATTTCGTTTCAAAAGAGATGCTTGTAAAGCATAATAAAATGGGACTTCATTAATGAGATTAATGAAATAAAAGAAACCTAAAGATGTTGTAGAAACTTGTTTAAAAACTGGTAGCTCTAGTTCTTGCTTTGCATAGCGGTATTCCTTGTAGAATATTCAGCAACTTATTCGATAAGGAAAGAGCCGAGATCCCTCCACCGGGTGTGAGCTCTTTAGCGAAACTAGCAGATGCTACACACTCGGTTTGTCTTTTGATTGTTTTTATAATTTTTGCTTTGCATAGTGATATTTGTGAAATATCCTGCACCTTATTAGATGAGGAAAGAGCCGACGATCCCTTCACCGGGAGTGACCTCTTTAGAAAAACTAGAAAAGGCCACAAAAACTTTCCATTTAAAATCACTCGATTCTACGACGATATAAAGTTCTTTATATAAAGGGTTTTCTTAAAGACCTGTCGTAGCCTTCCGTCATTTCAGATGAGTAGTTTTTAGTATTCGTGTTTCGTTTGTTGACTTAGTCAAGGCGTAGTGTGCGGTAGCTGATTAGTGCTTATCTGCAAAGCATATGATGCGATTGAATTAGGGCAGTCGTGCGGCCTTGTTGGCTTAGTCAAGGGTCGTGCGGGTGGGTTTAATTCAATCGGGAAATGACGGGTTGAACTTTACTTGCGGTCTATGGTTTGTTGACATAGTCAAGGTCATAGATTGCTTGGGGCAAAATATTATTGGGAATTTCATGTGTTGAAATTTGCAATGAGATTGCATGCTTTCTATGAGATAGTTGGATCCCGATACCCGTTGCGAGTAAGAGTTACTCCTGGGAAATTTTTACACATTACAATTAGCTGACCAAGTAGGTGTCTAGAAAGGTGTTAACGGGGTTACTCCCCTAGGAAAACGAGGTTTATTTTAATTAGCTCCATGCGAAAGCACGGGGAACCTCCCTCAAAGTACCGGCACTGGCCTGGCTGAAAGATTGGCGAACTTGTAAGGTGTAATTAATCCCGGCTAGTCTTTCCTTCATTGGTTTGAAGGAAAATTTGACTAAAACAGTGGGAGACATCCTGATTAGATAAATTGATAACCAATCTAATCTTGTAAAAGCGCATACTGAGTGTTTTCTTCTCTCTCTCTCTCCAGGTAGCGACCATGTCATGCCTTAATCAAGATAATAATATGGATGTATTGACCGAACCCGCTTGTTATACTGCGCTAAGGAACGTTGGTCCCGCTCCAACTTATAATTGTTATAAGACAGAGCAGGAAATTGGGGATTACCAGAATTCCCGTGCCACCCAAACGAAGAAAGTGCAGGCTGATGCATCTTCTGGTGTGTTCATTATAAATAATTGTTTCTCAGTATCCTTTACGTCCTGGGTATGAGATACCGGATCAGGATCCCGCAAATGCAATTTGTTACATGGGCTACAGATAGGTAGAGAACTGAGAATGGGTGATAAGTTTCAAGAGCTGGAAATTATGCAAGTGTTGCAACCAAGACAGTTGGCTGCTATCATCCTGCATTATCAAAATACATTGATTCTGAATGAATGTTATTAGATACCGAACCTGATATACAACATCATATCAGTCTCTTTATTAGTAAAGAAGGATATAATTTTGTATTATTGGATAATGTTTTGAACATTTTCTATATCAAGAGTTGATCGGTTCAGGCACGTTATCTAAAAGCTTATACATTCTATATCAAACCATAGTTCTTAGTATACAGAACACACACAAGAGGAAGAGTTCAAAAATGAACGAATCTTTCTTGAGGCATTGTATACTAGGTCATATCAATGCGACCCGACTAGCTGAAGTAAAATTTTGATGCATATTTAAATCTGTTTGAATTTACATCTCGTGAAACTTGCCGGTCATGTCACAAAGATTAGATGACCACAGCTCTGTTTATTGGAAACAGAGAAAGAGTTAGTGAACTCTCAGGATTGATACATGACGATGTATGTAAGGTCCCCAGTCTACACATGCCAGGACCGGTTCTTTGTACTTCATTACATTCACTGATGATCACTCAAGATTCAAACATATGTTCCTAATGAAACAAAAGTCCAAATCTTTTGAGATATTCACAGAATATAAGTTAGAAGTAGAGAACCAAACAGGGTATAAGTATTATGTCCTTTGATGAGATTAGGGAGGAGAATACTTGAGCATGGAATTCCTGGACTATTCTAAAGGAGAATGAGATTCTCTCTCAGCATTACTCCTCCGTATACACCATAGCATGATGGTATATCGGGGCGGAGCAATAGCACCCTATGTTATATGGTGTGCTCTATGATGAGTACTACTGAGTTTCCTATGTCCTTTTGGGTGTTATGCACTTGAGAAGCTGCATACCTATTGAATAGGGTTCCAATCAAATCAGTTGCCTACCACTTCATATGTGATATGGAATGGGAAGAGCCCATATCTTATGTAAGTTAAGATTTGGGTTGTCCGGCCTATGTCTAAAAAAAAAATCCGGACAAGCTCGAGGCAAA
This sequence comes from Agapanthus africanus, assembly GCA_030015575.1. NCBI lineage: Eukaryota > Viridiplantae > Streptophyta > Magnoliopsida > Asparagales > Amaryllidaceae > Agapanthus > Agapanthus africanus. The sequence continues at coordinate 672,943,367 of CM057338.1, read as the reverse complement.
GTCAGATCTATGGATGTTTGTTAGATATCCCAAGCATACGCAAGGGAATATCTTCTACCAAACAGATGAACAAAACATGTTTTGTTTCTCAGCATGCCACCTTTGTGAAAGGGAATTTCTTGTGAAGAAATTAGTGGTCATGAGGTAGAACTGGACGAAGTTCCAGCTATAGAAACTGCAGCTGATGATTTAGTAGAACCAAAGGATTCAATAGTATCTAACGAACCTCAGCCTCTCCGCCAATCTAGTAGGGTTCCTCACCCACCTGAGAGATACTTCGGTTTCTCTATGACTGTGGGAGCAAGGATTGCATCATGAGATGATGACCCAACTATATTTCGAGCAGGCCATCAAGAGTGGGACTCTGTAAGAATGGCTGGATGCTTATCGATCTGGGATGGAATCATTATACACCAACAAAGTATGGAGTTTGGATGCTTTATCTGAGGGGTTAAATACCCATCAGGAGCAAGTATATCTTGAGAAGATTACTTGGTGTACATGGAAAAGTTGAGACTTTCAAAGCTATGCTTAAGTTCATCCAGATCCTACTTGCCATGGCTACATACCATGACAACGATATCTGGCGGTTGGGTGTTATGACTGCTTTTCTAAATGTTCATTTGGAAGAGAGCATCTATAAGTACACAGCCAGAGGGCTTCGTAGATAGCGGGAGCAGTGGAAACGTGTGCAAGATGTTTTATGTGATAAAGTAGGCATCGCGGACTTGGAACGTCAATTTTGATGTGGTAGCCAAAGAGTTTGACTTCATCAAAATGGTAGATGATCCTTGTATATATAAAAAGGTTGTAGGGAGTATGGAAGTGATCCTCGTAGAGTACGTGGATAACATACTCTTGATAGGGAAGGAGTTTCCTATGCTACGCTCGGTCAATCTCCGCTTATCATAAGGATTCTCCATATATGATCAAAGTGATGCCTCCTAAATCCTGGGTTTTGGAACTATGAGATAGATCTGATTGGATGTTAGGATACTCACTAGTTGTAGTGAGATGGTATCAATCGAGCCTGGGGAGAATCACTGGAAAGGTTCCAGGGTGATAAGGACGACTGAATGTAAGTCGCCGGCATTGTCTTTACCCTCAGTGGAGGGACGGTATGTTGGAAGAGTTCCAAGCTAGATATCATGACTTACTAGACGATTAAAGGCAAGATACATCATTACCAAAGATGCTACCAAAGTGGCAGTCTGGATATATAAGAGATGACTTCGTTCCTACCATTGTGAGACAATGAATTTTCGCCAAGGAACCCCCGTCCCATCAGAAATCGAGATATAATTCTTAGGCAATATCACCTGATCATGGAGATGGTTGATCTCCTGGAAGATCGAGATTAGGAGAGTAGACATAAAGGACAATAGTGCGGATCCACTCACAAAGGCCCTTTTTCCCAGTAGAGACTTTTATGGGATGGTTGAGTATGAGATACTTCAATCGCAGCTAATTGTTGGGTATGTGATACCACAATAGATGGACCTAGTGCAAGTGGGAGATTGTAAGTTATATGTATGTCCTAGAGGCCATTACTGTACATACGATGTATATTGTAGTGGATGCTAGAACATATATAGGGAGGACTTTCCTGCTCGACATGATAGTACGCTATCTGGTTGCTCTTTATCTTAACATGTACTCTGATAGTCTTTTTGTTACATGTTGATAAAGCCCTTAGGATGAGTACTTGACTACCAGGACTATGATGCGGATCATACTAGTAGGGACAATGTAGTCGTTAAATACATCCTTCAAATGTTCCTAGTCGTGGGAGTACCGAGACAGGGCATCGATACTCTAGAATAGAGTAGCGTATGCGCTTCTTGACCCATATGATGGGTGACGAATGATCCCATATCTATTGGTGTTTGACATCAGAGAAGGTATACGGGTGCTCGGTGTTGGGATGCTAGGCACACGCACAAGGGTCTACAAGGCTTCAACCATGCCCGATTAAGATTTTAGCCGTGCCGAACAACCCTAAACCAAGATCTTAGACTAGAGATTAGGCGAAAACAAGCATGTTAAACACTTTAACAGTAAGAGAGAGGGATTACAACCTTTGTAAATCCGGTCCTTCACTTCTAAAGCTCCGTGTTGAGGTCCCTTCGCTGCGATCATCGTGTTCCGGACTCTTGAGAGGCTCCATGAAGAGAAAGATGCAAGCTTGTTTCCGATCTTCGATAACAAAGATGATCTACCTTGAAGTTTCATTAACACAAGCTCTCACTCATAAAATGAAGTGAACACCCACATCTAAATGTCAAGGGTAGATGAGGATGACGAAGTAGGATTTTTGCTCTCATTTGTTTTCTTATTCTCACTCACTTTCATCATAAAAGGCAAAGCAAGAAAGCTTTGCATCAAGCAAGAAGAAGAAGAAGAATAGTGATCCTTTTGTGATGAATAATGAAAGTTATGATAAGGTTGGAAATGCAACCATGGTTAAACTAACCTTTGTAGAGATTTAACTAGGGCTAGGGTTTGGGTTGAGTTAAAGATGAGTCACTTAAAAATATCAACAAAAATATCTTTTCCAAAACAAAAATGAAAGCTTCTAGAAACTTCTAGAAAAGCTTAACCCAAATCAAACTCTAACCATGTTTAATCTCCACTAAACATATTGCATTAATAACCACATCATGTTACTATATTATATATCACATATATAATATTTATTGTAACAAAATAAAATAATACAATTAACATATATCGCATATATATCAATATATTACCCGAGTGAGAAAAAGAATCTTTTAGTGAGCTAATATTAGTTAATGTAATTTAATTTATCATATATATTATTATACATAAATTATCGAATCAACACTTGATCCGACAATCCGGCTATATCGCATATACCCGACCAATATCTCTTTTACCGATTCATCGAATCAACACTTGATCCGATGACCCGGCTGATATCAAATATCACGAGAATAGAATACGGTATCTCATATCGCATTATCCTCCGTCCTGCACATATCACATATGTGCCCCTACTCCGTTTTGCTTGAGTCAAGAAACCTCTCTGTAGGACTCTAAAGAATCGTCAATACGCCGGCAGTAGGTGATGATCATATCAAACACCCACAAGCTGCAAGCGGTCAGCTAAACATAACAGCCACCCTGGTATTGAGCGCCAGAAGATCAACAAGCAAGCCCATACATTCTCCTGTGAATCCAATCAGTAACACTCCCGTACAGTCCGGTCTCGTCGTCTGATATGTTGCATATCTCGCCTAGGAGTAGTAAACGTCAAACCCCAGTAGCTTGATAAATCGTGTCGATATGAGGTCTATAACAGTTCGAGAAACTACTGTGTCGAGAAACGAGCTGCTCAACTAGGTCAACTAGACCTGCTCGGTTTCTCGAACTGTTATTGACCTGCTCAGTTTCTCAACAAGGTAACGGTGATTCCTAATCGCGACCGGTTGCGTTCGGTTTGGCCGGTGTCTATATACACTTGAAAAGAATCTGGACCCAAAAAAAATAATCACGACACAAAAATACCACACACCTAATCGTTCTAGGGTTCACCTAGGTCAACTAGACCTGCTTAAGAACTTGATTGTCGATGTAAAACTGTGTCGAGAAACGAGCTCCAGATATACTGATCACGAGGCCAGGTAAGTGCAGAGATAAGGGGAGGTTTTCCGACGCTTTCGCGAAGGTCCTTAATTAAATAACCCTTTCTCTTTTGGCGGTTTCGCCGTGAACACTTTTCTAGACACCCCGTAAACAATATACCGTTAAGCGGTATTCTAAACACAGTTAACTTCTCCTAGTGAGCACGAAGTCCTTAAGACTTAAAGTCTAGTTTCTTTTAAAGTTTGTGCGGGTAAACGTTATGCTCAAGTTCGTGATTTATGGGCCACGGAAAAGGTAATGAAATCCTTTACCGTATATTGTGGGGTTCGCTTGCCCTTAAGTTCGTATTAATGTATGCAATGCGCAATTTAATAAAAATTCTATAAAGAATCAAACAATCGTTATTTAGTTTAAGCACGGCACTGCAACAAATACGGGTTAGTCAATTTTTATCGTTTCCTAGCGAACTTGCAAAGAATCCTGCAAAGAATAGTATATTGGATGCGTCGGATTTGAGAAGAAGGTGTTTAAGAAATACGTACCGTTAAGTTTTTGGGTTAGGAAACCCCCGTTGAATCAAATCCGGTAAGCTTGAAAAGTTCGCTTGCGCGGATCAAACTACCTGGATCTTTGGCACTGTACTTTGCAATCACCTTAGCCTTGAACATACACTTTGCTCCCCACAACCGCAATTCACAAATCCGCAAAAATCTGCAGAAAATACAGTATAGTGGAATTCACAGAGAAGATAAAAGAAAAGAAAAAGGGGTGGAGAAAAAATTGGGCACAGAGGCCTCAATGGGACGGCAGAACCGCCGCGCAAGGCACCTTTTGACCGCGGTTCAGCGGTCAAAATGTTGACTTGGGGATTTGTCTTTGGTCAACAAACTCCTCATCTTCTCTTCTCTAAAATAAAAACCTCTGTTTTCTTTTTGGATTACTGTACTTGCTCCAGAGTAGCCTGCACACTTGCTCACAAAAATTATCAAAAATAACAAAAAGATTTTATTTTTTTTATTTATAAATATATACAAAAAGAATATTAACCCGAATAACAAAAAAGAAAATAAGCTACCGTCTCCCCGGCAACGACGCCATTTGATCGCACGCTTTTGGCGTGTCGGATATTCAAAGTTCTAAAGTTATAACTGCGATCAGGACGGTGTCGTTATGCAGCTAGCCGGTTGAGCACGGGTCGATCCACAGGGAGATGGTTGTATGTCCGTTCGAGTTTTAGACGAGTCAATAAAGAATGTGTGTATGTTTGTTCAATTCTAACCAATGTGTTTTATATGCAAGTATAAAGTTGTTAAGAAAAAGATACGAAAGTGTAAGCTAAAGAAATCCGCACTTAAAACCTTTGAGCCGAGTCTTGACCAATTGAAGCTAGAGCAATCGGCAACAACGTGGATTAGGGGATTTAAGTGCGGTATTCATGGAATCCGGCTTATTTACCCTTGTTCTTCCGTTCTTGTCTCTTACTTTCACCTCCGACCAAACCGAACGCAACCGGTCGCGGTTAGAAATCACCGTTACCTTGGTAGGGTAGGGTGCCTAACGGAGCGCTTGCGTAACGTTTGGGCGGAGTTTAAAGGAAAATAACGGGAAAAGGAAATGAGGAAAGAAACCTTAACTTACAATATTGTATTTATTCTTAACAACAACATATTACAACCATTCACAAAACGAACCAAAAAGAGTAAAAGGAAAGATAAACAAAGAAAAGAAAAGATTACAAGCAAGTAATTAAAAGTGCATGGAATTTAAGTGCATGAAAGTAAATGAGCAAGAAATGAAACTAGGAACCATAGAACCTAAAACAAGACATGGGTTCAATAACCAAATCTTAAACTTACAAGCTCAATTAAGAGGTTGCAAGATCAAGAAAAGGCAAAGAACTCATGGAGAATGAAGCATAAAAGAGAGAACATTATTGATTCCAAAATGATACAACCCCTTGAGATCAATGACCAAAGCTTAAAATTGCAATCTCACTTAAGAGGTTGCAAGATCAAGTTAAGGTAGAATGCTCAAGGGGGAAGATAAGCAAAAGAATGATACAAAACAACCCTCATCTTCATTTAACATCCACTCAAAACCACTCACAACAATATAATGGAGGAAATATGAAGAAGAAGAAGAAGTTAAACTAAAAACTAACAAAAAAAGGGCATAAGAATTGATCCCATGGCTTGGCAAGTTCTGGACTATTTATAGCCAGGAAACAGAAACTCTAGGGCAGTTTTCAGGCACTATAGGAAGTTACAAAATTGCCCCCAGAAGATGACCCCCTGCCGAGTCAGCATGGCCGCGGTTCCGCGGCCTAAGCGCGCTTATGCCGCGGATCCACGGCCATTATGGGGATTTGGGCCTTCAAGTTTTGTCGTGTTCCCTGGTTTGTTGTTTTATGCTGTTCTACATGTACCAAACTGTAAATTGCTTTCACAATTGCTTCAGATCTGCAATGGTCCAAAACGGCATCAAAAATAATACTTTTGACCTTTTCTCCCTCAAGCTCCGTGCACCCATTGGTTCTTGTGCTTCCCCTCTCGTGCTCTGTGCATGTCCGAAACATGAATGGCCATTTTCATATGTCTTGTCTCAGGAACTGGTGCACGGCACTGGGCGAATACGGATGACCGGAACCAGGCTTATATCTTCTATCAACAGATGTTCTGTATTTTGGCGTAACAGTGGTGATTTTGTATCAATTGCGTTATTTTGGACTAGGAACATGTAGCCTGTAAATATATAGCAAACACGGATTAAAAGCACCTGCCGATAAACAAACGAGCGTAAGAATAGGCGGTATAAAATGCAATATTCTGGTATGAACAGCACCCGTACACCATCCTTGATGTCAAACTTCGATTGATATAGGTTCATCCATCGCCCATCATATGGGTCAAGATGCGTATACGCTAGTATACTCTGGTGTATCGATGCCCTGTCTCGATACACCCTCGACTAGGAACAGTTATAGGATGTACTCGTCGACAACCGTGGCCCCACTAGTATGATCTCATCATAGTCCAAGTTGTCGAGTACATATCCTAAGGGCTTTATCAACATGTAACATAGAGACAATCAAAGTACATGTTAAGATAAAGTGCAACCAGATAGCGTACTATCATGTCGAGCAATAAAGTCCTCCCTATATATGTCCTAGCATCCACTATAATATACATCGTATGTACACTAATGGCCTCTAGGGCATACATATAACTAACAATCTCCCACTTGCACTAGGGCCATCTGTTGTGGTATCGCATACCCAACAATTAGCTGCGGTTGAAGTATCTCATACTCAACCATCCCATAAAAGTCTCTACTGGGAAAAATGCCTTTGTGAGTGGATCCGCGCTGTTGTCCTCTGTGTCTACTCTCCTAACCTTGATCTCCCTGGAGATCATCATCTCCGTGATCAGGGGATACTGCCTAAGAATTATATCTGGAATGACTGATGGGACGAGGGTTCCTTGGCATAAGCCACATCTCCATTGTCACACAATGGTAGGAACGAAGTTCATCTCATGAACTTATATATCCAGAATGCCCCTTTGGTAGCATCCTTGGTAACAATGTATCTTTCCTTTAATCGTCTAGTATGTCACGGTATCTAACTTGGAACTCTTCCAACATACCGTCCCTCCACTGAGGGAAAAGACAATGCCTGCGACAGACATTCAGTCGTCCTTATCCCCATAGAACCTTTCCAGTGATTCTCCCCAGGATCGATTGATACTATCTCACTACAACTAGTGAGTTTAGTAACATCCAATTAGATCTATCTCATAGATCCAAAACCCAGTATTTATGAGGTATTGCTTTGATCCTATATGGAGAATCCTTGTGATAAGCGGAGATTGACCGATCGCAGCATAGGAAATACCTTCCCTAGCTAGAGTATGTCATCCACGTACTCTACGAGGATCACCACCAAACTCTCTACTACCTTTTTTGTATATACAAGGTTAATCTACCATTTTGATGAAGTCAAACTCTTTCACTACCACATCAAAACAGATGTTCCAACTCCGCGATGCCTGATTTATCATATAAAACATCATGCTCACGTTTCCGCTGCTCCCACTGTCTTCGAAGGCCTTTGGCTGTGAACTTATAGACGCTCTCTTCTAAATCATCATTTAGAAAAGCAGTCATGACACCCAACCGCCAGATATCGTAGTCATGGTATGTAGCTGTGGCAAGTAGGATCTAGATGGACTTAAGCATAGCTTTGAAAGTCTCAACTTTTCCATGTACACCAAGTAATCATCTCATGATATACTTTCTCCTGATGGGGATTTAACCCTTAAGATAAATCAACCAAAGTTCATACTTTGTTGGTGTATAAGGATTCCATCTCAGATCACTAAGCATCCAGCCATTCTTACAGTGTCTCACTCTTGATGGCCAGCTCAAAAATAGTTAGGCCATCATCTCATGATGCATTTCTCGCTCCTACTGTCATAGAGAAACCGAAGTATCTCTCAGGTGGGTGAGAGCCCTAATAGATCGGCGAAGAGGCTGAGGTTCGTTGGTTACTATTGAATCCTTTGGTTCTATCAAATCATCTGCTGTAGTTTGTATAGCTGGAACTCCTTCCAATTCTACCTCATGACCACTAATTTCTGTTTGATATAGTGCCCTCTAAGTCAATTATTGTATCGCAGGTACAAGATTGCAATGATTGAGGGAGGACCTATACCGATAGGACAGTCGTGCTCGAGATGATAGTATGCTATCTGGTTTGTCTTTATCATCGTATACATGCTTTAGTTCACTATTGCATGATGATAGAGCCCATAGGATTCTTGCTTGACTACCAGCAGTATGATGGCGATCATGTACGTGAGATCTGGGGTCTGTAAGTACATCCTTAAAAGTGTCCCTAGTCGTGGGAGTTTCGAGACAGGGCATCGATACTCCAGAGTAGACTAGTGTATACAGTCGAGACCCCGACGAGGGGCGGTGGCCGGTCTCACAACCCACTGGTGTCAGTAGGATCACCTAAGATGTATACGGGTGCTCATTGGGTTATGAGTACACCGGACATGACTCGCCGGGAACATGCTAGTTGGTATTATACATATCGTCAAATAGCAGTTCCCTGGTGACATGTGTACAGGTTAGTTCTCGACCTGAGGTCGTCATTTGTCTCGTGTGAGTTCCCACTGTGCTTTGATTTATACCCTACCACGGGTCAAAGGAGTCGTGCAAACAGGTATGTTTTGGGTACAGTCCCGAGCCACATTGGAGGCAAGTGAGCGGATCTTCGGGGATTCGTCTCTCCCGGTATTGGGGGTGAGATCGCGCTGTGTTTAGGAGAGCCATTACACGAAATCCCTGGCCAGGGTAATCGAGATATACAGGTAGGTATACCAGTAGTATCTCAGGGTGTTCTGGGCTACTCTCTGACACGACTTATGCAGCTATTGGGGGTCTGACGTTTACCGACCCCCTAGGCCTAATATGCGATACTCATAGATGAATGTTCCGGACTGTACGGATATTGTCACTGTCTGGCTCAGTAGGGTTTATAGATGAGTTCGCTCATCAGCTTCCCTTCCAATCAATACATAGGAAAACCGTTACGTACAGCTTGTACCTCTGATGTGCTAGTAGTTATACCCAGTGCCAGTGTATTGATGAGTCATTAGAGTCCCCCACAGACACTTTCCCAAGTTTGGGCGAAACGTTGTAGATGCCGTATGGGTTTATGGCAAGGTTCAGAAAAAACACGTGCGTTTTCGCACGTGTCATTTTTCGGGCAGATAATACTGGTAAGCTTTGGTTTAAGCCGGATCCCAGTATTATACTGTGTAGATATAATATCTTTGTCTCGGTTGCATTTGTATTTGGTCATAATACAAATGCGGGTATGTTTATACTGTTACGGGGTTATCCTGAAATTCGTTTCAGAATCACTTTTGGAAGTTGCCAGTTTCCAGTTTTCTATCAGCCGTATTTTACATTCGGTTAAATACAAATTTATCTTTTATCGATGAGGTGAGTCAGAGTTCTAGAAGGTTCTAGAAATGGTGACTAGCTTCATCAGTCATTAGTTCATTAATGGTGCATGATTGAATGATTTTCTTGGATGTGTGTATCAAATCAAATGATCCCCGGCAACGGCGCCATTTGATTTAGAAGAATTCTTGATGTGTAGTTTGAGAAAATAGTATAGAAATCACAACCAAAAATATTTGACCGCAATCAATAACGGTGTCGATTGTAGCGCGTTAGTAAGTGCGGATCGTCTACAGGGAAAGTGTAATCGTTCGTGTTTCGATTTAGATGAGTTGAAACTTTAAAGGAAAGAAAAGAAAACAATTCATGATTTGTATTTGAAGTTCAAGAATTAGAAAACGAAACTAGGTAATCGATTCTTGAACTTGCTAGGGTTTACAAAGATCGTAGGACTCAAGAATCGTATTAAGATTTGTTATATCATCATTCTATTGATCGTCTCGACTCCTTTACGAGCGGAGTTTTACTCAAACATCACAACAAGAACTACAATCACAAATTGAGATCTAATCATGATGCAAGAATTTAAAGAAAGCAAGATAAAAGAATTTCACCTTTTATTTATATCAACAATTTCATTACATTCGCTCAAGAACTACAAGAGGAAGAACTCGATCGTCGATTTGGCTTCGCTCGTCTCCGTGGGTCGCGGATCGGCTTGGATCACTCGCCCGATTAAAGATCGGCTCGGCTCCTAAAAGGTTGAAGGCTTCTTGCTTGATTGGTACTCAAGATCTTGAATTTGGAGTGGAATTAGGATTAGGGTTTCGCACAAGCCTTATCACTAGACTTGTGGAAGAAGATGGAGAAAGAATGAACTAATTATTGATTAAGATTGAACTATTCATGAACAAGCTCAACCCTTAGATCTAGGTTCCTATTTATAGCCATCAAAACCCTAGATCTAGGATTTGAATTTTAAGTTTCCCTCCAAAAGTTTGTTAGATGAAATTTGAATTTCCCTCCAAAAGGTTGTTAGATAAAATTTGAATTTCCCTCCAAAAGGTTGTTGAGGAGAAGCTTCTAGATGTGATTAGTTAGGAGGGAGCTTCTAGAAGAGGTTAGTTAGGAGCTTAATTAGGATTAGCTTGCTTAATGATCTTTGCTGATCTGGCAGAAGACTCTGGGGAATTCTGGAATTTGACGTGTCAAAATGAGGTGTACCCACTGATAGAAGAATTATGCACCAAAATTCAAGTGATGATGTGGCAAAAGCGCCGCGGTTCCGCGGCATAAGCTGGCTCCCGCCGCGGTTCCGCGGCGCTTTGGAGGCTTCAGGGCTTGAAACTTTTGGGCTTCTCTGGTACTGACATATGGGCCCTTTTGTGATATATTGAATTGTATTTTTCCCTCTATATTGCTACCGGATCTGAAAATATGGAGTTGGTGTATTTTTTATCAGCTTCTTTTGACTTTGCTCCTGCAATTTCCTGCACAAATCTCGAGACAAGTGTTGCGCAATATTGGGATGATGCGGTGCCATAAAATACAGTCAATTTCCCCTAAAGTGCCGGTTTAAAAGTCTAACACATGCAATATGATATTTAACGACTGATTTGCTAATATGTGAAATATGAATACCGAACACTTCTAAATGAGTGCAAATGATAGGGAAATTGCCGGTTAAAAGATTCAATATTTTCGATTGATGAAATTTCCCCAAACTTATTTTCGATCGTCTCGAGCGAATATTTTATTAAAAAGAGAAGGAGAAAATAAAGAAAGAGAAAAACTAACTAGCACACTTTCGTAGGCAACATGATTGCACTGAGCACGTGCAACAAGCCTTTAAACCTCTAGGTGTCCCTAGTAGGAGGAGTGTTGTCTCCTGAGGGTTTTCAGCGGATTGCACCGACAAAATCCAATAATAACAGGAAGATCATGAATATTACATTTAAAGAAAAGAATTGTAAAAGAAAGACTTTGAAAATTAGGGTTTCCAACTAAGCTAGTTTTTCGGTTGTCATAAGCCCTATCTTAATGGTCATGAAAAGATGTTAGAAATCACGTCCTCCCTTAATAAAACATCGTCTTATTTTTCATTCCTATCTTTCTTCCAAACATCGATCATATCACCCTGCGTGTGTGTAACGGACATCCCTACACCCGGAGAATTCATTTCAAGCTATCATACTCTTGCCCATCAGCCTCAGTACTTTTTAATTAATGAATATTTAGATGAGATTGCGCACACACTTTCATGCGACCGTTAATACTTCTTGAGGTACTAACCGACCGATTACTCCCGTGCTTGCTTATTTGGTGTATTTTCCTCGTCTTGCACCACCTCAGCCATAGCAGTGACTCCCAGACCAGTTGGCCTTAGGGCACTAGGTGAAGAAGCACCCTCGCTATACATTTTTATTGCCCTTGGTGATAACAAAACCAGTGTCCATTTTTCTCACCACTTTATATTTTTTTATTCACTTTTTTTTTCTTTTTATTTCCTTCATACATCGGCTTTAAGATAAGAGCATTTCAAGGTATCCTCTACTATCCCAGGCTTCAAGACGTGTGTAAGTGCGAATAGCAGGGTAGTGTTTGGCTTCCAGAATAGAAACTATTTTTCGGACTTATTTTTATGCTCAGATTAGTGACTTCCTTCATCTTACTAACCCTTGGGACAACGGCTCATAACTACTTATTACTAGTTCGTACAAGAAATCTTCTAATTTTCTTGGTTTTCTTAAATTTTTCTAATCTCATGGATGGAACTTTTCACTATCTAAACTTTTATTATCTTATTTATGTACAAAAATATTTTTATAGTTTTGAAAATTTTTAGATTTTTATAGGTTTTCAAAAAAGGTTTTGTGCTTATGCAAATGATATGCAAATGATGCGAAAATAAGCACAAACCTCCCCCAAACTTGTTTTCAACAGTGTCCTCACTGTTGCCATCTACTAAATCTCGAAAAACCTGTAAGCTTGGGAGGAATTTATTAGTGGGGGCAAAATATTTAAGTGAAGAACCTCCCCCAAACTTATTTTTGGCTCAAAATTTTGTAAAAAATTTCTTTTTAGGAGCCAGAAAAAATATCCCCCCAAACTTAAGCAATGTTAATCTTTTGAAAATCACATGAGGGGGTCAAGAATCATTGGTTGATGCCAAGCTTTGCAAAGACCGAATGTTAACACCAACCATTCGAAAATTTTATCACTGCAGTGCTCTGGTTGGTGGAAGAAGAAGTGGGGAAAGGGTAAGGGGTGGAATAGAAAGTGTGTGCGTCTCATTTTGGAGAGACGATGCAGTGAATGTGATGAATTGCAAGCATTCTTTTTACAGTTCAGAAGAAGGGTGGAGGTTCAATTTCAATGATTGGGACATGATTCTTCTCAACACCCGTGTCATTCAAAAATGCGAGTTCCTCAGCGAAGATCTCCTCAAAAGTTCCATCAATACCCCGATGAATAATGTCATCATAAAGTGCGGGGTGATCTTCAGACTCTAAAAGCAGTTCATAATCGGTGTTAATTGTTGACCCAGACATCTCAGTGGAAGAGTCCGTATATGTATGTATCGTAAAGAGTCAAGATCAGTATAAAGAGGATCATCAAATTCGCTGCTATCGACATCTATTAAGTCGACAGAACAGACCTGAGCAGTAGGTTCGGAGGGTACACTTCCCAATTTGTAAATGTTCAGCTCTATTGACCTATTCCTGAAGGATAGGGTCATAGAACCATTACAACAGTTGATTATTGCATTGGAAGTGGCCAAAAAGGGGCGACCTAAAATCACCGGAATTTGATTCCGTGGGTTCGCTACAGGCTGTGTATCAATTACAATAAATTCCACAGGGAATATAAATTCCCCGATTTTTATTAACACATCCTCCAGTTCACCCCTAGGTTTGGTGATTGATCGGTCAGCCATCTGGAGAGTGCAATGGGTTGGCTTCAACTCTCCGATACCTAGTTGCTCATAAACTGAATATGGAAGCAAGTTAACACTAGCGCCAAGGTCTAGTAGAGCACGGTTGATGTGTTTTTCCCCGATAGAAATGGAAATCGTAGGATATCCAGGATCCTTACGTTTCCTCGGTAATTGCTGGGGGAAGCCGTGTCTATTGTTTTTTCCATGAAAATCTTCTTGGGCACTTGAGTCTTCCTCTTCCTAGTGCACAAGTTCTTAAGAGTTTTCGCATAGGATGGAACTTGTTGGATGGCATCTAGAAGAGGGATGTTAGTGTTAACTTGCTTTAAAATGTTCATAATCTTCTCCATATGTGGACTTGATGTGTTAGCCCTTAACCGGTTAGGATAAGGTGCTTTAGCAATAAGGGCTGGGTCCATCATAGGAGAAGGAAGTGTGTGTGGAACTGATCCCAGAATAGAAGTGGGGATCGTCCGTGGAGGAGTAAAAGAGGTGGGCTGAAGTGGCGAGCCGTGTGGGAAATGAAGAATAGGCTCGCAAGAAGGTGATGGGGTAGAAGAACTGGGGTTAGAATTAGAAGTGTGTGTGTGAGGAAAGGTCTCAGCCGGGGTTTTATTGATTGATTTATCAGTGTCATCAAACTCTTCCCCAACGTGATTGTCAAGCACTCTTCCAGATCTCAACGTGATTGCATCCACATTATGTGAATAGCCAGGATTGGGTAAAGGTTGAGCTGGAAGTTTCCCTTTCTCTCTTGCACTCATTTCGGATTTTAGTTGTGCAATTTGTTCTTCCATCGATTTGATGTTCTCATTTTGAGAGATAATGATCTTCATCACATTCTCGATGGAAGATTGCAAACTTGCCGTCCCTTGGATGGATTGTTTCATGAAAGTATCTAAGGTTTGTGCTAGTGCAGAGGTATTATCTGTACCGGTCAATTGCAAAGGACTAGACGGTGCAAAAGTGTTGGCCGGATTTTGGAAGTTCTTTGATTGAAAGGGATGCTGACTCAATTGAAGTGGTGGCTGATGTTGTGGTGGAGGAGCCCTTTGGAAATTGTGTTGGGTTGGAACCGTGTTTTGAAATTGGGATTGGTTCAAAGCAAAGTTAGGGTGATTCCTCCAACCCTGATCATATGTGGAGGAAGATGGATCGTTTCTAGGTCTTTGAAATGTGGTATTGGTATGCTCATGACCTTGAAACGGACATTCTTCCATCAAGTGAGACGGATCAGAACAACAGCCACATACAGTTTTGGAGAGTGACATTTGATTTAAGGTGGCGGCTAAAAATTTGTTTTCCATAGCGTTAAATTTCTTGTGTAAAGATGAAATTTCAACTCTAATTCCTATGGAAATATCATTGCCATCCATAGACGATTGACTCACACCGTCCCACTGTAAAAAAAATTCAGCGAAATCTACTAGAAAGTTCCATGCTTCCCCATCATCTTTGGTCATAAAGTTGCCTTGACGCATGGATTCAAGGGTCTGTCTTGTTTAAGGAGTAATGCCCTCATAAATGATTCGACACAATTCCCATCTCGGGATGCCGTGATGTGGACATTGGACTAACAGATCCTTGAAACGTTCAAGGCATTTTGAAAATGTTTCATTTGAAAGCTGGGTGAATTGATAAATTTCGCTACGGACTCGAGCTGTCTTTTGATGTGGATAGAATTTCTTAAGGAATGCTTTGACGAATTCTTCCCAATTTGAAATGGAATGTGCGGTAGTGTTATACAGCCACTTCTCGGCTAAATCGCACAAGGTAAATGGGAGAAGACGAAGACGCAAAGCATCCACAGACAACTGTGAAGTACCCATCATTGCGCATACATTTTCAAATTTGGTGATAAATGCATATGCGTCTTCAGACTCGAGACCCTGAAACTTTGGTAGAAGGTTGATGTATTGGGGTTTTATTTGAAAATTTATCCTGTTGGCTGGTGGAATGGAAAGGCAAGTGGAAAGGGGACCCCGTGTAGGATAACACCTCTCTTGGAGAGAGATGCGAGGTGGATTCTGCGCACCAACGTACGGCGGCAGAGTAGTGGAAAAGAAGTTCGATGGAGACAGATCCATCGATGTGGAAGTGGTGGTGGGTAAAGAAAGGGTAAATGTAGAAATACCGACTTTAGGGTCGATCGGGGGACGCGGACTGAACATGCACTAGAATCCCGTTGTCCAGCCTATCTTGCACTAAAAAGGATTAGTACAAGTGGCAGCGTGAATTTATAATTAGGGGAGATGAATGAATGCAGTGTTTGCTTTGAAAAAAGGACGAATTTTTGAAAAAATGATGCAACACAACAAATGCAACTAGCAAAATCCTAATTCTAGTGGTCATCTAGGTCCGGCTCTAGACCGCTCCTAACTGCCAAAAGACAAGTCGTAGGATCAATCCTCCACTGCCTGTTTGTCCCCCTGTGGCCGGATAAGTGCCAGGTAAGTGGGAAGGTACTCCACTATGTAAGTAGTGGGCCTAATTAAAAACCACCAGCCTTAGACACACTTGCCTTAGACACCACAAGAAAACGCGGATAAGCAATGAATTACCCACGGCCTTCTTCTGTCCTGATTGAGCGCGACGGTCCTTAGAGTCATCTCTAGATATTTTTTAGTTAATTAGGGTAAATGCGGATGCAAGTTTGTGATTTTCGGGGCTTAGGAAGGGTAATGAACTCCCCACCTAATCTGGATTTGGTTATGCCCCTTAATCTCCGTATTAATATGCAAACAACCAAAAATCAAAACACGCACAAATTTTAAATTTGCTTTTGCGGCGCTGCGATTATTTGCAAAGAAACCTGCATAAAATGTTAATTGGAGAAGATGAGGGGAGAGATAAGAAAGTTAGAAGCTTACAGAGAAAGTTCGGCACAGAGATCCCTTTAACCAGGCGTGGAACCACCGCAATAGGGCTCTAATGCCGCGGAATCGCCGCAATCTGAAGAGATCACTGCTTCAAAATTTTTGGTACTGTTCCTCTTGAACTTCTAAGCTCTCTGGTATTTTCTGAAAAATTATTCCACAGCTCCAAAGATTCCAGATTTCCTCGCACAAATCACAACAACTTGTATTAGTGTTTGCGCGAATTTTGATTTAAAATTTTGGATGGAATAAACTTTTCAACTCAAATTTCAAAATACGAACAATTAGCGCACAATCCCCGGCAACGGCGCCATTTGATTGAATGATTTTCTTGGATGTATGTATCAAATCAAATGATCCCCGGCAACGACACCATTTGATTTAGAAGAATTCTTGATGTGTAGTTTGAGAAAATAGTATAGAAATCACAACCAAAAATATTTGACCACAATCAATAACGGTGTCGATTGTAGCGCGTTAGTAAGTGCGGATCGTCCACAGGGAAAGTGTAATCGTTCGTGTTTCGATTTAGATGAGTTGAAACTTTAAAGGAAAGAAAAGAAAACAATTCATGATTTGTATTTGAAGTTCAAGAATTAGAAAATCTAGATCTAATAACAAGAAAAAGATAGAATCAAGAATTGATAGTTTGATGATTTTTCCAACCAAATATCAAGAATCGAAATGAGGCTCGTAGGAATCGATTGGATCTATAGATGTGATGTAATCTTACAATGATGTATTCTTATCCTTCGATGAATTGATACTAGATCGATGATGATCGATCGCGAATGAGGGACTTCTTATGAAACTAGGGTTTCATCTTATCCCTTGTTCTTTCGTCGATATCATTCACATTCTAGCCTCTAGTAAATTCAAGAAACGATCCTAGATCCCTAATTTCGAGCGATCACAATCAAGAAAGCATCGCAACGAAAATAGGTCATCGATTCATGAACATGCTAGGGTTTACAAAGCTCGTAGGACTCAAGAATCGTATTAAGATTTGTTATATCATCATTCAATTGATCGTCTCGACTCCTTTACGAGCGGAGTTTTACTCAAACATCACAACAAGAACTACAATGACAAATTAAGATCTAATCATGATGCAAGAATTTAAAGAAAGCAAGATAAAAGAATTTCACCTTTTATTTATATCAACAATTTCATTACATTCGCTCAAGAACTACAAAAGGAAGAACTCGATCGTCGATTTGGCTTCGCTCGTCTCCGTGGGTCGCGGATCGGCTTGGATCACTTGCCCGATTGAAGATCGGCTCGGCTCCTAAAAGGTTGAAGGCTTCTTGCTTGATTGGTACTCAAGATCTTGAATTTGGAGTGGAATTAGGGTTAGGGTTTCGCACAAGCCTTGTCACTAGACCTGTGGAAGATGATGGAGAAAGAATGAACTAATGATTGATTAAGATTGAACTATTGATGAACAACCTCAACCCTTAGATCTAGGTTCCTATTTATAGCCATCAAAACCCTAGATCTAGGATTTGAATTTTAAGTTTCCCTCCAAAAGTTTGTTAGATGAAATTTGAATTCCCTCCAAAAGGTTGTTAGATAAAATTTGAATTTCCCTCCAAAAGGTTGTTGAGAAGAAGATTCTAGATGTGATTAGTTAGGAGGGAGATTCTAGAAGAGGTTAGTTAGGAGCTTAATTAGGATTATCATGCTTAATGATCTTTGCTGATCTGGCAGAAGACTCTGGGGAATTCTGGAATTTGACATGACAAAATGAGGTGTACCCACTGAGAGAAGAATTATGCACCAAAATTCAAGTGATGATGTGGCAAAAGCGCCGCGGTTCCGCGGCATAAGCTGGCTCCCGCCGCGGTTCCGCGGTGCTTTGCAGGCTTCAGGGCTTGAAACTTTTGGGCTTCTCTGGTACTGACATATGGGCCCTTTTGTTATATATTGAATTGTATTTTTCCCTCTATATTGCTACCAGATCTGAAAACATGGAGTTGGTGTATTTTTTATCAGCTTCTTTTGACTTTGCTCCTGCAATTTCCTGCACAAATCTCGAGACAAGTGTTGCGCAATATTGGGATGATGTGATGCCATAAAATACAGTCAATTTCCCTTAAAGTGCCGGTTTAAAAGTCTAACACATGCAATATGATATTTAACGACTGATTTGCTAATATGTGAAATATGAATACCGACCACTTCTAAATGAGTGCAAATGATAGGGAAATTGCCGGTTAAAAGATGCAATATTTTCGATTGATCAGTGCATTTAATGTTATGATGACTTGCTTAATGATTCATCATTTTCATTTAATGTGTTCATACCACTCATTCTTTCTTCATGATAAATATCCTTGATATTTTTCTTTGATCTTTTGCTTACACTCACCCTCCCCTCTCCTACGCTCACCCTCTCGTTTCTATAACTGGTCGGCCCCTCTTGTGAGGATGGTGAGGTTTTTTCATTTGCTTGAGAGAAAAAGATTTTGATAGTTTTGGGTATGGAAATTTCATATAGTTCAATTTCCATTTACCCGATTCCAATTGGCAACTTCTTTTAACCGTTCGTCCATAGCCTTGGACGTAACGAGGGAAAGTGTTCTACTCATTCTCTACAACATCTTGGTCGTCTCTTTTAGAAAACTTGACGATCGAGTTGCCTCGGTTTAGAGGCGGGAGCCCGTTTAAAGATCCGTTGACGTGGTGCCACCTAGACGACGAGACTGGAGTTTCAGAAGATCGAAACCGCCGCAACAAAGCATGGGATGATGGTTGAAGACCGAAGGACTCAGATCATTCGGTATAACAATTCTACCCTCTTTACAATTTGTTAGTTTAGCTTTAATGGCAGATCTGGATTATAGTATGCGATAGCACCAGTAGTAAAAGTTTTGTTCCGCATATTGGCGCTACCTTGGACTTACAATTTCTTCATAAGAAATTCCCTTTCACAAATGTGGTATGATGAGAAACAAAACATCTTTTGTTCCTTGGTTAGGTAGAAGATATTCCCTTGCTAATGCTTGGGATATCCAACAAACATCTACAGAACTGAATTTACCTCGAGCTTGTCCGGATTATGCTTTTAGACATAGGCTATACAACCCCAACTCTTAACAAACTTAAGATATGGGCTCTTCCTTTTCCATATCGTATATGAAGTGGTAGGCAACTGATTTGATTTGAACCCTATTCAATAGGTATGCAGCTTCTCAAGTGCATAACTCTCAAAAGGAAATAAGAAACTCAGTAGTACTTATCATAGAGCATACCATATCATATAGGGTGCTATTGCTCCGCCCCGATATACCATCGTGTTATAGTGTATACGGAGGAGTAATGCTGAGAGAGAATCTCATTCTCCTTTAGAATAGTCCAGAAACTCCGTGCTCAAGTATTCTCCTCCTTGATCTCATCAAAGGACATAATACTTATACCTGTTTTGGTTCTCTACTTTTAATTTATATTCATTGAATTTCTCAAAAGTTCCAAACTTGGGTTTCAACAGGAACATATGTCCGGATCTTGAGAGATAATCAGTGAATGTAATGAAGTACAAAGAACCAGTCTTGGCATGTGTAGACAGGGGACCTTCATGTAGGGTTCCTAGGCACTCTCAAGAGGTCTCACAAGGCATCAACCATGCCAATTTCAAATTTTAACGGTGCCGAGAAACCCTAACAAGATCGTTGGCTAGAAATTTAGGCGACAAAGCAACTAGATAACTACTTTAACTAAGAGAACGGAAATACAACCTTTGTAGATCCGGTCCTCCACCTCCACGGCTCCGTGATGAAGTCCTCTCCGCTGTCCATATCAAATCCCGGGCTCTAGCGTCGGCTTCATCGGAGAAAGAGCGGGCTAGGTCATCGACGACGTGCCGAAGATGATTTACGTCGAGGCATCACTAGATCAAGCTCCACCTTCATCAAGCCTTGAAAACTTGTGAAGGAAACACACTCTACTACTTGGCAAGAGGTAGAGGATGAAGAAATAGAAAGTGGGTTCACTTTAGAATTGGATTTCTCACTCATTTTCATCAATCACCATTGATGAAGTGAAGCTTTCTTCATGAAAGAAGATGAAGAAGAAGAAGATGAATATTATGATAGAATAAAAAGATTAACTTAAAAAGATAATCCCATTCATTCTTATCATAATAGTTACCATGGTTAAGTGTAGAGAATGAACCAAGGTTAAGTGAATGGTTAGGTTAGGCATGAAACAAAAATGGTGGACTTTGTCAAAACTTCATGAAGCTTCAAAATCAAACAAAATAAGCCACCATTTTCTTTCATTATCTTTTCCATAAAGAAATAAATAAATAAATGAATAAATAAATAAAAGGAAAACCCTAACCATTACACAACCATGGTTTAAACATTACACATACTCAAGTATGCATGTATCATCAAACATGATACAAACTTGTGCAAAAAAATATATCACATATACAATGTGCACAATTAAGTGAGAAAAACCATTTAAAGTGAACCAATACTAGTTAATGCAAAGTAATATATCAAATATATAATTATGCATTAAATCATTAAATCAACACTTGATTTAACGATCCGGTCATATCGCATATAACCGACTAATATGCAATGTATCGACTTATCGAATCAATCCTTGATTCGATAACTAGGTTATATCGCATACAACCATATCGATACATTCATCGCGAGAATAGAATACGGTATCACATACACGCATTATTCTCGGTCCCGCACATATCTCATATGCGCTCCTATTTTGTTTCGCTTGAGCCAGGAAACCTCTGTATAGGACTCTAAAGACTCGTCAATACGCCGGCAGCAGATGATGATCATATCATGCAACCACAAGCCTCAAGTGGTCTGCTAAACGTAACGGCCAACCGGGTATTGAACGATCAGAAGATCGACGAGCAAGCCCGCTCACACTCCTGTGAATCCAACCAGTAACACTTACCGTACATTCCGGTCTCGTCGTCTGATATGTCGCATGTCTCGCCTAGGGGTGGTAAACGTCAGACCCCAATAGCTCGATAAGTCGTGTCGATATGAGGTCTACAACAGTTTGAGAAACTACTGGTAACACTTACCAGCAAATCTCAGCAACCCTGGCCAGGGATTTCCGGTTATAACCAATCGAACACAGCGCAACATCAACCCCTTATACCGGGAGAGACGAATCCCCTCCTATCGCTCATTGCCTCCATGTGATTCGGGACTGTACCCAAAAGCCACCGTTTTGCATGCCCTCTTGGACGTGGTAAGGTGGAAATCAAAGCACAGTGGGAATCACATAAGACTCTATGACGATCTCGGGTCTACAGACTAACCTGTACCAGTGTCACCAGAGAACTGCCATCTGACGTAAGGTATAATACCATCTGGGAGTTCTCAGCGAGTCCGTCCAGTGTACCCAGTCTCCATTGAGCACCCGTATATCATCTCTGGTGTCAAACACCAATGGATATGGGATCATCCATCGCCGATCTGTATGGGTCGAGAAGGTATACGCTAGTGTACTCTGGTATATCGATGCCCCGTCTCGGTACACCCACGACTAGGGACCTTGAAGGATGTACTTATGGACTACCATGTCCCCACTAGTATGATCCACATCATAGTCCAGGTAGTCAAGCACACATCCTAAGGGCTTTACCAACATGTAACAGAGAGACAAACAGTATACACGTTAAGGTAAAGAGTAACCAGATAGCGTACTATCATGTCGAGCAAGAAAGTCCTCCCTATATATGTCCCAGCATCCACTACAATATACATCCTATGTATAGTAATGGCCTCTAGGGCATACATATAACTAACAATCTCCCACTTGCACTAGGGCCATCTGATAGCAGTGGTTGTAGTATCTCATACACAACCATCCCATAAAAGTCTCTCTCTGGGAAAAGGCCTTTCGTGAGTGGATCCGCCGTGTTGTACTCTGAGTCTACTCTCCTATCCTTGATCTCTTTGGAGATCAACCATCTCCATGATCAGGTAATACTGCCTTAGAATATGTCTGGATCACTAATGGGACGGATGTTCCTTGGCGTAAGCGACAATTCCATTGACACACAATGGGAGGAACTTGGTTCATCTCATGAACTAATATACACCCAGACAGCCTCTTTGGTAGCATCTTAAGTAGCGATATATCCAGCCTTAATCGTCTAGTATGCCACGGTATCTAGCTTGGAACTCTTCCAACATACCGTCCCTCCACTGAGGGTAAAGACAATGCCTGTGACTGACATTCAGTCGTCTTTATCACCCTGGAACCCTTCCAGTGATTCTCCCCATGAACGATTGATATCATCTTACTACTACTAGTGAGATTCCTAGCATCCAATTACATCTATCTCATAGATGAATACTTAGGATTTAGGAGGTATCATTTTGATCCTATATGGAGAATCCTTGTGATAAGCGGAGATTGACCGAGCGTAGCATAGGAAACTCCTTCTCCATCAAGAGTATGTCATCCACGTACTCTACGAGGATCACTACCATACTCCCTATTACCTTTTTGTATATACAAGGTTCATCTACCATTTTGATGAAGTCAAACTCTTTGACTACCACATCAAAACAGATGTTCCAATTCCGCGATGCCTGCTATATCCTATAAAGCATCTTGCGCACGTTTCCACTGCTCCCACTGTCTACGAAGCCCTCTGCCTGTGTACTTAGAGACGCTCTCTTCCAAAACATCATTTAGAAAAGCAGTCATGACACCCAACCACCAGATATCGTAGTCATGGTATGTAGCCATGGCAAGTAGGATCTGGATGGACTTAAGCATAGATCTTTAGAAAAAGTTTCATCATGGTCCACACCTGGTCAATGATGCTAACCTTTAACAAGTCTAGCTTTGAAAGTCTCAACTTTTCCATGTACACCAAGTAATCTTCTCAAGATATGCTTGCTCCTGATGGGGATTTAACCCTTCAGATATAGCAACCAAAGTCTATACTTTGTTGGTGTATAAGGATTCCATCTCAGATCGCTAAGCATCCAGCCATTCTTACAGAGTCCCACTCCTTATGGCCAGCTCGAAACTAGTTAGGTCATCATCTCATGTTGCAATCCTCGCTCCCACTGTCATCGAGAAACCGAAGTATCTCGCAGGTGGGTGAGAAACCCTTCTAGATCGTCGGAGAGGCTGAGGTTCGTTGGTAACTATTGAATCATTTGGTTTTACCAAATCATCTGCTGTAGTTTGTATAGCTGGAACCTTTCCAGTTCTACATTACAGACCTTGCCTCGAGCTTGTCCGGATTTTGCTTTTCGACATAGGCCGGACAACCCCAAATCTTAACTAACTTAAGAGATGGGCTCTTCCCTTATCATATCAAATATGAAGTGGTAGGCAACTGATTTGATTCGAACCCTATTCAATAGATATGCAGCTTCTCAAGTGCATAACTCCTAAAAAGGAAATAGGTAACTCAGTAGTACTCATCATAGAGCACACCTTATCATATTGGGTGTGATTGCTCCGCCCTGATATACCATCGTGTTATGGTGTATACGGAGGAGTAATGCTGAGAGAGAATCTCATTCTCCTTTAGAATAGTCCAGGATTTCCATGCTCAAGTATTCTTCTCCTTGGTCTCATCATAGGACATAATACTTATACCCTTATTGTGGTTCTCTACTTCTAACTTATATTCTGTGAATATCTTAAAAGGTTCGGACTCATGTTTCAACAGGAACATAGGTCTGAATCTCGAAAGATAATCAGAGAATATAATGAAGTATAAAGAACCAGTCTTGGTATGTGTAGACAGGGGACCTACATACATCAACATGTATCATCCCAAGAGTTCACTAACTCTTTCTCTGTTTCCAGTAAACGGAGCTATGCTCATCTTATCTTTGTGACATGACTGGCGAGTTTCACAAGATGTAAGTTCAAACTAATTTAAATATGCATCTTTATGTAATTCTAGCCAGTCGGGTCGCATTGATCTGACCTAGTCTACAATACCTCAAGAAGGATTCGTTCATTTCTGAACTCTTCCTCTTGTGTGTGTTCTGTATACTAAGAACTGTAGTTTGATTTAGAACGTCAATGCTTTTAGACAACGTGCCTGAACCGATCAACTTTTGATATAGGAAATGTTCAAAACATTATCCAACAATACAAAATTATATCATTTCTTTACTAATAAAGAGACTGATATGATTTTGTATATCAGGTTCGGTATCTAATAACATTCGTTCAGAATCAATGTATTGGTAATACAGGGTGACAGTGACCAACAGACTTGGCTGCAACTCTTGCCCCGTTTTCTGTCTCATGAAACTTATCACCCATTCTCAGTTTTTCTACCCTTTTGTAGCCCTATGTAATAGATTACATATCTGGGATCCTGATCCGGTATCATATACCCAGGATGCGGAGGATACTGAGAAACAGTTCTGTATAATAAACACACCCGAAGATGATGCATCAGCATGCACTCTCTTCGTTTGGGCGGCACGGGAAATCTGGTATTCCCTAATTTCCTGCTCTGTCTTATAACAATTATAAGGTGAAGCGGGACCAACGTTCCCCAGCTCAGTATAATAGGCGGGTTCGGTCAATAATCCGTATTATTATCTTGATTAAGGCGTGATATGATCGCTACCAGGAGAGAGAGAGAAGAAGACACTCAGCGTGCGCTCTTGCAAGAATAGATTGGTTATTATTTTATCTAATCAGGATGGCTCCCACTGTTTTTATCAAATCTTCCTTCAAACCCTAAAAGGAAAGACTAGCCGGGATTAATTACACACTACAAGTTTGCCAATCTTTCAGCCAGGCCAGTGTCAGTACTTTGAGGGAGGTCCCCCGTGCTTTCGCACGAACCTAATTAATGTAAACCTCGTTTTCCCAGAGGCGTAACCCCGTTGACACCTTTCTAGACATCTACTTGATCGGCTAATTGTAATGTGTTAAACTCTCCCAGGAGTAACTCTTACTCGCAGCGGGTATCGGGATCCAACTATCTAATAGAAGGTATGCAATCTCATTGCAAATTTCAACACTTGAAATTCCCGATAATTTTGCCCCTAACGTGCTATGACCTTGACGAAAGCCAACAAAGCATAGCCCGCTAGTCAAGTTCAACCCGTACATTTCTTGATTGAATTAAACCCACCCGCACGACCCTTGACGAAAGCCAACAAAGCCGCACGACTACCCTAATCCAATCGCATCGTATGCTGGCAGATATGCAGCATATAGCTACCGCACACTGCACCTTGACGAAAGCCAACAAATGCAGCACGAATACTATATACAACTTATCTGAAATGACGGAGGGCTACGACAGGTTTTTCTGAAAACCTATTGCGTAATGAACTTGATATCGTTGTAGAATCAAATGATTTTAAAAATGGAGTGCTTTTGAGGCTTTTCTAGTTTTGCTAAAGGAGTCACTTGATTGTTAGGATACGTGCGTGTTCAAGTTCTAGTTTAAATACCGCAATCAAGACGGTTTCGCTTGTAGCTAGCCGGTTGAGTACGGGTCATCCGCAGGGAGATGGGAGTCTTTTTCAAAGTGTTTTAACGAGTTAAGTCCGGTTTTCAGATTTTGTTTGATTATCTAAGTGTTGAGTTGATGTTTAAAGAGTGCTTGTTAGGGTTAGGATTAGGTTAGTTTGAGTTAGGAGTCTCCACATCTTTCGTTGCCCCACTTAATATCGGTGTTACGGTAATCGGCAACAACGGGGATTAGCACGACTAGGAAGGAACTTGTGAGTATAAGCTAGGCTTTCCAACGCATAGTCCTTCCTTTTGGTGCTTGTCCGTCCGTTCTTGGCTCTTATCCATAACCTCCGGTTAATTCAACCACAACCGGTCTCACTACGGAATCACCGCTATCATGTAGGATAGGGTGCCGTAAGGAGCGGATTGTGGTTCAATTAACGGGAGTTGATTTAAGTTATTGGGCAAGGAAAGAGTGAGAGAGATTTCCTTCTCTCAAACTTCCCTTATCCTACCCTAACAAGTATAGAACTACTCACACTTCATAATACGGAAAAACAAAACAAACAAAAGAGGAAGATAGAAAGAAGGAGACTAGAAGAATACGACTAACTATTTGCGACCTCACCTTGGCGAGGATCAAGCGTAAGTATCATTGTCGTATGTAAGGATAAAGAAAAAGAAAGAAGAAAGAAACAACAAGGAAATAACAACAACTACTTAACGAATTTAAAGTTACAACAATTATAACAAAAGCAAGACAAGTATGATAATAAAATGATCTTCTTTATTCGCCATTCCTCACTCACAAAGCTCACTTACAAGTTTAATGGAGAAGAGATGAGAAGAAGAAGAACATGTAAACTAAAACCTAGCAAAAAGAAAATACAAGAATGGACCCCTTCCTTCTCAAACTTCTGGGCTATTTATAGGCTGGAGAATGGAAATCTAGGACAACCACCAGACACTTGTACAATGACCAAAATACCCCCCAAAAACTCTCTGTGTTTGGCGCCAGAATGGCCGCGGATCCGCGGCCTGGACCCCTCTTTGGCCGCGGATCCGCGGCCCATTGGAAGAATTGGGCTTTCTCCTTTTTTGGGTTTTCCTGTTTTTCTGTGTACATTATTGTGGCATATGTATTTTCTCAATTTGGATCCCCGATTTTTCCAGAATTTCTGTTGAGGGAAAGGTGGACTTTTTGTCAAGATTTTGTCATATTTGCCTCGAGCTCCGCGTAGATCTCTTGGATTTTGTGCTACCATTGAGCCTTGTGCATGAAGGTGACATTGATTTGACATTTTGTCTTCCTAAACTGGTATCTGGCAACATACGGATGATGAGCGGAGACCGTGTTTTCTCAGTGGTTGGCAGGAACCCGGATTTTGTTGTGTTTTCCATGAATTTCACCGTTTTAGAACCGAGAACCTGTATCCTGCAATTGACTAGCAAACACGGCTCAAGAGTATCTACCGATATGCAATGTGACAAAAATTGGGCGGTATGAAAATGCAAAAATCTGATATGAACAAATACCCCCAAACTTATCATTTGCTCGTCCCGAGCAAAGCCCATTTATTCACAAAAAATTTCCTAACCTCACTTTCGCAGGGAACGCGATGGCACTGAGCATGTGCAACAAGCCGTTAAACCTCTAGGTGTCCCTAGTAGGAGGAGTGTTGTCTCCTGAGGGTTTTCAGCGGATAATACCCACAAAATCCAGTCAAGTTGGTTTTGCAAAATAACTAAGATTCAAACCCTAAAGTTTTGTTTTTGAAAATAACAATTCTATAATCCTAAGTCTAGACCATCGAACCTTTATTTTTCACACCTCGCTTCTTATTTAACTACAGATTTTACATGTCTTTACGTGCAGTGCAAATAGTGTCGTTAGGTTCCCGAAAGGTCGAATAAAGTCATCATGTCGCACAATAAAGCCCAGATAACAATTTTAAAAGGATCACATAAGTTTTATAGAGAGTTAAGCATTTTTCAAGTTTCGTTTTCCAGTAAGGTTTCAACTTCAGAATTTCTATCTTCCTTAACAGGAAACTAAGTCGTATTTTTCACTCCACCTTTTTCTTGTTTTCATTTCATACACACCTCTGTGAACGTGCAATAGTCTTTATCATAGAATAAAACCTTCATATCTCCGTTAACAAATTTTTTAAAAGCCTGTCTTTTATCAAGATTATTCTCACACAAAGAACCGTTAGGAATTTTAACTCGGAGAGAACACTTGCTTGACTTTGTTTTAACCTGGACTTTCTAGGCTTCTTAGCGAGCTTTGGGCCAATGCACCCAAACCAGTTGATTTTAGGGCATTAGGTGTAGAAACACCCCAGCGGACTTAATTACTCAAGTTACCTAGGTCCAAAAACAAAAGACAGTTTGGCGTGAAAATCAGATGATTTAATACGAACGGAGATATAACTGGCAGTTCAAATATTTTTTGGATAAAAGACGTGTTTGGTGTGTTTGGTGTGTAATCATTCCAATCAAGTTTTAGATGGGTTATTTTTCAGACTTAGCTCCAATTACGGCATCAATAACATTCCTTCATATTCGCTTTACTTCATAAACTATTCTTGACATTACTTATTTCAGAACAAACCTATTTGATCCTCAGAACATCATTTATCTGTTTAAAAGTTTAAACATGAAAGACTTGTCATCTAATTCCCAAAATCTTACGACACGTGTAGTGTGATGTAAAGACGTATATCAGCTATAGTTAACTTCAAAGGAGAGTTATCTTTCAGGTTTTCAAAATCCAAACATAAGATTTAGTTATTCCTATTTTTTCAAAAAAACCGTCGAAATGTTGAATCAAAGTTCTTCCACAAGCTAACTTGACAAAAAAGTTTTTATATTTTTTAGAAAATTTTCAGATTTTTATGGATTTTATGGAATTTAATATGCAGATGCAAAATATACATATGAATGCGAAGGTAAGAAATGCGTACCGAGCGTACCCCCAAACTTAAACTGGACAGTGTCCTCACTGTCGTTGCATGAAGAGAGCAGTTGGAAGGTTCAAAATTGTCGGTTAGCAATATACAAATTTTTATTTGGTTTTGTTTTTAATAGAAAAGAAAAAGAATATACACAAATATATACAAAATGGTTTGTACATACCCCCAAACTTATTTGGAACAGTGTCCGCTGTTCTTGGCTGGATAACCGAAGTTTGGAGGTAGGCAGAGGAAGATCATTCAGGGTAAACCGGCTCCTGTAAGAACAGGAGCTCCTCTGTTGGTTCGGCGCTAAGGTACGGTTTGCATCGGTGTCCATTTACCTTGAAGAGTGAACCGTCCTTTGGATTCTCCAAATCCACAGCGCCCTGCGGATACACATTCCGCACAAAATACGGCCCTTTCCAGCGAGATCTGAGCTTTCCAGGATGGAAGTGAAGTCAGGTGTCGTAAAGCAGTACCTGCTGACCAGGTACGAAGGTTTTGCGCAAAAGGTGTTTATCATGAAACACCTTCGTTCGATTCTTAACGACAACCGCGTTGTCGTAAGCCTCATCCCTAAGCTCGCATAGTTCGTTCAGCTGCAGCTTCCGATGGCTGCCCGCGTCCTTAAGAGACAGATTCAGCTCCTTTATCGCCCAAAACGCGCGATGCTCTATTTCGACAGGAAGGTGACAGGCTTTTCCGTACACAAGCCGATAGGGAGACATGCCAAGGTCGGTCTTATAAGCTGTTCTAAATGCCCAAAGGGCATCAGTGAGTTTCAGAGACCAATCCTTACGGTTCTTGGAAACCGTCTTCTCCAATATCTGCTTGATTTGCCGATTTGAAACTTCGGCCTGCCCGCAGGTTTGGGAGTGGTAGGGCGTAGAAAGCTTATGATTAATGGAGTATTTCCGCATCAAGGCTTCAAAAGTTTTATTGCAGAAATGACTTCCATTGTCGCTAATGATCGCTCGGGGGTGCCCAAACCGTGAGAAAATGTTTTCTTTAAGGAACCTAACGACAACCTTGTTGTCGTTAGTTCGGCTGGGCACAGCCTCGACCCATTTAGAGACGTAATCAACAGCTAGAAGGATGTACAAGTTCCCAAAAGAGCTGGGAAACGGCCCCATGAAGTCTATCCCCCAAACATCGAAAATCTCTACAACCAAGATTGGTTGGAGCGGCATCTCGTTCCTCCGGGATATCCGGCCCATGTGTTGGCACCGGGAGCAAGTCTTGCAATAGTCGTGAGCGTCTTTGAAAAGTTGTGGCCAGTAGAAACCACATTGCAAGATCTTCTCAGCTGTCTTTCTGGGCCCAAAATGCCCGCCACACGCTTGATCGTGGCAAAATGACAGCACACTCTTGAATTCCTCATCGGGGACACACCGACGAATAATCTGGTCGGGACAGTACTTGAACAAGTAGGTTTCGTCCCAGTAAAAGTGTTTTACTTGGGATAAGAAGCGAAGTCTGTCCTGACTAGACCATTCGGTCGGTAGTAATCCCGTGGCCAAATAGTTCACAATATCTGCGAACCAAGGTTCGCAAGATACTGTCAAGAGTTGTTCATATCTGCGAACCAAGGTTCGCAAGATACTGTCAAGAGTTGTTCATCCGGGAAAACGTCGTTAATTGGAATTGGAAGCGAAGACGAAGAAGGAAGTCATGAGAGATGGTCGGCAACTACATTTTCACATCCTCGTTTGTCCTTAATGACAAGGTCAAACTCTTGAAGCAAGAGGATCCAACGTATTAACCGAGACTTGGCATCTTTCTTCGCAAAAAGATGGCGCAGAGCTGAATGGTCCGTGTAGACAATGACTGGAGAGCCGATGAGGTAGGGCCTGAACTTTTCTAAAGCAAATACAACAGCTAAGAATTCCTTCTCAGTTGTTGTATAGTTAAGTTGGGCGTCGTTCAGGGTCCGGCTCGCGTAATAGATTACGTGCGGCATCTTGTTGATGTGCTGTCCAAGGACAGCACCGATGGCAAAGTCGGATGCATCGCACATAATCTCGAATGGGTGCGTCCAGTCAGGGGAAGAAAGAATGGGAGCAGAAGTGAGTGAGCGTTTCAGTGACTCGAATGCAGTCACACAGCTCGAGTTGAAGTCGAAAGGCGTGTCCTTGGCCAGCAAAAGCGTCAAGGGCCTAGCAATCTTGCTAAAGTCCTTGATAAACCGTCTATAGAAACCGGCATGGCCAAGGAAGGCTCGGATATCTCTGACGCATCGGGGAGGAGGCAAATTGGAAATGACCTCAATCTTTGCTTTGTCAACCTCTATGCCATTTTGCGAGATGATATGTCCTAAGACAATACCTTCGCGCACAATGAAGTGGCATTTCTCCCAGTTCAAAGTGAGATTCTTGTCCTTACATCGGGTAAGGACAGCGTCAAGATGCAGCAAACACTCGTCAAAGGAGTCGCCGAAGATGGAGAAGTCATCCATGAAAATCTCCAGAAATTTCTCCACCATGTCTGAGAAAATCCCCATCATACACCGCTGGAAGGTAGCGGGCGCATTGCATAACCCAAAGGGCATGCGACGATATGCAAACGTGCCGAAAGGACAAGTGAATGTGGTCTTGTCCTGGTCTTTTTCGGCGATGGGAATTTGATTATAGCCAGAGTAGCCATCAAGAAAGCAATAGTACTCATGTCCGGCCAATCGTTCGAGCATCTGGTCAATAAAAGGTAGCGGAAAGTGGTCTTTCCGCGTTGCAGCGTTGAGTTTTCTGTAATCAATGCAAACTCGCCACCCAGTTTGGGTTCGAGTAGGGATTAACTCATTTGCTTCGTTGGTTATGACCGTGATGCCCGACTTCTTGGGGACAACATGAATGGGGCTAACCCACTGGCTATCAGAGATAGGGTAAATAATACCACTATCTAGACATTTGACGATCTCCTTCTTCACAGCCTCTTTCATGACTGGATTAAGACGTCTTTGTGGATCCCGGGCTGGTTTGGCATCATCCATCAGATGAATGTGATGCTCAACGATGAGGGGACTAATCCCCTTGATGTCCGCCATGGACCAGCCAAAAGATTGCCTGTTGCTGTGCAAGACCGCGAGAAGGGCTTTCTCTTGCTCGGGAGCTAGAGAAGCCGAAATGATGACAGGGAGGGTCTCGTTCTCACCTAAGTAAGCATACTTAAGGTGAGACGGCAACGGCTTGAGTTCGAGCGTTGGAGGTGAAATGATGGAAGGCAAGACTGGTGCAAAGGTCTCGAACTCAAAGGACTCCAGCAAAGCTTCAAAACGAGTGTAGGCAACCGAGTCGGATGGTTCAGGTAACTCATCCGGAAAGTCGAAAGATTCAAACTCGGGTTGTGCACGGCTAAGATCGTTCGAGAATCTGAAACACTCGTATTCGTTATCGGGCGCAGAAACAGCAGCAGGTTCGAAGAGAAACGCACTAGTGGCGTCAAGATTATCGTGATCAAACAGAAACTCCTCGAATTCACACTCTTCTGGTGTGATCTCCTGGATCGAGCAGACATCCAGTATATGAGCATTAGGTTCGGCGGGATGATTCCCTAACCTAAAAATGTTGAGTTCAATCGTCATATTTCCAAAAGAGAGGTTCATTGAACCATTGCGACAATTGATCACAGCATTTGAGGTTGCGAGAAATGGGCGACCGTCCGGGGGTTAGCTACAGGCTGTGTATCTAAGACAATGAAGTCAACGGGGAATATGAAGTCCCCGACTTTTATTAACACATCCTCTAGCTCACCCCTAGGATGGGTGATCGATCGGTCGGCCATTTGGAGAGTGCAGTGTGTGGGTTTCAACTCTCCGACGCCTAATTGCTCGTATACTGAATACGGAAGCAGGTTAACACTGGCACCAAGATCTAATAGTGCGCGGTTGATGTTCTTATCCCCAATGGTAATTGAAATCGTAGGACAGCCAGGGTCCTTCCGTTTTTGTGGTAAAGATTGGGTAAGGGCATCACTCACAGCACTAGCCAAGAAAACTTTCTTGGGTACCTGAGACTTCCTCTTTTTTGTGCACAAGTCCTTTAAAATTTTAGCATAGGACGGGACTTGTTGGACAGCATCTAAAAGAGAAATGTTAATGTTAACCTGCTTGAATAACTCCAGAATCTTCTCCATTTGAGGATTTTGTTTGTTAGACCTCAACCGGTTTGGAAATGGAACATTTTGAAAATTGGTTGAGTCTAATGCTGGAGGAGGAGATTTTGGAGTTGGAACGGATCCCAGAATAGGTGTTTTCATGGAGTGAGAAGTGGGTCCGTTCAGAGCAGAAGAAGAGGAAGGGGAGCCTTGTGAAGAACGGAGAATAGGCTCAGAAGACGAAGAAGAAGAAGGAGAAGAAGAAGAAGAAGAAGAAGCGGCGGCCGGGGTGTCATCGTTGATTCGCTTGCCAATGTTGTTTTGCAGCATCCTTCCCGATCTCAGTGTGGTCACGGCACTCACATTATGGTTTTGTTGTTCAAGAGCAACATGTGCATTATGTGGGTGACCGGGATTTGGAAGTGGCTGGGACGGGAGCTTCCCCTTCTCTCGCTCGCTCATGGCCGCGTTCAGCTGTGCAATCTGGGCCTCAATGGTCTTGATGCTTTGCCCGTGTGCGGCAGTGTGTTGCACTAAAGATTGAATCGAAGACTGGATGTTGGCGGTGGATTGAGTCGATTGTTTAAAAAACGCCTCCAGACTTCGCTCGAGCGAGGAAACCTTATCGTTGTTTGACGGAACAAAGTTGTTTGGTGGAAAAGAGTTGTTGGGTGCAAAGTTGTTCGTCTGGTTTTGGTAAGGTTGGGGTTGGAAGGGCTGCTGATACTGAGTTTGTTGTTGCGCTTGTTGTTGCGGCGGAGGGGCCCTTTGGAAATTGTTGCCTTGGAATTGATTCTGATTCTGATTCCAGGCGAAATTGGGGTGGTTCCTCCAACCGGGATTATAGGTGGAAGAGTATGGATCATTCCTCGGTCTTTGCTGGAAGGCAGCATTAACCTGATCCTGTCCTTGCGAGGGTGGATTGTAAGGACACTCTTCGGTCAAGTGGGAACGATCGGAACAACAAGCGCAGATGGTACGAAGGGGGAGAACAGGGGTGGGGGCAGGAGCAGAGAATTTGCTTTCTATTGCTTCAAGCTTCCTTGTTATAGCAGCCATTTCAGCTTTCATAGCAATAGAGACGTCAAGTTGGTGGATTCCTACCCTAGACTGACCGGTAGAAGTGGAGGTAGAAGAAGAAGAAGTCGGTCTGGTGCTCTCCCACTGTAGCGTTTGCTCCGCAAGATCGTCAAAGAACTGCCACGCTTCCTCGTCAGATTTCGATAGGAAGTGGCCCTGACAGATGGTTTCCAGCAACTGCTTCGTTGCTGGGTTCAGTTCCTCGTATAAGGTTTGGCAGAGTTGCCATTTCTCTATACCGTGGTGAGGACACTGAACAAGAAGGTCTTTGTACCGGTCAAAACACTTCCAGAAGGGTTCAGAAGGAAGCTGGGAGAATTGGTTGATTTCATTTCGAATTCTTGCGGTCTTATGATTTGGATAGAATTTTTTCAGAAACGCTTTAACAAACTCGTCCCAGCTGGTGATTGAGTGGGAAGCGGTGCTATACAGCCATTTTTCAGCGAGGTCGCATAAAGTGAACGGAATGACCCGTAGACGTATAGCATCGTCCGACAGCTGGGTGGTTTTCATCATGGCACAGACATTTTGAAATTTGTTGATGAAGATATAGGCATCTTCAGATTCAAGCCCATGAAAACGTGGAAGCATGTTGATGAAATGGGGCTTAATTTCAAAGTTGTCCCCATTGGCCGGAGGAAGAGAAAGGCAGGTGGGAAGTGCAGAACGGGTAGGGTAGAAACGATCCTGGAGCGCAATTCGCTGCGGCGCTACAACAGGCGGAGGTGGTGGGAGATTGGTCTCCGTAGGAGGTGGAGCCAATCCAGGGGTGGTCAACGAGATGTTCGGATTAAATCCCGACATCGCGGAAGAAGAGGTTGGTGAAGGTGAAGGTGAAGGTGAAGATGTATGAACAGAATTCCGGTCAACGTCGGAGTTGGCCGGCAAAGGAAGAGGAGAAAGAGGAGTGGACGGAGTATCGACTTCGGAGTCGATCGCGTAGTCGGTCGCGACTAACGTAACGCGGACTAGATGGGCGCTAGTGTCCCGAGTCCAAGCGGACATACACTAAACGAGTTTAGTATAGTCAAAGCGGAGAAGGTGAGGGTAAGAAAACGTCAATGGAGAAAGGTGATGGTTGGTGGGTGAAAATGGATTTGGCGACAAAAGGGCAAGTTTTTATAAAAGTTTTTGAATATTATGTTTTTTTTGTTTTTAGAAAGAGATTTACAGAAGTATGTACGGAAATACGGCTTAAGCAATCACAAACAAGATATGCACAATCACACCTAGATCTAGGGTAACCTAGGTCTACTAGACCTGCTCCTGAACTTGATTGTCGAAGTTAAACAATGTTGAGAAACGGGCTTAAAAATACACTGATCACGAGGCCAGGTAAGTGCAGAGATAAGGGGAGGTTGTCCAACGCTTTCGCGAAGTTCCTTAATTAAATAACCCTTTCTCTTTCGGCGGTTTCGCCTTTAACACTTTCCTAGACACCCCGTAAACAATATACGGTTAAGCGAGGTTCTAAACAAGGTTTATCTTCTCCTAATGAGCGCGAAGTTCTTAGGGCTGAAGTCTAGTATTTTTTAATTTACAATGGACAATGCATATGCTTTAGTGATTTCCGGGGTCCTGGGAAGGGTGATGAAATCCCCACCCAATCTGAATTGGTTTCAAGCCCCTTAAGTCCGTATTAAAGAATGCAAAACAGTAACAAATCAACTGCAAACAATTTTTATTTGCGGCGCAAAGAATCCTGCACAAGAACAGTTTATTGGAAGGGGGAGAAGAATTTGCGCAAAGAAGGCTGCAGAAAACACAGTTCAGTGGAGTTCAGAGGAGTGGAGAGAAGAGAGAGACTCACCAGAAAGAAAATGCACCCCTGAAGCCACTAAATGGCCGCGGTTCCGCGGCCAAACAGGTGCTAAGGCCGCGGTTCCGCGGCAAGATGGTAGGCTTGGGCTTTGAAATTTTGTGGAGATGCTGGTGTGTGTCTCCTCTGGTTGTCTGGATGTCCTAAATTTGGATTTGCTCACTGAAACAGCTCCAGATTTGTACAGTAGACCGGATGCTTCGTTTTTGTCCGTCGCGGTGTAGCCACGAAATGTGGGTCTATCTTCCCACGTCTTTGGCACTGTACTTGAACTCCGTATTTCCAACGTCTTTGGCGTCGATCTTGAACTTCGTATTTTCCTGCGCACTTGCACAAAAACTAATCAAGAATAACAAGATGGTTTTTTTACAAAGTATATACTTTTTTTTTGTTTTTCGGTTAGAGTTATACTTACAAATTAACCCGAAATTTCACAAAGAAACAAACTACCGTCTCTCCGGCAACGGCGCCATTTGATTGTTAGGATACGTGCGTGTTCAAGTTCTAGTTTAAATACCGCAATCAAGACGGTTTCGCTTGTAGCTAGCCTGTTGAGTACGGGTCGTCCGCAGGGAGATGGGAGTCTTTTTCAAAGTGTTTTAACGAGTTAAGTCCGGTTTTCAGATTTTGTTTGATTATCTAAGTGTTGAGTTGATATTTAAAGAGAGCTTGTTAGGGTTAGGATTAGGTTAGTTTGAGTTAGGAGTCTCCACATCTTTCGTTGCCCCACTTAATATCGGTGTTACGGTAATCGGCAACAACGGGGATTAGCACGACTAGGAAGTAACTTGCGAGTATGAGCTAGGCTTTCCAACGCATAGTCCTTCCGTTTGGTGCTTGTCCGTCCGTTCTTGGCTCTTATCCATAACCTCCGGTTAATTCAACCACAACCGGTCTCACTACGGAATCACCGCTATCATTTAGGATAGGGTGCCGTAAGGAGCGGATTGTGGTTCAATTAACGGGAGTTGATTTAAGTTGTTGGGCAAGGAAAGAGTGAGAGAGATTTCCTTCTCTCAAACTTCCCTTATCCTACCCTAACAAGTATAGAACTACTCACACTTCATAATACGGAAAAACAAAACAAACAAAAGAGGAAGATAGAAAGAAGGAGACTAGAAGAATACGACTAACTATTTGCGACCTCACCTTGGCGAGGATCAAGCGTAAGTATCATTGTCGTATGTAAGGATAAAGAAAAAGAAAGAAGAAAGAAACAACAAGGAAATAACAACAACTACTTAACGAATTTAAAGTTACAACAATTATAACAAAAGCAAGACAAGCATGATAATAAAATGATCTTCTTTATTCGCCATTCCTCACTCACAAAGCTCACTTACAAGTTTAATGGAGAAGAGATGAGAAGAAGAAGAACATGTAAACTAAAACCTAGCAAAAAGAAAGTACAAGAATGGACCCCTTCCTTCTCAAACTTCTGGGCTATTTATAGGCTGGAGAATGGAAATCTAGGGCAACCACCAGACACTTGTACAATGACCAAAATACCCCCCAAAAACTCTCTGTGTTTGGCGCCAGAATGGCCGCGGATCCGCGGCCTGGACCCCTCTTTGGCCGCGGATCCGCGGCCCATTGGAAGAATTGGGCTTTCTCCTTTTTTGGGTTTTCCTGTTTTTCTGTGTACATTATTGTGGCATATGTATTTTCTCAATTTGGATCCCCGATTTTTCCAGAATTTCTGTTAAGGGAAAGGTGGACTTTTTGTCAAGATTTTGTCATGATTGCCTCGAGCTCCGCGTAGATCTCTTGGATTTTGTGCTACCATTGAGCCTTGTGCATGAAGGTGACATTGATTTGACATTTTGTCTTCCTAAACTGGTATCTGGCAACATACGGATGACGAGCGGAGACCGTGTTTTCTCAGTGGTTGGCAGGAACCCGGATTTTGTTGTGTTTTCCATGAATTTCACCGTTTTAGAACCGAGAACCTGTATCCTGCAATTGACTAGCAAACACGGCTCAAGAGTATCTACCGATATGCAATGTGACAAAAATTGGGCGGTACGAAAATGCAAAAATCTGATATGAACATCACTCCCGGTGAAGGGATCGTCGGTCCTTTCCTCGTCGAATGAGGTGCGGGATATATTATATATATCACTGTGCAAAGCAGAAACTCTTAAAAGCAATCAAAAGACAAACCGATTGTGTAGCTTCTGCCAGTTATTGCTAAAGGAGTCACTCCCGGTGAAGGGATCTCGGTCCTTTCCTTATCGAATAAGGTGCAGGATATATCACATATACCTCTGTGCAAACCAAGAACTGTAGCTACCTGTTTTATTTTGAAATTCGATTCTACAACATCTTAGGTTTCTTTTATTTCATTAATCACATTAATGAAGTCCCATCATTTTAAGTACCTAAACATCACAGATAAATACGACGTACACTTATGCCATCCGCATTCGCCTCGATGTCCCCTCGTGCACCGTTAGGTTAGGTAACTAACGACAGAGCGGGGCAGGGCTAGCGCGGGTGTAAAACATAAGTAACGCCTATATAATATATCATATATACTATATACTGTATCTATCACAGAACATCACATGATCACATCACAGATATCGCAGCAGAAGAAACATATGAAATATTGGATATACTAGGACGTCCGTGTTTTCAATACGAGCCAGTATAAAACACGGATTCCACGGTCGTGATGAATAGCCAATCCCACACCCCTAGACCCCTACGAGAGCGGCAAGCAACCCTGCCAATTCTAGGGTTAGGAGACCCGGACTCGACTCCTCGAGTTGGTCTCCCACTAGACCCCAGAACCCGGTTACTTGTGCTCCCCTCCTTGGGTCTATCCTAGTGCGGAAAAGTAAATAATATACAAACGGTCACAACTTCCGCATCCTGGAAGTGCCCCAAATAAAAGAATATTACATACAAGTTTTTACATGAATGAAAATGAAAAACACTCATCTCACATAAAAAACCCCGGTTATTCAAACACGACGATCCAATATAACATATCCAGCAACACATAACATCACATGTCATCAACGTAAGTAAATATGCGCATCCCAATTGTCGTTGACATATAGCAACGAAACCGGCGATATCACATATTACACTTACGGTCACAGAAAAGAAAGTATAAAACTACAACAGTTGGAATCCGCAACCACCTCAGACATCGCATGCCTGACCAAATGAATTACTTAGACATCACATGCCTAACAATTATAAACCCCGCATTTTAGTCTCTATATCGAAAACTCTTTTCAATATCAAGTCGGGCAATTCAACAAGATTCCCGAAATACTGATCGAATGCTCGTCGCAAACTTTAGTAGACGGTCGCACCCCCGATACCGTCGACGAAGTGCACCAAGGCGGAACACCGCTACCGGAAGCACCCGAACAGATGCTTTCGGCGACGGGGTTCTCCTACAGTCACTTGGTCGGGGCTATGGAGTGAGGCTGTCTATTATGTTTACCCGGCGAGTATCCGCGTACGCTACGTGATTGCGACGGACTTTTGATCACATCAAAATTCCGTGGCAACCCTTAAAGTGAGACTAAACTGCTATGTTTATAACATTCATTCAGTTATCTCATAACTTCTTGTGAATTCCAATTATTGTATCACATTCCAGATAATTAGAAAATGTTAAACTTTCCGATCGAACATTCAAACACCCAAGTTTTCCCGATACTGATCAACACATGAAACAAGTCTAAAAACATTCAGTTCGTGCCTCAGTACCAACGGTCCAGCCGTAGAAGGGTCAACCCAACGCCTCACATGTGGCACGCCGTACTGCCCCAAACCCGAAGGTTCAAAGGGCAGTTCAAGACGGTCACATAATCGAGTTAAGGTTTGTTGTCTTCTAGAGGGACCATCGCGTTACTTGCACTACTTAGAACGTCGTTAAACCACGGAAAAATCCAACACTTGGAAATTTTCCGGCAGGGGAAAAAGTGGGTATTTATATCCGGTCGAACTTTTTAACATATTCTAAAATTATCCGGAAAGCCACATAGACAAAATTTGATACTCCGATCGAAACACCGAATCCCCAAAACAACCCCTGAAAATTCAACTCTTGAATAAAAATTAAAAATTCCCAGAATATCCAGCATTATCAATTAGGAGTTACTGTGTAAAATATATTAAATAAGGTGGCCGTACGGCCGCGGAACCGCCGCACGAGCCTTGCTCGTGCCGCGGAACCGCGGCAGTTTAATGGATTTAGAAACACGAATTACACAGAAACTCTTAAAATCACCTGCTGATTTTTCTGCATATTTTTAATATTGAAAAAACCCATTTTTTGAAAAAAGTACAGAGAGCAATATTAGGGTTTGGGTTTTGATTCGATCGGAGTTCTAATTCCGTCTGGACTTCGCCTAAGGCTCTAGCTAGGCTCTGATACCACTGTAGGGTTCCTAGGCACTCTCAAGAGGTCTCACAAGGCATCAACCATGCCAATTTCAAATTTTAACGGTGCCGAGAAACCATAACAAGATCGTTGACTAGAAATTTAGGCGACAAAGCAACTAGTTAACTACTTTAACTAAGAGAACGGAAATACAACCTTTGTAGATCCGGTCCTCCACCTCCACGGCTCCGTGATGAATTCCTCTCCGCTGTCCATATCAAATCCCGGGCTCTAACGTCGGCTTCATCGAGGAAAGAGCGGGCTAGGTCATCGACGACGTGCCGGAGATGATCTACGTCGAGGCATCACTAGATCAAGCTCCACCTTCATCAAGCCTTGAAAACTTGTGAAGGAAACACACTCTACTACTTGGCAAGAAGTAGAGGATGAAGAAATAGGAAGTGGGTTCACTTTAGAATTGGATTTCTCACTCATTTTCATCAATCACCATTGATGAAGTGAAGCTTTCTTCATGAAAGAAGATGAAGAAGAAGAAGATGAATATTATGATAGAATAAAAAGATTAACTTAAAAAGATAATCCCATTCATTCTTATCATAATAGTTACCATGGTTAAGTGTAGAGAATGAACCAAGGTTAAGTGAATGGTTAGGTTAGGCATGAAACAAAAATGGTGGACTTTGTCAAAGCTTCATGAAGCTTCAAAATCAAACAAAATAAGCCACCATTTTCTTTCATTATCTTTTCCATAAATAAATAAATAAATAAAAGGAAAACCCTAACCATTACACAACCATGGTTTAAACTTTACACATACTCAAGTATGCATGTATCATCAAACATGATACAAACTTGTGCAAAAAAATATATCACATATACAATGTGTACAATTAAGTGAGAAAAACCATTTAAAGTGAACCAATACTAGTTAATGCAAAGTAATATATCAAATATATAATTATGCATTAAATCATTAAATCAACACTTGATTTAACGATCCGGTCATATCGCATATAACCGACTAATATGCAATGTATCGACTTATCGAATCAATCCTTGATTCGATAACTATGTTATATCGCATACAACCATATCGATACATTCATCGCGAGAATAGAATACGGTATCACATACACGCATTATTCTCGGTCCCGCACATATCTCATATGCGCTCCTATTTGTTTCGCTTGAGCCAGGAAACCTCTGTATAGGACTCTAATGACTCGTCAATACGCCGGCAGCAGATGATGATCATATCATGCACCCACAAGCCGCAAGCGGTCTGCTAAACGTAACAGCCACCCGGGTATTGAACGATCAGAAGATCGACAAGCAAGCCCGCTCACACTCCTGTGAATCCAACCAGTAACACTTACCGTACATTCCGGTCTCGTCGTCTGATATGTCGCATGTCTCGCCTAGGGGTGGTAAACGTCAGACCGCAATAGCTCGATAAGTCGTGTCGATATGAGGTCTATAACAGTTCGAGAAACTACTGGTAACACTTACCAGCAAATCTCAGCAACCCTGGCCAGGGATTTCCGGTTATAGCCATTCGAACACAGCGCAACATCAACCCCCTATACCGGGAGAGACGAATCCGCTCCTATCGCTCATTGCCTCCATGTGATTCGGGACTGTACCCAAAAGCCACCGTTTTGCACGCCCTCTTGGACGTGGTGTTACACCCGAGCCCAATAATACTAATTCTATTACTAGTTGAGTGTTATACATTGCTCATTTCAGTTATCCTAATTGTTTGGTGCTTATTGCTAAATTTTAACCGGTTAGGTCATTTTGGCACATAACAAATTTTAACACCTAAAATGAAATTAAAAATATCCATGTTGGCCTACTCGTCGCCACTAGTCGCGTGATAGCATCCGCGCGTCGAGATTTCATCCCGTTCGGCGAAACGGGCAAGTTTGGACGGCTACGCGCGCGTGCAAGTGTCCGACTTGGGGGCATGCATTTTAATCACAAAACATCTCTTTTTAAAATTTGGAACCCGCTTAAAATCCTGTAATTTGAATTTGAAACAATTGGGCGCAACCCGGGCGCGATTTGGAAATGTTTCATTTAGCGCCGAAATGCCCATTTAATTAAATATATTTAATACTATAAAATATTTACTTTATTACGAATTAACTAATAAATCCCTTTTTAAATCTTTTAAACATTATTTCTAACTCCCCGTACGCCTCCCAGCCAATCACGAGGGATTATATCCCTCGTGGGCCACACCTCTCTCCGTCTCTCTCTACATCTCTCTTTATCTCTCTAATCTTATTCTCTCTCTCTCTCTAACAATCTCTCTCTATCTCTCTCCTATAATATTCTCTATCTCTTTTATAAATCTCTCATGTTCCTTCATCTCCCCTACGAAAACCTTGCGAGAACCCTAACCCGAGCCACCACGTGCCGTCGCCGCCGATCTCCCCGCGACAACACCACCACCACCGTCTTCCTCGCCTCCTCGGCCTCGACAGCATCCTTACCTCCTCTCCTCCCTCCTTCAGAGCCTGCGACCCAACCCCGACGCCACCACCTGCACGCAGATCCCGCCATCGCCGCCGCCTCCCATCGCCGACGACGCCAGAGACTTCCTCTCTTCACCCTCGTCCCGACCTCCTCGTCTTCCTCCTCCCATCGCCGGACCACCACAGAACCCGAGCCCAACCCTAACACCAACCCCAGGTCGCCGGGAAACTTGCCGTCGATCCTCGCCGTCGTTGCCAGAGCCACCTCCGACCACCTTCTTCTCCCCTTGAACACCAGAGCAAGCCAGCACCCCCTCTACTCACCGCACCACCCCTTCCAGCGAGCCCAGGAATTTTCCAGCCTTCGCTGCCGCCGTCGCTGCCTCGCCGGCGCCCCATCGCCGTCGAACCCGTCAAGGTTGCCTCTGGTTCTTCCCTTGAAGTACTCTGGTCCGTGTGGTCCCGCTGTTCGCTGTTTGGACTCGATCCGTGTCCCGTGCATCCGTCTTGTGTTTTCCGCCGACGTTGCATTCGTGTTTTCCGGTTTGCGAAACCGTCGAGGCAAGATCTCTTGCTACATGCTACGTTAAACTAATTAA
The DNA here is from genome assembly GCA_030015575.1 of Agapanthus africanus. Classification (NCBI taxonomy): domain Eukaryota; kingdom Viridiplantae; phylum Streptophyta; class Magnoliopsida; order Asparagales; family Amaryllidaceae; genus Agapanthus; species Agapanthus africanus. Next base: position 672,900,126 of record CM057338.1, on the reverse strand, counting down.
GTGTTTGACTCATAAAACATGCTATATTAACTAAGTATTGTTACTTGTCTCATTGGACGAAATGTGATATGCATCATAATACTGCCATCTAAATCGTACTTTGCCACCATAACTTTAATAACAACTACCTGCTAAGCATTTTGCTATTTAGAGGATGATAGTCGTACACTTATATCTTCATTACCTGCTGTTATTAATATTGCGCTACACTGTGATTATTGCACCCCAAGGGTGCTCGAACCTGCTAGTATAATACAACTGCATCATATTCATGTACCATTGTGATTAAGTGAACCGTTATTGTTAATTACTTTATTCTTGCTGCTGTTCATTATTTGATTGTATACCTGTTGTGAGCACATACTCGATTGCACTACATATTGGCCTGACCCTGCTACACATGACATATATATACATACCGACTTAACCTGTTGTACCACGACCTGACTGATTACCTGATCTCATGCCTAATGCCAACAAACCTGACTTGGGGTCCTCATGGACCATTCCTATTTTCTATCCAGAAAAACCTGACCTGTTACCTGATCCTGTGTTGGCATTTGTCCTTGATTACTAAATACCTGACCTGACATACATAACTTGGGGGTATGGGTAAATCAAAGGTGAAACCGACTTGTAACTCAACAGTTCGATACCTGTTCTGATCAGTCTTACGGGCTTGGCCAGCCCCGGAGTGATGATGCTGACATCACTCGCCCATCCTGCTACCTATTACTGCCTAGCGGCACGTCTCGGATTCAGCCCCGAGAATCTTGACCGTGGTCCCGGACACGCACGGGATACTATTGAGTTACATCGACGAGTCACCAATTGATTTCAAGGACTTTAGAGTAAAAACCTGATAGAACAGTTTAGTTACCACTGCATATTACCCTGCACTGTTATTTCATAGTACTGCTTCATTCATGTTCATCCCTGCATTGCTTATTACCATGTTCATATTATATTATTGGTTGACATGACGCGCTGACGTCTGGGTTTTGCATGGCCCAGATTCCTTACCACTGTCGACGACCGAGCAGGAGTACTTCAGCCAGCAGGCTGATCTGTGAGTTCCTTAGTGATTAGTTCATTTATTTCATTTCATTTCCAGATGTGAGCCCGCATTATGGGACGTACTGTTTATTTATTGTATTGGATCATTTGCTTCCGCACTTATTGTTTATTGACTCTTGTTACTATGGATTTGGACATGTGTTAGATCAGTTTATTATCTTGTTCTTGATATCTCTACAACCGTAATGTGACTGTGGATGGATACTTCCTACCCACAGGTAGCATGGTTGGCTATGTTACGTGCCCAATCTTGCGTACTCTGGGAAGCGGGGCGTGACATGGTTATTTTGGTATCAGAGACATAGGTTAGTTGGGTTGATTCTTTGTAGTTGGGTATTGTACCCGATACACGAATCAGAATACCTGTGCTTAGGAAACATGTCCTGCCACCTTGACCGTTTTACCATTCTTGAATCACATTCTTCCTGATTATATCTTTTACGGCGTGCAAACTTACTTTGCATTGTCGACTCGAAAACCTGATTTCTTGTTATCCCTAGGACTTGGGCGACTTGGGTGGAGTTAAGTAATTGCGGCTATGATACCGCGGCATAGCTACAATGCGGTACTCTATTTAAGTATCTTGGAGTTCTAGCCTTGATCCACATTCAGAATCTATCATCATGCTAATGTTGGGTGTTTTGAGTTCAGGATTATGACAGGTAAGAAGTTGAAGACGCACCGGAGGCGTGTGAACGAAGCCGCCATGCTTGGAGTGATAAGAGAAATGCTGGAAATCAAAGAGACAGACTAAGCTGATCCAGCAACAGCAGATTCATTTCAGGAAGGTTTGCAGATCGTTCAGCAGTCTGTAAACAACGATGGAACTCGACCAGTCGAACGAGTAGGGACCGTGGCTGATTTCAGACGGTTGGGTCCTACTACTTTCACTGGTCTGGAGGAGCCATTGCCAGCGGAGCAGTGGCTAGTGGACACGGAGAATTTACTGATTGCGGCACAGATCCCAGAAGACAAGAGAGTTGATGTGGTGCGCATTCAGCTGGTAGATTACGCCCGAGAGTGGTGGCTCGTGGAGGAGACCCGCTTGCCCAAGCCAATCAGTTGGGCGGATTTCTCTAAAAGTTTCCTGGAGAAGTTCTTCCCGCGGACTGCACGGGAAGAAATGGAAGAGAAATTTATTGGGCTAAGAAAGAATGGAGCAACCGTGGACGTGCATGCAGCAGAATGGACGAGACTCAGTAGTCTCGCTGAACCTTTCGCGGCCAACGATGCAGACAGCAGTTGCGGTAAGGAAGCAGCTCTGTCGGGCTAGTCGAGTTTAGGGCTAGGCCGACAAACAGTGTTCTTGCGACAATGGAAGTGGGTAGTAATGAAGAGCCGGCAGTTGTTCGCGACTTTATGGATGTATTTGAAGATATATCAGGCTTACCGCCGAAGCGAGATGTGGAGTTTGCGATTGACCTTATTCCCGGTGCAGCGCCAGTATCGAAATTTTATTATCCGATGGCACCGGTGGAATTGGAAGAAGTTAAGAAAGAAGTTGATGAATTACTCGAGAAGGGTTGGATTCAAAGCAGCAACTCACCTTGGGGAGCTCCAGTTCTTTTAGTAAAGAAGAAGGATGGCACGAGAAGGATGTGCATTGATTATCGAGAATTGAACCGGGTGACTATTAAGAACAAATACCCGATCCCTCGCATTGGAGAACTTTTTGAGCAGCTTAGTGGTGTGAGGGTATTCTCGAAACTGGATTTACGATCAGGATATCATCAGGTCCGAGTGAAAGCAGAAGACATTTGCATGACGGCGTTTCGAACTCGATATGGACATTTCGAGTATCTAGTGATGCCCTTCGGAGTAACGAATGCGCCGGCAATATTCATGGATTTGATGAACAGGGTCTTTTCACCATTCTTGGACCAGTTTATTGTGGTATTCATTGACGATATTCTGGTATACTCGAAGAGTCCGGAGGAACATGCTGAGCATTTAAAGATCGCACTGCAGACGCTGAGACGGGAGAAATTATTCGCGAAGATGAGTAAGTGCGAATTCTGGCTGGAAGAAGTGAAGTTTCTGGGGCATGTCGTGTCGGGCGATGGAATCGTCGTCGATCCCGAAAAGATTGCAGCAGTTCGAGATTGGCCTATTCCAAAGAATGTTGCGGAGATAAGAAGTTTTCTTGGGCTCGCCGGGTACTACAGGAGATTTGTGGAGAACTTCGCTCGTCTGGCAGAGCCGTTAACCAAGTTTACGCGCAAGGAGGTACCTTTTGTTTGGACGGATGGTTGTGCATTGGCCTTCGAGATGTCGAAGCAGAAGTTGATAACCGCCCCTATCCTAACTGTACCGGATAATTCGGGAGGACTGGTGATTCACAGCGACGCATCAGGAAAAAGATTGGGATGTATTTTGATGCAGAATGGGAAAGTCGTCGCTTATGCATCGAGACAACTGAAGACTCATGAGAAGAATTATCCGACTCATGACTTGGAGCTTGCGGCCGTGATCTTCGCCTTGAAGATTTGGAGACACTACCTTTTGGGCGAGAGAGTCGAAGTCTTTACAGATCATAAGAGTTTGAAGTATGTGTTCACTCAGAAGGAGTTGAACATGAGGCAACGCAGATGGCTGGAGCTGATGGCCGACTATGACCTTGATCTTAAGTACCATCCGGGAAAAGTTAACGTCGTGCCGGATGCGCTCAGTCGGTTACCAGCGATTCAGGTATTGACCGCACAAAGGGAGATCACTGCGGATTTTCGGAGATTTGATTTGGAGGTTGTGCTACCACATGCTACGGGACAGTTGATGCAGTTGCAAGTACAGTCGTCCTTAGTTGAGAAGATTAAAGAGGCTCAGACGCAGGATCCTAGACTGCAAAAGTTTCGAGAGCAGGTTGAAGCCGGGCTACGAACTGATTTACTGATCCATGAAGATGATTCGTTGAGGTATGGTAGCCGTGTGTGTGTGCCAAAGGGAGATGTGCATGAAGAGCTTATGAAGGAGGCACACAGTTCAGTTTACTCTGTACATCCAGGAGGGACAAAGATGTACCGAGATATTCGACAGCACTTCTGGTGGGAAGGTATGAAACGGGAGATTGCTCGCTTCGTGGCTAAGTGCTTGGTGTGTCAGCAAGTCAAGGCAGAACACCAAAGAGTTGCTGGTTTGTTGCAACCACTTCCGATTCCTCAGTGGAAGTGGGAACATATAACCATGGATTTCGTGACGAATTTACCGCGGAGTCCAAAGGGCAACAATGCAGTATGGGTGATTGTCGATCGGTTGACCAAGGTAGCTCACTTTATTCCTTTTCGGGTTGGTCAATCGACGGAGACTTTGGCAGAGCGGTACATGCAGGAGATTGTAAGATTGCATGGAGTACCGGTAAGCATCGTGTCCGATCGTGCCACTCGGTTCTTGTCGCACTTCTGGAGGAGTTTACAAGAAAGTATGGGGACTCGATTGAAGTTTAGCACAACTTATCATCCTCAAACTGATGGACAATCGGAGAGAACGATCCAGACCCTTGAAGATATGTTGAGGGCTTGCATGTTGGACTTCAAAGGTTCTTAGGAGGATCATCTACACCTGGTGGAGTTTTCGTACAACAATAGCTTCCAAGCGACTATTCAGATGGCTCCGTTTGAAGCGTTGTATGGTCGTAAGTGCCGTTCACCTGTTTGTTGGGATGATGTTGGTTAACGAAGGTTACTAGGACCAGATTTGGTGGTACAGACAGTCGAGAAGGTGAATACAATCAGGAAGCACATGAAGGCAGCTCAAGACAGACAGAAAAGTTGGGCCGACACGTCAAGAAGACCTCTAGAGTTCGCCGTGGATGATTTGGTATTCCTGAAAATATCACCGACTAGAGGGGTGATTCGCTTTGGGAGTCGGGAAAAGCTTAGTCCTCGATTCGTTGGACCCTTTGAGATATTGGAGCGTGTTGGAGAGGTAGCGTACCGTTTGGCGTTACCACAGTCATTGGCAGGAGTGCACGATGTGTTTCATGTATCTCAACTACGGAGGTATGTTCGCGATGAAACTCACGTCTTGGATCATTCGGAGTTGACTGTACGGGAGGACCTAACTTTTGAGGAGCGGCCAGTTGAAATCAAGGATCGAAGAGAAAAGGTTCTCAAGAACAAGATTATCCCCCTTGTGCTAGTTTCTTGGGGTAATCGATCGCATGGAGAATCCACTTGGGAGCGAGAAGACGAGATCCGGCAGAGATTTCCTCACCTTTTCCTGTAGATAGCTATCTTGTATTCTTGGAATTTCGAGGACGAAATTCTTTTTGTAATTGGGTAAGATGTAACACCCGAGCCCGATAATACTATTTCTATTACTAGTTGAGTGTTATACATTGCTCATTTCAGTTATCCTGATTGTTTGGTGCTTATTGCTAAATTTTAACCAGTTAGGTCATTTTGGCACATAAAAATTTTAACACCTAAAATGAAATTAAAAATATCCATGTTGGCCTACTCGTCGCCACTAGTCGCGTGATAGCGTCCGCGCATCGAGATTTCATCCCGTTCGGCGAAACGGGCAAGTTTGGACGGCTACGCGCGCGTGCAAGTGTCCGACTTGGGGGCATGCATTTTAATCACAAAACAACTCTTTTTAAAATTTGGAACCCGCTTAAAATCCTATAATTTGAATTTGAAACAATTGGGCGCAACCCGGGCGCGATTTGGAAATGTTTCATTTAGCGCCGAAATGCCCATTTAATTAAATATATTTAATACTATAAAATATTTACTTTGTTACGAATTAACTAATAAATCCCTTTTTAAATCTTTTAAACATTATTTCTAACTCCCCGTACGCCTCCCAGCCAATCACGAGGGATTATATCCCTCGTGGGCCCCACCTCTCTCCGTCTCTCTCTACATCTCTCTTTATCTTTCTAATCTTATTCTCTCTCTCTCTCTAACAATCTCTCTCTATCTCCCTCCTATAATATTCTCTCTCTCTTTTATAAATCCCTCATGTTCCTTCATCTCCCCTACGAAAACCTTGCGAGAACCCTAACCCGAGCCACCACGTGCCGTCGCCGCCGATCTCCCCGCGACAACACGACCACCACCGTCTTCCTCGCCTCCTCGGCCTCGACAGCATCCTTACCTCCTCTCTTCCCTCCTTCAGAGCCTGCGACCCAACCCCGACGCTACCACCTGCACGAAGATCCCGCCGTCGCCGCCGCCTCCCATCGCCAACGACGCCAGAGACTTCCTCTCTTCACCCTCGTCCCGACCTCCTTGTCTTCCTCCTCCCCTCGCCGGACCACCACAGAACCCGAGCCCAACCCTAACACCAACCCCAGGTCGCCGGGAAACTTGCCGTCGATCCTCGCCGTCGTTGCCAGAGCCACCTCCGACCACCTCCTTCTCCCCTTGAACACCAGAGCAGGCCAGCACCCCCTCTACTCACCGCACCACCCCTTCCAGCGAACCCAGGAATTTTCCAGCCTTCGCTGCCGCCGTCGCTGCCTCGCCGGCGCCCCATCGCCGTCGAACCCGTCGTGGTTGCCCCTGGTTCTTCCCTCGAAGTACTCTGGTCCGTGTGGTCCCGCTGTTCGCTGTTTGGACTCGATCCGTGGCCTGTGCATCCGTCTTGTGTTTTCCGCCGACGTTGCATTCGTGTTTTCCGGTTTGCAAAACCGTCGAGGCAAGATCTCTTGCTACATGCTACGTTAAACTAATTAAGTGTTTGACTCATAAAACTTGCTATATTAACTAAGTATTGTTACTTGTCTCATTGGACGAAATGTGATATGCATCATAATACAGCCATCTAAATCGTACTTTGCCACCATAACTTTAATAACAACTACCTGCTAATCATTTTGCTATTTAGAGGATGATAGTCGTACACTTATATCTTCATTACCTGCTGTTATTAATATTGCGCTACACTGTGATTATTGCACCCCAAGGGTGCTCGAACCTGCTAGTATAATACAACTGCATCATATTCATGTACCATTGTGATTAAGTGAACCGTTATTGTTAATTACTTTATTCTTGCTGCTGTTCATTATTTGATTGTATACCTGTTGTGAGCACATACTCGATTGCACTACATATTGGCCTGACCCTGCTACACATGACATATATATACATACTGATTGATGTGAAAATTTGTGTGTTTGTAGTTAACCGCAATCAATAACGGTGTCGCGTGTAGCTAGACCGAGATGAGTATGGGTCGTCCTCAGGGAAACGTGGAACCTTTTACTTTTTCTTTAGATGTGTTGAGAAAGAGAGGAGGAATAAAGAATTTTATAGAATGGTTTCTAGATCTACGTTAAACAAGAATGTAAAATATAGATCTAGATTTTTTTAAAGATGTAGTTAATATAATAAGAGAGCTTGTAGGGTTCGTTAGGATTTAGTAGTTATGGACGATTAATTAAAAGTTACCCATTTTATCCATTAATAGATTTAGAACTAGAACGACGGTGATGCGTGTAGATTAGGGTTTCTGGAGGGAAAAGGAATCCCACTCTTAACCCTTATCTCGACACGGAACTCCGTTCATATCTAGCCTTTACCAAAACAATTATTAATCTAATCTCTAATCGCGGTCGGAACTAGCAAAGAATTGCTAGCGCGCCCGATTAGGATGTTAATGATTCTTTTGATAAAGTTCCTAAACTTTATAGGACTTAAAAAAGGTTTAGAGATTTTCATCATCCATTAGCCTACCCTAATCCTACGAACCCTAACAAGCGGAGAATTACTCGCGCGTGTTGGGAGAAGAAGATGAAAAGAAATCGAGGGAAAACATAATGTAAAAAAAACAATTAAATAAAATAACTACCTTTATTAATCGACATGAACAAACTACACTTTAATCCGTAGAAAATGATTATAAACTCGTGCTTCTCGATCTTTCCTAAGGAGGTAGTCGAACAGTCGATGATCAGCCTGGATGCGTGAGCCTTCTTGGACTTCGTGATCTCTTCGGCTTGATACTTTTTCCAAGATGCCCTCGGTGCCTTTTTATAGTGCAAAGCCAGAATATTATTGTTGAAACCTTGCTAAAATTTAGCAATGATTTATCTCCCAAAATCTTTCCTTCTAACCCCCTTAAATTGCGGCGGATCCGCGGCCCAAGGGTGGGTTTGGCCGCGGATCCGCGCTCAAGGGTGGGGATCATTTGATGATTTTTCTTGTGCTTTCATCTGGTGACATTTGGCAATCCTAGGCATCTTCAGAATCTGAAAATCTTTTCTCGGTTGCTTCCAGACTTGGTCTCCAAGTTTTGCTTCTTAATTTGGCAAGATTTCTTCAACAAATTGATTAGTTTGATAAATTCTGCATAACAACTTGGAAAATTCTGCACAATAATCTCAAATAATATTTAGTAGACTTAGTCCTACTAGGATTTGGTCAATAGATTTATTTGCATACATTTTCCTACCAAATGATAATTAAAATATATTAACACATGGAAAATAATGTTTTTACACATAAACCCTCATATGTATAATATATTATAATAAAGTCCTTTTTTAATATAAAAATGGTAGGAAAAATGTACTACAAATGTGCAGTTTTATCGACTGAACAAATACCCCCAAACTTATCTTTGATCGTCCCGAGCAAACTAGTTTATTTAAGAGGAGAAAAAGAAAGGAGAAAACTAAGCACACTTTCGTAGGCAGACACGATTGCACTGAGCACGTGCAACAAGCCGTTAAACCTCTAGGTGTCCCTAGTAGGAGGAGTGTTGTCTCCTGAGGGTTTTCAGCGGATTACACCCACAAAATCCTATAACAAAAGAAAGATGGTGAGATTTACATATAAAGATAAGAACCATAAAAGAAATACTTTGAAAATTTAGAGTTTCCAACTACACTAGCTTTTCAGTTGTCATGAGCCCTATCTTAATAGTCATGAAAAAATGTTAGAAATGACATCATCCCTCAATAAAACATCGTCTTTATTCTTCATTCCTCTCTTTCTTCCAAACATTGATCATATAACCCCACGTGTGTGTAAAGAACATCCCTACACTCGGAGAATTCAATTCAAGCTATCATACTCTTGTCCATCTACCTCAGTACTTTTTAATTTAATGAATATTTTGCTCACACATTTTCATGCGACCGTTAATACTTCTTGAGGTACTAACCGACCGATTACTCAAGTGCTTGCTGATTTGGTGATAGTATTTTCCTCGTCTTGCACCACCTAAGGCTTAGCAGTGACTCCCAGACCAGTTGGCCTTAGGGCACTAGGTGAAGAGGCACCCTCGCTATATTTTTTTATTGCTGCCTTGGCAATAACAAAACCAGTGTTAATTTTTTTTCTTTTCACCATTTTTATATTTTCTTCATTTTTTTTTTCATTTCCTTCATACTTTGGCTTTTAGACAAGAGCATTTCAAGGTATCCTCTACTATCCCGAGTTTCAAGACGTGTGTAAGTGCATATAGTAGGGTATCAACATTCAAATGTATGGCTTCCAGAATAGAAACTATTTTTCAGACTTATTTTTATCCTCAGATTAGTGACTTCCTTCATCTTACTAACCCTTGGGACAACAGCTCATAACTACTTATTACCAGTTCGTTTAAGAAAACTTCTAATTTTCTTGGTTTTCTTAAACTATTCCTATCTTTTAGATGTAATTTTTCACTTTCTAATCTTTTGTTATAATTTTTTTTTTAATTTTTGAAAATGTTGTGCTTATGCAAAGTATGATGCAAATTGATGTGTAAATAAGCACAAACCTCCCCCAAACCTGTTTACAGCAGTGTCCTCACTGATGTCATCCGTTAAGCTCAAAAAACCTGTAGACTCGGGAGGAAATTATTAATGGGGGCAAGAATATATGAAAGTGAAAATCCTCCCCCAAACTTATTTTAGGCTCAAAATTTTTGTAAAAATCATTTTCTTTCAAGAGCCAAAATATACCACCACTCCCCCAAACTTGAGTTAAACAATTTTAATCTTTTAAAATCACATGAGGGGGTCAAGGTTTTTGGTCAATGCCAAGCTTTGCAAAGACCGAAGGTCAACACCAACCATTCAAAAATTTTATCAATGAAGCACCAAGGTTGGTGGAAGAACATGTCACCTATTGACGTGAAGAAGTGGGGAGGTGACAAGAGGTGTATTGGAAAAGGATTGCGTCTCAATTTGGAGAGACGACACAGTGATAGTAATGATGGACTACTCGCATTATCATGATTGTCCAAAAGAGGGGGTGGAGGTCCAATTTCTTCATCTTGGAGTTGATTCATCTCAACACCCGTGTCTTGTAAAAATGCGAGTTCATCAGCGAAAATTTCCTCAAAGCTTTCATCGATACCCCGAAGAATAATGTCATCAGAAAAAATGGGTTGATCGTCCGACTCTATAAAAGGTTCCTCATCAGTGTTAGATGTTGACCCGGACAACTCGGTGGAAGAGTCCGTGTCAAGCAACAACATATGAAAAAAGTCAGTATCATGAGGTTGATCAAATTCGCTGCTGTCGACATCCATTAATTCGACAGAACACACATGAGCATAGGGTTTGGAGGGTTCACTTCCCAACTTGTAAATGTTAAGCTCAATTGACTTCTTTCCAAAGGATAGGGTCATAGAGCCATTTCTACAATTGATTACTGCGTTGTAAGTGGCCAAAAAGGGTCGACCGAGTATCACCGGGATGTGATTGCGTGGGTTTGCTACAGGTTGTGTATCTATAACGATAAAGTCCACAGGGAATATGAATTCCCCGACTTTGATTAACACATCCTCTAGCTCACCCCTTGGTTGGGTGATAGATCGATCGGCCATTTGAAGAGTGCAATGCGCTGGTTTTAACTCTCCGATCCCTAATTGCTCATAAACCGAATACGGAAGCAAGTTAACACTAGCACCTAGATCGAGTAGAGCACGATTAATATTTTTACCCCCAACAGAAATTGAAATTGTAGGACTTCCGGGATCCTTTCGTTTCTTGGGAAGTTGTTGTGTAAAAGCAGTGCTCACATTACTCGCAAGGAAAACTTTTTTAGGTACTTGAACTTTTCTCTTCCTAGTGCACAAGTCCTTTAAGATTTTTGCATATGACGGAACTTGTTGAATAGCATCTAGGAGAGGAATGTTTATGTTAACTTGCTTAAAAATTTCCACAATCTTCTCCATTTGTGGACTTGGTCTGTTGCCCCTTAACCTGTTTGGATAAGGCGCTTGATCAATAAGTTTTGGGTCCAACTTTGGAGAGGATTGTGGGGACGGATTCGATCCCAAAACTGGAGTGGGAATCGACTTAGATAGATTTGGTGAAATGGACGAAGGGTTCGAGCCTTGGGGAAAACGGAGAATAGGCTCGGGTGAAGGTGGGAGACTAGACGAATTAGGGGAAGAAGAAGAAGAAGGGGTATCATTGGTGTCGCTATCATCACACTGCTCACCCACTCGGTTATTCAGCACTTTTCCCAATCTCAACGTGGTAACAGCACTCACATTATAACTTTGTGAGTGGCCAGGATTGGGTATGGGTTGAGATGGGAGTTTCCCTTTCTCTCTCGCACTCATTGCGGCGTTTAACTGTGCGATTTGGTTTTCTATTGATTTGATACTCTCACCATGGGAGGAGGAGTTTTTCGTTAGGGCATCAATAGAAGACCTCATCTCAGCCGAATTTTGCATGGATTGTTTCATGAACATATCCAAAGTTTGTGCAAGTGAGTTGTCAATACCGGCCACTTGTGGTGTAGAAATGTTGGCCGGATTTTGGAAATTCTGTGACTGAAAGGGGGGCTGATTCTGTGGTTGTGGTTGCTGTGGAGGAGGTCTTTGATAATTGCTTTGTTGGTTTTGATTCCAAGCAAAGTTAGGATGATTCTTCCATCCTTGATTGTACGTGGAAGAATAAGGGTCGTTTCTAGGTCGCTGCTGAAAAGCAGCATTAGCTTGAAACGATGCATTCATAGGACATTCTTCCGTTAAGTGTGAAGGATCCGAACAGCAACCACAGACGGTCTTAGGAAGCGTGACCTGATTTAAGGAGAAAGATGAGAACTTGTTTTCAATAGCGTCGAGTTTCTTTTGTATCGCTGCCATTTCGGCTTTTACTGCGATGGAAACGTCGAGCTGGTGAATACCTCCCTTAGTTGAAAGTGGTCTTACGCTTTCCCACTGCAACGTGTGTTCAGCAAGGTCTTCCAAATATTTCCATGCTTCACCGTCATCTTTAGACATGAAATTGCATTGACATATTGTTTCAAGCATCTGCTTTGTCGCTGGATTAATGCCCTCATATATAATCCGACATAAATCCCATCTTTGTATTCCGTGATGGGGGCATTGGACAAGCAGATCTTTGAAACGTTCAAAGCACTTCCAAAATGGTTCATTGGGAAGCTGGGTGAACTGGTTGATCTCGCTCCTAATATATGCAGTCTTATGATTTGGGTAAAACTTCTTAAGAAATGCTACAACAAATTCATCCCAATTAGTGATAGAGTGTGCGGCAGTATTGTAAAGCCATTTTTCTGCCAAGTCGCACAGTGTGAATGGGAGAAGACGTAAGCGCATAGCATCTAAGGTCAATTGTGAAGTACCCATCATTGCGCATACGTTTTCGAATTTGGTGATGAAAACGTACGCGTCTTCCGACTCAAGCCCGTGAAATTTGGGCAGCAGATTGATGTAGTGGGGTTTAATTTCGAAATTATCCCCGTTAGGTGGTGGAAGAGATAGACAAGTAGGAAGAGGACCACGAATAGGATAGCATCTCTCTTGGAGAGAGATGCGCGGTGGATTCTGCTCACCTACGGGCGGTGGCAGCGTGGTGTTATAATTAGATGGAGTGCCATCCATCACGGTCGATGTGGTGTGTGGTGGGGGAAAAGAAGATGAAGAAGTACCGACTTCGGCGTCGATAGCAGGAACGCGGACAAGACGGGCACTAGGATCCCGTGTCCAGCCGAGCATGCACTAAGCGGGTTTAGTGCAAGTGGCAGCGTGTGTGTGATTTTTAAAAATTGGCTTGTTTTGAAAAAGTGGGACTCAAGACAAATCTCCCTAAGAGGCACAAGCAACCCTAGAACTAAGGTCACCTAGGTCCAGTCTCTAGACCGCTCCTAGACTTCCGAAGGACAAGCCGCAGGATAAATCCTCTACCGCCTCCGTACTACCCTTGTAGCGAGGTAAGTGACAGGTAAGTGGGAAGGAACCACCACAACAGTGGGCCTAATTAAAAACCACTAGCCTTTGTCACACTTGCCTAGGCACTACAAAAGTAATGCGGATAAACGATAGATTACCCACGACCTTCCTCTGTCCTTATTGAGCGCGACAGTCCTTAGAGTCTGGTCTAGATATTTTTTAAATTAATGAAGGGTTGATCTATATGCTCGGTTTGTGATTTGTGGGGCTTAGGAAGGGTGATGAAATCCCCACCTAATCTTGATTTGGTCTTTGCCCCTTAAAGTCCGTATTAAATATGCAAAACAAAACCAATCACAAAACTTTTGCAAAAAGATTTTTGAGCGGCGCAATTTTGCAAAGAATCCTGCAGAAAATAGATTTTATTGGATTTGAGAGGAGATAGAAGGAGTTGAGAATCTTACCAGAGAGTTCTGTAGCCTTAATCCCTCCAAGCAGCCGCGTTTCCGCCGTAGGAAACACCTTAGTGCCGCGGTTCCGCCGTGAGGTGGAGAGATCAGTTGATGAATTTTTTTTTTTGGTGATCTCCTTTGCTCCTCTGGATCTCTAAAAATCTCTCTGTTTCCTGTTTTCCACAATTCTGTGATTCCAGATCTCCTTGCAAAAATCCACGCACAAATCGTTAAATATGCAGTTTGCAGTTTTGTTTTAATAATGATATGGCTCGTCTAAGAATTCAACACAAATAGTAAAAATAAAAAATTACGCACGTATCCCCGGCAACGGCGCCATTTGATTGATGTGAAAATTTTTGTGTTTGTAGTTAACCGCAATCAATAACGGTGTCGCGTGTAACTAGACCGAGATGAGTACGGATCGTCCTCAGGGAAACGTGGAACCTTTTACTTTTTCTTTAGATGTGTTGAGAAAGAGAGGAGGAATAAAGAATTTTATAGAATGGTTTCTAGATCTACGTTAAACAAGAATGTAAAATATAGATCTAGATTTTTTTAATGATGTAGTTAATATAATAAGAGGGCTTGTAGGGTTCGTTAGGATTTAGTAGTTATGGACGATTAATTAAAAGTTACCCTTTTTATCCATTAATAGATTTAGAACTAGAACGACGGTGATGCGTGTTGATTAGGGTTTCTGGAGGGAAAAGGAATCCCACTCTTAACCCTTATCTCGACACGGAACTCCGTTCATATCTAGCCTTTACCAAAACAATCATTAATCTAATCTCTAATCGCGGTCGGAACTAGCAAAGAATTGCTAGCGCGCCCGATTAGGATGTTAATGATTCTTTTGATAAAGTTCCTAAACTTTATAGGACTTAAAAAAGGTTTAGAGATGTTCATCATCCATTAGCCTACCCTAATCCTACGAACCCTAACAAGCGGAGAATTACTCGCGCATGTTGGGAGAAGAAGATGAAAAGAAATCGAGGGAAAACATAATGTAAAAAAAACAATTAAATAAAATAACTACCTTTATTAATCGACATGAACAAACTACACTTTAATCCGTAGAAAATGATTACAAACTAGTGCTTCTCGATCTTTCCTAAGGAGGTAGTCGAACAGTCGATGATCAGCCTGGATGCGTGAGCCTTCTTGGACTTCGTGATCTCTTCGGCTTGATACTTTTTCCAAGAGGCCCTCGGTGCCTTTTTATAGTGCAAAGCCAGAATATTATTGTTGAAAACTTGCTAAAATTTAGCAATGATTTATCTCCCAAAATCTTTCCTTCTAACCCCCTTAAATTGCGGCGGATCCGCGGCCCAAGGGTGGGTTTGGCCGCGGATCCGCGCTCAAGGGTGGGGATCATTTGATGATTTTTCTTGTGCTTTCATCTAGTGACATTTGGCAATCCTAGGCATCTTCAGAATCTGAAAATCTTTTCTCGGTTGCTTCCAGACTTGGTCTCCAAGTTTTGCTTCTTAATTTGGCAAGATTTCTTCAACAAATTGATTTGTTTGATAAATTCTGCATAACAACTTGGAAAATTCTGCACAATAATCTCAAATAATATTTAGTAGACTTATTCCTACTAGGATTTGGTCAATAGATTTATTTGCATACATTTTCCTACCAAATGATAATTAAAATATATTAACACATGGAAAATAATGTTTTTACACATAAACCCTCATATGTATAATATATTATAATAAAGTCCTTTTTTAATATAAAAATGGTAGGAAAAATGTACTACAAATGTGCAGTTTTATCGACTGAACACATACCGACTCAACCTGTTGTACCACGACCTGACTGATTACCTGATCTCATGCCTAATGCCAACAAACCTGACTTGGGGTCCTCATGGACCATTCCTGTTGTCTATCCAGACAAACCTGACATGTTACCTTATCCTGTGTTGGCATTAGTCCTTGATTACTGAATACCTGACCTGACATACATAACTTGGGGGTATGGGGAAATCAAAGGTGAAACCGACTTGTAACTCAACAGTTCGATACCTGTTCTGATCAGTCTTACGGGCTTGGCCAGCCCCGGAGTGATGATGCTGACATCACTCGCCCATCCTGCTACCTATTACTGCCTAGCGGCACGTCTCGGATTCAGCCCCGAGAATCTTGACCGTGGTCCCGGGCATGCACGGGATACTATTGAGTTACATCGACGAGTCACCAATTGATTTCAAGGACTTTAGAGTAAAAACCTGATAGAACAGTTTAGTTACCACTGCATATTACCCTGCACTGTTATTTCATAGTACTGCTTCATTCATGTTCATCCCTGCATTGCTTATTACCATGTTCATATTATATTATTGGTTGACATGACGCGCTGACGTCTGGGTTTTGCATGGCCCAGATTCCTTACCACTGTCGATGACCCAGCAGGAGTACTTCAGCCAGCAGGCTGATCTGTGAGTTCCTTAGTGATTAGTTCATTTATTTCATTTCATTTCCAGATGTGAGCCCGCATTATGGGACGTACTGTTTATTTATTGTATTGGATCATTTGCTTCCGCACTTATTGTTTATTGACTCTTGTTACTATGGATTTGGACATGTGTTAGATCAGTTTATTATCTTGTTCTTGATATCTCTACAACCGTAATGTGACTGTGGATGGATACTTCCTACCTACAGGTAGCATGGTTGGCTATGTTACGTGCCCAATCTTGCGTACTCTGGGAAGCGGGGCGTGACACGTGGTAAGGTGGAAATCAAAGCACAGTGGGAATCACACAAGACTCTATGACGATCTCGGGTCTACAGACTAACCTGTACCAGTGTCACCAGAGAACTGCCATCTGACGTAAGGTATAATACCATCTGGGAGTTCTCAGCGAGTCCGTCCAGTGTACCCAGTCTCCACTGAGCACCCGTATATCATCTCTGGTGTCAAACACCAATGGATATGGGATCATCCATCGCCCATCTGTATGGGTCGAGAAGGTATACGCTAGTCTACTCTAGTATATCGATGCCCCGTCTCGATACACCCACGACTAGGGACCTTGAAGGATGTACTTATGGACTACCATGTCCCCACTAGTATGATCCGCATCATAGTCCAGGTAGTCAAGCACACATCCTAAGGGCTTTACCAACATGTAACAGAGAGACAAACAGTATACACGTTAAGGTAAAGAGTAGCCAGATAGCGTACTATCATGTCGAGCAAGGAAGTCCTCCCTATATATGTCCCAGCATCCACTACAATATACATCCTATGTATAGTAATGGCCTCTAGGGCATACATATAACTAACACTTCATACATCAGCAGGAATCAATCCCAAGAGTTCACTAACTCTTTCTCTATTTTCTATAAACAGAGCTATGGTCATCTTGTCTTTGTGACATGACCGACATGTTTCACAAGATGTAAATTCAAACTAATTTAAATATGAATCTTTATGTAACTTCAGCTAGTCGGGTCGCATTGATATGACCTAGTCTACAATGCCTCAAGAAGGATTCGTTCATTTCTGAACTTTTCCTCTTGTGTGTGTTTTGTACGTTACGAACTATGGTGTGATTTAGAACGTCTATGCTTATAGATAACGTGCCTGAACCGATCAACTCTTGATATAGGAAATGTTCAAAACATTATCCAACAATACAAAATTATATCCTTCTTTACTAATAAAGAGACTGATGTGGTTTTGTATATCAGGTTCGGTATTTAATAACATTCGTTAAGAATCAATGTATTCTGATAATACAAGGTGATAACTACCAACAGACTTGGCTGCAACACTTGCACCGTTTCTATCTCATGAAACTTATCACCCGTTCTGTAGCCCATGTAACAGATTACAAATGCCGGATCCTGATCCGGTATCTCATACCCAAGGAGTAAAGAATACTGAGAAACAGTTCTCTGTAATGAACACACCCGAAGAAGATGCATCAGCATGCACTTTCTTCGTTTGGGTGGCATGGGAATTCTGGTAATCCCCAATTTCCTGCTCTGTCTTATAACAATTATAAGTTGGAGCGGGACCAACGTTCCCTAGTGTAGTATAATAAGCGGGTTCGGTCAATCTATCCGTATTATTATCTTTATTAAGGCGTGACATGGTCTCTACCTGGAGAGAGAGAGACGAAAACACCAGCGTATGCTCTTGCAAGATTAGATTGGTTATTAATTTATCTAATCAGGATGGCTCCTACTGTTATAGTCAAATCTTCCTTCAAAACCTAAAAGGAAAGACTAGCCGGGATTAATTACACTCTACAAGTTCGCCAATCTTTCAGCCAGGCTAGTGCCGGTACTTTGAAGGAGGTTCCCCGTACTTTCGCACGGACCTAATTAAAATAAACCTCGTTTTCCCATGGGCATAATCCCGTTAACACCTTTCTAGACACCTATATATTATTTATTGTAACAAAATAAAATAAGACAATTAACATATATCGCATATATATCAATGTATTACCCGAGTGAGAAAAAGTTTTTGTGAGCTAATATTAGTTAATGTAATTTAATATATCATATATATTATTATACATTAAATTATCGAATCAACACTTGATCCGACAATCCGGCTATATCGCATATAACCGACTAATATCTTATTTACCGATTCATCGAATCAACACTTGATCCGATGACCAGGCTGATATCAAATATCGCGAGAACAGAATACGGTATCTCATATCGCATTATCGTCGGTCCTGCACATATCACATATGTTCCACTACACCATTTTTCTTGAGTCAAGAAACATCTGTGTAGGACTCTAAAGAATCGTCAATACGCCGGCAGTAGGTGATGATCATATCAAACATCCACAAGATGCAAGCGGACAGCAAAATGTAACAGCCACCCGGGTATTGAGCGCTCAGAAGATCAATAAGCATGCCTGTACATTCTCCTGTGAATCCAATCAGTAACACTCCCGTACAGTCCGGTCTCATCGTCTGATATGTTGCATATCTCGCCTAGTGGTGGTAAACGTTAGACCCCCAGTAGCTTGATAAGTCGTGTCAATATGAGGTCTATAACAGTTCGAGAAACTACTGGTAACACTTAACAGTAAATTTCAGCAACCCTGGCAATGTATTTCCAGTTATAGCCAATCGAACATAGTGCAACATCAACTCCCTATACCGGGAGAGACGAGTCCCCTCCTATCGCTCATTACCTTAATGTGATTCGGGACTGTACCCAAAAGAAACCTTTTTGCACGCCCTCTTGGACGTGGTATGATGGAAATCAAAGCACAGTGGGAATCACACAAGACTATATGACGATCTCGGGTCAACAGAGTACTCTGTACCAGTGTCACCGGAGAACTGCCATCTGACGTGAGGTATAATACCATCTGGGAGTTCTCGGCGAGTCCGTCCAGTGTATCCAGTCTCTACTGAGCACCCATACACCATCCTTGATGTCAAACACCGATGGATATGGGATCATCCATCGCCCATCATATGGGTCAAGATGCGTATACGCTAGTCTACTCTGGTGTATCGATGCCCTGTCTCGATACTCCCTCGACTAGGAACAGTTATAGGATGTACTCGTCGACTACCGTGGCCCCACTAGTATGTTCTCATCATAGTCCCAGGAGTCGAGTACATATCCTATGGGCTTTGTCAACATGTAACATAGAGACAATCAGAGTACATGTTAAGATAAAGTACAACCAGATAGCGTACTATCATGTCGAGCAAGAAAGTCCTCCCTATATATGTCCTAGCATCCACTATAATATACATCATATGTACAGTAATGGCCTCTAGGGTATACATATAACTAACACTCAGTGGAGACTAGGTACACTGGACGGACTCGCCGAGAACTCCCAGATGGTATTATACCTCACATCAGATGGCAGTTCTCCGGTGACACTGGTATAGGTTAGTCTATAGACCCGAGATCGTCATAGAGACTTGTGTGATTCCCACTGTGCTTTGATTTCCATCATACCATGTCCAAGAGAGCATGCAAAAAGGTGGCTTTTGGTTACAGTCCCGAATAACATGGAGGCAATGAGCGATTGGAGGGGATTCGTCTCTCCCGGTATAGGGAGTTGATGTTGTGCTGTGTTCGATTGGCTATAACTGGAAATCCCTGGCCAAGATTGCTGAGATTTACTAGTAAGTGTTATCAGTAGTTTCTCGAACTGTTATAGACCTCATATCGACACGACATATCAAGTTACTGGGGTCTGACGTTTACCACCCCTAGGCGAGATATGGAACATATCAGACGAAGAGTCCAGACTGTACGGGAGTGTTTCTGACTGGATTCACAGGAGAATGTACAGGCTTTCTTGTTGATCTTCTGAGCGCTCAATACCTGGGTGGCTGTTATGTTTAGCTGACCGCTTGCAGCTTGTGGGTGTTTGATATGATCATCACCTACTGCCGGCGTATTGACGATTCTTTAGAGTTCTACACAGAGGTTTCTTGGCTCAGGGAAAACGGAGTAGGAGCACATATGTATTATGTACGGGACCGAGAACTATACGTGTATGTGATACCGAACTAGATTCTCACGATATGAGATATCGTCCGGGTATATGTGATATAGCCGGGTCATCGGATCAAGTGTTGATTCGATGAACTGATACAAATTATATTAGTCGGTTATTTGTGAGATAGCCGGATTATCGGATCAAGTGTTGATTCGATAATTTAATGTATAATTATATATTTGATATATTAAATTACATTAATTGATATAAGCTCACTAAAAGATTCTTTTTCTCACTCGGGTAATACATTGATATATATGCGATATATGTTAATTGTATTATTTTATTTTGTTACAAATATATATTATATATGTGATATATAATATTGTCACGCGATATTATTACTAATGCAACATGTTTAGTGGAGATTAAACAAGGTGAGGGTTTGATTTGGGTTAGTTCTTTCTTGATGCTTCTAGAAGGTTTTACTTTGTTTCTAGCAAAGATATTATGTTTGATATTTTTGCTTCATATTTCAAACCCAACCCAAACCCTTCACCCTAGGTTAAGTCTCTACAATGGTTAGCCTCTTCATATTCAACCATGGTTGCATTATTAATCATTATGATATTTTTCATTATTCTTCACAAAAGGTTTCCATTCTTCTTCTTCTTCCTTGAGATTTGAGAAAGCTTTCTGGGTTTTCTTTATGTGATGATTTAGAGTGAGAAATAGAAAACAAATGAGAGCTAAAATCCTATTTCATCATCCTAATATATCCTATCCATTTAGATTAGGGTGTTCACGTCATTTGTGAGTGAGAGCTTGTGTTAAAGAAACTTCAAGGTAGATCATCTTTGTTATCGATGATCGGAAGCAAGTTTGCATCATTCTCTACGTGGAGCCTCTCTAGGGTCCGGGTACATGATGATCGCAGCGAAGGGACCTCAACACGGAGCTTATGAAGCGAAGGACCGGACTACAAAGGTTGTAATCCGAAACTCTTAGATGTTAAAGTGTTTAACGTGCTTTGTTTCGCCTAATCTCTAGTTTAAAGAACTTGTTTATGGTTGTTTCGCACGGCTAAATTTTAAATCGGGCATGGTTGATGCCTTGTAGAACCTTATTAGAGTGCCTAGTAACCCAACACGGTCTCACAAGCCATTGGTGTCAGTTGGATCTGTTGGAGATAGTGCCCTCAGAGTCAATTATTGGATCACAGGCACGTGATTGCAATGATTGACGGAAGACCTATCCCAGGAGGACAGTCTTACTCAAGATGATAGTATGCTATCTGGTTTATCTTTATCATCGTGTACTTCTTTAGGTGACTTTATAGGTCGCTATTACACGCTGGTAGAGCCCCTAGGATTCTTGCTTGACTGCCAGCAGTACGAGGGAGATCATATACGTGGGAGCTGGTAGTGTATAAGCACATCCTTAAAAGGTCCTTAGTCGTGGGAGTTTCGAGACAGGGCATCGATTCTCTAGAGTAGACTAGTGTATACAGTCGAGACCCCGACGAGGGGCGGTGGCCGGTCTCACAAGTCACTGGTGTCAGTTGGTTCACCTAAGATGTATACAGGTGCTCATTGGGTTATGAGTACACCGGACAGGACTCGCCGGGAACCTGCTAGTTAGGATTATACCAGATGTCAGATAGCAGTTCCCTGGTGACATGTGTACAGGTTAGTTCATCGACCTGAGGATCTTCATTTGTCTCGTGTGAGTTCCCACTGTACTTTGATTACTACCTACCACGCTCAAAGGAGACGGGCAAACAGGTTTTTGTTGGGTACAGTCCCGAGCCACATGGAGGCAGTGAGCGGATCTTCAAGGGTTCGTCTCTCCCGGTATTGAGGGTGAGGTCGCGCTGTGTCTAGGAGAGCCATTACACGAAGTCCTTGGCCAAGGCAGGAGATTTACTGGTAGGTATTCCAGTACTCTCTCAGGGTGTTCTGGGCTACACTCCGACACGACTTGTACCCGCCTTTTACCAACCCCCTAGGCCCGCCATGCGATGCGCATAGACGAATGGACCAGACTGTATGGATATTGTCACTGACAGGCTCAGTAGGGTGTCAAGATGAGCTCGCTCATCGACGACCCTTTTGGTCAATAGCTGGTAGCCCGTTACGTATGGCTAATACCTCTGACGTGCTAGTGGTTAAATCTGCAGCCACAGTATTGACGAGCCTTTAGAATCCCCCACAGACAGTTGCTCAAGTTTTGGGCGAAACGCTGTAGAGGCCGTATGGAGATAAGGCAGGGTTCGATCAGATACGTGCGGTATTGCACGGATCGTGATCGGACGGATGATACTAGCGGGCTTTGGTTTAAGCCGGATCCTAGTATTGTACTGTGTAGATTTGTCTCATTGCATTTGTATTCGGTCGGAATACCAATGCGGGTATGTATATACAGTAGCGGGGTTTTCCTATAATTTATTACGGGATCAGTTTTCTGAAGTTGCCAGTTTGCTTTCCGTTTCGGCCATTTTCCTTTGTATCTTTCATTGGCTGAAGATTGGTGGAGGACGGCTTATTTGCATTTGTGCAAATAAGCAATTTGGAGGGTTGTCCTTGCATATTGTAGTGTCATGATGGTTGCACCATCTCTTGACTTTCTTGACTCCATGATTGCTTGACTTTGGATGTGATGATGGTTGATTAGGAGTGAGGGTTTGTTATGTGATGATTATTTCTCATGATAACCTTTTTCTCTCTCTTTGATTATTGGCTCACTCTCCTCTCATTCTCTCCTATTACATGGCCGGCCAAGCCAAGGAGGTGCTGCCCATATTTTGTGGTGGGATTTTTGGTCTTTTGGCTTCACAAAAAATCCCAAAGTTTCATCTCCAAAAAGGTTTAGTTCGTTTCCTCCACCAAAGGCAACTTCCTCAAACCCCAAATGAGACATAGAGCACTACACGTATTCTACAGCAATTCTTGGGCACGTCGAATCGCCAACTTCGTGCCCGAGTTGCCTCGGTCCAGAGGTGGGAGCCCGTAAAAGAAGCCGGCGACGTGGTGCCCTTCCGGCGAGGAGGTAGAGACCGGATATTCCGCGGGAGATCGGGAAGACGACGAGAAGACCGAAGGACACGGATCGCTCGGTATATCTCTCTACCCCGTTCTCCAGTTAGCTAGAATTAGTTTAATGGCCCGATCCGGGAATTTTGTGCGCGGTAGTGCCGGTTCAAAGTTTAAAGTAAATTATCTCTTCCGCATTTTGGCCTCGAAAAGACGGCCGGGGCGCCGCCGTGCACTTACACTGGTATCAGAGCCACGCCATTAACCTATTCTAGCTTGCACTATTATGTTTAAAGCTTCGATCGAACAAATATTCCAAAACCGTATTTTTCATGTGCATCAGTTTCTGTCGAATTTTTTTTGGCTCCAAAATTTTTTCAGGTTATTGCAGATTGATGTGCAGGGAATTCTAAGCCTTCTGTAAAAATTTGGTCTCGTGATCTCACTACCCCACCGCGGAACCACGGCCAAACCCATGCTTGGGCCGCGGTTCCGCCTCGACTTTCACTGTTCAGTGTACCAAAATTTTACAGAATGCTCCTGAGTTGAAAATGTGGTTTTTGGAATGTTCTTTTTGGGCCCGGAATTTCATTAAGTGCTACGGTAGTGCTAGGGGGCCCACTTAGGAAAATTTGATCGATCGAAAATTTTAAACACATTAGTTCACAGTATTTACATTATATCTGCGACCGTGAATGTCACTTGATCGGTAAATCCTGTCTAACTGCTATAGCCCGGTTAGACGGATTTGCGAACGTGACATTCACGTTGATGTTTTGTGTTATGCTGTGATGTTGCGGATTGGTCATGGGGGATAGCCTGGATGCAATGGTAGTACAGTTTTTGTTGTATTATGTACATTTGATATTGCGGGGCGAGTGTCCGACATGTGGACTGCCGTCACTGCCTGTTTGTATATTATTCTTTTGGGGCACGACCAGGTTGAGATTGATGTACCCGTTGTATCTATATTTTACTTTCTGTACTAGGATTACCCCAAGGTGGGGTGCACGGATAGCCGGGTTCTAAAGGGCAACGGGCCCGCATCTCATGGCATTGAGACGGAGGGGGCCTCACTCTAGAATTGGCAGGCTATTCGCCGCACTCGTAGGGGGTACAGGTGTTGCGCCACGGCAGCGCCCCGGCCTTCTATCCGAGGCCAAAATGCGGAATCAAAAATTTTCCTTACTTGGAAACTGGCGCTACCGCGGACAATAAAACCCGGATCGTTAACCATTAACCTATACTAGCAAACAAGAGATGGGAAGAGAAGTATACCGAATGATCCGAGTCCTCCGGTCTTCTCCTCGCCGTCCCGATCTCCTGCGGAAACTCCGGTCGTCGCCTCCTCGCCGGAAGGGCACCACATCGCCTGTATCTTTTACGGGCTCCCACCTCAATACCGAGGCAACTCGGGCGCGAAGTAGGCTAGCCGACGCGTCCAAGATTTGCTGTAGAATGTGTAGGGTTGAAGCTATGTCTCATTTGGGGTTTTGTTGCCTTTGAAGATGATGGAGGAATCAAGATAAGAAAAATGGTGCTTGCATTTTTCTAGCATGAAAATGAGATCAAGAATGCCACACTCTCAAGAATGAAACTCTCATCTCTTTTTCTTCTCTCCAAAATGAAAAACCTTCTCTCCTTAGAATGGTGGAGGAAAGAATACATAAGCAAGAGGGAGGTGAGTGTAGGAAAAGAGAGAGGGTGACCATATCCAAACATCATCATCACAATCTCACATCAAAACACAAATCAATCCTAATCACCTTTTACAAGAAATGATGATAGAAAAGAAAGGAATAAAAAGATGCTTTCATAATCAAACCATTTGCATGAAAACCCTCCACAATGTGTTATTTGAAAACTTGCAAATAACACCCTCCATCAAAAGGTTCGGCCGGGAAAGAACAAAGGAAAACCGGCCGGAACGGAATGCAAACTGGCAACTCCAGAAAACTGGTCCCGTAATAAATTACAGGAAAACCCCGATACTGTGCATACACACCCGCATCTGTATTCCTACCGGATACAAATGCAAAGAGACAAAATCTACACTGTACTATACTAGGATCCGGCTTAAACCAAAGCCGGCTAGTAATATCCGTTCGATCCTGATCCGTGCAATACCGCACGTATCTGATCGAACCCTGCCATATATCCATACGGCCACTAGTACAAACCGTCCGATCCTGATCCGTGCAATACCGCACGTATCTGATCAGACCCTGCCATATCTCCATACGGCCTCTACAGCGTTTCGCCCGAAAGCTTGAGTAACTGTAAGTGTGGTGGACTCTAAAGACTCGTCAATACTATGGCTATGGATTTAACCACTAGCACGTCAGAGGTATTAGCCAATACGTGACGGGCCACCAGCTATTGACCAAAAGGGACGTCGATGAGCGAACTCATCCTGACACCCTACTGAGCCTATCAGTGACAATATCCGTACAGTCCGGTCCGTTCGTTTATGAGTATCGCATGGCGGGCCTAAGGGGTTGGTAAAAGTCAGACCCCTAAAAGCGGTACAAGTCGTGTCGGAGCGTAGCCCAGAACGCCCTGAGATACTACTGGAATACCTACAAGTAAATCTCCTGCCTCGGCCGAGGGCTTTGCGTTATGGCTCTCCTAGACACAGCGCGACCTCACCCCCAATACCGGGAGAGACGAACCCCTGAAGATCCGCTCACTGCCTCCATGTGGCTCGGGACTGTACCCAACTAAAACCTGTTTGCACGACTCCTTTGAGCCGTGGTAGGGTAGTAATCAAAGCACAGTGGGAACTCACACGAGACAAATGACGATCTCAGGTCGATGAACTAACCTGTACACATGTCACCTGGGAACTACTATCTGACGTCTGGTATAATCCCAACTAGCAGGTTCCCGGCGAGTCCTGTCCGGTGTACTCATAACCCAATGAGCACCTGTATACATCTTAGGTGAACCAACTGACACCAGTGGCTTGTGAGACCGGCCACCGCCCCTCGTCGGGGTCTCGACTGTATACACTAGTCTACTAATGGAGTATCGATGCCCAGTCTCGAAACTCCCACGACTAGGGACTATTTAAGGATGTGCTTATAGACCCCAGCTAACACGTATATGATCGCCATCATACTGCTGGTCGTCAAGCAAGAATCCTAGGGGCTCTATCAACGTGTAATAGCGACCTGTAAGGTCACCTGAAACAGTACACGATGATAAAGGTAAACCAGATACCATACTATCATCTCGAGTAAGACTGTTCTACCGGGATAGGTCCTCCCTCAATCATTGCAATCACGTGCCTGTGATCCAATAATTAACTCTGAGGGCACTATCTTCAACAATCTCCCACTTGCACTCAAGGCTAATTATTGCGATGTCGCATACTCACAGTCCGTGTGATACCGAACACCCAACTCCTTTACTAGTCAGTCGCACAAAGCCTGTTTGCGAAACTATTGCGTTCGAGGAAAAGCCTCAGTGAGTGGATCCGCCTAGAAGTTTCTTTCTATGTCTCTCTATATCTCAAGTTCGCAGAGAAGACCATCTCCCGAAATGAGCAATACCTGTCTTGGAATGTCTGGATGTCTGATGGGACCTAGTTCATAAATGAACTCCAAATCCAAACTTCTTAGACTGTATCGTCAACTGAACTTAATCAGTATCCTGCGCCATGCCTCCCTCAGTATCTGCCTGGATCACCTGTCCAGAATACTGTCCCTCGTCAGAGGGAGAACTGTAACTCTGACAACCTCCTTGTCGTCCATGTTACCTTGGAAGCCTGGAGTGATAACCGTCTCCTAAAGGAGGCAGCCGTTATCATATCCCTAGAACATTCACTTATGTTCTAAAACTGCTTCCGATTGTTTCTCCAGGATTGGATCAATATCATCTTATTGCATCTAGTGCAAGAACAACATCTGGTGTGGTACTTGACATCTCATGATTGACTCAATTGCCTAAGCAAGTGATCTGCCAATCATGCACATCCCTCTCTACTTTAGTCTATAAGACACCTTTAGAGAGGGTGACTCCATTACCTGCAGGTACACTACCATGCCAGGAGTCGTCCATTCTAAATACTCTTAGAATGCTGTCAAAGTACCCTGATTGGGAAACCACCCAAATCTAGATCTAAAACCATAGGTCTAGTAACCAGTATGTCTGATATAATGTCCAAGTCCCATGTGGAGAAAACACCGTGTGACGACCAAAGTATAACCGATCGTAGTATAGGAATATCACTTCCTACTACCTTCTCAACAGATCCATCCCCTATTCTGATGACGTCAAACCCATGACTGTCACATCAGAAACAGATGATCTAACTCCGCTATATCTGCTTTAGTCTATAAATAGACATAAGCCTGAAGTCCACCAATGCTTCCGCTGCTCCCACTGACTACGACAACCCTCTGCTAGAGTCATATAGACGTGCACTTCTAAAGCTAGTTTAGAACGACGCTATACTCATCCTCCTGCCGGGTCTCGCAGCCTGGAACAACAAAAATGGCAAGTGTGGGTAAACAAGAACTTCTCTGTCACCGTCCTTGAGGCTACCGGAGTACCTGTCGGATGCCTGAAGTTACCCACCTTATCTGCGGAGTGGCCAATGGAATGTCAAATCAGATTGAATCTTTAGGTTCCTTATCAAATCTTCAGTAATCGTTTGCGGTTCTGGAATCGCTTCCAGTTCTACCATACTCCCACTACTGTTTTCTTAAAAATAACCATTTCTTTTTAAAATGTGGCGAGTTAAGAACAATATCACTATTGATCTTCCAGATGGTAGAAAATCAACCATCGTCATAGCCTGGGTCAACCCACAAACAGCCATCACAGAAACGTGCCTTGAGTTGTCCAGTGTCTGGTTTTAATCATAAGCCGGACAACTCCCCGTACCTTAACATCGTTAAGATATGAACTGTTCTATATCCAATATAGAACCAGAGGCACTGATTTAAATGAACCAGATTCAAATCATGCAGCTATCTCCAGTGCATGTCAACTAAATGGAAGGAGGCCGATCAGCGTTACTCAACTTAGGAATGCTTCCAATTATGAGTAACCTGAAAGAGAAGCAATTTCTCTTTATCATTACTATCAACTGAATACCATACACAAGTATCTACATCTTCGATCACTTTGAAGAATCCCGATACTTGCTATACCTGGTTCTCTACTCTATTCAAATACCTATAACTCCTCAAAACTTAGACCCTGTGTTTCTGCGAAACACATGACTAAGAACTAGAGAAGTTAAAAGTAAACAGAATATAGTATGAGGACCAACCCCTCTGTCCTAATGAACACTGGACAACATACAATACTCTGTATAAGTCCGCTAAGTCTAACAACTCTTTCACTGTGTGTCGTAGGTTGAAAACTGTACTTATGGTTAAGAAGAATTACACCGCTTTTTAATGCTCCTTACCTAACCATCCACTGATATAGGTAAATGTCATCGACATAATATCAAAAGGTATATCTCACTCTATGAAAATAGACGTACAGATATATCAATTTGAAATTGGTGCACAACAACGGATATTCAAAACCAAATATTTGCCGACCGGCAAACAGCCCAGATGATCTCCTCAAATATCACCGATTACAACGAATCCCGATATAATGAGGATGATCACCCTATTCCCAATAACTTACTCCCACTCATCATCTGTAAAACCATACAGATGTGAGAATCAAACCTGGTAAATACATACCCTGGAGCAAGTGTCTAATCAGGAAATCAGTTTTCTTTTAACAGTACACAGTTGAACTGAAACATTGAAATGTTTCGATGGGGTATCCTGGTATTCCTAGTAATGCCTCTTCCATTATCCAGATTCACAACTATAACCGTATAATTTTTTGCCACTTCTCCAAATCCCTTTATATGTCTTTAGTCATTACCTTCTGCACACCCCTTACGCCAAATGGTTTTCTTCCTTCCCTACCGTTCGGCACCAGCTTATGGTTTGGAAGAAGACTATCCAATAAGCATAATGGGTGTACTGTCCTAATCCTAGGAACACTCGCAATGCGAGAGAAGGTGAAGATAAAAGACAACCGAATAAATCTTATTCCTATTTCTTCTGAACCAGAATCCATCCCCGAACTGGAACAAGTTCCTTTCGAGTTCGTATATAACCATACGATGGAGTATCCAATAAACTGTGGATCTTCGTAGTGATACGGAGTGTCCTGGAGAAATACAAAGGTGATTTAGGATTGGCGAATAAGTACTTGGTTTGGTCGTGAATAGTAGTCGCAATTTACTTTGCCCTCTTACTAATCCCTTTCTTTGTCTTAACTTAATACCTTCTGCACACCATCGTTATGCTAATTGGTTTTCTTCCTTCCCCACCATTCGGCACCAGCCTAAGATTTGGAAGAAGACTATCCAATTTGCGTAATAGGTGTACTATCTCCTAATCCAAGGAGTACTCGCAATGAGAGAAGGTGAAAAGAAAAGACAACTGAATAATCCTATTCGTTTTCTCCAGAACCAGAAACCATCCTCGAAGTCCTTCGAGTTCGTATATAACCATACGATGGTTTTGTCCAATGGAAGTGGACGTTCGTAGTAATACGGGGTGTCCTGGAGAAAAGGGTAAAAGCAGGAGTGGCAATGAGGTTTGCAACTCTGACAATCCAAAAGCCAGTGTTAAGAAGGTTCGGTCAACTTGGTCACTGAGTCATAGTCCAGGGTCGGGTCAATGGTCGCTGCCAAAGAGAGAGAGAAAAAGAAACACTCAGCGTGCACTCTAACCTAGATCAGAATGGTTATCAATTTATCTAATCAGGAAACCTCCCACTGTACCTCAAATTCTCCTCCAAACCTGAAAGAAGAATTAGTCGGGATCACCCGAGGAGTTAACCAACTCATCAGTGGGAATCGGGATCCAACTATCATCGCATGACAACGTGACGGAATCCACTCACATTATCACACTCCAGAAGGTATGCGCATGTCTGGCAAGTTTCAGTTCTTTTGAAACTCCCGATGTGATTCTTACCCCTAGGACCCAAGTGACCTTGACACAGTCAACAAATCAAAGAGTCCTAGTCAAGTTCAACCCGTCATTATCCTGGATTGCATTAAACCCACCCGTACGAGCCCTTGACACAGTCAACAAGGCCGCACGACTGTCCTAACCAATCCCATTAAAATGCTACAAACAAACACTACTTAGCTACCGCACACTACGCCTTGACACAGTCAACAAACGCAGCACGAATACTAAGTAATACTTGTAAGAAATGACGGAGGGCTACGTGTAGTTTTTGGTGAAAAACCTTTAACGTAATGAACTTGATATTGTTGAAGGAACTGCATAGCCTTTTTAGAAAATATAGTGACGAAAACCTTTACTAAAGAGGTCACTCCCGGTGAAGGGATCTCGGCTCTTTCCCCGTAGAATGAGATGCAGGATATTCCAACTGAATACCACGATGCAAAGCAAAAGTAATCGGCTATAGTGAAGTTAATGCCCTGACGCAAACTTCTGTCCAAGGGGTCACTCCCGGTGAAGGGATCTCGGCCCTTGCCTCGTCGACTGAGGAGCAGGATATTCCAAATGAATACCACAATGCAAAACAAAAGTGAACGTCTTTGCAATAACAGCTTTTTTGAAAAAGTGTTCCAACAACATCAGATTAGGTTTGTTTATCTTGCATTGATCCGAATCAATGCAGTCCCATCAATTGATCACACCACAAAGAACGAAAATATACTGACGTACGTATATGCCATCCGCATTCGCCACTGGGTCCCGTCATCACCCGTTAGGTAAGCTAACTAACGGCAGAGCGGGGACTGGACTAGCGCGGATGAAAAACATATACAACATCTACTAATATATATACCAATATATAGTATTTCGCTCAAGGCGTGATAAAATGCAACATCACAGAAATGTACAGCATCACAGAACAATACAGATATCTGGAAGCCCCGGGTTTCACAGAGCCGCTGCTGAAACCCGACATTCCCCTGGTCGTGTGGATAGCCTGTGCAATGAAATCCTAGACCCCTACGGGCGCGGCAAGTCACCCGCCAAAACCTAAAGCGAGGCAGCCCCTTTCAGCACCGTGAATGGACCACCCAGCACTTCACGGAATCCGGTAACTTGGGCACCCCTCCAGGGTCAACCTGTACCCCCTATGAGTGCGGCGAATAGCCCGCCAATTCCAGACTGAAGCCCCCTCCGTCTCAATGCCCTGAGATGCGGGCCCGTTGCCCTCTAGAACCCGGCTATCCGTGCACCCCTCCGCGGGGTAATCCTAGTACAGAAAGTAAAATATACATACAACAGGTACATCGACCGCAACCAGGTCGTGCCCCAAAAGAATAATACAAACAGGCAGTGACGGCAGTCCACATGTCGGACGCTCGCCCCGCAATATCAAATGTACATATAAAACAAAACTGTACTAGTATTGCATCCAGGCTATCCCCCACGACCGATCCGCAACATCACAGCATAAACACAGAACATCAACATGAAAATCACATTCGCAAATCCGTCTAACCGGGCTATAGCAGTTAGACAGGATTTACCGATCAAGTGACATTCACGGTCGCAGATATAATGTAAATACTGTGAAATAATGTGTTTAAAATATCCAATGGATCAAAAATTAACAAGTGGGCCCCCAAGTAATACTGTAGCACTCACAGAAATTCTGGGCCCAATATTAATATTCTAAAACCCCTATCTTAAACCCACAAGCCCACTGTAAAAATATGGCGAAGTGATCCTAACTTCCTGCGGCGGAACCGCGGCCAAAGAGGGGTTAAGGCCGCGGTGCCGCGGTCGTACGGAAGTATTGGGTTACCAAATTTTTCCAGTGTTCTTAGGATTCTCTGTACATCATTCTACAATAACCTGAAAAAATTTTCGAGCCCGGAAAAAATCGACAGAAAACTGATACAAGCAAAACGCGGTTTTTGGAATTTTGGTCGATCGGATAAGTAAAACGCATTAGAACAAGCTAGGCAAGGTTAATGGCGTGGCTCTGATACCATGTTGCGCCACGGCAGCGCCCCGGCCTTCTATCCGAGGCTAAAATGCGGAATCAAAAATTTTCCTTACTTGGAAACTGGCGCTACCGCGGACAATAAAACCCGGATCGTTAACCATTAACCTATACTAGCAAACAAGAGATGGGAAGAGAAGTATACCGAATGATCCGAGTCCTCCGGTCTTCTCCTCGCCGTCCCGATCTCCTGCGGAAACTCCGGTCGTCGCCTCCTCGCCGGAAGGGCACCACATCACCTGTATCTTTTACGGGCTCCCACCTCAATACCGAGGCAACTCGGGCGCGAAGTAGGCTAGCCGACGCGTCCAAGATTTGCTGTAGAATGTGTAGGGTTGAAGCTATGTCTCATTTGGGGTTTTGTTGCCTTTGAAGATGATGGAGGAATCAAGATAAGAAAAATGGTGCTTGCATTTTTCTAGCATGAAAATGAGATCAAGAATGCCACACTCTCAAGAATGAAACTCTCATCTCTTTTTCTTCTCTCCAAAATGAAAAACCTTCTCTCCTTAGAATGGTGGAGGAAAGAATACATAAGCAAGAGGGAGGTGAGTGTAGGAAAAGAGAGAGGGTGACCATATCCAAACATCATCATCACAATCTTACATCAAAACACAAATCAATCCTAATCACCTTTTACAAGAAATGATGATAGAAAAGAAAGGAATAAAAAGATGCTTTCATAATCAAACCATTTGCATGAAAACCCTCCACAATGTGTTATTTGCAAACTTGCAAATAACACCCTCCATCAAAAGGTTCGGCCGGGAAAGAACAAAGGAAAACCGGCCGGAACGGAATGCAAACTGGCAACTCCAGAAAACTGGTCCCGTAATAAATTACAGGAAAACCCCGATACTGTGCATACACACCCGCATCTGTATTCCTACCGGATACAAATGGAAAGAGACAAAATCTACACTGTACTATACTAGGATCCGGCTTAAACCAAAGCCGGCTAGTAATATCCGTTCGATCCTGATCCGTGCAATACCGCACGTATCTGATCGAACCCTGCCATATATCCATACGGCCACTAGTACAAACCGTCCGATCCTGATCCGTGCAATACCGCACGTATCTGATCAGACCCTGCCATATCTCCATACGGCCTCTACAGCGTTTCGCCCGAAAGCTTGAGTAACTGTAAGTATGGTGGACTCTAAAGACTCGTCAATACTATGGCTGTGGATTTAACCACTAGCACGTCAGAGGTATTAGCCAATACGTGACGGGCCACCAGCTATTGACCAAAAGGGACGTCGATGAGCGAACTCATCCTGACACCCTACTGAGCCTATCAGTGACAATATCCGTACAGTCCGGTCCGTTCGTTTATGAGTATCGCATGGCGGGCCTAGGGGGTTGGTAAAAGTCAGACCCCCAAAAGCGGTACAAGTCGTGTCGGAGCGTAGCCCAGAACGCCCTGAGATACTACTGGAATACCTACCAGTAAATCTCCTGCCTCGGCCGAGGGCTTTGCGTAATGGCTCTCCTAGACACAGCGCGACCTCACCCCCAATACCGGGAGAGACGAACCCCTGAAGATCCGCCCACTGCCTCCATGTGGCTCGGGACTGTACCCAACTAAAACTTGTTTGCACGACTCCTTTGAGCCGTGGTAGGGTAGTAATCAAAGCACAGTGGGAACTCACACGAGACAAATGACGATCTCAGGTCAATGAACTAACCTATATACATGTCACCTGGGAACTGCTATCTGACGTCTGGTATAATCCCAACTAGCAGGTTCCCGGTGAGTCCTGTCCGGTGTACTCATAACCCAATGAGCACCTGTATACATCTTAGGTGAACTAACTGACACCAGTGGCTTGTGAGAGCGGCCACCGCCCCTCGTCGGGGTCTCGACTGTATACACTAGTCTACTAATGGAGTATCGATGCCCAGTCTCGAAACTCCCACGACTAGGGACCATTTAAGGATGTGCTTATAGACCCCAGCTCCCACGTATATGATCGCCATCATACTGCTGGTCGTCAAGCAAGAATCCTAAGGGCTCTATCAACGTGTAATAGCGACATGTAAGGTCACCTGAAACAGTACACGATGATAAAGGTAAACCAGATAGCATACTATCATCTCGAGTAAGACTGTTCTACCGGGATAGGTCCTCCCTCAATCATTGCAATCACGTGCCTGTGATCCAATAATTGACTCTGAGGGCACTATCTCCAACAACAGGTTGACCCAGGAGTGGTGCCCAAGTTACCGGATTCCGTGAAGTGCTGGGTGGTCCATTAACGTTGTTGAAGGGGGTTACCTCGCTTCAGGTTTTGGCGGGTAACATACCGTGCCCGTAGGGGTCTAGGATTTCCTTCCACAGGCTATCCACACGACCAGGGGAACGTCAGGTTTCAGTAGCGGCTCTGTGAAACCCGGGGATCCCAGATATCTGTATTGTTCTGTGATGCTGTACATTTCTGTGATGTTGCATTTTATCACGCCTTTAGCGAAATATTATATATTGATGTATATATACTAGTAAATGTTGTATATGTTTAGCTTCCACGCTAGTCCAGTCCCCGCTCTGTCGTTAGTTAACTAACCTAACGGGTAATGACGGGACCCAGTGGAGAATGGGGATGGCATATACGTACGTCATTATTTTCGTTCTTTCTGGTGTGATCAATTGATGGGACTGCATTGATTCGGATCAATGCAAGCTAAACAAACATATTCTGATGTTGATGGAACAATTTTTCAAAAAGCTGTTATTGCAAGGGCGTTCTCTTTTGTTTTGCACAGTGGTATTCGGTTATGAATATCCAGCACCTCAGTCGACGAGGCAAGGGCCGAGATCTCTTCACCGGGGGTGACCCCTTGGACAGATGTTTGCGTCGGGGCAATAACTTCACTATAGCCGATTACTTTTGCTTTGCATCGTGGTATTCAGTTGGAATATCCTGCACCTCATTCTACGGGGAAAGAGCCGAGATTCCTTCACCGGGAGTGACCTCTTTAGCAAAGGTTTTCGCCACTATATTTTTAAAAGCTATCCAGTTCCATCAACGATATCAAGTTCATTACGTTAAAGGTTTTTCGCCAGAAACCATTCGTAGCCCTCCATCGTTTCAGACGGGTAGCAAGTAGTATTCATGCTATGTTTGTTGGACTTCGTCAAGGCATAGTGTATGTTAGCTGCTTGTTGCCTTTCTGCAGCATAGATAGATGCGTGGTTTGGGCCAGTCGTATTGCCTTGTTGGCCTTCGTCAAGGGCTTGTGCGGGTGGGTTCAAATGAACCTGGAGAATGACGGGTAGAACTTGACATGTGACTTATGATTTGTTGGCCTTTGTCAAGGTCATAAGAGCATGGGGCAAAAATCACATCGGGAGTTTCTAAAGAAACTCAAACTTGCCAGATATGCGCATACCTTCTGGAGTGTGATAACGTGAGCGAAGTCCGTCACGTTATCATGCAATGATAGTTGGATCCCGATTCCCACTGATGAGTTGGTTTACTCCTCGGGTGATCCCGACTAATTCTTCTTTCAGGTTTGGAGGAGAATTTGACGGTACAGTGGGAGGTTTCCAGATTAGATAAATTGGTAACCATTCTGATCTAGGTTAGAGTCCACGCTGAGTGTTTCTTTTCTCTCTCTCTTTGGCAACGACCATGACCCGACCCTAGACTATGACTCAGTGACCAAAATTAACCGAACATTCTTAAACACTGGCTTTTGGATTGTCAGAGTTGCATACCTCATTGCCACTCCTACTTTTACCCTTTTCTCCAGGACACCCCGTATTACTACGAACGTCCACTTTCATTGGACAAAACCATCGTATGGTTATATACGAACTCGAAGGAATTTATTCGAGGATGGTTTCCAGTTCTGGAGGAAACGGATAGGACTATTTAGTTGTCTTTTCCTTTTACCTTCTCTCAGGTTGCGAGTACTCCTTGGTTTAGGAGATAGTACACCTATTACGCAAATTGGATAGTCTTCTTCCAAACCTTAAGCTGGTGCCGAACGGTGGGGAATGAAGAAAACCAATTAGCCTAACGATGGTGTACTGAAGGTATTATGTAAAGACAAAGAAAGGGATTAGAAGGAGGGCAAAGTAAATTGCGACTGCTATTCACGACCAAACCAAGTATTTCATTACCACTCCCACTTCACCTTTGTATTTCTCCAGGGCATTCCGTATCACTACGAAGATCCACAGTTTATTGGATACTCCATCGTATGGTTATATACGAACTCGAAGGAACTTATTCCAGTTCGGGGATGGATTCTGGTTCGGGAGAAATAGGAATAAGGTTTATTCGGTTGTCTTTTATCTTCACCTTCTCTCGTATTGTGAGTGCTCCTAGGATTAGGACAGTACACCCATTATGCTTATTGGATAGTCTTCTTCTAAACCATAGGCTGGTGCCGAACGGTAGGGACGGAAGAAAACCATTTGGCCTAAAGGGGTGTACAGAAGGTAATGAATAAAGACATATAAAGGGATTTGGAGAGGTGGCAAAGAAATATACGGTTACAGTTGTGAATCTGGATAATGGAAGAGGCATTACTAAGAATACCGGGATACCCCATCGAAATATTTCAATGTTTCAGTTTCACTGTGTACTGTTAAAAGAAAAATGATTTCCCAATTAGTCCTTACCCCAGGGTATGTATTTACCAGGTATGATTCTCACATCTGTATGGTTTTACAGATGTTGAGTGGGAGTAAGTTATTAGGAATTGGGTGATCATCCTCATTATATCGGGATTCATTGTAATCGGAGATATTTGAGGAAGTCACCTGGGTTGTTTGCCAGACGGCAAATATTTGGTTTTGAATATCCGTTGTTAAGCACCAATTTCAAACCGAAATATCTGTACGTCTATTTTTATATAGTGAGATATACTTTTTGATATTATGTCTATCACATTTACCTATATCAGTGGATGGTTAGGTAAAGAGCATTGAACAACGGTGTAATTCTTCTTAACCATAAGTACAGTTTTCAACTACGACACACAAGGATTGAGTTATCAGACTCAAGGGACTTATACAGAGCATTTGTCATGACCCACAATTCGGCCCATAACCGGCACTTAAACTACGTAACGTCTAAAGGCGTACGCAACTTAAGTAAGCCGAACACCCAGAAATCTAAACCACCCAAAACTGGATCAACGGAGGAAACATAGTTTAAAACATTTAGAAATCATAATTTAAAATCTCTAACTCTAGTTTTCTTTCTTAAAAATTTCGGCAGCGCCTCCATTGTAAAAAATAGCCCCGAAATCGGGTACAACACAGATAATATATAAAGCATCCCAAGTGGGAGCAAAAATCACGTCCAACGGCGGTAACAAATCACCACAACAAGTATACGACGCCAAAGCGAAGAAATAACAAAGAAGCGACTAATATAAGAAGTAAACTTTCCACATAAACGGCTTCTACGAGCACGGCACCCAAAAATCACCAATATAATACAACACTGAAATCTCACAAGTCGTCTCAAAGTCGTATACAACAGTGGTAGATGGAGAATACTAGATCCAACAAAAAGATATACAATATACAAACGGATAACCGCAAACCCACCTAAAAGCAAAGGCCTCACTGCCTATAGTAACGGTATCCGCAAAAGTAGTGATGATAAGATGCCCTGCCGCGAAAACTCAGAGGGTAAGTCTTGCAAAACACTGTGGCACAACGGGGGTGAGTTGCCAACTCGTGAATAGTAAATAACATCATACTGAAATCGCAAGTATGCACTAACAGCAACGATCAATAACATGTAAGCTGGTAGCATGAGTATGACAATATGAATATGCAACTATCATGATCAAGGTATACCACCAGGGTACTATATCTACATGAATTATATGCATATCAACTGAATACTGAGTGCGGGATAGTAAATAATCTCATGCACAAATCATAAGTATGGAAAACACGGTGTAACTCAACAACACCCCAAATCCCAAAATACTCAGATCGGCCCTCAAATCCTGTACGTCTCATGGAACCTGAGTGTCAAACATCGACACTCTAAAACATCATGAAAACCAGTGGCTAACATCGACACGTAAATAATCGTATCCATACGTTCCTCGAAACACAAGTATCCCACTTCGACACTTGTATTCCACGTATCGGTCTTCCTGATATCCATACGTTCCTCGAAACATAAGTATCCTACATCGACACTTGTATTCCACGTATCGGTCTGTCAAATCCCATATATCTCTCGGAATGTAAGTGCCTAACATCGACACTTGAAATTCCCATATCGCATGAAAACATATCTCAAATGCGTAAATCCATATAAAATAGCATATGCAACATAAAACATCAATATGAGCATATCACGGGAAAAGTTTGCTAATTAATGCATCAAGTCATTAAATGTATCTCACGGTTCCCAAAATCCAAATCCAGAATACATATATATACAGCGTCCCATACCACCGATATATATGCTATAAAAACTGATCATGTAACAATAGCAAGGTATAAGTGCGAACGAGTAGGTATAGTATGGCATATATATAGCATGTAGGTATACAGGTATGCTATATGTCATATGCGTTATCGCACGAGTACAACTGTTTCAATGTCACTAACAAATACCAAGGCATATAAATGAGCATTTGTGTTGTGCGTATCATGGCAATTACCGACAGTGTGTGTGTAGCATATCATTGGTGCTCGTGCAACATGGACTGTCGATAATAGTGCAGTGTACAATAGGTACAGTATCATGCACAACAAGTAACTATATGCAATGTGAATCATGCAATATCTCTATATGAGAAAATAAACATACGGCTAATATTATATCATGTCTAGCCCCGACGCTTAGCGCCATACGGGTGATTTCCCCGTAGATGTTAAATCTATTCACATGTGGTCTCCAGCTATGAAAATCCGACCACCCGCTTCCCCTTGTTCGCAGCGTCTGAAGTCCCCGCTTGCGACGCTATAATTTCACAAACATAAGAAATAGTGCAAACATCTCAGAATCGATCAAAATAACGCAAAACTACGTATATAAAACGCATCAACACACTAAACTAACTCACGAGTGCACGTCTAGTGGCTAACACGCGCAACGATACCTCAAAACCAAACTGAGTACACAGCAGCGCAAACACACGACTCGTGTCGCAACACGTATCACGCGGACTCAAAACACTCGATTTTTAGGTAACCGATCCCAGATTTTGCATACTGAATTTACTAACAAAGTAAACAGTACCAAACACCCCATGACAACAGCAGACAACAACCCACAGAAGTCCCACCCCAACTCTCACCTACTCAGCCGGCGTCGCCGGACCGCGCCTTAGGGGTCGCCGACCCCGACCGGTGGGGTGGCTCCCATCTCTCAGGTGGTGTCTCAGGTCCATAAGTACATCTCTCTAACTTTGTTTGCTCACTCACTAAAATTCCCCTGTCACAGCAGATAAAGAAGCTCTGAAGAGACACTAAAAAACCGATATCGCCTCAATCGATATAAAAAGCGTTCTACGCAACAACCAACGAGCAAAACAAGAAGAAAACTCTAATTTAACAGTAAAGGGGTTATACCTAACAATTTTGCTCACAAGCTCCTAGCTTTCCCTAGCTCTTATTGATCAAAGAAGCAAGAACAAAGCTTTTGTGGAAATTTTGTGATATGTTTTGAATTTTGGAGAATTTGTGAGTTTAGATTGATATAAAATGAGAAAGGAATTGAGCAAGGCAGTAGGAAATGAAGGAATTTCGGCCAAGTGAGTGAGGTGGTGGATTGAAGAGGGTTTCCTAGCAATTCCCATCAATTAAAGCCATTAAATGCTTCTACACACATACACACACATGCATGCACTTACATAATTTCATTTCTTTTCTTTTCTTTTCTTTAAAACCCTAGTTTAATTCTAGTCCACACAAATCTAAGTGAAAAGAGAAGGATTTGATTTAATCTCAATTTAATTTTAAAGAAAAGATCGCTTAGAAAAATTTTCCCAAAATTTGAATACCGCATTAAAATAATATTAAAATTGGGAAAAATTCAAATTGAACCAAAACGTTCCATATACTCCCAAAGCTTACGCACTAGCTTTATTTTAGCTAATCTAGGTGCTGGCAAGTCTATATGGTCGTTCGTTCACAGTCGGGTTAAAATGAAAAATACCGACAAACTTACCCTAAAATGGACAAAATCTCATAACGATTTCTAAAACGTTACAATCTCCCCCTTATAAAAATTCGGTCCCCGAATTAAAATTTCATATTAAGCATACCTTCAAAAAGATGAGGGAATTTCTTCCGCATCTCGCTCTCGATCTCCCATGTGATCTCCTCACCAGTAGGGCTACGCCACAGAACCTTCACAGAAGGCAAGACTCTAGACCGAAGTTTCTTCACCTGCCGATCCAAAATAACTATCGGCTACTCGGTGAACGAAAGATCGCGCTCAAGCTTAACGGTCTCGTGCTGAATCATATGAGAAGGATCATGAAGGTATCTACGAAGCATCGACACATGAAAAACGGGGTGAACATCCGGAAAACTAGGCGGGAGCGCTAAACGATAAGCAACAGAACCCACTCGCTCAAGGATCTCGAAAGGACCAACCAATCAGGGACTGAGCTTCCCTCTCTTCCCAAATCGCATAACGCCCTTCATCGGAGAATTCCTCAGGAATACATGATCTCCCACTGCGAACTCAAGTCTGCGACGACGACGGTCGGCATAAGACATCTGCCTGCACTGGGCTGCTCTCATCCTGTCCTGAATCAGCTGGATATTCTCCATAGACTCCCGAACAAGCTGGGGTCCCAAAATTAGACTCTCACTAAGCTCGGTCCAATAGAGTGGCGATCGACACTTCCTACCGTATAAAGCCTCAAAAGGTGCCATCTGAATAGTTTCCTGAAAGTTGTTGTTGTAGGAGAACTCAATCAACGGCAAGTGACGATCCCAAATGCCCCTAAAATCAAGCACACATGCACGGAGCATATCCGCCAAAGTGAATAGTCCGCTCCGTCTGACCATCGGTCTGCGAATGGAAAGCGGTGCTAAAACTCAACCTGGTACCCAAAGCTTCCTGAAGCTTCTGCCATAGACGGCTAGTAAACTGGGTGCCTCTGTTGGATACTATGCATGTGGGAACACCGTGCAAACGCACAATCTCATCTATATAAAGCCGAGCGTACTGAGCATAGCCGAATGTGGTCTTCACTGGAAGGAAGTGAGCCGCTTTCGTCAACCGGTCTACAATAACCCAAATGGAGTCATACCCTCTACTGGTCCTAGGTAGACCCACAATGAAGTCCATGGAAATCTGCTCCCATTTCCACTCCAAAATGGGTAAAGGTTGCAACTCTCCAGCCGGTCTCTGATGCTCAGCCTTGACATGCTGACAAGTCAGGCACCTCGAAACGAAGTCCGAAATATCGCGTTTCATCCCTTCCCACCAGTAGAAGTCTCTCAAGTCACGGTACATCTTGGCGGAACCTGGATGAACGCTAATGGTCGACTGATGTGCCTGCTCTAGGATCTCGCGTCTCATCCCATCAGCATCTAGTACACACAAGCGAGTCCCGCATCGTTGCATACCCTGGTCATCAATCACGAACTCCGAAACTGTATCCTGTCGAACAAGCTCAAGAATCTCCGACAAACGAGCATCACTGGGTTGCGCCTCACGGATACGATCAAATAGTAGTGGACGGGCGCGGACATGAGCAAACTGTCCTCCAGTGGAGGTGAACTCGAACTGCACTCTACAATCACACAAGTGCTGCCAATCTGCAGAAGACTAACACTGAACTGCGCTCAACTGGGAGAAGCTACCCACGGGCCTACGACTCAAAGTATCGGCTACCACATTCTCCCTGCCCGGGTGATAAAGGATCTCACAATCATAATCCTTCACTAGCTTCGTCCATCGGCGCTGTCTCAGGTTCAGATCTCTCTGCTGGAAGATATACTTCAATCTCTTATGATCCGTGAAGATCTGACACGACTCTCCGTACAAGTAGTGTCTCCAAATCTTCAACGCAAAGACTACTGCTGCCATATCAAGATCGTGAGTGGGGTAATTCTGCTCGTGCTTCTTCAGCTGCCTAGAAGCATATGCAATCACCCTATCATGCTGCATCAAAACACAGCCGAGCCCCACTCGAGAAGCATCACAATACACAACGTAGTCGCCCGATCCAGAAGGTAAAGAAATGACTGGTGCTGTCGTCAACCGAGTCTTCAACTGCTGAAAACTCTGCTCGCACGCATCAGTCCAGAGAAAAGGAATCCCCTTCCGGGTCAGTCCAGTCAGCGGTGCAGCGATACTTGAAAAATCCTGCACAAAACGGCGATAATAACCAGGTAAGCGCAAAAAGCTGCGGACTTCAGTCTCCGATACAGGTCTAGGCCAAAGCTGTACAGCCTCGATCTTCCTCGGGTCCACAAGAATACCATCACCAGTCACCACATGACCCAGGAAGTCAACTCTATCAAGCCAAAATGCGCACTTTGAGAATTTAGCATACAGCTGGTGCTCTCTCAATATCTGCAAACTAATCCTCAAGTGCTGCTCATGCTCCTCACGACTCCTAGAGTAGACCAGTATGTCATCAATCACCACTATAATGAACTGGTCGAGGAACGGCCTGAAAATCCGGTTCATCAGATCCATGAACGCTGCTGGCGCATTGGTGAGTCCGAACGACATCACCAAAAACTCAAAATGCCCATAGCGCGTACGAAAACCAGTCTTCGGAATGTCATCATTCTGAACCCGCAGCTGATGATAACCCGAACGCAAATCAATCTTCGAAAAATGTTTCACACCTTGGAGCTGATCAAATAAATCTTCAATGCGGGGTAAAGGATACCTGTTCCGCACCGTAACACGGTTCAACTGACGATAATCCACACACAGCCTCAAACTGCCGTCCTTCTTCTTGACGAACAGAACAGGAGGTCCCCACGACGAAACACTCGGACGCACAAGTCCCAAATCAAGCAACTCTTTCATTTGATCTTTAAGCTCTCTAAGCTCTGCCGGAGCCATCCGATAAGGCGGTATAGAAATAGGCTCCGTGCCAGGAATCAGATCAATGCAAAACTCAATATCGCGCTCTGGCGGCAACCCAGGTAACTCATCAGGAAACTCTCGCACGGTAGAAATCTGGTCCAACAACTTCACTGTGGCTCCAGTATCATGAATGAACGCCAAGAATCCCCGACATCCCCTCCTCAAAAGCCAACTAGCACACAGAACAGAAATCATACTGTGAGGGGCGGCACTACAGTCCCCCTGCACAACAAACACTGACTCGCCGGGAAAACAAAATCTAACTATCTTCTCGCGGCAGTCCACGGACGCAAAGCAAGTAGCTAGCCAATCCATGCCCAGCAGAACGTCGAAATCCAACATCTCAAGAAGGATCAAGTCGACGGACAGATCTCTGTCACCAATATGGACAACACAAGATCGGAACACACAACGCACAACAAACGACTCTCCCACAGGAGTAGTCACGACCAGCGGCTGATCCAGCAAACACGACTCTCGGCCTAACCTTGGCACGAAGTGCGTGGAAACATACGAATGCGTAGATCCTAGATCAAAAAGCACATTCGCATCATAAGAACATACAGAAAGGGTACCTGAAACCACGGCATTGGACGCCTGAGCGTCCTGGTGAGTCAAGGCAAAAACCCTAGCCTGACCTCTACCGGCTACTGGCTGTCCTCTGCCTCCGCCACCTCGACCTCTCGGTACAAAACCTCCGCGACCACGACCTCTCTGAACAGGAGTCTAACGCGGCGCAACTACAGGAATAAGAGGCAACGCTCTCTGAGGCGGAGAAGGTGGTAAGGTAACCTGCGGTACTGCTGGCCCTCTCTGACGCACCACGGTACAATCCCGAACAAGATGGTGTAAACTGCCACAACCGAAGCATCCATAAGACGGTCGCTGGCCCTCTTGGGAATAAGAACTGAATAACTGGTCACGTCCCATGTCTCTGCTACTCCCTGAGTCTAAAGGAACTCTGCCTCGGCGGACAAACCTCGGTCTCCATGCCGGTACATCCGTACGAGTCCTCTTCAGTTCTGGAACAACCGATGACTCAGCTAGGCGCTACTCCACCAATAGAGCTGCATCAACAGCTGCCGCATATGTGTCACAATGCTGAATACTGATGGCTAGGAACAACTGGGAAAGCAGGCCTCGAACAAACCTCTTCACCCTCATCTCCTCAGTCGCCACCAGGTACGGAGCATACACCGACAGCTCAGTAAAAAATACATCATACTCCGACACCGTCATCCCCGGCGTCTGACGTAAAGACTCAAATCTGCGCGCTCGCGCATCCCTGACGCTCGGTGGAAGAAAACGGGCAAGAAACGACGTCACAAACTCAGCCCAGGTCATAGGAGCAAGACCAGCGGCTCTGCCCCTCTCCAACGACTCACACCACTTCTGGGCCATACCCTCCAGCCGGAAACTCGCAAACTCTACCTATCTCTCGTCGGAACATCGGAGTGAGCGACAAATCCTGGCCATCCGGTCAATGAAC
The DNA here is from genome assembly GCA_030015575.1 of Agapanthus africanus. Lineage (NCBI taxonomy): Eukaryota > Viridiplantae > Streptophyta > Magnoliopsida > Asparagales > Amaryllidaceae > Agapanthus > Agapanthus africanus. The sequence continues at coordinate 672,855,452 of CM057338.1, read as the reverse complement.
GACTGCGGATCCTCTGTAACATCTGTGCCAGTAAACACCGGAGATCTCAGCCTCATAAAATCTGTCAGCGACACAGCAATAACCTCTTGAGCTGTAACTGCGACTACCGGAACTGTAGGTACCATCGTGATCCCCGCAGCGGGTGGAACAACTGCCTGCCCCTGCGCTCGGATGGTCTCTACCAAAGTCCCCACTATCTGGCGCAGATCCTGCATACCAGCTCCAATCATAGCAATGAGCTCTGGTACAATAGGCGTACTGCCCTGGTCAGTCCTCGCCTCAGACGAGTCAACTCTGACCTGGGCCCTTGTGGCCGCTCTCTGTGCCCTCGTAGTCTTTAGCGGGATATAGGCTGGAAATTGAAACATGATTCGATAAGGAAATGGAAATCGAATCACAAGATGTATCTCAATCATAGAAGGAATATCAATCAATAAGTCCTAAGGTCACTTAGGCGGAGTACCGTGTCGTAAGCATGCCGCGGAACATACACACGCTACGTCACTCTGCTTAAGCTACCTACTCCATCATACCAAGGTCATCCGAGACACCGAAAGGTAAAACCTAACGCTCTGATACCAACTTTGTTACGACCCGCAATTCAGCCCGTAACCGGATCTTAAACTACATAACGTCTAAAGGCGTACGCAACTTAAGTAAGCCGAACACCCAAAAATCTAAACCACCCAAAACTGGATCAACGGAGGAAACATAGTTTTAAACATTTAGAAATCAAAATTTAAAATCTATAACTCTAGTTTTCTTTCTTAAAAATTTCGGCAGCACCTCCTTTGTAAAAACTAGCCCCGAAAACGGGTACAACACAGATAATATATAAAGCATCCCAAGTGGGAGCAAAAATCACGTCCAACGGCGGAAACAAATCACCACAACAAGTATACGACGCCAAAGCGAAGAAATAACAAAGAAGCGACTAATATAAGAAGTAAACTTTCCACATAACCGGCTTCTGCGAGCACGGCACCCAAAAATCACCAATATAATACAACACCGAAATCTCACAAGTCGTCTCTAAGTCATATACAACAGTGGTAGATGGAGAATACTAGATCCAACAAAAAGATATACAATATACAAACGGATAACCGCAAACCCACCTAAAAGCAAAGGCCTCACTGCCTATAGTAGCGGTATCCGCAAAAGTAGTGATGATAAGATGCCCTGCCGCGACTACTCAGAGGGTATGTCCTGCAAAACACTGTGGCACAACGGAGGTGAGTTGGTTTTGCTTTGCATCATGGTATTCAGTTGGAATATCCTGCACCTCATTCTACGGGGAAAGAGCCGAGATCCCTTCACCGGGAGAGACCTCTTTAGCAAAGGTTTTCGCCACTATATTTTTAAAAGCTATCCAGTTCTTTCAACGATATCAAGTTCATTAAGTTAAAGGTTTTTCGCCAGAAACCATTCGTAGCCCTCCGTCGTTTCAGACGGGTGACAAGTAGTATTCATGCTATGTTTGTTGGCCTTCGTCAAGGCATAGTGTATGGTAGCTGCTTGTTGCCTTTCTGCAGCATAGATAGATGCGTTGGTTTGGGCCGGTCGTATAGCCTTGTTGGCCTTCGTCAAGGACTTGTGCGGGTGGGTTCAAATCAACCTGGAGAATGACGGGTAGAACTTGACATGTGACTTATGATTTGTTGGCCTTTGTCAAGGTCATAAGAGCATGGGGCAGAAATCACAACGGTAGTTTCTAAAGAAACTGAAACTTGCCAGATATGCGCATACCTTCTAGAGTGTGATAACGTGAGCGAAGTCCGTCATGTTATCATGCAATGATAGTTGGATCCCGATTCCAACTGATGAGTTGGTTTACTCCTCGGGTGATCCCGACTAATTCTTCTTTCAGGTTTGGAGGATAATTTGACGGTACAGTGGGAGGTTTCCAGATTAGATAAATTGGTAACCATTCTGATCTAGGTTAGAGTGCACGCTGAGTGTTTCTTTTCTCTCTCTCTTTGGCAGCGACCATGACCCGACCCTAGACTATGACTCAGTGACCAAAATTAACCGAACCATCTTAAACACTGGCTTTTGGATTGTCAGAGTTGCATACCTCATTGCCACTCCTACTTTTACCCTTTTCTCCAGGACACCCTGTATTACTACGAACGTCCACTTCCATTGGAAAAAACTATCGTATGGTTATATACGAACTCGAAGGAATTTATTCGAGGATGGTTTCCGGTTCTGGAGGAAACGGATTGGACTATTCGGTTGTCTTTTCCTTTTACCTTCTCTCAGGTTGCGAGTACTCCTTGGTTTAGGAGATAGTACACCTATTACGCAAATTGGATAGTCTTCTTCCAAACCTTAGGCTGGTGCCGAACGGTGGGGAATGAAGAAAACCAATTAGCCTAACGATGGTGTACTGAAGGTATTATGTAAAGACAAAGAATGGGATTAGAAGGAGGGCAAAGTAAATTGCGACTGCTATTCACGACCAAACCAAGTATTTCATTACCACTCCCACTTCACCTTTGTATTTCTCCAGGACATTCCGTATCACTACGAAGATCCACAGTTTATTGGATACTCCATCGTATGGTTATATACGAACTCGAAGGAACTTGTTCCAGTTCGGGGATGGATTCTGGTTCGGGAGAAATAGGAAAAAGGTTTATTCGGTTGTCTTTTATCTTCACCTTCTCTAACATTGTGAGTGCTCCTAAGATTAGGACAGTACACCCATTATGCTTTTTGGATAGTCTTCTTCTAAACCATAGGCTGGTGCCGAACGGTAGGGAAGAAAGAAAACCATTTGGCCTCAAGGGGTGTACAGAAGGTAATGACTAAAGACATATAAAGGGATTTGGAGAGGTGGCAAAGAAATATACGGTTACAGTTGTGAATCTGGATAACGGAAGAGGCATTACTAGGAATACCGGGATACCCCATCGAAACATTTCAATGTTTCAGTTTCACTGTGTACTGTTAAAACAAAACTGATTTCCCAATTAGTCCTTACTCCAGGGTATGTATTTACCAGGTATGATTCTCACATCTGCATGGTTTTACAGATGTTGAGTGGGAGTAAGTTATTGGGAATTGGGTGATCATCCTCATTATATCGGGATTCGTTGTAATCAGTGATATTTGAGGAAGTCACCTGGATTGTTTGCCGGACGGCAAATATTTGGTTTTGAATATCCGTTGTTATGCTCCAATTTCAAACCGATATATCAGTACGTCTATTTTTATAGAGTGTGATATACTTTTTGATATTATGTCTTTCACATTTACCTATATCAGTGGATGGTTAGGAAAGTGTCACGACCCGAGAATTTCGACTCGTGACCGGCACTTAACCACGCAACGTCTACAGGCGTAACGCGGCTAAGTAAGCCGGTCCCAGAAATCAAAACCAATAAATATAGAGTGATTTAAAACATTTTCGTAAAAACAGTCATGCGTGTCCGAAAAACATCTTATTAATTTAGTAGAAATCCTTTTAAGTTCAAGAGTTATAACTTTTATAATTTTGGTGACATTTCCTTTTTAAACATTTGTCCCGTAAGTCGGGTAAAAGCAAGGTGTAGCAGAAATAACAAGTGAAATAAATAAAACATCCCAATATGATATACGACGCCGTAGCGAAGAATACACAGTAAAGCAAGGACAATATAGCGAAGGTAAGACTGCATAACATAAAGTCGGCTCACATGCGAGCTCGACACCAGAGTACCAAAATCATACACATCGCCCTCACAACTGTCTCTAAGTCAATACAGAAAGGTAGATGGAGAATACTAGATACATCAATATACAACTGAAAGATAACAGATACCGTACAAAACCCACCTAACAGACAAAGGCTAACTCGCCTCAGCAATGGTATCTGTGCCAAAAGATGCGGTAACAGCCAGCCGCGACTACTCCCAAGGGCAACCTGCAAATACTGTGGCACAACGGGGGTGAGTTGCCAACTCGTGAATAGAGATAACATATAAAGGTGATCGCGAGCATGCACATATAGCGTGGCTCTACTAATGCCAGCAGATGATATCAATGCATGCCAAGCAGTGGATGCAATAGTAATGCAAGTGCTCTATCAGGTAAATGCTACAGGATGAGATATATAGTAATCAATACCGAGCATGGGATAAATAATATCTACATGGAATATGTCAACATGGAAAACACTAGACGGTGCCTCAGGCTGCACCCAAATCCCAAATACACTCAGGCGCCGGCACACCCATCGGCCCTCAAATCCTGTATATCTCTGAGAAATCACGAGTGCCCAACATCGGCACCCAAAATATCATCAAATACTCGTGTCCAACATCGACACGCAAATCCTCATATATCGGGCTCCGTCAGTCCGGATCAGCCCACGGGGTCCGTCTGCGGTGTCGGCCCTCGGCCCCGGCAGTACGGGTCATCCCGTATCCATCTCTCGACTCTGGCCAGTATCCTCCGGACAACTGCCAGGTCCAACCAATCACCGGTAGGTACTCGCCCGCCTCCAGGCTCAATCGGCAAAACCCATCGATCATCTCGCCGAGGGGAACCATACCGGGCCCACCACGAACCCGCAAACGGAACATCCACTCCTCGAATCGGGTTTCAAGCACACGTCTCAGCACCGAGAAAACGCGTGGTGGACGCACCAAAATATCATATCACGAGGTACCGGGTTTTTCAAAATAGTGCATCTTTTCTTAAATAATTCCACGGTCCTCAAAACCAGAAATCACATGAAAATCCATCGCTAATAAATAAATCCAATGCGAGGTACAATGTAATAAATCCATGGTAGGTGTATAAGGGAAAAACCGCTTTTAAAATAGTTTCCGTTTTTAAAGATGTCATGCGGCTCCCAATTTCTAGGAAATCATAATCAATCACATGTAAGATGAACTATAACCACATAATCCTGGCAGCTCTACAGTGAGTGTGGCATGGCAATTACTAACGGTGTGTGTGTAGCATGCAAAATAGCGCCCGTGCAACATAAACCGTTAGTAATAGTGCGGTGTTCTATCAGTTCTAAGCAATATATATATATATATATATATATATATATATATTTATATGTAGCAGGGAATGCAACATGCGATGACAGTCTATGGGGTAAATGCAACATATAGTAATAAGGTCCTATCAGCCCTGACGCATAACGCCATGCGGGCGATATCCCCGTAGATGTGAAATCTACTCACCGTGTCTCGCGCTAAGTGTATCCAACAACTTACTTGCCCTTCTTCGCAGCGTCCGTCTCACTGGCCTGCGAACCTAGAATCACATAACACATATAAGCTCAATTTCACAGAAACGCGATACTAGAGTCCAACTAGAAACCCGTGTCGCAAACCAATCGCGCGTGTGCGCGATACGCTAAAACGTGTGATCACGTGCATGAAACTACCCCGACGCGTCGCGATACGCAGAAACCCCAAACCTACTCACGTATCACGCGTGTCGCGAAGGTTTAGAAAAACGGCAAAATAGGTATTTGGTCCCAGATTTTACTACAGAACTAGATTTACAAAAATATATATATCATAGAACCCTACACACTAGCAGACACCTACAGGACCAAACCCCAACCCAAACCCTACCCATCTGGCCGCAATTGGTGGCCAGAACGAAATAATTGGCGGCCTACTGTAGCAGTTAGGGGGTCGGGTTAAAATATAGGGTATCAGCACATCACCACTATACTGCAGAACTCTCAAATTCACTCAGATCTCATCGGGTCAAAAGCAGATCCAGAAAAGCTCAAATTTTGCACAAATACGATAAATTGCATCAATTAGGGAAACTGGTGGTATTTTAGTGTAATAGGGGTTAAGCTAAGCTAATAGGGTCTCAACAAACCTCAATTATCCTACTGAAACCAATTTACACCTCATTAGCACAAGGTTCCCACTAACACTCCATATCACACTAAAACGCACTAAAAACCATTAACCGATGCAAATCTACGCCAACCAAGCAAACTAGGGAAGCAAGTTAGGAAATATACCTCACACTTAACCCTAGGGAGCTGCAGGAAGAAGAAGAAGTGCAGGGAAGGGGCTGCACTAGGTGCTGGTGCTGCTGCTGCTCACTGTGCTGCTGCTACTGCCTCTGCCTGCTGCTGCTGCTTCTGGCCTCAGGTGTTGCTGTGCTTGCTGCTGCTGCTGGGGTTTCTGGAGCTGAGGTAAGTGTATGTGTGAGTGTGTGGGTGTTTGAGAGAAATGCAAGGAAATGGGAGGAAACACTCAAGGTCCAAATGTCAACCCTCCTCTCTCTCTCTCTCTTCATTAAAGCCAAGCATGGGCTAAGCCATGATGCCCACTCCCTCTCTCTCACAAGTCAACACCAAACACAACTCAATTTAAAAAAAATACAAATCCTAAGGTGTTACAATCTCTCCCCCTTAAAGAAATTCGTCCCCGAATTTCAAAAATCTAACTACACATACCTTCAAGAAGATGGGGATACGTCTTCATCATCTCGCTTTCGGTCTCCCAAGTGACCTCCTCACGGTTCTGACCACGCCAAAGTACCCTAACTGATGGAATGTCCTTCGATCTCAATTTCTTCACTCGTCGATCCAAGATCATCACCGGCTGCTCTGCATAGGAAAGGTCGCGCTCCAGCTGGATCGTCGGGTGCTGAATCGCGTGCGAAGGATCATGAAGATATCTGCGGAGCATCGAGACATGAAATATGGGGTGCACATCTGGAAAGCTGGGCGGAAAGGCTAAACGGTAGGCTACTGCACCAACGCGCTCGAGGATCTCGAAGGGGCCCACATACCTGGGACTGAGCTTCCCCTTCTTCCCAAACCTCATCACACCTTTCATCGGGGAGACCCTCAAGAAAACATGATCACCAACAGAAAACTCAAGTCTGCGTCGTCGACGGTCTGCATAAGATCTCTGCCTACTCTGTGCCGCTCTCATCCTATCGCGAATCAACTGGATCTTCACGGTTGTCTCCTCAACAATCTGTGGCCCTAAGATACTGCTCTCACTGAGCTCTGTCCAACAAGTGGGCGACCTGCATCTCCTCCCATAAAGAGCCTCAAATGGTGCCATCTGAATGGTCTCCTGGTAGCTGTTATTGTAGGAGAACTCTACTAAGGGCAAATGATGATCCCAGCTACCTCCGAAATCAAATACACAAGCTCTGAGCATGTCCTCGAGAGTCTGGATGGTCCGCTCTGACTGGCCGTCGGTCTGCGGATGAAACGCCGTGCTGAAACTCAAGCGAGTGCCCAAAGCCTCCTGAAGCCTCTGCCATAGTCTACTGGTAAACTGGGTGCCTCTGTCGGACACAATACACGTCGGGACTCCGTGTAGTCGCACAATCTCGTCGATGTAGATCTGGGCATACTGAGTAAATCCGAAAGTCGTCTTCACTGGTAGGAAGTGAGCCGCTTTCGTCAAACGATCCACGATCACCCAGATAGAGTCATACCCCCGACTAGTCCTGGGTAGACCCACCACGAAATCCATCGAAATCTGCTCCCACTTCCACTCCGGAATGGGTAGCGGCTGTAGCTCTCCCGCGGGCCTCTGGTGCTTAGCCTTGACTTGCTGACAAGTCAGGCATCTCGACACGAAATCTGCGATGTCCCTCTTCATTCCGTCCCACCAATAAACATCTCTCATATCATGATACATCTTGGTGGAACCGGGATGGACGCTGTACACCGATCGATGTGCCTCCTCAAGAATCTCGCGCCGCAGTCCCTCAGCATCTGGTACGCACAGTCTAACTCCAAAACGTAATACCCCCTGATCATCGATCACGAACTCAGAAAATCTGCCCTGTCCAATCTGTGCCATGATCTCTGAACATCGGTCATCACTGAGCTGTGCCTCACGTATACGATCGATCAACTGTGGGAGTGCACGGACATGCGCTATCTGTCCTCCAATCGGCGTGAACTCGAACTGTACTCGGCTGTCACATAATATCTGCCAATCTGTTGACGACTGCCCCTGTACTGCGCTCAAACAAGATAGGCTACTCCCGGGCCTCCTGCTCAAAGCATCCGCCACCACATTTGCCTTGCCCGGGTGATATAAGATCTCGCAGTCGTAATCCTTCACTAACTCCATCCATCGGCGCTGTCGAAGGTTCAGGTCCCGCTGCTGGAATATGTATTTCAGACTCTTGTGATCCGTGAATATCTGGCACGACTCGCCGTATAGGTAATGTCGCCAGATCTTAAGTGCGAAGACCACTGCTGCCATCTCCAAATCGTGAGTGGGGTAGTTCTGCTCATGCTTCTTCAATTGTCACGAGGCATACGCGATCACTCTATCATGCTGCATCAGTACGCACCCTAACCCCACTCGAGAAGCATCACAATAGACCACAAATCCGCCCGATCCGGAAGGTAAAGATAACACCGGTGCCGTCGTCAGCCGTGTCCGTAACTGCTGGAAACTGTGCTCGCACTCCTCCGTCCAATCGAAAGAAACTCCCTTCCGGGTCAACCCGGTCAACGGTGTAGCAATACGGGAGAAGTCCTGCACAAAACGTCTATAGTAACCGGCCAACCCCAAAAAGCTGTGAATCTCCGTCACCGATGTGGGTCTGGGCCAACGCTGAACGGCCTCGATCTTCCTCGGGTCTACACATATACCGTCTCGTGAAACCACATGCCCCCAGAAATCTACGCTGTCCAGCCAAAAAGCACACTTGGAGAATTTCGCATAAAGCTGGTGCTCCTTCAAGGTCTGCAATGTAATCCGCAGGTGCTGCTCGTGCTCCTCACTACTCCGGGAATACACCAAGATATCGTCAACGAAGACTATGATGAACAGATCCAAATATGGCCGGAAAATACGGTTCATCAAGTCCATGAAGGCTGCTGGCGCATTGGTGAGTCCGAACGACATCACCAAAAACTCGTAATGGCCGTAGCGCGTACGGAAAGCTGTCTTGGGAATGTCCTCCTGTCGAACCCGCAGCTGATGATAGCCCGATCGTAAATCGATCCTCGAAAAGTACCCTGCCCCCTGAAGCTGGTCGAACAAATCGTCGATACGCGGCAAAGGATACCTGTTCCTCACTGTCACCCTGTTCAGCTGGCGGTAGTCGATACACAGACGCAAACTGCCATCCTTCTTCTTGATGAACAGGACTGGAGCACCCCAAGGAGAAACACTGGGTCGAATAAGTCCCTTATCCAGCAAATCTTGCAACTGACCTTTCAACTCTCGAAGTTCCGCCGGAGCCATCCGATAAGGCGGTATGGAGATAGGCCCCGAGCCAGGAACCAAATCAATACAGAAAGAAATGTCGCGCTCGGGCGGCAACCCGGGAAGCTCGGCAGGGAACACATCAGGAAACTCGCTAACAACCGGAACCCGATCCAATGGAACCTCTGTAGCGCGAGCATCGCAAACATAGGCGAGAAATCCCTGACATCCCTTCCTCAAAAGTTGTCCCGCGCGAAAAGAAGAAATCACACTGTGAGGGGCGGCACTACGGTCCCCCAACACAACAAAAACCGACTCGCCGGGGAAACAGAATCTAACTGTCTTCTCGCGGCAGTCCACCGAAGCATAGCACGTGGCTAACCAATCCATGCCCAAAAGAACGTCGAAGTCCAACATCTCCAGAAGGATCAAGTCGACAGGCAACTCTCTCTCGCCAATACAGACGATACAGGATCGGAACACGTGCCTAGCAACAAACGACTCTCCCACAGGAGTGGTCACCACAAGCGGCTGATCAAGCAAGCCGGACTCTCTACCGAGACTCGGCACAAAGTGTGTGGATACGTACGAGTGTGTGGATCCGGGATCGAACAATACGTGGGCATCAACTGAACATACAGGAAGGATACCTGAAACCACTGCATTGGACGCCTGCGCGTCCTGATGTGTCAAAGCAAACACCCTCGCCTGTCCACCACCTGCGACTGACTGCCCTCTGCCTCGGTCATCTCGCCCTCTCTGAGCAACTCCTCCACGACCACGACCTCTATGTGCATGAGTCTGGCGTGGAGCAACGGTAGGTACAACGGGCAATGCCCTCTAGGGTGGTGAAGGTGGTAAAGTAACATGCGGTGCTGCCGCCTCCCTCCGGTGTGTCTCAGGGCAATCTCTAACAAGGTGAAGTAGGCTGCCGCATCTAAAGCAACCCCGCGGCGACTGCTGACCCTCTCGTGGATATGAACTAAACATCTGGCTCCGTCCCGAATCTCTGCCACTCCCCGTACCTGGACGATACCTGTCACGGCGTCTGAATGTCTGTCTCCGTGCGGATATGCCAGTACGAACTCTCTTCGGCTCTGGAACTGCCGAAGTCTCAGCAAGGTGCTCCTCGACTACTAGGGCTGCGTCTACAGCTGCTGCATAGGTCTCGTAGTGCTGCGCGCTGATCGTGAGGAACAGTGGTGTAAGCAAGCCTCGAACAAATCTCCTGACTCGCAACTCCTCGGTAGCCACTAAATATGGGGCGTAGACTGCTAGCTCTGTAAACAGCACATCATACTCTACCACTGTCATCCCTGGCATCTGGCGCAAGGACTCAAATCTGCGTGCTCGGGCATCCCTAACACTCTGGGGAAGGAAACGGGCTAGAAATATGGTCACGAACTCCGTCCAGGTCATAGGAGGAAGACCTGCTGCTCTGCCCTTCTCAACTGAATCACACCATTTCTGCGCAAGACCTTCCAGGCGAAAGCTCGCGAACTCAACCCATCTCGTATCTGCGCATCTGAGGGAACGGCATATCCGGGCCATCCTGTCGATGAAAGACTGTGGGTCCTCGGCTGTATCGGTGCCTGTGAATACCGGAGGCTTCAGCCGCATGAACTCTGATAGCGATACTGTAATCACCTCCGTGGCTGCAGGGGCAACTGGCGGTGCGGTAGGTACCATCGTGGTCTCTGGAACAGGTGGGGCTACCTCTGGTCGCTGGGCTCGAAGCGCCTCAACTAGTGATCCTATCATCTGGTGCATCTCCTGCATGCTAGATCCCACCGTCTGGCGCATCTCCTGCATACCAGCCCCTAGCGTGGCGATCTGCTCTGGCACAGGAGGAACAGTCTGCTCGGGTACAACGGGTGCACTGCCCGGATCAGTCCTCGTCTCGGACGAGTCAACACGAATCTCGGCCCTCGCGGCCGCTCTCTGTGCCCTCGTAGTCTTAGGCGGCATAATGGCTGAAAGAAAATTTAGGATTCGATAAGAACACAGAAATCGAATCACAAGAATGTATGTAATCAAGGAGGAATTTAAATCAACAAGTCCTAAGGTCGCGTAGGCGGAGTACCGTGTCGTGAGTATGCCGCGGAACATACACACGCTACGCTACCCTGCTGCAGCTACCTACTCCATCATACCAGGGTCATCCTACACTCCGAAGGTAAAACCTACGCTCTGATACCAACTTTGTCACGACCCGAGAATTTCGAATCGTGACCGGCACTTAACCACGCAACGTCTACAGGCGTAACGCGGCTAAGTAAGCCGGACCCAGAAATCAAAACCAATAAATATAGAGTGATTTAAAACATTTTCGTAAAAACAGTCATGCGTGTCCGAAAAACATCTTATTAATTTAGTAGAAATCCTTTTAAGTTCAAGAGTTATAACTTTTATAATTTTGGTGACATTTCCTTTTTAAACATTTGTCCCGTAAGTCGGGTAAAAGCAAGGTGTAGCAGAAATAACAAGTGAAATAAATAAAACATTCCAATATGATATACGATGCCGTAGCGAAGAATACACAGTAAAGCAAGGACAATATAGCGAAGGTAAGACTGCATAACATAAAGTCGGCTCACATGCGAGCTCGACACCAGAGTACCAAAATCATACACATCGCCCTCACAACTGTCTCTAAGTCAATACAGAAAGGTAGATGGAGAATACTAGATACATCAATATACAACTGAAAGATAACAGATACCGTACAAAACCCACCTAACAGAAAAAGGCTAACTCGCCTCAGCAATGGTATCTGTGCCAAAAGATGCGGTAACAGCCAGCCGCGACTACTCCCAAGGGCAACCTGCAAATACTGTGGCACAACGGGGGTGAGTTGCCAACTCGTGAATAGAGATAACATATAAAGGTGATGCAAGCATGCACATATAGCGTGGCTCTACTAATGCCAGCAGATGATATCAATGCATGCCAAACAGTGGATGCAATAGTAATGCAAGTGCTCTATCAGGTAAATGCTACAGGATGAGATATATAGTAATCAATACCGAGCATGGGATAAATAATATCTACATGGAATATGTCAACATGGAAAACACTAGACGGTGCCTCAGGCTGCACCCAAATCCCAAATACACTCAGGCGCCGGCACACCCATCGGCCCTCAAATCCTGTATATCTCTGAGAAATCACGAGTGCCCAACATCGGCACCCAAAATATCATCAAATACTCGTGTCCAACATCGACACGCAAATCCTCATATATCGGGCTCCGTCAGTCCGGATCAGCCCACGGGGTCCGTCTGCGGTGTCGGCCCTCGGCCCCGGCAGTACGGGTCATCCCGTATCCATCTCTCGACTCTGGCCAGTATCCTCCGGACAACTGCCAGGTCCAACCAATCACCGGTAGGTACTCGCCCGCCTCCAGGCTCAATCGGCAAAACCCATCGATCATCTCGCCGAGGGGAACCATACCGGGCCCACCACGAACCCGCAAACGGAACATCCACTCCTCGAATCGGGTTTCAAGCACACGTCTCAGCACCGAGAAAACGCGTGGTGGACGCACCAAAATATCATATCACGAGGTACCGGGTTTTTCAAAATAGTGCATCTTTTCTTAAATAATTCCACGGTCCTCAAAACCAGAAATCACATGAAAATCCATCGCTAATAAATAAATCCAATGCGAGGTACAATGTAATAAATCCATGGTAGGTGTATAAGGGAAAAACCGCTTTTAAAATAGTTTCCGTTTTTAAAGATGTCATGCGGCTCCCAATTTCTAGGAAATCATAATCAATCACATGTAAGATGAACTATAACCACATAATCCTGGCAGCTCTACAGTGAGTGTGGCATGGCAATTACTAACGGTGTGTGTGTAGCATGCAAAATAGCGCCCGTGCAACATAAACCGTTAGTAATAGTGCGGTGTTCTATCAGTTCTAAGCAATATATATATATATATATATATATATATATTTATATGTAGCAGGGAATGCAACATGCGATGACAGTCTATGGGGTAAATGCAACATATAGTAATAAGGTCCTATCAGCCCTGACGCATAACGCCATGCGGGCGATATCCCCGTAGATGTGAAATCTACTCACCGTGTCTCGCGCTAAGTGTATCCAACAACTTACTTGCCCTTCTTCGCAGCGTCCGTCTCACTGGCCTGCGAACCTAGAATCACATAACACATATAAGCTCAATTTCACAGAAACGCGACACTACAGTCCAACTAGAAACCCGTGTCGCAAACCAATCGCGCGTGTGCGCGATACGCTAAAACGTGTGATCACGCGCCTGAAACTACCCCGACGCGTCGCGATACGCAGAAACCCCAAACCTACTCACGTATCACGCATGTCGCGAAGGTTTAGAAAAACGGCAAAATAGGTATTTGGTCCCAGATTTTACTACAGAACTAGATTTACAAAAATATATATATCATAGAACCCTACACACTAGCAGACACCTACAGGACCAAACCCCAACCCAAACCCTACCCATCTGGCCGCAATTGGCGGCCAGAACGAAATAATTGGCGGCCTACTGTAGCAGTTAGGGGGTCGGGTTAAAATATAGGGTATCAGCACATCACCACTATACTGCAGAACTCTCAAATTCACTCAGATCTCATCGGGTCAAAAGCAGATCCAGAAAAGCTCAAATTTTGCACAAATACGATAAATTGCATCAATTAGGGAAACTGGTGGTATTTTAGTGTAATAGGGGTTAAGCTAAGCTAATAGGGTCTCAACAAACCTCAATTATCCTACTGAAACCAATTTACACCTCATTAGCACAAGGTTCCCACTAACACTCCATATCAAACTAAAACGCACTAAAAACCATTAACCGATGCAAATCTATGCCAACCAAGCAAACTAGGGAAGCAAGTTAGGAAATATACCTCACACTTAACCCTAGGGAGCTGCAGGAAGAAGAAGAAGTGCAGGGAAGGGGCTGCACTAGGTGCTGGTGCTGCTGCTGCTCACTGTGCTGCTGCTACTGCCTCTGCCTGCTGCTGCTGCTTCTGGCCTCAGGTGTTGCTGTGCTTGCTGCTGCTGCTGGGGTTTCTGGAGCTGAGGTAAGTGTGTGTGTGAGTGTGTGGGTGTTTGAGAGAAATGCAAGGAAATGGGAGGAAACACTCAAGGTCCAAATGTCAACCCTCCTCTCTCTCTCTCTCTCTCTTCATTAAAGCCAAGCATGGGCTAAGCCATGATGCCCACTCTCTCTCTCACAAGTCAACACCAAACACAACTCAATTTAAAACAAATACAAATCCTAAGGTGTTACAGAAAGGTGCATTGAACAACGGTGTAATTCTTCTTAACCATAAGTACAGTTTTCAACTACGACACACAGGGATTGAGTTATCAGACTCAAAGGACTTATACAGAGCATTTGTCACGACCCGCAATTCGGCCCGTAACCGGCACTTAAACTACATAACGTCTAAAGGCGTACGCAACTTAAGTAAGCCGAACACCCAGAAATCTAAACCACCCAAAACTGGATCAACGGAGGAAACATAGTTTAAAACATTTAGAAATCACAATTTAAAATCTCTAACTCTAGTTTTCTTTCTTAAAAATTTCGGCAGCACCTCCTTTGTAAAAACTAGCCCCGAAAACGGGTACAACACAGATAATATATAAAGCATCCCAAGTGGGAGCAAAAATCACGCCCAACGGCGGAAACAAATCACCACAACAAGTATACGACGCCAAAGCGAAGAAATAACAAAGAAGCGACTAATATAAGAAGTAAACTTTCCACATAACCGGCTTCTACGAGCACGGCACCCAAAAATCACCAATATAATACAACACCGAAATCTCACAAGTCGTCTCTAAGTCATATACAACAGTGGTAGATGGAGAATACTAGATCGAATAAAAAGATATACAATATACAAACGGATAACCGCAAACCCACCTAAAAGCAAAGGCCTCACTGCCTATAGTAGCGGTATCCACAAAAGTAGTGATGATAAGATGCCCTGCCGCGACTACTCAGAGGGTAAGTCCTGCAAAACACTGTGGCATAACGAGGGTGAGTTGCCAACTCGTGAATAGTAATAACATCATACTGAAATCGCAAGTATGCACTAACAGCAATGATCAATAACATGTAAGCTGCTAGCATGAGTATGACAATATGGAAATTCAACTATCATGATCTAGGTATACCACCAGGGTACTATATCTACATGAATCATATGCATATCAACTGAATACTGAGTGCGAGATAGTAAATAATCTCATGCACAAATCATAAGCATGGAAAACACGGTGTAACTCAACAACACCCCAAATCCCAAAATACTCAGATCGGCCCTCAAATCCTGTACGTCTCATGGAACCTGAGTGTCAAACATCGACACTCTAAAACATCATGAAAACCAGTGCCTAACATCGACACGTAAATATTCGTATCCATACGTTCCTCGAAACACAAGTATCCCACTTCGACACTTGTATTTCACGTATCGGTCTTCCTGATATCCATACGTTCCTCGAAACACAAGCATCCCACTTCGACACTTGTATTCCACGTATCGGTCTGTCAAACCCCATATATCTCTCGGAATGTAAGTGCCTAACATCGACACTTGAAATTCCCATATCGCATGAAAACATATCTCAAATGCGTAAATCCATATAAAATAGCATATGCAACATAAAACATCAATATAAGCATATCACGGGAAAAGTTCGCTAATTAATGCATCAAGTCATTAAATGTATCTCACGGTTCCCAAAATCCAATTCCAGAATACATATATATACAGCGTCCCATACCACCGATATATATGCTATAAAAACTAATCATGTAACAATAGCAAGGTATAAGTGCGAACGAGTAGGTATAGTATGGCATATATATAGCATGTAGGTATACAGGTATGATATATGTCATATGCGTTATCGCACGAGTACAACTGTTTCAATGTCGCTAACCAATAGCAAGGTATATAAATGAGCATTTATGTTGTGCGTATCATGGCAATTACCGACAGTGTGTGTGTAACATACCATTGATGCTCGTGCAACATGGACTGTCGATAATAGTGCAGTGTACAATAGGTACAGTATCATGCACAACAAGTAACTATATGCAATGTGAATCATGTGTAGGGTTCCTAGGCAGTCTTGTGAAGGTTCAAAAGGCATCAAACATACTCGGATTAAAATTTAGACATGCCGAACAACCCAAAGCCGGGATCTTTGCTAGATTATTAGGGTTAAACATGCAAAAAGATAACTTTTATCTAAGTGTGAGGCATTACAACCTTTGTAGTCCGCTCCTTCACTTCACAAGCTCCGAGTAGAAGTCCCTTTGCCGCGATCCACGATCTCCCGGACTCATGAGAGGCTCCACGACTCGAACGATCCATGCTAGCTCGAAGTATTCCAAATCTCCGATGATCTACCTTGAAGTTGCTACGACTCAAGCTTTCTCACTCAAAAGAGAAGAACACACTAATCCCATGGGCTAGATGAGATGAGGATGAGAGAGTAGTAATTTAGCTTTCTTTTTATATCATTTTCTCATATTATTTCATCACTTAAGAAAATCTAGCAAGCTTTTCAAGAAGCAAGAAGATGAAGATGGAAAATGAATAATTAGATTAATCCTTTTGTGATGAATAGAATATAATCATATGATTGAATTGTAAAACATGGTCAAGGATGAGTGGCTAGGATTTTGTAGAGAAATAACTAGAGTTAGGGTTTAGTTGAGTTAAAGAAAATATCTTAAGAATGACAAAAGAAGAAACCTTCTAGAAGATGCATGAAACATCTAACCCAAATTAAACCCTAATCTCAATTAATCATCCTTAAACATGTTTAACAATTAATCATAACATGTCACAATAATATATATCACATATATATTATATATTTGCAACAAAAGAAAATAATACAATTAACATATATCGCATATATATCAATGTATCATCCACTGAGAAAATGAAATAATAAAGCGAGCCAATATTAGATAATGTAATACAATATATCATATATATTATTATACATTAAATCATCGAATCAACACTTGATTCGACGATCCGGCTATATCGAATATTACCGACTAATATATCATGTACCGAATCATCGAATCAACACTTGATCCGATGACCCGGTTCATATCCATATATCGCGAGAATATAATACGGTATCCCATATCGTATTATTCTCGTTCCTGAGCATATCACATATGCGCCACTACTCCGTTTCGCCTGAGCCAAGAAACCTCTGTGTAGGACTCTAAAGAATCGTCAATACGCCGGTAGCAGGTGATGATCATATCAAACACCCACAAGCTGCAAGCGGTCAGCTAAACGTAACAGCCACCCAGGTATTGAGCGATCAGAAGATCAACAAGCTAGCCTGTGCGTTCTCCTGTGAATCCAACCAGTAACACTCCCGTACAGTCCGGTCTGTTCGTCTGATATGTCGCATATCAAGTCTAGGGGTGGTATACGTCAGACCCCAGTAACCGATAAGTCGTGTCGATGTGTGGCTCATAACGGGTCGAGAAACTACTAGTAACACTTACCAGTAAATCTCTATATCAGCCCTGGCCAGGGACTTCCAGTTATAGCCAATCGAACACAGCACAACATCAACTCCCTATACCAGGAGAGACGAATACCCTCCTATCGCTCATTGCCTCCATGTGATTCGGGACTGTACCCAAAAGACACCGTTTTGCACGCCCTCTTGGACGTGGTAAGGTGGAAATCAAAGCACAGTGGGAATCACACAAGACTCCATGACGATCTCGGGTCTACAGACTACCCTGTACCAGTGTCACCAGAGAACTGCCATCTGACGTGTGGTATATCACCATCTGGGAGTTCTCGGCGAGTCCGTCCAGTGTACCCAGTCTCCACTGAGCACCCGTACACCATCTCTGATGTCTAACACCGATGGATATGGGATCATCCCTCGCCCATCATATGGGTCAAGATGCGTATACGCTAGTCTACTCTGGCGTATCGATGCCCTGTCTCGATATACCCTCGACTAGGAACAGTTATAGGATGTACTCATCGACTACCGCGGCCCCACTAGTATGATCTCATCATAGTCCCAGTAGTCGAGTACAAATCCTAAGGGCTTTATCAACATGTGAGAGTAAAACAGTAAACCAATACAAGTCAACATGTTAAGATAAAGTGAAACCAAATAGCATACTATCATGACGAGCAAGAAAGTCATCTCTATATATAACCAAGCATCCATTATAATATACATCATATGTACAACAATGGCCTCTAGGGCATATACATAACTAACAATCTCCCACTTGCACTAAGGCCAGCTGCTGTAGTATCGCATACCTAGCATCCCGAATAATCTCTCAAACTGTATCTGGGGAATAGCCTTCGTGAATGGATCCGCAGTGTTATCCTTCGTATCTACTCTCCTGACCTCGATCTCCCGGTGATCAACTATCTCCCTGATCAGGTGATACCGCCTCAGAATATGTCTGGACTTCTGATGGGACCTGGGTTCCTTGGCTAACGCCACAGCTCCATTGTTATCGCAATACAGAGGTATTGGATGCTCAATGGATGGAACCACACCAAGTTCACTAATGAACTTCTTGATCCAGACAGCCTCTTTGGCAGCATCGTTGGCAGCGATGTATTCAGCCTCCATCGTTGAGTCTGCAACGGTATCCTGTTTGGAACTCTTCCAACATACCGCCCCTCCATTGAGGGTAAAGACAAAACCCGAATGCGACTTAGAGTCGTCCTTATCACTTTGGAAGCTGGAATCGGTAAAGGACTCCACCTGGAGTTCTCCGTTACCATACACCAAGAACATCTCCTTAGTCCTTCGTAAGTACTTCAGAATGTTCTTCACAGCTGTCTAGTGACTCTCTCCAGGATCTGCTTGATACCGACTCACTACACTTAGCGAGTATGCTACATCGGGTCTGGTACATAGCATCGCATACATGATAGAGCCTACTGCCGAAGCATAGGGTATCCCTTGCATGCGAGCTCTCTCCAAATCAGTCTTGGGAGACATCTCTTTGGATAGAGTGAGTCCAGAGATCGTGGGTTGGTTCCCACGTTTGGATTCTTCCATACTAAACCTCTTTAGTATGGTGTCAATGTACTTGGATTGGGACAATCCCAGTATCCGTTTAGATCTATCTCTATAGATCATGATTCCCAATATGCAGGAGGCATCACCTAGATCTTTCATTGAGAATCTCTGTGATAAGAAGAGCTTGACTGATTGCAGCATAGGAATATCATTTCCTATCAAGAGTATGTCATCCACGTACAATACGAGGAAGACAACCTTACCCTCTGCTACCTTCTTATAGATACAAGGTTCATCTATATTTTTGATGAAGTCAAACTCTTTGACTACAACATCAAAACAGATGTTCCAACTCCGCGATGCTTGTTTTAACCCATAAATGGATTTAAGCAGCTTGCACACCTTTCCGCTGCTCTCACTATCTACGAAGCCCTCTGGCTGAGTCATGTACACGCACTCTTCTAAATCACCGTTTAGAAAGGCGGTCTTAACATCCATTTGCCAGATTTCGTAGTCATGGTATGCAGCAATGGCAAGTAAGATCCGGATGGACTTAAGCATAGCCACTGGAGAAAAGGTTTTGTCATAATCCACACCTGGTCGTTGACGAAATCCCTTTGCTACAAGTCTAGCTTTGAAAGTCTCAACTTTTCCATCTACACCAAATTTCCTTTTAAAGATCCACTTGCTCCCAATGGGTTTTACCCCTTCAGGAGCATTTTCCAAAGTCCATACTTTATTGGTGTACATGGATTCCATCTCAGATCGCATTGCATCCAGCCATTTCACAGAGTCACCACTCGTGATGGCCTGCTCGAAACTAGTCGGTTCATCATCATCCATGATGCAATCCTCACTTCCACCATCAATGAGAAAACCGTAGTATCTCTCAGGTGGACGAGAAACCCTACTAGATTGGCGGAGAGGCTGGGGTTCGTCGGGTACTACTGAATCCTCTGGTTCCACTAAATCTTCAGTTGCAGTTTGTGTTGCTGGAACTTCTTCCAGTTCTACCTCAGAGCCACTAATCTCTTTTGCAAGAAATTCCTTTTCTAAAATGGTGGCATGTTGAGCAACAAACACTTTTTGCTCTTGACTGTGATAGAAAAAATATCCATAAGAATTCTTCGGATATCCTACAAACTTGCAAAGAACTGACCGTGCCTCGAGTTTGTCCGGATTTTGCCTTTTGACATAGGCCGGACAACCCCATATCTTAACTCGTTTAAGATACGGTCTCTTCCCACTCCATATCTCATATGGTGTGGTAGGTACAGATTTAGTTGGAACTTGATTCAATAGGTATGCTGCTGTCTCAAGCGCATACCCCCAGAAGGAAATAGGTAACTCAGCTGTACTCATCATAGAGCGCACCATATCTAATAGGGTACGATTCCTCCGCTCCGATACACCGTTGTGCTGTGGTGTATAAGGAGGAGTAAGCTGAGAGAGAATCCTATTCTCTTTTAGATAATCTAGGAACTCATTGCTTAAGTATTCACCTCCTCGATCTGATCAAAGAATCTTAATACTTTTGCCCGTTTGGTTCTCTACTTCGTGCTTATATTCTCTGAATTTCTCAAAAGCTTCAGACTTGTGTTTCATCAGGAACACATGTCCGAATCTAGAGAGATCGTCTGTGAATGTAATGAAGTAGGAAGAACCGTTCCTGGCATGCATAGACATGGGACCGCATACATCACTATGTACCGGTCCTAAGAGTTCAGTAACTCTTTCTCCGTGTCCACTAAACGGAGCTTTGGTCATTTTTCCTTTGAGACATGAATGGAAAGTATCATAAGATGATAATTCGAACGGATTCAAATAACCATCCTTATGTAACTTAGCCAGTCGTGTCGCATTGATATGACCAAGTCTACAATGCCACAAGAAGGATTCGTTCATATCTGAACTTTTCCTCTTGTGTGTGTTTTGTATATTCAGGACTGTATTCTGATTTAGAATGAATATGCCATTATGTAACGAGCCTGATGCAATCAACTTTTGATCTAGGAATATGTTCATAACATTATCCTGTACTACAAAATTATATCCCTCTTTACTCAATAAAGAAACTGATATAATGTTGCACATCATGTTCGGTATATAATAGCACTCATTTAGAATCAGTGTATTACGACTTGGTAATACAAGGTGATATTCGCCAACTGCTTTGGCTACAATACTTGCACCGTTCCCTACTTGAACGGAATGATCACCTTTTCCCAGTTCTCTACCTTTACGTAGCCCATGTAACTGTTTACATATGTGGGATCCTGATCCGGTATCTAATACCCAGGACATAGGGTGAACTGAGAAACAGTTCTCAATAACTAACAAACCCGAAGAAGATGCATCAACATGCATGTTCTTTTGGGCGGCGTGAGAATCCAGATATTCTCCTGTTTCCTGTTCAGTCTTATAACTCTTATAAGAAAGAACGGGTCCAACGTTTCCTTGCTCAGTACAATAATTAGGTTCAGTCAATACATCCATATTATTATCTTGATTATGGCCTGAAATGGTCGCTACCTGGAGAGAGAGAGAAGAAAACACTTTAGCGTATGCTCTTGCAAGATTAGATTGGTTATTATCTTATCTAATCAGGATGTCTCCCACTGTTTTTATCAAATCTACCTTAAAACCCTAAAAGGTAAGATTAGCCGGGATTAATTACACCCTACAACTTCGTCAATCTTTCAGCCAGATCAGTGTCGGTACTTTGAGGGAGGTTCCCCGTGCTCTCGCACGGACCTAATTAAAGTAAACCTCGTTTTCCCAGAGGCGTAACCTCGTTAACACTTTTGTAGACACCTACTTGAATGACTAATTGTCCTGTGTAAAACTCTCCCAGGAGTAACACTTACTCGCAGTGGGTATCAGGATCCAACTATCTCATAGGAGGTATGCAATCTCATTGCAAATTTCAACACTTGAAATTCCCGATAATATTTTTACCCCAAACGATCTATGACCTTGACAAGGTCAACAAACCATAGACCGCAAGTCAAGTTCAACCCGTCATTTCTTGATTGAATCAAACCCACCCGCACGACCCTTGACAAGGTCAATAAGGTCGCACGACTACCCTAACCCAATCTGCATCAGATGCATAAGAAGATAAATACTGGTTAGCTACCGCACACTGCGCCTTGACAAGGTCAACAAACGCAGCACGAATACTAAACAGTACTTATCTAAAATGACGGAGGGCTACGCAGGTTTTTAGAAAAACCCTGAGCGTAATGAACTTGATATCGTCGTAGAATCGAGTGAAGTTTTGAAAAAGAGTGTTTTCGAGGCTTTTCTTAGTTTCGCTAAAGGGGTCACTCCCGGTGAAGGGATCGTCGGCCCTTTCCTCATCGAATAAGGTGCAGGATATATCATATATACCGCTGTGCAAAGCAAAACACTAAAAGCAATCAAAAGACAAACCGCGTTTTGTAGCATCTGCCAGTTTTGCTAAAGGAGTCACTCCCGGTGAAGGGATCTCGGCCCTTTCCTCATCGAATAAGGTGCAGGATATATCATATATATCACTGTGCAAAGCAAAACTGTAGCTACCCCTTTTTATAAAGTTTTTGATTCTACAACATCTTTAGGTTTCTTTTCTTTTATTAATCACATTAATAAAAATCCCATCAGCTTATGCTTCCTAAGCATCACAGAAGAAACGAAAGCAGTAATATTTATATATCAGCATATATATATAGTATAAGCATTCGTCTCAGGCAGTAATATGATCTCATCACAGAACATAGCAGCAGAAGAACATATATGAAATATTGGATATACTAGGACGTCCGTGTTTTCAATACGAGCCTGTTTAAAACACGGATTCCACGGTCGCGACGAATAGCCAAACCCACATCCCAAGACCCCTACGAGAGTGGCAAGTAACACTGCCAATTCTAGGGTTAGAAGACCCGGTCTCGACTCCTCGAGATGGCCTTCCACTGGACCCTAGAACCCGGTTACTTGTGCTCCCCTCCTTGGGTCTACCTAATGCGGAAAAGTAAATAATATACACTGGTGACATCAACCGCAACATGGAAGTGCCCCAAAAAGAATATTACATTACAAATGAATTTTACATGAATGAAAATAAAAACCCTCATCTCACATAAAACCCCCGGCTATTCAGAACGCGACGATCCAATATAACATATCACAGCAACACATAATATCACATATCATCAACGTAAGTAAATATGCGCATCCCAATTGTCGTTGAATCATATAGCAACGAAACCGGCGATATCACATATTACACTTACGGTCACAGAAAAGAAAGTGTAAAACTACAATATTTGGAATCCACAATCACTTTAGACATCGTAAATCCGAAATATCACATACTCCGTATTTCATGCCTAACTCTATGAATTCCACATATTGTATCACATTCCAGATAAATAAACAGTATTAAACTTTTCAAACGGATAATCAAACACCTAAAATTTCCTAAACTGCTCAACTCTTGAGCGGGGTTCAAATAATCCCAGAATATGTCACAGTACCGGTGATCCAGCCGTAGAAGGGTCAAGCCAACGCCTCACATGTGGCACGCCGTACTGCCCCAAACCCGAAGGTTCAAAAGGCAGTTCAAGACTGTCACATAATTGAGTTAAGGTTTGTTGTCTTCTAAAGGGTCCACCGCTTAACTTGTACAATTTTCCGAAAGATTTAAACCCGAATAAATTTCAACACTTGAAAATTTGCCGTACCGGGAAACAGTAAGTTAATGATATCCGTTCAAATAGTTTAACAGTTTCTAAATATCCGGAAAAAATACGAATTTAAAATTTCCGATTGAGTCTACTATTACAAAACAAACCCCAGAATTTTAAACACCTGGAACAGATTAAAAATACCCAGAATAGTCAGCAAGTAGCTACGGTCAATACCATGAAGCTACGTGTCCCAATCCTACAGTCAGGCCGCGGAACCGCCGCGAGAACCATGTTCTTGCCGCGGTTCCGCGCTCCGTTGGTGGAATTGTGGGCACGTGTTTCATGGTAATTCTTAGAATTCCCTGCTGATTTTTTTACATATTTTTAATTCTGAAAAATCCCAAAATTTAAAAAATTTCCAGAGAGGGGTCAAGTTTCGTCGTTTCGGGTTCGATCGGAGTTTTAACTTCGTAAACACATCGCCTAATACTCTAGCTAGGCTCTGATACCACTGTAGGGTTCCTAGGCACTCTTGTGAAGGTTCAAAAGGCATCAAACATGCCCGGATTAAAATTTAGACGTGCCGAACAACCCAAAGCCGGGATCTTTGCTAGATTATTAGGGTTAAACATGCAAAAAGATAAGTTTTATCTAAGTGTGAGGGATTACAACCTTTGTAGTCTGCTCCTTCACTTCACAAGCTCCGAGTAGAAGTCCCTTTGCCGCGATCCACGATCTCCCGGACTCATGAGAGGCTCCACGACTCGAACGATCCATGCTAGCTCGAAGTATTCCAAATCTCCGATGATCTACCTTGAAGTTGCTACGACTCAAGCTTTCTCACTCAAAAGAGAAGAACACACTAATCCCATGGGCTAGATGAGATGAGGATGAGAGAGTAGTAATTTTGCTTTCTTTTTATATCATTTTCTCATATTATTTCATCACTTAAGAAAATCTAGCAAGCTTTTCAAGAAGCAAGAAGATGAAGATGGAAAATGAATAATTAGATTAATCCTTTTGTGATGAATAGAATATAATCATATGATTGAATTGTAAAACATGGTCAAGGATGAGTGGCTAGGATTTTGTAGAGAAATAACTAGAGTTAGGGTTTAGTTGAGTTAAAGAAAATATCTTAAGAATGACAAAAGAAAAAACCTTCTAGAAGATGCATGAAACATCTAACCCAAATTAAACCCTAATCTCAATTAATCATCCTTAAACATGTTTAACAATTAATCATAACATGTCACAATAATATATATCACATATATATTATATATTTGCAACAAAAGAAAATAATACAATTAACATATATCGCATATATATCAGTGTATCATCCACTGAGAAAATGAAATAATAAAGCGAGCCAATATTAGATAATGTAATACAATATATCATATATATTATTATACATTAAATCATCGAATCAACACTTGATTCGACGATCCGGCTATATCGAATATTACCGACTAATATATCATGTACCGATTCATCGAATCAACACTTGATCCGATGACCCGGTTCATATCCATATATCGCGAGAATATAATACGGTATCCCATATCGCATTATTCTCGTTCCTGCGCATATCACATATGCGCCACTACTCCGTTTCGCCTGAGCCAAGAAACCTCTGTGTAGGACTCTAAAGAATCGTCAATACGCCGGTAGCAGGTGATGATCATATCAAACACCCACAAGCTGCAAGCGGTCAGCTAAACGTAACAGCCACCCAGGTATTGAGCGATCAGAAGATCAACAAGCTAGCCTGTGCGTTCTCCTGTGAATCCAACCAGTAACACTCCCGTACAGTCCGGTCTGTTCGTCTGATATGTTGCATATCAAGTCTAGGGGTGGTATACGTCAGACCCCAGTAACCGATAAGTCGTGTCGATGTGTGGCTCATAACGGGTCGAGAAACTACTAGTAACACTTACCAGTAAATCTCCATATCAGCCCTGGCCAGGGAATTCCAGTTATAGCCAATCGAACACAGCACAACATCAACTCCCTATACCAGGAGAGACGAATCCCCTCCTATTGCTCATTGCCTCCATGTGATTCGGGACTGTACCCAAAAGCCACCGTTTTGCATGCCCTCTTGGACGTGGTAAGGTGGAAATCAAAGCACAGTGGGAATCACACAAGACTCCATGACGATCTCGGGTCTACAGACTACCCTGTACCAGTGTCACCAGAGAACTGCCATCTGACGTGTGGTATATCACCATCTGGGAGTTCTCGGCGAGTCCGTCCAGTGTACCCAGTCTCCACTGAGCACCCGTACACCATCTCTGATGTCTAACACCGATGGATATGGGATCATCCATCGCCCATCATATGGGTCAAGATGCGTATACGCTAGTCTACTCTGGCGTATCGATGCCCTGTCTCGATATACCCTCGACTAGGAACAGTTATAGGATGTACTCATCGACTACCGCGGCCCCACTAGTATGATCTCATCATAGTCCCAGTAGTCGAGTACAAATCCTAAGGGCTTTATCAACATGTGAGAGTAAAACAGTAAACCAATACAAGTCAACATGTTAAGATAAAGTGAAACCAAATAGCATACTATCATGACGAGCAAGAAAGTCATCTCTATATATAACCAAGCATCCATTATAATATACATCATATGTACAACAATGGCCTCTAGGGCATATACATAACTAACATCATGCAATATCTCTATATGAGCAAATAAACATACGGCTAAAATTATATCATGTCTAGCCCCGACGCTTAGCGCCATACGGGCGATTTCCCCATAGATGTTAAATCTACTCACATGTGGTCTCCAGCTAAGAAAATCCGACCACCTGCTTCCCCTTGTTCGAAGCGTCTGAAGTCCCCGCTTTTGAGGCTATAATTTCACAAACACAAGAAATAGTGCAAACATCTCAGAATCGATCAAAATAACGCAAAACTACGTTTTTAAAACGCACCAACACACTAAACTAAATCAAGAGTGCATGTCTAGTGGCTAACACGTGCAACGATACCTCAAAACCAAACTGAGTACACAGCAGCGCAAACACACGACTCATGTCGCAACACGTATCACGCGGACTCAAAGCACTCGATTTTTAAGTAACCGATCCCAGATTTTGCATACTGAATTTACTAACAAAGTAAACAATACCAAACACCCCTAGACAACAGCAGACAACAACCTACAGAAGACCCACCCCAACTCTCACCAACTCAGCCGGCGTCGCCGGACCGCGCCTTAGGGGTCGCCGGCCCAGACCGGTGGGGTGGCTCCTGTCTCTCAGGTGGTGTCTCAGGTCCACAAGTACATCTCTCTAACTTTGTTTGCTCACTCACTAAAATTCCCAGGTCACAGCAGATAAAGAAGCTCTAAAAAGACACTAAAAAACCGATATCGCCTCAATCGATATAAAAAGCGTTCTACGCAACACCCAACGAGCAAAACAACAAGAAAACTCAAATTTAACGGTAAAGGGGTTATACCTAACAATTTTGCTCACAAGCTCCTAGCTTTCCCTAGCTCCAAGTGATCAAAGAAGCAAGAACAAGGCTTTTGTGCAAATTTTGTGATATGTTTTGAATTTTGGAGAATTTGTGAGTTTAGATTGATATAAAATGAGAAAGGAATTGAGCAAGGCAGTAGGAAATGACGGAATTTCGGCCAAGTGAGTGAGGTGGTGGATTGAAGAGGGTTTCCTAGCAATTCCCATCAATTAAAGCCATTAAATGCTTCTACACACATACACACACATGCATGCACTTACACAATTTCATTTCTTTTCTTTAAAACCCTAGTTTAATTCTAGTCCACACAAATCTAAGTGAAGAGAGAAGGATTTGATTTAATCTCAATTTAATTTAAAGAAAAGATCGCTTAGAGAAATTTTCCCAAAATTTGAATACCGCATTAAAATAATATTAAAATTGGAAAAAATTCAAATTGAACTAAAATGTTCCATTTACTCCCAAAGCTTGCGCACTAGCTTTATTTTAGCTAATCTAGATGCTGGCAAGTCTATATGGTCGTTCGTTCACAGTCGGGTTAAAACGGAAAATACCGACAAACTTACCTTAAAAACGGACAAAATCTCATAACGATTTCTAAAACGTTAGAGCATTGTATGTTGTCCAGTGTCCATTAGGACAGAGGGGTTGGTCCTACTACTATATTCGGTTTCCTTATGACTTCTCTAGTTTTTAGACAAGTGTTTCGTAGAAACGCAAGGTCCGAATTTTGAGAAGTTATAGATATATGAATAAAGTAGAGAACCAGGTATTGCAAGTATCGGGATTCTTCAAGGTAATCGAAGATGTAGATACTTGTGTAGGGTATTCAGTTGATACTAATGATTAAAAAACTTGCTTCTCTTTCAGATTACTCATAATTGGAAGCACTCCTAAGTTGAGTAATGCTGATCGGCCTCTTTCCATTTAGTTGACATGCACTGGAGACAG
Organism: Agapanthus africanus; assembly: GCA_030015575.1. Taxonomy (NCBI): domain Eukaryota; kingdom Viridiplantae; phylum Streptophyta; class Magnoliopsida; order Asparagales; family Amaryllidaceae; genus Agapanthus; species Agapanthus africanus. The sequence continues at coordinate 672,827,089 of CM057338.1, read as the reverse complement.
CTGCATGATTTGAATCTGGTTCAATTAAATCAGTGCCTCTGTTTCTATATTGGATATAGAACAGTTCATATCTTAACGATGTTAAGGTACGGGGAGTTGTCCGGCTTATGCTTAAAACCAGACTCTGGATAACTCAAGGCACATTTCTGTAATGGCTGTTTGTGGGTTGACCCAGACTATGACGAGGGTTGACTTTCTACCATCTGGAAGATCTATAGCGATATTGTTCTTGACTCGCCACAGTTTTAATAAAAATGGATTTTTTCAGAAAATAGTAGTGGGAGTATGGTAGAACTGGAAGTGATTCCAGAACCGCAAACGATTACTGAAAATTTGATAAGAACCTAAAGATTCAATCTGGTTTGACATTCTATTGGCCACTCCGCTGATACGGTGGGTAACCTCAGGCACCCGAGAGGTACTCCGGTAGCCTCAAGGACGGTGACAGGGAGGTTCTTGTTTACCCAGACTTGCCAATGTTGTTGTTCCAGACTGTGAGACCCGGCAGGAGGATGAGTATAGCGTCATTCTAAACTAGCTTTAGAAGTGTACGTTTATATGACTCTACCAGAGGGTTGTCATGATTAGTAGGAGCAGCGGAAGCATTGGTGGACAAGTAGCTTATGTCAATAGACTAAAGCAGATATAGCAGAGATAGATCATCTATTTCTGATGTGACAGTCACATGTTTGACTTCATCAGAATAGGGGATAGATCTGTTGAGAAGGTAGTTGGGTGTGATATCCTGGTATTTGGATGACATACACAGAGTAGGAAGTGATATTCCTATACTACGATCGGTTATACTTTGGTTGTCACATAGTAGTTTCTCCATATGGGGACTTGGATACTATATCAAGACATTCTGGTTACTGGATCTATTGTTTTAGATATAGATTTGGGTAGTTTCCCAATCAGGGTACTTAGACAACATTCTAAGAGTATTTAGAATGGACGACTCCTGGCACGGTAGTATACCTGCAGGTGATGATGTCACCCTCTCTAAAGGTGTCTTACAGACTAAAGGGGAGAGGGGTGTGCATGATTGGCAGATCACTTGCTTAAGCAATTGAGTCAATCATGAGATGTCAAGTACCACACCAGATGTTGTTTTTGCAGTAGATGCAATAAGTTGATATTGATCCAATTCTGGAGAAACATTCGGAAGCAGTTTTAGAACATAAGTGGATGTTCTAGGGATTTGATAACGGCAGACTCCTTTAGGAGACAGTTATCATTCCAAGCTTCCAAGGTGACCTGGACAGCAGAGTGGCTGTCAGAGTTGTAGTTTTCCATCTGATGAGGGGTGGTATTATGGACAGGTGGTCTAGAAGGATACTGAGGGAGGCATGGCACAGAATACTGATTAAGTTCAGTTGACGATACAGTCTAAAAAGTTTGGATTTGGAGTTCATTTATGAGCTAGGTCCCATCAGACATCCAGACACATTCTAAGAAAGGTATTGCTCATTTCGGGAGATGGCTTTCTCCGCAAACTTGAGATATAGAGAGACATAGAAAGAAACATCAAAGCGGATCCACTCGCTGAGGCTATTCCTCGAACGCAATAGTTTCGCAAACGTGATTTGTGAGACTGACTAGTAGAAGAGTTCGGTGTTCGGTATCACACGGGCTGTGAGTATGCGACATCGCAATAATTAGCCTTGAGTGAAAGTGGGAGATTGTTGGAGATAGTGCCCTCAGAGTCAATTATTGGATCACAGGCACGTGATTGCAATGATTGTAGGAGGACCTATCCCAAGAGGACAGTCTTACTCAAGATGATAGTATGCTATCTGGTTTATCTTTATCATCGTGTACTGCTTTAGGTGACCATATAGGTCGCTATTACACGTTGGTAGAGCCCCTAGGATTCTTGCTTGACTGCCAACAGTATGAGGGTGATCATATATGTGGGAACCGGTAGTCTACAAGCACATCCTTAAAAGGTCCCCAGTCGTGGGAGTTTCGAGACAGGGCATCGATTCTCCAGAGTAGACTAGTGTATACAGTCGAGACGCGGAGGAGGGGCGGTTGCCGGTCTCACAAGCTACTGGTGTCAATTGGTTCACCTAAGATGTATATAGGTGCTCATTGGGTTATGAGTACACCGGACAGGACTCGTCGGGAACCTGCTAGTTGGGATTATACCAGACGTCAGATAGCAGTTTCCTGGTGACATGTGTACAGGTTAGTTCATCGACCTGAGGATCGTCATTTTTCTCGTGTGAGTTCCCACTGTACTTTGATTACTACCCTACCACGCTCAAAGGAGACGTGCAAACAGGTTTTAGTTGGGTACCGTCCCGAGCCACATGGAGGCCGTGTGCGGATCTTCAGGGGTTCGTCTTTCCCGGTATTGGGGGTGAGGTCGCGCTGTGTCTAGGAGAGCCATTACACGAAGTCCTTGGCCAAGGCAGGAGATTTACTGGTATGTATTCCAGTAGTATCTCAGGGTGTTCTGGGCTACACACCGACACGACTTGTACCGCTTTTGGGGGTCTGACTTTTACCAACCTCCTAGGCCCGCCATGCGTTGCTCATAGACGAACGGACCGGACTGTACGGATATTGTCACTGACAGGCTCAGTAGGGTGTCAGGATGAGTTCGCTCATCGACGACCCTTTTGGTCAATAGCTGGTAGCCCGTTACGTATGGCTAATACCTCTGACGTGCTAGTGGTTAAATCCACATCCATAGTATTGACGAGTCTTTAGAGTCCCCCACAGACAGTTGCTCAAGTTTCGGGCGAAACGCTGTAGAGGCCGTATGGAGATATGGCAGGGTTCGATCAGATACGTGCGGTATTGCACGGATCATGATCGGACGGATAATACTAGTGGGCTTTGGTTTAAGCCGGATCCTAGTATTGTACAGTGTAGATTTGTCTCATTGCATTTGTATTCGGTCGGAATACAAATGCTGGTATGTATATAAATTAGCGGGGTTTTCCTGTAATTTATTACGAGATCAGTTTTCTGAAGTTGCCAGTTTGCTTTCCGTTTCGGCCATTTTCCTTTATATCTTTCATTGGCTAAAAATTGGTGGAGGAGGGCTTATTTGCATTTGTGCAAATAAGCAATTCGGAGGGTTGTCCTTGCATATTATTGTGTCATGATGGTTGCACCGTCTCTTGACTTTTTTGACTCCATGATTGCTTGACTTTGGATGTGATGATGGTTGATTTGGAGTGAGGGTTTTTTATGTGATGATTATTTCTCTTGATAACCTTTCTCTCTCTCTTTGATTATTGGCTCACTCTCCTCTCATTCTCTCCTATTGCATGGCCGGCCAAGCCAAGGAGGGGCTGCCCGTATTTTTGTGCTGGGATTTTTGGTCCTTTGGCTTCACAAAAAATCCCAAAGTATCATCTCCAAAAAGGTTTAGTTCATTTCCTCAACCAAAGGAAACTTCCTCAAACCCCAAATGAGACATAGAGCACTACACGTATTCTACAGCAATTCTTGGGCACGTCGACTCGCCAACTTCGTGCCCGAGTTGCCTCGGTCCAGAGGTGGGAGCCCATAAAAGAAGCCGGCGACGTGGTGCCCTTCCTGCGAGGAGGTGGAGACTGGACATTCCGTGGGAGATCGGGACGACGACGAGAAGACCGAAGGACACGGATCGCTCGGTATATCTCTCTACCCCGTTCTCTAGTTAGCTAGAATTAGTTTAATGGCCCGATCCGGGAATTTTGTGCGCGGTAGTGCCGGTTCAAAGTTTAAAGTAAATTATCGCATCGGCATTTTGGCCTCGGAAAGACGGCCGTGGCGCCGCCGTGCACTTACAGGATCACCTAAGATGTATACAGGTGCTCATTGGGTTATGAGTGCACCGGAGAGGACTCGCCGGGAACCTGCTAGTTGGTTTTATACCAAGCGTCAGATAGCAGTTCCCTGGTGACATGTGTATAGGTTAGTTCATTGACCTAAGGTAGTCATTTTTCTCGTGTGAGTTCCCACTGTGCTTTGATTACTACCCTACCATGGCTCAAAAGAGTCGTGCAAAAAGGTTTTAGTTGGATACAGTCCCGAGCCACATGGAGGCAAGTGAGCGGATCGGCAGAGGTTTTGTCTCTCCCGGTACTGGGGGTGAGATCGTGCTGTGTCTAGGAGAGCCATTACACCAAGTCCTTGGCCAAGGCAGGTGAGAATTACTGGTAAGTATTCCAGTAGTTTCTCAGGGTGTTCAGGGCTACTCTCCGACACGACTTATACCGCTATTGGGGGTCTGAAGTTACCGGCCCCCTATGCCGGATATGCGATGATCATAAACGAACGAACCGGACTGTACGTATATTGTCTCTGATAGGCTCAGTAGGGTTCCAGAATGAGTTCGCTTATCGGCTTCCCTTTCGGTCAGTACATAGGCAGCCGTTACGCACAGCTAGTGCCGCTGACGAGCTTGTGGTTAAACCCCTGCCAGGGTACTGACGAGTCTTTAGAGTCCCCCATAGATAGTTTCCCAAGTTCGGGCGAAACGTTGTAGAGGCCGTATGGTTTTATGGCAGGGTCCGAAAATGCACGTGCACTTGTGCACGTGTCATATTTCGGACAGATAATACTGGTGGGCTTTGGTTTAAGCCAGATCTAAGTATTATATTAAGTCGGAATATTTTAGTCTCTCGTATTCGTATTCGGCCGGAATACGGATACTGGTATGTATATACAGGTGAGGGGTATTCTCGTAATCCGTTATGAGAATACTTTAGAAGATGCATTTCTTTTTGGTTAATCATTTTATTTTAAATTATTAAATGGATTTTGGAAAGTGTGACTCATTAGTGTGACTCATTGATTCTAGATAGTTCACTAATGACTCATGTAATGAGTCTTCTAGTGAGTCATCAGAGAATTAATTGAGTTTCTTTTGGGTGAGATATTTTAGGGTTGAGTTAGAGATATTTTTATAAAATATTTTCTTTTTTTCTCCAAAAGAAAACCATATATATATCACACCCAAAAGTTTTGGGCAGCCAAGGGTTATTTTTGGTGTGCTTGGTTTTTGCTCTCTTGAGATATTTTCTTGAGCTCACAATTTCCATCTCTTAGCATCTTCTTCAACCTCCACCCTATCCCTCTCATGTGATGAGAACCCTAGGGTGTTTGAGACAAAGTATTCTACTCATTCTCTACTTCATCTTGGACATGTCAGGTTGCATACTTCATGTCCGAGTTGCCTGGGCGGGAGCCCGTTTAAAGATCCGTTGACGTGGTGCCACCTTGACGAGGAGACAGGTGATCGGAGTTGCCGCGAGGAACGTGGGATGATGGCTAAAAACCGAAAGACTCGGATAGATCGGTATAGCCTTTCTACCTCTTTACAGTTTGTTAGTTTAGCGTTAATGGCAAGATACGGGTTATAGTATGCGATAGCGCCAGTTATAAAAGTTTTTGTTCCGCGTTTGGCGTCAGAATGACGGCCGGGGTGCTACCGTAGACTTACAATGAGGGACGATCTGAGGACGCAATGCCTATGGTATTGGAATTTGGAGTGTCACCGATGGAACTAGTTTCTCCACGATGAGGATTCCGTATTGATGATATGTTTTATCCCATACTCAGCATTATTTGATATGCATTGCTTCATGTATTAGTAGTACCTGATAGAGTATCTTTCATAACTGTTGTATATACATATTGCCATTTATTGTTATCAGCTTGCATGTGATAAATTATCACAGTACGTGCATACCTGCGATTATCTGCATATGTCATTTACTATTCACGAGTTGGCAACTCACTCCCGTTGTGCCACAGTGTTTTGCAGGTAGCCCTTCAGAGTGGTAGTGACAGGGCTTCTTCTTCTTATCGTATCATTTTTTGCAGCGGATACCGCTACGGCTGACTGTGTGCAGTTTTGCTATAGGTGTCTTTTGCGGTTATCCGATGATGCTCATTTTTATATTCGTTGTATCTAGTACTCTCCATCTACTACTTCATTTATTGACTTAAAGACGAGTTGTGAGGACGATATTGTATTTTAATTGTGACTTTGGATGTTTTTCATGCCGTTTCACTTTATATCGTCTTTTTCTTCGCTACGGCGTCGTATATCTGTTGTGGTGGTTGTTTTCCGCCTTTGGGCGTGGATTTGCTCTCATTTGGGGATGCTTTACTTATATCTTTTGTTGTATCCTTTTTGGGGCTAGTTTTTTTACAAAGGAGGTGCTGCCAAAATTTTAAAGAAAGTAAATTTGGACTTTAAAGATTTTTGCTTGAGATTCCTAAAAGCTTTTAACAATGTTCTTATTACTTACTACTTTTGATGGTTTAGATTGCTGGGTTTTCGGCTTTCTTGGATTGCGTTACGCCTGTAGACATTACGTGGTTTAAGGGCTGTCACGTGCCAAATTTCGGGTCGTAACATTTAATTAGTGTAAATTACAAATTAGAATGGGTTAATTATACAAATGTGAAGCATGACAACACAACACTTAGCTTGTAACATGATCTTTCCTTCTCAATTTATCTCCTAGGTTCTAGAGAATTCTAAGATAAGTTTAATGAGGAAATGAAATAATTAAGAGATAAGTTAATAAGTGTAATAATTGGGGGGTTTTCTTGACTTGACCAAAGACCCACACACCCTCACTTCTCTCTCCCTCTCTTGGCCAAGCCTAAGGCTGCTGCTCCTCCCATTTTCCCTACTTCATTTCCTCTCAAAAATTCCTCATTTTTCATCAAAAAAAGTCACACAAATTCTCATTAATTCTTTATTTAACCTTTACCCAAATTTCCTTGGCCCAAACTAGCTTGAATCTTGAAACAAGAGTGCAATTTGCGAGGCTAGGATTGCATGGTAGATCTCAAAATTGTGAGGTATAAATCTCAACCCTATGGTTTAATTTGTTGTTTAATTACTTTAAATCAAACTTAATTAGGTAGTAATATGGTTTTAATTTCAGGTTTGAAATTTCAAGAAAAGGGTTTGAGTTTAAGTTAGGGTTTTTATTATTTGATTATGGTTATAATGAGAAGTTTAACATTTTAAGACATGCAAAATCTAGTCTAGTTGTTAAATTGCACATTGTTACATTAAAATTGTCCAAATTATATAATCTTGCAAACTAGTTTTTTAGGATTAATGTAAAGAGGTGAGATTAAATTTTAGTAAATAATGGTGTGACCTAAGTAAGATATTAAGTGTACATTGTGGCCACTAGAATTTCTAAAACATCTAGAATTGTGTTAAAACGGTTAAGGGTTGCTTACTAGGTTTTTGGAATAAATCGATTTGAATTAAGTTTGAGGTTTTTATGGTTTACCACCTATTTCATATAATTTTTAGTACATTGTGAATTAGCAATTGGTACGATTGGGTTCTAGGCTTGGTAGTTTTCATGTATAGCGACCTTTGTTGTAGTTGTGGCATTATCGCGAGCGCGTTCTGTGCACCAAGTGTGTGTGCATTTAGTTAGTGCGTGTGGTTGACTTGTATCGTTTGTGTCAGTGACTATTCGTATATCTATCCTCTGATTTACTTGCGTGCAATTCTATGATCGGGTGCAGAGGCGTCGGACGTAGAGCGGAAAGATAAAGCTGAGATCGGATCAGATTAGCCGAGGCGTCCCGGTGAGTAGATGTACACATCTATGAGGGGATCGTCTGGATGGCGCGAGGCACCAGATAGTTAAGGTTACTAGTAATGCTTGTATTCATATGCGTAGTTTCCTAGTTGTTCATCTCGTTGGATTGCATCATCTGGTATACATAAGATATTATCTCATAGGACACTTACACTATTACCATTGGTTCATGCCGCATGTGCACTATTTTATGTGACACACACGCCATTGGTAATTGCTATGTCACGAACACTATAGAACTTCCTTAGAATCGGTAATTGTGCATTTGCATCTTATATGATCCATAGACTTATACTTGTATATTCATTTCATTAAAATGGACACGTAGAATTGTTATTTATATATACATACCTCAATGCATCATGATTCATGCATAGCTTCTGGTCGTACTTCGCATGGTATATACTACCGTATCATAGATTTCCATCATCACCGGCATGTTTATATATTGTGATTCTTCTCGAGAATTTCAGTATTTATGAGATTTCTGGATTTTTGGGGAAAACGCAACAATTTTATAAACCTGTTATCATTTTGAAAATGCAAGTTGCGGTTTTCTCGTGATATAATGTATGTGTTTTCCACCATGAGTTTTCCTGATTTATGTTGGTTTTCGAGACCCGATTCGAGGAGTGGGATGAACCGTTTCGGGTACATGGTGGGCCCGGTATGGTACCCCACGGCAAGAATCTCGAGTTGTACATGATGAGCCTGGTAGAGGCAGACTACCTACCGGTGATGTCTGGCACGGCGGAAATCCGGAGGATACCTACCGTAGTCATGAGATTGATGATATGGGCCGATCCGGACTGACGGAGCCCGAGAAAGTGGGATATTGAGAAATCGAGGCATTGAGATATACATACTTTGTGTCGATACTTGACACAGATTTCTATGGATTTCATTGATGATACTTTAGTTATTTCAGAGGAATTTTTCTAAGATAAAAAAATAAAGAATTTCTCATACCAGATATGTTCAGGTTTTTGGTTTGATTATGCATCCCTGTTGCATTCATGCTAGTACATTCTTCATTTACATTTAATACATATGTATATGATATATATATTTAAATGGATTTATTTATTTGTATCATGCTTTATGATACATGGAACTTAGGTGTATGAGACACACACTTAAGTTAAGATAATGAATGGTTTTAATTATTTAGAGAAAACAAAAAATTAGGTGGAAATTAGCATGGTTGTAAAGCTTGTAGAAATCTTGACTAAACTCCACTAATTTTTATTTTACTCAAGATATTTATTTACCTAACCATTATTTTAACCTTAGTTAAGTCTCTACAAGGTTTTATATTAGATATTTTCGCACCCAAGGTTCATAACAAGTCTTCATCTTTTTCATCTCTTTTTCTTGACCTGATTTTCTTGAGGTGAAAAAGAAAGTGAGGAAAAATATTTTAAAGTGAGCAAAATTCCTACTTCATCAATCTATACCATATTAGCCATATAGTGTAGGTTGTTTGCTTCTCTAATTCATCCATTAGTGAAGAGAAAACTTGAGTTAGTATCTCCTCAAAGCAGATCAGCTTCGGCTTCGAAGATCATTGAACAAGCTCTTTCATTTCGACTAGCGGAGCCTACGGAGAGTCCGGAACACCACTACTTGGAGAAAAGGTACTTCTACATGGAGCTTTCGAAGTGAAGGACCGGTCCACAGAGGTTGTATTCCATGTTCACTTTATATTATGGTTGCTTACTTGCTTTAAAACTCTAATTCTCTAGTTCGATTCTAAGTTTGAGTTTATTAGCACACTTAATTTTTAAAATTGTATACTTGATACACCTTTAAACATTTATGAGAGTGCTAATAAAACCCAACATGGTATCAGAGCCAAGCTATAGCATTAAGCGTCGTCTAAACGAAGTTAAAGTTCTTGAACAACTCCGAAACCCTAAATTTCCATGCTCTCTGTATATTTTTCCAAACGTTGGAATTTTTGAGATTAAAAATATTGAAAAAATCATGCAGGGAATTCTATCAACCCTCTTGAAGAACGAAACCCTAACTCGATTACTTGACCGCGGAATTGCGGCCAAATAGTGTTATTTGCGGCGGTTCCGCAGCGCCAAGTGTGAGGCTTGGGTTGGCACTCCAACGGTTGGTCCATAGGTACTGTGGCATGTTCTGGGTAATTTTTACTGGATAGCCACACCCCATTTCCCAGACCAAGTGACTGTAGGAGAACCCCGTTGCCAAAAGCATCCGCTAGGGTGCTAGTGGCCACGGTGTTCCGCCTAAGTGCACTTCGTCGATGGTATCGGGGGTGAGGCCGTCTACTAAAGTTTTCGACGCGCATTCGATCTTACTGTCAGGAATCCTGTTGAATTACCCGACTAATTATTGAAAAGTGTTTTCAAGTCGAGACTAAAATGCGGGGTTTATAATGTTAGGCATGAAATTCGGAATATGTGATATTCCGAGTTTATGATGTCTAAGCTTGATTCCGGATTCTAATTACTGTAATTCATATTTCTATTATGCGACTGTAAGTGTAATATGTGGTGTATCGCCGGTTTCGTTGCTATATGTCAACGATAATTGGGATACACATATTTAATTACGTTGATGACATGTGATATTATGTGTTGTTGTGATATGATATATTTGATCGTCGTGATAGAATGGCCTTGGTTTTTATGTGAGATTAGAGTTTTTCTTTTCATTCATGTAAAATTCATTGTATGTAAAATTCTTTTATTGGGGCACTTCGTGTTGAGGATGATGTCACCATTGATGTATATTATTTACTTTTCCGCATTAGGATAGACCCAAGGTGGGGAGCACAAGTAACCGGTTTCTAGGGTCCAGAGGGAGACCATCTCGAGGAGTCGAGACCGGGTCTTCTAACCGTAGAATTGGCAGGGTTTCTTGCCGCTCTCATAGGGGCCTAGGAATGTGGGTTTGGCTTTTCATCATGACTGTGGAATCCATGTTTTTTATTGGCTTGATTTAGAACACGGTAATCCTAGTATATCCAATATTTCATATGTTGACTTCTGCAGCAATGTTCTATGATGAGATCATATTTCTGCCTGAGACGAATTCTTTATTATTATATGTATCATATATAATAGACGTTGCTTATGTTTTGCACCCGCGGTAGTCCCACCCTACTATGCCTTTAGTTAAGTAACCTAACGATGCATAAGGGGACCCGGTGGCGAATGCGGATGGAATATGCGTACGTTGTATTTTCGTTTCATTATCTGTGATGTTTAGGAAGCATAAATGATGGGACTTCATTAATGAGATTAATGAAAAGCGAAGAAACCTAAAAATGTTGTAGAATCAAATATGAAACACACTCGGCCTTTTTTTTTAATGAAAAAGCAAAAGTTTCAAAATGCGGAGCTTATGCCACACCTTTTAAAACTACTAGATTCTGCAACGATATCAATTTCATTACGCAAAAGATTTTCTTAAAAACCTATCGTGGCTTTCCGTCATTTCAGATAGGTACTATTTAGTATTCATGCCACGTTTGTTAGCCTGCGTCAAAGCATAGTGTGTGGTAGCTGATTAGTACTTGTTTGCTAGAATATGATGCGATTGGAATAGGGTAGTCGGGCGACTTTGTTGGGCTGCGTCAAGGGTCGTGCGGGTGGGTTTAATTCAATCAAGAAATGTACGGGTTTGAACTTGACTAGTATCCTATGGTTTGTTGGCCTGCGTCAAGGACATAAGATGTTAGGGGCAAAATATTATCGGGAATTTCAAATGTTGAAATTTGCAATAAGATTGCAAACCTTATATGAGATAGTTGGATCCCGATACCCGCTGCGAGTAAGAGTTACTCCTGGGAGTGTTTTGCACTATAAAATTAGCTAACTCATTAACTATCTAGAAAGGTGTCAATGGGGTTATGCCTATTGGAAAACGAGATTTATTTTAATTAGGTTCGTGCGGTAGCAAGGGGAACCTCCCTCAAATTACCGACACTGGCCTGGCTGAACAGTTAGCGAACTTGTACGGTGTAATTAATCACGGCTAGTCTTACTTTTTGGGGTTTGAAGGAAGATATGATAAAAAGCAGTGGGAGCCATCCTGATTAGATAAGATAATAACCAATCTAATCTTGCAAGAGCATACGCTAAGTGTTTTTCTTATCTCTCTCTCTCGGTAGCGACTATGACATGCCTTAATCAAGATAAGAATATGGATGTTTTGACCGAACCTGCTTTTTATACTGAGCTAGGGGACATTGGTTCCCCTCTTCGTTATAACTGTTATAAGACTGAAGAGGAAATAGTGGAATACCAGGATTCCCTTTCCGCCCAAACGAGAAATGAGCATATTGATGTGTCTTCTTCGGGTGTGTTCGTAACCGAGAACTGTTTCTCAGTACACTCTACGTCCTGGGTATTTGATACCGGATCAGGATCCCACGTATGTAATATGATACAGGGGCTTAGAAGAGGTAGAGAACTAGGAAAATGTGAACATTCCATAAAAGTGGGGAATGGTGCAATTGTTGCTGCCAAAGCAGTTGGCGAATATCACCTTGTGTTACCAAATGGTAATACACTGATCTTGAATGACAGTTACTATGTACCATCTATGACATGCAATTTAATATTAATTTTTTTATAAGATAAAGAAGGATATAATTTTGTAGTAGAGAAAAGTGTTATGAACATTTTACTAAATCAAGTGTTGATTGGGTTTGGTGCGTTATGTAAAGGTTTGTACGATCTGAATCGGAATACAATTCTTAATGTACAGAACACACACAAGAGGAAAAGTTCAGAAATGAACGAATCCTTCTTGTGGCATTATAGACTAGGTCATATCAATGCGACACGACTAGCTAAGTTACATAAGGATGGATATTTAAATTCGTTTGAACTTTCATCTTATGAAACTTGTCAATCATGTCTCAAAGGTAAAATGACCAAAACTCCGTTTACTGGACACGGAGAAAGAGCTACTGAACTCTTAGGACTGATATATAGAGATGTATGCGGTCCTATGTCTACACATGACAGGAACGGTTTTTCGTACTTCATTACATTCACCGATGATCACTCAAGATTCGGACATGTGTTCCTGTTGAAACACAAGTCGGAAGCTATTGAGAAATTCAAGTATTATAAATGAGAAGTAGAAAACCTAACGGGTAAAATTATTAAAATCCTACGATCTGATCGGGGAGGAGAATACTTGAGCACGGAGTGCTTGGACTATTTAAAATAGAATGGGATTCTCTCTCAGCTTACTCCTCCGTATACACCAGAACACAACGGTGTATCGGAGCGGAGGAATCGCACCCTATTAGATATGGTGCGCTCTATGATGAGTACTGCTAAAATACCTATCTCCTTTTTGGTTTATGCACTGGAAACAACTACAGACTTATTGAATATGGTTCCTACCAAATCCGTGCCTACAACTCCATATGAGATATGGAAAGGGAAGAGACCGTGTCTTAATTATGTTAAGATATGGGGCTGTCCAGCCTATGTTAAAAAGCAAAATCCGCATAAACTGAAGACAAGGTCTGTTCTATGAAAGTTTGTTGGATATCCCAAACATTCGGGAGGGTATATCTTCTACCACACCGAGGAACAAAAAGTATTTGTTTCTCGGAATGCCAACTTTTTAGAAAAGGAATTTCTTAAATAAGAAATTAGTGGTTATGCGGTAGAACTGGAAGAAGTTCCTGTTGGCTATAGTGCCCTCAAGGCAATTATCATAGTCGCGGACTTGTGATTATGATGATTGAGGCAGGACCTATACCGATGAAACAGTCTTACTCAAGATGATAGTATGCTATCTGGTTTGTCTTTATCATCATATACATGTTGATAGAGCCCATAGGATTATTGCTTGACTGCCAGCATTGTGATGGAGATCACATACGTGGAAGCTGTGGGTCTATAAGCACATCCTTAAATGTCCCTAGTCGTGGAAGAATCGAGACTGGGCATCGATACTCCAGTGTAGACTTGTGTATACTTATCAAGACCCCGACGAGGGGCAGTGGCCAAGTCTCACAAGCCATTGGTGTTAGTTTGTTCACCTAAGATAGTATATAGGTGCACATTGGGATATGAGTACACTGGACGGACTCACCGGGAACCTGCTTGTTGGTATTATACCTATTGTCAGATAGCAGTTCCCAGGTGACATGTGTACAGGTTAGTCTGTCGACCTGAGATCGTCATTTGTCTTATGTGAGTTTACACTGTGCTTTGATTATTACCCTACCACGGCTCAAAGGAGTCGTGCAAACAGGTTTTAGTTAGGTACAGTCCCGAGCCACATGGAGGCAGTGATCGGATCGTCGGGGATTCGTCTCTCCTGATATTGGGGGTTGATGTCGCGTTGTGTACGGATGGCCATCACCAAAAATCCGGGGCCACGGTGGACAAGAATTATCGATCCAGGATCGATAGTTTCTCAGGTGGTGATGGGTTTCATACCGATACTAAATATCGCGTTGTTGGGGATCTGACTTTGTCCACCCTCCTAGACTCGATATGTGATACACTTAGATGAACAGACCGGACTGTACGGATATTGTCACTGTCAGGCTCAGTAGGGGTTCTGCATGAGTTTGCTCGTCGGCTACCTTTTCGCTCAATACCTGGGTAGCCGTTACGTACAGCTAGTTCCGCTGACATGCCACTGCCAGCATATTGACGAGTCTTTAGAGTCCCACACAGAGGGTTTCCCTGGTTCTGGCGAAATGATGTATTAGCTGTATTGGATACGTGGAGGGTTCCGATCAATTGGTGTACTTTGTACCAGGACTTTCGATCGGACAATTGATAGTACTAGCCGACTCGGACTTGAGGCGGGTTATTAAATCAGGTATTGATTTAATAATTTACGTATATGTATTTCCATACATATATTCTAGTATTATATTCTTTGTGTTATTCTATCTTATTGAGTATTCGTATTTCGGTACGAATGCAGATATATTTACAGTAGAATGCAATCCGTATTTTTTACCGGATAACATTCTAGAAGGTGCCACCTCATTTCTTGATTTGACCATTTTATTAAAATGGTAAATGAGGTGGAAATTGCATGAGGAGGTATGGTGACAACCATGCTTGCAATAGTGCACACAAATGAATTGTTAATTCATTTGTGTTCACTATTCAAGCATGGGAGGAATTTAAAAATAGAAAAATAGCTTTAAAAAAACCTACCATGCTAATTTCTCTTTCATGGTCGAATTCATTTTTGCTAGCATGAAGGTTTTGTTCATTGTTTTTCCTTCTTGAGCTCCTCATTCACCATAAGCTTCACCTTCCTATAGTTTTCTTTCTTTTACTTCCACCTTCAAGTTTTTGAGATAGCTAACACTAAGAAATATTCACACTACATCCTAGGCTCTCTAGGGTAGCGTCTTAGAGACCCTAGTTGCTCCATAAGCATCATATCGTGGAGCTAGAGCCGGAGTTACATCCCTCGGGTGGATCATCGGAGATGGAGGAAGACGGCGACCAAACCACATCAAGGAACCACAAGGAGCTTGGAATGAAGACCGAACGACACGGATCAACTCGGTATAATAATTCAAACTCTTAGTTAGTTTGCTAGTTTAGGGTTTAAGGTCGATCCGTAAATCGGGTAGCGGTAGCGCTGGGTTGATAAATTTTTGTTCCGCATTTTGGCCGCGTTTCGACGGCCGGGGCGCTGCCGTAACCTAGAAATGGTATCAGAGCCACCATTTAAACCCCCTACTTGCTTGTTTAAACGAGCTTAAAAGATCGATCGACCAAAGTTACCGAAATCACGATTTCAATTTTCATGTTTCTGTCGATTTTCAAATGTGGTCTAAAAATATTTTCAAGAGGCTTAAAAATTCGTGCAGGCTTTTTTAGGAGTACACAAAAAGTTTGGGCCCATGAATCATCTAAAGCGCCGCGGAACCGCCGCACTTAGGCCCTATTGGCGGCGGTTTCGCGGCCACTTTGTGGCAACGGGCGTTAAATTTTTTTCTGTAGCTCAGTTGGATGGAATTGTGATTTATGAAATATATTTTTTTGGCCCAGATTTCTGTTTGACTGCTGGATCTATTTTGGGGCCAATTTGGGAATTTTAGTGGATCGATAATTTAAGTGCGTGTTTAACAGTACATACATTTATATATGCGACCTTGAATGTCATTTGATTGGTAAACTCGTCTAATTGATATATGTCTTTTAGACGGGTTTGCGAACGTGACGTTCACGTTGATGTTCTGCGTTGTGCTATGATGTTGGTTGGATCATCGTGGTGGATAGCAATGGTGCAATGTTAGTACAGTTTTATTTCTTTTGTACATTTAATATTGTGGGGCGAGCGTCCGACATGTTGGCTCCGTCACTACCAGTTTGTATATTATTCTTTTGGGGCACGACCGGGCAGAGGTCGATGTCACCCTTGTATATTATTTTTCTTTTCTTTACTAGGATTACCCCGCAGTGGAGTGCACGAATACCTCGGTTCTAGAGGAAAACTGGTCCGCATCTTGTGGCATTGGGGCAGAAGGGACCTTACTCTAAAATTGGCGGGCTGTTCGCCGCACTCGTAAGGGGTACAGGTGACCAGGAGGGGTGCTCAAGTTACCGGATTCCGTGAATTGCTGGGTGGTCCATTCACTTTGCTGAAGGGGGCTGCCTCACTTCTGGTTTTGGCGGGTAGCTTGCCGCCCTCGTAGGGGTCTAGGTTTCATTGCACATACTATCCACACGACAGGGAACGTCGGGTCTCACTTGCAGCTCAAGTGAAACTCGGGACTCCAGATTATCCACCATTCTGTGTTGCTTCTGTGATGTTTCTGTGATGTTGCTTATATCATGCCTGGGACGATTGTTATATATTTATATATACTAATAGATGTTGTATATGTTTTGCACCCGCGCTAGCCCAGTCCCCGCTCTTGTTGGAGATAGTGCCCTCAGAGTCAATTACTGGATCACAAGCACGTGATTGCAATGATTGAGGGAGGACCAATCCCGGTAGGACAGTCTTAGTCAAGATGATAGTATGCTATCTGGTTTATCTTTATCATCGTGTACTGCTTTAGGTGACCTTACGAGTCACTATTACACGTTGATAGAGCCCCTAGGATTCTTGCTTGACTACCAGCAGTATGAGGGCGATCATATACGTGAGAGCTGGAGTCTATAAGCACATCCTTAAAAGGTCCCTAGTCGTGGGAGTTTCGAGACTGGGCATCGATACTCCATTAGTAGACTAGTGTATATAGTCGAGACCCCGACGAGGGGCGGTGGCCGGTCTCACAAGCCATTGGTGTCAGTTGGATCACCTAAGATGTATACAGGTGCTCATTAGGTTATGAGTACACCGGACAGGACTCGCCGGGAACCTGCTAGTTGGGGTTATACCAGACGTCAGATAGCAGTTCCCTGGTGACATGTGTACAGGTTAGTTCATCGACCTGAGATCGTCATTTGTCTCGTGTGAGTTCCCACTGTACTTTGATTACTACCCTACCACGGCTCAAAGGAGTCGTGCAAACAGGTTTTAGTTGGGTACAGTCCCGAGCCACATGGAGGCAGTGAGCGGATCTGCAAGGGTTCGTCTCTCCCGGTATTGGGGGTGAGGTCGTGCTGTGTCTAGGAGAGCCATTACACAAAGCCCTCGGCCGAGGCAGGAGATTTACAGGTAGGTATTCCAGTAGTATCTCAGGGTGTTCTGGGCTACACTCCGACACGACTTGTACCGCTTTTGGGGGTCTGACTTTTACCAACCTCCTAGGCCCGCCATGCGATACTCATAGACGAACGGACCGGACTGTACGGATATTGTCACTGACTGGCTCAGTAGGGTGTCAGGATGAGTTCGCTCATCGACGTCCCTTTTGGTCAATAGCTGGTGGCCCGTCACGTATGGCTAATACCTCTGACGTGCTAGTGGTTAAATCGACAGCCATAGTATTGACGAGTCTTTAGAGTCCACCACACACTCAGTTACTCATGTTTCGGGCGAAACGCTGTAGAGGCCATATGGAGATATGGCAGGGTTCAATCAGATACGTGCGGTATTGCACGGATCGTGATCGGACGCTTTTTTACAAGCCGGCTTTGGCTTAAGCCGGATCCTAGTATTAGATAGTGTAGTTTTGTCTCTTTGCATTTGTATTCAGTGGGAATACAAATGCGGGCATGTATATGCAGTAGCGGGGTTTTCCTCTAATTTATTACGGGTTCAGTTTTCTGAAGTTGCCAGTTTGCAAATAACTTATTGTGGAGGGGTTTCTTGCTTTTGTGGCATTATGAAAGGTTAAGCATCTTTGCTTTTTCATGATGGCTTGCTTTATTGAGATTAGAATGGATTAGGATGGATTTGATGTTGATATGATATTGTTATCATAACCTTTTGCTTATGGTCACCCGTTCTACTTTTCCTACACTCACCTCCCTTCTTGTGTTTATTTTTCCTCCACCATATTTCCAAGGGGGGGCGGCCATAATTTGATGAGAGTGAGAGAGAGGTTCATTTTGATGGGTAGAATATTTCCTCATCTCATTTCCTTGCAGGAAAATGATAGCTCCATTTTTCCAAAGTTAATTTTCTTCCTACACCTCCACATCAATGGCAACTTCATACCCGCATTGAGACATGCTTTCTGCATTACAACCTACAGTACCCTTGGACGCGTTGGCTAGCCAACTTCGCGACCGAGTTGCCTCGGTCCAGGGGTGGGAGGCCGTAAAAGAATCCGGCTACGTGGTGCCCTTTTCGACAAGGAGGTGACGGACGAGGATTCCGCGGGAGATCGGAGTGGAGACAAAAACCGGAGGACACGGATCGCTCGGTATATCCCTCACCCCTTCTCTTGTTAGCTAGCATTAGGTTAATGGTCACGATCCGGATATTATTGTCCGCGGTTGCGCCGGTTAAAGTTAAGAAAAAATTTTGATTCCGCATTTTGGTCTCGAGTAGTAGGCCGGGGCGCTGCCGTGGCGCAACATGGTATCAGAGCCACGCCATTAACCTAGTCTAGCTTGCTCTAATGTGTTTACAAGTTTGATCGAACGGATTTTCCGAAAACCCATTTTCATTTGCACAGTTTTCTGTCGAAATTTTTGTGGCTCCAAAAATTTTTCAGTACATTGCAGTGACATGGGCAGGGAATTCTAAGCATTCTGTGAAAATTTGGTCGCGTGATCTCACTATTCCACCACGGAACCGCGGCCAAACCGACGTATTTGCCGCGGTTCCGCGGCCATTTTTACTATTCATTGGACCAAATTTTTGCAGTGAGCTCCTGGGTTGAAAATGGGGTTTTTGGAATATTCTTTTTGGGCCTAGACTCTCTTTAAGTGCTACAGTAATGCTTGGGGCCCAATTCGATAAATTTGATCGATCGAAAAGTTTAAACACATTAGTTCACAGTATATACTTTATATCTGCGACCGTGAATGTCACTCGATCAATAAATCCTGTCTATCTTCTATAGCTCTATTAAACGGATTTGCGAACGTGACATTCACGTTGATGTTCTGTGATTGTGCTGTTTTGTTGCGGATTGGTCGTGGGGGATAGCCTGGATGCAATATTAGTACAGTTTTGTTTTATATGTACATTTGATATTGCGGGACGAGCGTCCGACATCTGGACTGCCGTCACTGCCTGTTTGTATTATTCTTTTGGGGCACGACCAGGTTACGGTCGATGTACCCGTTGTATGTATATTTTATTTTCTGTACTAGGATTGCCACGCGGAGGGGTGTACGGATAGCCGAGTTCTAGAGGGCAACGAGCCAGCATCTCATGGCATTGAGACGGAGGGGGCTTTACTCTAGAATTGGCGGGCTGTTCGCCGCACTCGTAGAGGGTACAGGTTGGCCTAAGGAGGGGTGCCAAAGTTACCGGATTCCATGAAGTGCGGGGTGGTCCATTCACGTTGCTGAATGGGGCTGCCTCGCTTCAGGTTTTGGCGGGTAACTTGCCGCGCCCGTAGGGGTCTAGGATCTCATTGCACAGGCTATCCATACGACCAGGGGAACGTCGGGTTTCAGTAGAGGCTCTATGAAACCCGGGGATCCCAGATATCTGTATTGTTCTGTGATGCTGGTTACATTTCTGTGATATTGCATTTTATCACGCCTTGAGCGAAAATTATATATTATATATATACTAGTAGATGTATATGTTTTGCATCCGCGCTAGTCCAGTCCCCGCTCTGTCGTTAGTTAAGTAACCTAACGGGTGATGACGGGACCCAGTGGCGAATGCGGATGGCATATACGTACATCATTATTTTCGTTCTTTTGTGGTGTGGTCAATTGATGGGACTGCGTTGATTCGGATCAATGCAAGATAAACAAACCTATTCTGATGTTGTTGGAACATTTTTCAAAAAGCTGTTATTGCAAGGACGTTCACTTTTGTTTTGCATCGTGGTATTCAGTTGGAATATCCTGCTCCTCAGTCGACGAGGCAAGGGCCGAGATCCCTTCACCGGGAGTGACCCCTTGGACAAAAGTTTGCGTCAGGGCAATAACTTCACTATAGCAGATTACTTTTTGCTTTGCATCGTGGTATTCAGTTAGAATATCCTGCACCTCATTCCACGGGGAAAGAGCCGAGATCCCTTCACCGGGAGTGAGCTCTTTAGCAAAGATTTTCGTCATTATATTTTTCTAAAAAGCTATGCAGTTCCTTCAACGATATCAAGTTCATTACGTTAAAGGTTTTTCTCCAAAAACCAGCCGTAGCCCTCCGTCATTTCTTACGGGGTATTGTTTAGTATTCGTGCTGCGTTTGTTGACTCCGTCAAGGCGTAGTGTACGGTAGCTAAGTGGTGCTTGTTTGTTGCATAAATGGGATTGGTTAGGATAGTCGTGCGGCCTTGTTGACTCCGTTAAGGGCACGTACGGGTGGGTTTAATGCAATCCAGATAATGACGGGTTGAACTTGACTAGGACTCTTTGATTTGTTGACTCCGTCAAGGTCACTTGAGTCCTAGGGGTAAAAATCACATCGGGAGTTTCTAAAGAAACTGAAACTTGCCAGGCATAGCATACCTTCTGGAGTGTGGTGACGTGAGTGGATTCCGTCACGTTGTCATGCGATGATAGTTGGATCCCGATTCCCACTGATGAGTTGGTTTACTCCTCGGGTGATCCCGACTAATTCTTCTTTCAGGTTTGGGGAAGAATTTGACGTTACAGTGGGAGGTTTCCAGATTAGATAAAGTGATAACCATTCTGATCCAGGTTAGAGTGCACGCTGAGTGTTTCTTTTCTCTCTCTCTTTGGCAGCGACCATTGACCCGACCCTAGACTATGACTCAGTGACCAAATTGACCGAACCTTCTTAACACTGGCTTTTGGATTGTCAGAGTTGCAGACCTCTTTGCCACTCCTACTTTTACCCTTTTCTCCAGGACACCCCGTATTACTACGAACGTCCACTTCCATTGGACAAAACTATCGTATGGTTATATACGAACTCGAAGGAATTCGAGGATGGTTTTCGGTTCTGGAGAAAACGAATAGGTCTATTCAGTTGTCTTTTCCTTTCACCTTCTCTCATTGCGAGTACTCCTTGGTTTAGGAGATAGTACACCTATTACGCAAATTGGATAGTCTTCTTCCAAACCATAGACAGGTGCCGACCGGTAGGGAATGAAGAAAACCAATTAGCCTAAATGGTGTACAGAAGGCATTAAGTTAAGACATAGCAAGGGATTAGTAAGAGTGAAAAATAGACTGCGACTGCTATTCACGACCAAACCAAGTGTTTCTTTGACAATCCTAAATCACCTTTGTATTTCTCCAGGACACTCCGTATCACTACGAAGATCCCATGTTTATTGGATATTCCATCGTATGGTTATATACGAACTCGAAAGGAACTTGTTCCAGTTCGGGGATGGATTCTGGCTAAGGAGAAATAGGAATAAGGTTTATTCGATTGTCTTTTATCTTCACCTTCTCTCGCATTGCGAGTGCTCCTAGGATTAGGACAGTACACCCATTATGCTTATTGGATAGTCTTCTTCCAAACCATAGGCTGGTGCCGAACGGTAGGGAAGGAAGAAAACCATTTGGCATAAAGGGGTGTGCAGAAGGCAATGACTAAAGACATAAAAAGGAGAATTGGAGAAGTGGCAAAGAATTATACGGTTACAGTAGTGAATCTGGATAATGGAAGAGGCATTACTAGGAATACCAGGATACCCCATCGAAACATTTTAATGTTTCAGTTTCACTGTGTTCTGTTAAAAGAAACTGATTTCCCAATTAGACACTTGCTCCAGGGTATGTATTTACCAGGTATGATTCTCACATCTGTATGGTTTTACAGATGATGAGTAGGAGTAAGTTATTGGGAATTAGGTGATCATCCTCATTATATCGGGATTCGTTGTAATTGGTGATATTTGAGGAAGTCACCTTGGTTGTTTGCCGGACGGCAAATATTCGGTTTTGAATATCTGTTTTTATGCACCAATTTTAAATTGATATATCTGTACGTCTATTTTTATAGAGTGAGATATACCTTTTTGAAATTATGTCTATGACATTTACCTATATCAGTGGATGGTTAGGTAAGGAGCATTGAACAGCGGTGTATTTCTTCTTAACCATAAGTACAGTTTTCAACCTACGACACACAGTGAATGAGTTATTAGACTCAAGGGACTTGTACAAAGTATTGTATTGTCCAGTGTCCATTAGGACAGAGGGGTTGGTCCTCGTACTATATTCGGCTTACTTATGACTTCTCTAGTTTTTAGACAATTGTTACGTAGAAACAAGGTCCGAATTTTGAGAAGTTATAGGTATAAGAGTAAAGTCGAGAACCAGGTATTGCAAGTATCGGGATTCTTCAAGGTGATCGAAGATGTAGATACTTGTGAATGGTATTCAGTTGATAGTAATGATTAAGAGAACTAGCTTCTCTTTCAGGTTACTCATAATTGGAAGTACTCCTAAGTTGAGCAACGCAGATCGGCCTCTCTTCCATTTAGTTGACATGCACTGGAGACAGCTGCATGATTTGAATCTGGTTCAATTAAATCAGTGCCTCTGTTTCTGTATTGGATATAGAACAGTTCATATCTTAACGATGTTAAGGTGCGGGGAGTTGTCCGGCTTATGCTTAAAACCAGACTCCGGATAACTCAAGGCACATTTCTGTAATGGCTGTTTGTGGGTTGACCCGGGCTATGACGAGGGTTGACTTTCTACCATCTGGAAGATCAATAGTGATATTATTCTTGACTCGCCACATTTTTAAAAGGAAATGGATTTTTTTTCAGAAAACAGTAGTGGGAGTATGGTAGAACTGGAAGTGATCTCAGAACCGCAAACGATTACTGAAGATTTGATAAGAACCTAAAGATTCAATCTGGTTTGACATTCCATTGGCCACTCCGCAAATAAAGTGGGTAACCTCAGGCGCTCGAGAGGTACTTCGGTATGCTCAAGGACGGTGGCAGGGAGGTTCTTGTTTACCCAGACTTTCCATTGCTGTTGTTCCAGACTGTGAGACCCGGCAGGAGGATGAGTATAGCGTCGTTCTGAACTAGCTTTAGAAGTGTACGTCTATATGACTCTGCCAGAGAATTGTCGTAGTCAGTAGGAGCAACGGAAGCACAGTGGGTAAGAGGCTTATGTCTATTTATAGACTTAAGCAGATATAGCGGAGATAGATCATCTATTTCTGATGTGACAGTCATAGGTTTGACTTTATCAGAATAAGGGATGGATCTGTTAAGAAGGTAGTAGGGTGTGATGTCCTGGTATTAGGATGACATACACAGAGTAGGAAGTGATATTCCTATACTACGATCGGTTATTCTTTGGTTACCACACAGTGGTTTCTCCACATAGGACTTGGATATTATATCAGACATTCTGGTTACTGGATCTATTGTTTTAGATCTAGATTTGGGTGGTTTCCCAATCTGGATACTTTGACAGCATTCTATGAGTATTTAGAATGGACGACTCCTGGCACGGTAGTGTACCTGCAGGTGATGGAGTCACCCACTCTAAAGGTGTCTTACAGACTAAAAGGGAGAGGGATACGCATGATTGGCAGATCATTTGCATAGGCAATTGAGTCAATCATATGATGTCAAGTACCACACCAGATGTTGTTCTTGCAGTAGATGCAATAAGTTGATATTAATCCATTCCTGGAGAAACAATCGGAAGCAGTTTTAGAACATAAGTGAATGTTCTAGGGATTTGATAACGGCAGCCTCCTTTAGGAGACGATTATCATTCCAGGCTTCCAAGGTGACCTGGATGGCAGAGTGGCTGTCAGAGTTATAGTTTTCCCTCTGACGAGAGGCAGTAGTTTGGACAGCTGGTCCAAGCAGATACTGAGGGAAGGCATGGCGCAGGATACTGATTATGTTCGGTTGACGATACAGTCTAAGAAGTTTGGATTTGGAGTTCATTTATGAGCTATGTCCCATCAGACATCCAGACGCATTCTAAGACAGGTATTGCTCATTTCGGGAGATGGTTTTCTCCGCGAACTTGAGATATAGAGAGACATAGAAAGAAACATCACAGCGGATCCACTCACTGAGGCCATTCCTCAAACGCGATAGTTTTGCAAACGAGCTTTGTGAGACTGACTAGTAGAGGAATTCGGTGTTCAGTATCACACGGGCTGTGAGTATGCGACATCGCAATAATTAGCCTTGAGTGCAAGTGGGAGATTGTTGGAGATAGTGCCCTCAGAGTCAATTATTGGATCACAGGCACGTGATTGCAATGATTGAGGGAGGACCTATCCCGGTAGAACAGTCTTACTCAAGATGATATTATGCTATCTGGTTTATCTTTATCATCGTGTACTGCTTTAGGGGACCTTACGAGTCGCTATTACACGTTGATAGAGCCCCTAAGCTTCTTGCTTGACTACCAGCAGTATGAGGGCAATCATATACGTGAGAGCTGGAGTCTATAAGCACATCCTTAAAAGGTCCCTAGTCGTGGGAGTTTCGAGACTGGGCATCGATACTCCATTAGTAGACTAGTGTATACAGTCGAGACCCCGACGAGGGGCGGTGGCCGGTCTCACAAGCCATTTGTGTCAGTTGGATCACCTAAGATGTATACAGGTGCTCATTGGGTTATGAGTACACCGGACAGGACTCGCCGGGAACCTACTAGTTAGGATTATACCAGACGTCAGATAGCAGTTCCCTGGTGACATGTGTACAGGTTAGTTCATTGACCTGAGATCGTCATTTGTCTCGTGTGAGTTCCTACAGTACTTTGATTACTACCCTACGACGGCTCAAAGGAGTCGTGCAAACAGGTTTTAGTTGGGTACAGTCCCGAGCCACATGGAGGCAGTGAGCGGATCTGCAGGGGTTCGTCTCTCCCGGTATTGGGGGTGATGTCGCGCTGTGTCTAGGAGAGCCATTACACAAAGCCCTCGGCCGAGGCAGTAGATTTACTGGTAAGTATTCCAGTAGTATCTCAGGGTGTTCTGGGCTACACTCCGACACGACTTGTACCGCTTTTGGGGGTCTGACTTTTACCAACCTCTAGGCCCGCCATGCGATACTCATAGACGAACGGACTGGACTGTACGGATATTGTCACTGACAGGCTCAGTAGGGTGTCAGGATGAGTTCGCTCATCGACGTCCCTTTTGGTCAATAGCTGGTGGCCCGTCACGTATGGCTAATACCTCTGACGTGCTAGTGGTTAAATCCACAGCCATAGTATTGACGAGTCTTTAGAGTCCACCACACACTCGGTTACTCATGTTTCGGGCGAAACGCTGTAGAGGCCATATGGAGATATGGCAGGGTTCAATCAGATACGTGCGGTATTGCACGGATCGTGATCGGACGGTTTTTTACTAGCCAGCTTTGGCTTAAGTCGGATCCAAGTATTAGATAGTGTAGTTTTGTCTCTTTACATTTGTATTCAGTGGGAATACAAATGCGGGCATGTATATGCAGTAGCGGGGTTTTCCTCTAATTTATTACGGGTTCAGTTTTCTGAAGTTGCCAGTTTGCAAGTAACTTATTGTGGAGGGGTTTCTTGCTTTTGTGGCATTATGAAAGGTTAAGCATCTTTGCTTTTTCATGATGGCTTGCTTTATTGAGATTAGAAAGGATTAGGAAGGATTTGATGTTGATATGATATTGTTATCATAACCTTTTGCTTATGGTCACCCTTTCTACTTTTCCTACACTCACCTCCCTTCTTGTGTTTGTTTTTCCTCCACCATATTTCCAGGGGGGTGGCCACAATTTGATGAGAGTGAGAGAGAGGTTCATTTTGATGGGTAGCATATTTCCTCATCTCATTTCCTTACAAGAAAATGATAGCTCCATTTTTCCAAAGTTCATTTTCTTCCTACACCTTCACATCCATGGCAACTTCATACCCGCATCGAGACATGCTTTCTACACTACAACCTACAGTACCCTTGGACGCGTCGGCTAGCCAACTTCGCGCCCGAGTTGCCTCGGTCCAGAGGTGGGAGCCCGTAAAAGAATCCGGCTACGTGGTGCCCTTTTCGACGAGGAGGTGACGGACGAGGATTCCGCGGGAGATCGGAGTGGAGACGAAGACCGGAGGACACGGATCGCTCGGTATATCCCTCACCCCTTCTCTTGTTAGCTAGCATTAGGTTAATGGTCACGATCCGGGTTTTATTGTCCGCGGTAGCGCCGGTTAAAGTTAAGAAAAAATTTTGATTCCGCATTTTGGCCTCGAGTAGTAGGCCGGGGCGCTGCCGTGGTGCAACAGCTCTGTCGTTAGTTAAGTAACCTAACTGGTGATGACGGGACCCAGTGGCCAATGCGGATGGCATATACGTACATTTTATTTTCGTTCTTTTCTGGTGTGATTAATTGATGGGACATCATTGATTCCTATCAATGCAAGAATAAAACAAACCTATTTATATGATGTTGTTGGAACCAACTTTTTAAAAAACTGACATTACAGACATTTTCTTTTGCTTTGCATCGTGGTATTCATTTGGAATATCCTGAACCTCATTCGACGAGGCAAGGGCCGAGATCCCTTCATCGGGAGTGAACCCTTGGGTAAAAGTTTGCGTCAACATAATAACTTTACTATAGTCATTTCCTTTTGCTTTGCATCGTGGTATTCAGTTTGGGATATCCTGCACCCCATTCGACGGGGAAAGAGCCGAGATCCCTTCACCAGGAGTGACCTTTTTAGCAAAAGTTTTCACCACTATATATTTGTAAAACCACTTGGATTCCTTCAACGAGATCAAGTTCATTACGTTAAAGGTTTTTCGCCAAAAACCAGCCGTAGCCCTCCGTACTTTCCTACAAGTAGTACTTAGTATTCGTGTTGCGTTTGTCGACTCCGTCAAGGCATAGTTTGCGGTAGCTGAGTGGTGCTTGTTTGTAGCATAGATATGTGATTGGTTAGGACAGTCGTGCGGCCTTGTTGACTCCGTCAAGGGCTCGTGCCGGTGGGTTTAATGCAATCAAGATAATGACAGGTTGAACTTGACTAGGATTATTTGATTTGTTGACTCCGTCAAGGTCACTTGGGTCCTAGGGGTAAAAATCATATCGGGAGTTTCAAACATACAGGAACCAGGCTTGCGCATACCTTCTGGAGTGTGGTGACTTGAGTGGCTTCCATCAAGTTATCATGCGATGATAGTTGGATCCCGATTCCCACTAATGAGTAGGATTACTCCTCGGGTGATTCCAACTAATTCTCCTTTTAGGTTTGGAGGAGAATTCGAGGAAACAGTGGGAGCCATACAGATTAGATAAAATGATTAACCATTCTGATATAGGTTAGAGTGCACGCTGAGTGTTTCTTCTCACTCTCTCCAGCTACGACTATGACCTGACCTTTGACTAAAACTCATGAAACCAAGTTGACCGAACCTTCTTAAAACACTTTGAATTTTCGAATGTCACGGTGTCGCATACTTCATTGCCACTTCTATATCACCTTTGCTTTTCTCCAGAACACACCGTATTATTACGAACATCCACTTCCATTGGATAAATCCATCGTATGATTATATACGAACTCGAAGAAACTTTTTCGAGGATGGATTCTGGTTCTGGAGAGATTGAATAGGATTATTCGGTTGTATTTTCTCTTTACCTTCTCTTAGGTTGTGAGGGCTCCTAGGATTAGGAGAGAGTACACCTATTGAGCTTATTCGATAGTCTTCCTCCAGACCATAGGCAGATGCCGAATGGTAGGGAAGGAAGAAAACCAACAAGCTTAACGGTGGTGTACAGAAGGTAATATGTAAAGACATATAAAGGGATTAGAATAATGGCAAATGAAAATGCGATCACCATCATTCACGACAAAGACCGTGTATACCCCTGCCACTCCTACATCCTCTTTGATTTTATCTAGAACACTCCGTATCACTATGGATATCAACTTCCATTGGATAAATCAATCGTATAGTTACATACGAACTCGAAGGTAATTTTTCGAGGATGGATTCCGGTTCAAGAGAAATTGGATAGGATTATTCAGATGTCTTTTCTCCTTACCTTCTCTCAGGTTGCGAGGGCTCCTAGGATTAGGAGAGTACACCTATTACGCTTATTGGATAGTCTTCTTCCAAACCTTAGGCTGGTGCCGAAAGATAGGGAATGAAGAAAACCAATTAGGGTAAAAGAGGTGTACAGAAGGTAATAAGTAAGACATATTAAAGGGATTGCAGAGAGGGCAGGCAAGTATATGGTAACTGTCATGAATCAGGATAGTGGAAGAAGCGTTACTAGGAATACCAGCTAACCCTTTTGAAACATTTTCATGTTTCAGTTTTACTGTGCGATGTTAATTGATAACTGTTTTCCCAATTGGAATCTAACACCAGGGTATGTATTTACCAGATCAGTTTCTCACATCTGTATGTTATTACGGATGATGAGTGGGAGTAAGATATTGGGAATTGGGTGATTAGATCCTCATTATATCGGAATTCGTTGTAATTGGTGATATTTGAGGAAATCATTTGGTTTTTGCCGGATGGCAAATATATGGATTTGAATATCCGTTGTTATGCACCAATTTCAAACTGATATATTTGTACGTTTATTTTTATAAAGTGAGATATGTCTTTTTGATATTGTGTCTATGACATATACCTATATCGGTTGGTGATTAGGTAAGGTGCATTCAACAGCGGTGTAATTCTTCTTAACCATACTACAGTTTTTTAACCTACGACGCACAGGGTTTGAGTTGTTGAACTCAAGGGACTTATACAAAGTATTGTATGTTGTCCAGTGTCCATTAGGACAAAGGGGTTGGTACTCGTAATATATTATGTTTACTTATGACTTCTCCAGTTCTGGACATGTATTTCGTTCAAATACAAGACCCAGATATTCAGAAGTTATCGGTAAAAGAATAAAGTAGGGAACCATTTGTTGCAAGTATCAGGATTCTTTGAGGAAGTCGAAAATGTAGATACTTGTGTTTGGTATTCAGTTAATAGTAATGGTTTTGAGAACTTGCTTCTCTATTGGGTTACTCATATATGGATGAACTCCTAGATGAGTAATGTTGATTGTCCTTTTTCCATTTGATTGATATGTACTGGAGACAGCTGCATGATTTTGAACCTGGTTCAAATTAAATTAGTGCTTTTGTTTCTATATTAGATTTATATAGAATAAATTTATATCTTAACAATGTTAAGGTATAGGGAGTTGTCCGGCTGATGCTTAAAACCAGAATCCGGATAAACTGAAGGCACGTTTCAGTAATGGTTGTTTGTGGGTTATCCTGGGCTTTCACGATGGTTAACTTTCTACCATCAGGAAGATCAATATTTATATTGTTCTTGACTCGCCACAGTTTTAGTAAAATGGATTTTTTCAGAAAACAGAAGTGGGAGTATGGTAGATCTGGAAGTGATTCCAGAACCGCAACCGATCACTGAAGATTTAATAGAACCTAAGGATTCAATTGTTGTTGACGTTCCATTAGCCGCTCCGCAGATTTGGTGGGTAACCTCAGGAACCCGAGAAGTACTTCAGTCTTCTCAGAGACGGTGAAAGGGAGGTTCTTGTTTACCCAGACTTGCCATTGCTGTTGTTCTAGACTATATGACCGGCAGGAGGATGAGTATATCGTCATTCTAAACTAGCTTTAGAAGTGCACGTGTATATGACTCTGCCTGAAGGTTGTTGTAGTCAGTGGGAGCAGCGGAAGCATAGTAGGCAAGTAGCTTATGTCTATTTATAGACTAAAGAAGGTACAGCGGAAATTGATCATCTAATTTTTGTGTGACAGTCATAGGCTTTAACTTCATCAGAATAAGAGATGGATCTGTCAAGAAGGTAGTAGAGAGTGATGTCCAGGTATTGGGATGACATGCACTTGATAGGAAGAGATATTCTTATACTATGATCGGTTATACTGTGATTGTGACAAAGTTGTTTCTCCATAAAGGATTTGGATGTAATATCAAGTTTTCTGGTCACTAGATCTATGGTTTTAGATCTAGATTTGGGAAGTATCCTAATCTGGGTACTTTGACATTATTCTAAAGGAATTTTAGAATGGACGACTTCTGGAATGGTGGTGTACCTGCAGGTGATGGGGTCACCCTCTCTAAAAGTGTCTTACAGACTAAAAAGGAGAGGGATCTGCATGTTTAGCATATCACTTGCTTAGGCAATTGAGTTAATCATGAAATGTTGAGTACCACACCAAATACTGTTTTCTGCAATAAAGATATATTAATCCAATCCTGGAGAAACATTGGGAAGCAATTGTTGAACATAAGTGAATTTTCTTGGGATATAGTAACGTCAGCCTCCTTCTGGAGACGGTTATAATTTCAGGCTTCCAAGGTGACCTGGATGACAGAGTGACTTTCAGAATTATAGTTTTTCCCTCTTTTGAGGGACAATATGTTGGACAGGTAGTCCAAGAGAATACTGAGGGAAGGCATGTAGCAGGATACTGAGTAAATTCAGTGGACGATACAGTCTAGGAGGTTTGCTGGATTTGGAGTTCGTTTGTGAACTGGGTCCCATCAGATATCCAGACAAATTCTAAGACAGGTATTGCTCATTTCGGGAGATAGTTTTCTCCGTGAACTTGAGATACAGAGAGTTACAAAAAGAAACATTGGAGCGGATCCACTCACTGAGGCTATTTCTCGAACGCAATCATTTTCGCAAACGGGCTTTGCGAAATAGATTAATAAAGAAGTTGGGTGTTCGGTATCACACGGGCTGTGAGTATGCGACATCATAATAATTGGCCTTAAGTGCATGTGGGAGATTGTTGGCTATAGTGCCCTCAAGGCAATTATCATAGTCGCGGACATATGATTATGATGATTGAGGCAGGACCTATACCGATGAAACAGTCTTACTCAAGATGATAGTATGCTATCTGGTTTGTCTTTATCATCATATACATGTTGATAGAGCCCATAGGATTCTTGCTTGACTGCCAGCATTGTGAAGGCGATCACATACGTAGGAGGTGGGGTTCTATAAGCACATCCTTAAATGTCCCTAGTCGTGGGAGTATCGAGATGAGGCATCGATACGATGGTGTAGACTAGTGTATACTGATCGAGACCCCGACAAGGGTCGGTGGCCAGGTCTCATAAGCCATTGGTGTTAGTTTGTTCACCTAAGATAGTGTACAGGTGCTCATTGGGTTATGAGTACACTGGACGGACTCGCCGGGAACCTGCTAGTTGGTATTATACCTATTGTCAGATAGCAGTTCCCAGGTGACATGTGTACAGGTCAGTCTGTCGACCTGAAATCGTCATTTCTCTCATGTGAGTTCCCACTGTGCTTTGATTACTACCCTACCACGGCTCAAAGGAGTCGTGCAAACAGGTTTTAGTTGGGTACAATACCGAGCCACATGGAGGAAGTGATCAGATCGTCGGGGATTCGTCTCTTCCGGTATTGGGGGTTGATGTCGCGTTGTGTAAGGATGGCCATCACCAAA
Source organism: Agapanthus africanus (assembly GCA_030015575.1). Taxonomy (NCBI): domain Eukaryota; kingdom Viridiplantae; phylum Streptophyta; class Magnoliopsida; order Asparagales; family Amaryllidaceae; genus Agapanthus; species Agapanthus africanus. Next base: position 672,795,558 of record CM057338.1, on the reverse strand, counting down.
AAATCCGTGGCTACGGTGGACGAGAATTATCGATCCGGGATCGATAGTTTCTCAGGTGGTGATGGATTTTATACCGACACTAAATATCGCGTTGTTGGGCGTCTGACTTTATCCACCCCCTAGACTCGATATGCGATACTCTTAGACAAACAGACCGGACTGTACGGATATTGTCACTGTTAGGCTCAGCAGGGGTTCTTCATGAGTTTGCTCGTCAGCCTCCCTTTCGCTCAATACCTGGGTAGCCTTTACGTACAGCTAGTGTCGCTGACGTGCTTGTGGTTAAACCCACTGCCAGCGTATTGACGAGTCTTTAGAGTCCCACACAGAGGGTTTTCCTGGTTCTGGCGAAATGATGTAGTAGCCGTATTAGATACGTGCAGGGTTCCGGTCAATTGGTGTACTTTGTACCAAGTCTTTCGATGGGAAAATTGATAGTACTAGCCGACTCGGACTTGAGCCGGATTATTAAATCAGGTATTGATTTAATAATTTACGTATATGTATTTCATTACGTATATTCTAGTATTATATTCTTTGTGTTATTCTATCTCATTAAGTATTTGTATTTCGGTACGAATGCAGATATATTTACAGTAGAATGCAATCCGTATTTTTTACAGGATAACATTCTAGAAGGTGCCACCTCATTTCTTGATTTGACCATTTTATTAAAATGGTAAATGAGGTGGAAATTGCATAAGGAGGTATGGTGACAACCATGCTTGCAATAGTGCACACAAATGAATTGTTAATTCATTTGTGTTCACTATTCAAGCATGGGAGGAATTTAAAAATAGAAAAATAGTTTTAACAAAACCTAGCATGCTAATTTATTTTTCATGGTCGAATTCATTTTTTCTAGCATGAAGGTTTTGTTCATTGTTTTTCCTTCTTGAGCTCCTCATTCACCATGAGCTTCACCTTCCTCTAGTTTTCTCTCTTTTACTTCCATCTTCAAGTTTTTGAGATAGCTAACACTAAGAAATATTCACACTACATCCTAGGCTCTCTAGGGTAGCATCCTAGAGACCCTAGTTGCTCTATAAGCATCATATCGTGGAGCTAGAGCCGGAGTTACATCCTTCGGGTGGATCATCGGAGATGGAGGAAGACCGGCGACCAAACCACATCAAGGAACCGCTAGGAGCTTGGAATGAAGACCGAAGGACACAGATCAACTCGGTATAACAATTCTAACTCTCAGTTAGTTTGCTAGTTTAGGGTTTAAGGTCGATCCGAAAATCGGGTAGCGGTAGCGCCAGTTTGGTAAATTTTTGTTCCGCATTTTGGCCGCGTTTCGATGGCCGCGGCGCTGCCGTAACCTAGCAGTTCTAGCTACACAAACCACGACTAATAATTTAGTGGAACCAGAGGATTCGATAATTCCCAACGAACCTCAGCCTCTCCGCCGATCTACTAGGGTTCTTCATCCGTCTGAGAGATACTGCGGTTTTCTCGTAGACGGTGGAAGCGAGGATTGCATCATGGAAGATGATGACCCTTCTAGCTTCGAGCTGGCCATCACGAGTGGTGACTCTGTGAAATAGCTCGATGCTATGCGATCAGAGGTGGAATCAATGTACACCAACAAAGTATGGACTTTAGAAGATGTTCCTGAAGGGGTAAAACCCATCGGGAGTAAATGGATCTTCAAAAAGAAAATTGGTGTTGATGGAAAAGTTGAGACTTTCAAAGCTAAACTTATAGAAAAGGGTTTTCATCAACGACCAGGTATGGATTATGGCGAAACCTTTTCTCCAGTGGCAATGCTTAAATCCATCCAGATCCTACTTGCCATCGCTGCATACCATGACTACGAAATCTGGCAGATGGACGTCAAGACCACTTTTCTAAATGGTGATTTAGAAGAGAGCGTGTATGTGACTTAGCCAGATGGCTTCATAGATAGTGGAAGCAGCGGAAAGGTGTGCAAGCTGCTTAAATCAATCTATGGGTTAAAGCAGGCATCGCGGAGTTAGAACATCTGTTTTGATGTCGCAGTCAAAGAGTTTGACTTCGTAAAAAATGTAGATGAACCTTGTATATATAAGAAGGTTGCAGAGTGTAAGATTGTCTTCCTCGTATTGTACGTGGATGACATACTCTTGATAGGAAATGATGTTCCTTTGCTGCACTCGGTCAGGCTCTTCTTATCACAAATATTCTCCATGAAGGATCTAGGTGATGCCTCATACATCCTGGGGATTAAGATCTAAACGGATATTGGGATTGTCCCAATCCAGGTATATTGACACCATACTAAAGAGGTTTAGTATGGAAGAATCCAAACGTGGTGGTTTACCCACCATTTCCGGAATCACTTTCTCCAAAGAGATGTCTCCCAAGACTGATTTGGAGAGGGCTCGCATGCAAGTCATACCCTATGCTTCGGCAGTCGGGTCTATCATGTATGCGATGTTATGTACCCGACTGGATATAGCGTACTCACTAGGTGTAGTGAACAGGTATCAATAGGATCCTGGAGAGAATCACTAGACAACTGTGAAGACCATTCTTAAGTACCTGAGAAGGACTAAAGAAATTTTTTTGGTGTATGGTAACGGTGAACTCCAAGTGGAGTTCTTTACCGATTCGAGCTTCCAAAGTGATAAGGATGACAGTAAGTCGGTCTCGGGCTTTGTCATCACCCTCAATGGAGGGGAGGTATATTAGAAGAGCTCTAAGCAAGATACCGTAGCAGAATCGACGATGGAAGCTGAATACATCGCTGCCAACGATGTCGCTAAGGAGGTTGTCTGGATAAAGAAGTTCATAACTAAACTTGGTGTGGTTACGTCCATTGTGCATCCAATACCTTTGTATTGCGATAACAATGGAGCAGTGACTTTTTCAAAGGAACCCAGGTCCCATAAAAAATCCAGACACATTCTTAGATGGTATCACCTGATCCGTGAGATAGTTGATCACCGGGAGATCGAGGTCAGGAGAGTTGACACGAAGAATAACACGGCGGATCCACTCACGAAGGCCATACCCCTGATACAGTTTGAGTGACTCTTCGCGATATTGGGTAAGAGATACTACAATAGTTGGCCTTAGTGCAAGTGGGAGATTGTAAGTTATATGTATACTATAGAGGCCATTGTTGTACATGATTGTATATTATAGTGGATGCTCGGACATATATAGAGATGACTTTCTTGCTCGACATGATAGTATGCTATCTGGTTACATTTTATCTTAACATGTACGCTTATGTATCTCTATACTCTCTCTATATTACATGGTTATAAAGCCCCTAGGATGTGGACTTGACTACCAGGATTATGATGTTGATCATACTAGTGGGGCCAGGATAGTCCACAAGTACATCCTTTAATTGTTCCTAGTCGAGAGAGTATCGAGACAGGGCATCGATATTCCATTGTAGACTAGTGTGTACGATTCTTGACCATGTATGGGACTATGGTTGATCCTACAACCATTGGTGTTTGACATTAGAGAATGTGCACAGGTGCTCATTAGAGAATGGGTACACCGAACAGGACTCGCCGAGAACTCCTGGATGGTATTATACCTAACGTCAGATAGTAGTTCTCTGGTGACACCGGCATAGGTTAGTCTGTAGACCCGATATCGTCATAGAGTTTTGTGTGATTCCCATTGTGCTTTGATTTCCATCATACCTCGTGTTAGTTGTATCTATGTGTAACTCCTTGAAATTTGTTTAGGATGTTTTCTCGTTAATTAGCTAGTGTGCGTGTTTTTCATAAAAACGGATATCTTATTTTCCTTTTGGCTAGTGGAAATTGTGTTGTGAAGTGTTTATAAAGATATATTTATATATGTTTATAGGGTTTACTAATTATATTTAGTCGTGTTACCCTAGTTGGGAAATTTCCATTTGTAATGTACACTTGCACCCAAAGCACAATTTTCCTTGACCTAGGCTAAAAAAGTTAGCATGTTAACCATTTCTTGTTATTCTTGTATAGTTCATGGTTATTTTCCCCAACCTTTTATAAAAAACAAAACCCTTTTTAAATTGCAAATTTGAGTTAGAATATGAGAGCATGGTGTTAGGTGAGAAGGGTTGACTTTTGACCCCATTTCCTTTCCTTCTCTCTCTCTTCTCCTCACTTCAGAATTTCTGCCAAATTTCCAGTAGAAAAACCCTAGCTTATCTTTATCTTTTCCTCTTCTTTTGACTTCTCTTTGATCTCCATACAAATCCTACACAAAAACCACTCATTTTCATCACAAAATCTTGGAAAAAATGAGCTGTTGAGGTGTTTGGAGGTGGATCTGCACACTTGAGGAAAAAGCTTGAACTTTGGTGTTTCATAAGGTCTTTTGAAGTTATGTAGCTCATATTTAACACTCCTTTTCATAACTTGTAGTAATTTTAGCAAAATATCACTTTTTGTGCATTGTTTTGTGCTATGGAAGGGATTTTGTAGTGATATGTTAAAATTTGCATTTTTATGGCTCAATTACCTTAGTAATGAGTTGTTAGTGTGATTTTAGACTTGGGTTTGTTTCAGATTTCAGAAAAATACCATAATGTATCATTTTAGTGCAAGGTGTAGTTTTTAACTAGAATATAGGATTCTGTAGGTTTTGCTACTACCCGAGATGTTTCAAAATGAAATTGGAATTACTGTAGCATACACAGGGGGTATAGAGTGCACACACCAAACCTGGGAGCCCACTCTCCCACCCAGGCCGCTAGAAAACTCATTCTGGCCGCAATTTGCTGCCAGATGGGAGAATTGTGGGTTGGGGTTTAGGTGGTTGGTGTCTGCTGATATTTGGGGTTTTATGGTATATATATTTTTGTAATATCAATTTTGTATAAAAATCTGGAGGTGAATGCCTATCTTCTCGTATTTTAACTTTCGCGACACGCGTGATACATGTATGTGGGTTTGGGGTTTCTTCGTATCGCGACGCGTCGGAGTGGCTTCAAGCGCGTAATCACACGTTTTAGCGTATCGCGCACACTCGTGCTTTGTTCACGACGCGAGTTACTAGTTTAGCTTTAATGTCGTGTTTGTGTGACTTCGAGCTTATGTGTGATATACTCTGTAATTCTAGGTTCTCAGGCGAGTACGACGGACGCCGCGCAGAAGGGGAAACAAGTTGTCGGCTATACCTAGCGAGAGACTACGGTGAGTGGATTTAACATCTACAGGGATATCGCCCGCATGGCGTTCTATGTCAGGACTGATAAGACCTTATAGCTACATTTCCATACATTGACTGTTTGTGGCTATTATTTAGTGCATACCGCAATCCCTACTATATGTATATAAACTTGAATTGATAGAACACCGTACCATTACTAACGGTTCAAGTTGCATGAGTACTATCCTGCATGTTACACACACACCGTTAGTAATTGCCATATACATCGCACATCAATACCTATACCCATATTCATATGTTACATACATGGATGATATTGACTTGATTTAAAACTAAGAGACCGCAAGCGGTGTTTTCAAAACGGGATCTTTTAAAAGAGCGGTTCTCCCTTTCTTTTACCCTCAGTGTCATACGACACATTGCATGGATTTACGCATTGGATTTGATTTATGTGATTTCTGGATTTGGGAACCGGAGTACTATTTTAAGAAACACACACTGTTTAAAAAAAACAAAAAAAAACCCGGTTTCCCTTGATATGATATTTTGGTGCGTCCACCATGAGTTTTCTCGGTTCCAGAGAGCTTGTGTGACTATACCCGATTCGAGGAGAGGTCGGCACCGACTGCGGGTACATGGTGGACCCGGTACGGTACCCCGGGGCGAGGAGACTCGTATTGTTATACGGTGAGCCCGGCGGAGGGACTACTACCTACCGGTGATTGGTTGGACCTGACAGTTATTCGGAGGATACTGACCAGAGTCGAGAGATGGATGCGGGATGATCAGTACTGCTGGGGCCGATGGCCGATTCCGCAGACAGAGCCCGTGGGCTGATCCTGACTTACGGAGCCTGATATATATGAGGATTTACGTGTCGATGCTGGACACGAGTATTTTTTGATATTTTGGGTGCCGATGTTGGGCACTCGTGATTCTCAGAGATTTACAGGATTTGAGGGCCGAGGTGAGTGCCGGCGCCGAAGTTGATTTGGGATTTGGGTGCATGTTTGGGCACAGATTATTTTCCACGAGTGATATTCCGTGTAGATGTTGTTTATCCCATGCTCTGCATTGATTATCATGTATCTCATCCTGTAGTTATTTTACCTGACAGAGCATTTGCATGATTATTGCACCTACTGCTTGTCGCATATAGATTTACCTACTGGCATATGATAGATTAGCGCAGTACGTGCATGCGCGCGATTATCTTTATATGTTATCTCTATTCACGAGTTGGCAACTCACCCCCGTTGTGCTACAGTATTTGCAGATTGCCTCTAAGAGTTGTCGCGGCAGGCCTCCTTTTTGCATCTTTTGGCTACAGATACCACTACAGTTGGTGCGAGTGCTGTTTTTCTATTAGGTAGGTTTTGGTATCTGGTTACTTTTATTGTACACACTTTTGTATCTAGTATTCTCTATCTACCATATATGTACTTGACTTAGAGACAGTGTGAGGTCGATGGTGTATATATTTATGCAGTTTTTATCTGTGATATTCTTATTTATAGCTTATTCTTCGCTACGGCGTCGTATATTACTCTTGTGATGTTGTTTACCGCCGTTGGGCGTGTTTGCTCCCGTTTGGGGATGCTTTATTTCATGATATATCTTGCCACTTGTATCCTGTGCTGTACCCGATTTCGGGCTTACTTTTACAAAGGAAATGCTGCCAAAATAATTATAAGGATAACTTAACTTTAAAAGAACTTTATTGAGCTATTTAAGGTTTTTTCTAAATGTTTTAATTAAATGTTTTCAACACTCACTACTATTCAATGGTTTTGATTTCTGGGTTTCGGCTTACTTAGTCGTGTTACGCCTGTAGATTTTACATGGTTAAGTGCCTGTCACGGGCCAAACTATCGGGTCATGACAGTATGCCCTAGAGGCCAGTATTGTACAGATGATGTATATTATATTGGATGCTTGGACATATATAGAGAGGACTTTCTTGCTCGATATGATAGTATGCTATCTGGTTGCTCTTTATCTTAACATGTATACTTGTCTCTTTGTACTGTCTTATAGTTACATGTTGGTAAAGCAATTAGGATGTATACTTGACTACCTGGACTATGATGTGGATCATACTAGTGGGGACATGGTAGTCCATAAGTACATCCTTCAAGGTCCCTAGTCGTGGGTGTATCGAGACAGGGCATCGATATACAAGAGTAGACTAGCGTATACGCTTCTCGACCCATGAGGTGGGCGATGGATGATCCCATATCCATTGGTGTTTGACATCAGAGATGGTATACAAGTGCTCAGTGGAGACTGGGTACACTGGACGGACTCGCCGAGAACTCCCAGATGGTATTATACCTCACGTCAGATGGCAGTTCGCTGGTGACACTTATGCAGGTTAGTCTGTAGACCCGAGATCGTAATAGAGTCTTGTGTGATTCCCACTGTGCTTTGATTTCCACCTTACCACGTCCATGAAGGCATGCAAAACGGTGTTTTTTGGGTACAGTTCCGAGTCACATGGAGGTAATGAGCGATAGGAGGGGTTTCGTCTCTCCCGGTATTGGGGGTTGATGTTGCGCTGTGCTCGATTGGCCGTAACAGCGAAGTCCCTGGCCAGGGCTGATTTAGAGATTTACTGGTAAGTGTTACCAGTAGTTTCTCGACCCGTTATGAGCCTCATATCGGCACGACTTATCGGTTATTGGGGTCTGACGTTTACCACCCCTAGACTTGATATGCGACATATCAGACGAGGAGACCGGACTGTACGGGAAGTGTTACCGGCGGGCTTTTACAGGAGTTGGAGAGGGCTTGCTTGCTGATCTTCTGATCGCTCAATACCCGAGTAGCCGTTACGTCCAGCTAGTACCGCTGACGGCTTGTAGGTGCTTGATGTGATCATCACCTACTGCTGGCGTATTGACGAGTCTTTAGAGTCCTACATAGAGGTTTTACTGGCTCAGGCAAAACGAAATAGGAGCACGTATGTGATATGTGCAGGACCGAGAATAATGCGTGTATGTGATACCGTATTCTATTCTCGCGACTTTTTGTATCGGTCGGTTATATATGATATAGCCGCATTATCGAATCAAGTGTTGATTCGATAAGTCGATACAATGGATGTTAGTCGGTTATATGTCATATGACCGGATTATTAAGTCAGGTGTTGATTTAATAATTTATTGTATAATTGTATATTTGATATACTAGTTTACATTAACTAACACTTGTTCACTTTATGTATTTTCTCATATGCACACTTGAATATATACATTTGTGATATATATATTAAAAGTGTTTTCTTTTGTATCATGGTTGATGATACACTAAACATGGGTGTGTAAGACATTCACCATACTATTTTAGATGGTGGTTAATATTTATTTAAGGTAATTTCAAATTAGTGAAGCTTATGTCATAAGCATGAAGCTTGTAGAAGCCTGTGGATGCTTTGACAAGGTCCACTAAATTTGTTTTACTTTAGATTTTTATTAACCTAACCATTTTGAATTAGCTATGGTTATGGCTCTACAAGAGTTAGTATATGATACTCACTCACCATGGTTAGCCTTCTCACGTGATCATTATCCTCATCTCATTCTTTTCTTCTTCTTCTTCATTGTTAAAAAGAAAAAGCTTGCTAGGGTTTGATCCAAAGTGAGAAAGATTGTGAGAAATAAAATTGTAAAGAGAACCCACATCCTATTTCTCCATTCTCTACTAGACTAGCATTTTAGTTTAGGGTGTTTGCTTCACTAATTCTCAAGTTAGTGAAGTAGAAGCTTTAGTTGGCATCCCCTCGACGTAGATCATCTTCGTCCTCGAAAACTTAAAGCAAGGATGCCTCTTTCCCCTCTTGAAGCCAAGCAAGGGTCCGGGTGAACCACGATCGCAGCGAAGGGGACTTCAACAAGGAGCTATAGAAGTGAAGGACCGATCTACAAAGGTTGTATTTCGTATTCACTTAGTCTTAAACATAGTTTACTTGCATATGAAACCCTAATTTTGTAGCAACGATCTTGTTTAGGGCTATTCGGCATGGCTAATTTTTTAAACGGACATGTTTGTTGCTTCCTTAAACCTTATTAGAGTGCCTAGTAACCCTACAGTGGTAACAGAGCCTAGGTAGAGCATTAGGTGATGTGTTAACGAAGTTAAAACTCCGAACGAACCCGAATACGTCAAAGTTAACCCCCTCTCTGTACATTTTTTCAAAACTGTGTATTTTAAGTATTAAAAATAACTAAAAAATTCAGCAGGGTTTTCTAAGGATTGCAGTGAAAAACGAGGGAATGAACAGTATATTACACCGCGGCCTTAGCATGCTTGGGCCGCTGATCCGCGGCAGTAAGAAATGATCATTCCACAATTTTTGTACTGTAATACCCATAACTGTTAGTTCTATTTTCTGGCTATTTTTAATCTGACTCCAGTGTTGAGAATTTTGGGATTTATTTTGTAATCGTCGATTCGATCGGAGAATTTAATTTTGTTTTGTTATTCTGGGTAATTTAGAATGTATTAAAATGTTCGAACGGATATCATTAACTCAATTTTTCCCGGCACGAAAATCATTCAAGCATTGAATTTTTTTTCGGCTTTAAATCTTTCGGAAAAACATGCATTTGACGCGATGGACCCTCTAGAAGACAACAAACCTTAACTCGATTATGTGACCGTCTTGAACTGCCTTTTGAACCTTAGGATTTGGGGCAGTACGGCGTGCCATATGTGAGCGTTGGCTTGACCCTTCTACGGCTGGATCGTTGCTACTGTGACGTATTATGAAATTTTTGAACTCCGCTCAAGTGTTGAGCTATTAAGGAAATCTTGGGTATTTGATTATTCGATCGGAAAGTTTAATACTGTCTATTTATCTTGAATGTGATACAATATGTGGAATTCATACAGTTAGACAAGAAATGCGAAGTATGTGATATTTCGGATTTACGATGTCTAAAGAGATTGTGGATTCCAAATGTTGTAGTTTTACACTTTCTTTTCTTTGACCGTATGTGTAATATGTGATATTGCCGGTTTCGTTTCTATATCTCAACGACAATTGGGATGCGCATATTTACTTACGTTGATGACATGTGATGTTATGTGTTGCTGGATATGTTATATTAGGTCGTCGCGTTTTGAATAGCCGGGGTTTTTTATGTGAGATGAGAGTTTTTATTTTTATTCATGTAAAATAAAATGTATGTAATATTCTTTTATTGGGGCACTTCCGGGATGAGGTTGATATCACCTTTTGTATATTATTTACTTTTCCGTACTAGGATAGACCCAAGGAGGAGAGCACAAGTAACCGGGTTCTGGAGTCCAGTGGGAGACCAACTCGAGAAGCGAGTCCGGGTCTCCTAATTCTAGAATTGGTAGGGTTTCTTGCCGCTCTCGTAGGGGTCTAGGTGTGTGGGTTTAGCTATTCATCTCGACCATGGAATCCGTGTTTTATAAAGGCTCAAAATAAAACACGGACGTCCTAGTATATCCAATGTTTCATATGTTTCTTCTGCTGCGATATCTGTGATGTGATCATTTGATGTGCTGTGATAAATACTGTATATAGTATATATGATAATTATATAGACGTTACTTATGTTTTACACCCGCGCTAGCCCTGCCCTGCTCTGCCGTTAGTTACCTAACCTAACGGTGCACGAGGGGACATCGAGGCGTATGCGGATGGCATAAGTGTACGTCGTATTTATCTGTGATGTTTAGGTGACTTAAATGATGGGACTTCATTAATGTGATTAATTAAAGAAAAGAAACCTAAAAGATATTGTAGAAACAATTTTTCCAAAAAGGGTAGCTACAGTTTTGCTTTGCATAGCGATATATATGATATATCCCGCACCTTACTCGATGGGGAAAGAGCCGAGATCCCTTCACCGGGAGTGACCTCTTTAGCAAAACTGGCAGATGCTACAACACTCGGTTTTCTCTTGATTGCTTTTGGAGTTTTGCTTTGCATAGTGATGTATATGATATATCCTGCACCCTATTCCATAAGTAAAGAGCCGAGATCCATTCACCGGGAGTGACCTCTTTAGCAAAACTAATGAAAGCCTCAAAATCACTCCATTTCAAAATTCACATGATTCTACAACGATATCAAGTTCATTACGCAATAGGTTATCAGAAAAACCTGTCGTAGCCCTCCGTCATTTCAGATAAGTCTTACTTAGTATTCGTGCTACGTTTGTTGGCCTGTGTCAAGGCGTAGTGTGCGGTAGCTAACTAGTATTTATCTGCTTATGCATATGATGCAGATTGGATTAGGGTAGTCGTGCGACTTTGTTGGCCTGCGTCAAGGGTCGTACGGGTGGGTTTAATTCAATCAAGAAATGACGGGTTGAACTTGACTAGCGCACTATGGTTTGTTGGCCTGCGTCAAGGTCATGGGACGCTAGGGGCAAAATATAATCGGGAATTTCAAGTGTTGAAATTTGCAATGAGATTGCATACCTTCTATGAGATAGTTGGATCCCGATACCCACTGCGAGTAATTGTTACTCCCGGGAGAGTTTTACACAAGACAATTAGCCGATCAAGTTGGTGTCTAGAAAGGTGTCAACGGGATTACGCCTCTGGGAAAATGAGGTTTACTTTAATTAGGTCCGTGCGAAAGCACGGGGAACCTCCTTCAAAGTACCGACACTGGCCTGGCTGAAAGTTTGGCGAAGTTGTAGGATGTAATTAATACCGGCTAGTCTTTCCTTTTATGGTTTGAAGGAAGATTTGATAAAAACAGTGGGAGCCATCCTGATTAGATAAAATAATAACCAATCTGATCTTGCAAGAGCATACACTAAAGTGTTTTCTTCTCTCTCTCTCTCCAGGTAGCGACCATATCATGTCTTAATCAAGATAATAATATGGAAGTATTGACCGAACCCGCATGTTATACTGTGCTGGGGAACGTTGGTTCCGTTCTTTCTTATAAAAGTTATAAGACTGAACAGGATATAGGGGAATACCAGGATTCCCATGCCACCCAAATGAGGAAAGTACATGTTGATGCATTTTCTTCGGGTGTGTTCGTTACAGAGAACTATTTCTCCATTTGCTCTACGTCCTGGGTATTAGATACCGAGTCAGGATCCCATATATGTAATCTCTTACATGGGCTTAGGAAAGGTAGAGAACTTGGAGAAGGTGATAAAGACATAAGGGTTGGAAATGGTGCAATTGTTGCAGCTAAAACCGTCGGGGAATATCACCTTGTATTGCCAGCTGGTAATACATTGATTCTGAACGAATGCAATTACATGCCGAACCTGATATGCAACATTATATCGGTTTCTTTGTTTAGTAAAGAGGGACATAATTTTGTATTACAGGATAATGTTATGAACATTTTTCTTAACCAAAAGTTGGTTGGATCAGGCACGTTGTGCAATGGCATTTATGTTCTAAATCAATCAACAGTTCTGAGCATAACAAACACACACAAGAGGAAGAGTTCAGAACTGAACGAATCCTTCTTGTGGCATTGTAGACTGGGTCACATCAATACGACACGACTAGCTTAGTTGCATAAGGATAGATATTTGAATCCGTTTGAATTTTCATTTTATGACACTTGCTAGTTATGTCTCAAAGGCCAGAAGACCAAAACTCCGTTTACAGGACAAGGAGAGAGAGTTACACAACTCTTGGGACTGGTACATAGTGATGTATGCGGCCCCATGTCTACGCATGCCAGGAATTTTTCTGCGTACTTCATTACATTCACTGACGATCTCTCTAGATTCGGATATGTGTTCCTGATGAAACACAAATCAGAAGCTTTTGAGAAATTTAGAGAATGTAAACAAGAAGTCGAGAACCAAACCGGAAAAAGTATTAAAATCCTTCGATCTGATCGAGGAGGAGAATACTTGAGCAATGAATTCCTGGACTTCCTAAAAGAGAATGAGATTCTCTCTCAGCTAACTCCTCCATATACACCACAGCACAACGGTGTATCGAAACGGAGGAACCACACCCTATTAGATATGGTGCGATCTATGATGAGCACAGCTGAGTTACCTATTTCCTTCTGGTGGTATGCACTGGAAACAGCTGCAGACTTATTGAATATGGTTCCCACCAAATCTGTACCAACCACTCCATATGAGATATGGAAAGGAAAGAGACCATGTCTTAATTATGTTAAGATACGGGGTTGTCCGGCCTATGTAAAAACGCAGAATCCGGACAAATTCGCGGCAAGGTCCATTCTGTGTAAGTTTATTGGATATCCCAAACCTTCATGCGGGTATATCTTCTACCAAACCGAGGAACAAAAAGTGTTTGTTTCTCGACATGCCACCTTTTTAGAAAAGGAATTTCTTGAAAAAGAGATTAGCGGCATGGAGGTAGAACTGGAAGAGATTCCAGCAATACAAACTACGACAGAAGATTTGGTTGAACCGGAGGATTCGGTAGTTCCCAACGAACCTTAGCTTCCCCGCCGATCTAGTAGGGTTCCTCAACCACCTGAGAGATACTACGGTTTTCTCATAGACGGTGGGAGCAAGGATTGCATCATTGTTTATGATGACCCAAATAGCTTCGAACAGGCCATCACGAGTGGGGACTCAGTGAAATGGCAGGATGCAATGCATTCCGAAATGGAATCCATGTACACCAACAAAGTGTTGACTTTGGAAGATGCTCCTGAAAGGGTAAAATCCATTGGGACCAAGTGGATCTTCAAGAAAAAACTTGGTGTAGATGGGAAAGTGGAGACTTACAAAGATAGACTTGTTGCAAAGGGTTTTCGTCAAATACCAGGTGTGGACTATGACGAAACCTTTTCTCCAGTGGCTATGCTTAAATCCATCCGGATCATGCTTGCCATCGCTGTTAGTTATATGTATGCCCTAGAGGCCATTACTGTACATAGGATGTACATTGTAGTGGATGCTAGGACATATATAGGGAGGACTTTCTTTCTCGACATGATAGTATGCTATCTGGTTGCTCTTTATCTTAACGTGTACACTGATTGTCTCTCTGTTACATGTTGGTAAAGCCCTTAGGATGTGTACTTGACTACCTGGACTATGATGTGGATCATACTACTGGGGATATGGTAGTCCATAAGTACATCCTTCAAGGTCCCTAGTCGTGGGTGTATCGAGACGGGGCATCGATATACAAGAGTAGACTGGCGTATACCTTCTCGACCCATACAGATGGGTGATGGAAGATCCCATATCCATTGGTGTTTGATATCAGAGATGATATACGGGTGCTCAGTAGGTACTGGGTATACTGGACGGACTCGCCGAGAACTCCCAGATGGTATTATACCTTACGTCAGATGGCAGTTCTCTGGTGACACTGGTACAGGTTAGTCAGTAGACCCGAGATCGTCATAGAGTCTTGTGTGATTCCCACTGTGATTTGATTTCCACCTTACCACGTCCAAGAGGGCGTGGAAAATGGTTGTTTTTGGGTACAGTCCTGAATCATATGGAGGCAATGAGCGATAGGAGGGGATTCGTCTCTCCCGGTATAGGGAGTTGATGTTGTGCTATGTTTGATTGGCTATAACCGGAAACCTCTGGCCAGGGTTGCTGAGATTTACTGGTAAGTGTTATCAGTAGTTTCTCGAACTGTTGTAGACCTCATATCGACATGACTTATCGAGCTACTGGGGTCTGACGTTTACCACCCCTAGGCAAGATATGCGACATATCAAACGATCAGACCGGACTGTACGGTAAGTGTTGCTGGTTGGATTCACAGGAGTGTGAGCGGGCTTGCTCGTTGATCTTCTGATCGCTCAATACTCGGGTGGCCGTTACGTTTAGCAGACCGCTTGCGGCTTGTGGGTGTTTGATATGATCATCACCTGCTGCCGGCGTATTGACGAGTCTTTAGAGTCCTACACAGAGGTTTCCTGGCTCAAGCAAAACGAAATAGGAGCGCATACTAGATATGTGCGGGACCGAGAATAATACCAGTATGTGATACTGAATTCTATTCTCACGATTTGTATCATCGGTCGGTTATATGTGATATAGCCGGGTTACCGAATCAAGTGTTGATTCGATACATTGATACACTTGATACTAGTCGGTCATATGCGATATGACCGGATCGTTAAATCAAGTGTTGATTTAATGATTTAATGTATAATTATATATTTGATATATTACTTTACATTAACTAGTATTGGTTCACTTAAGATTAATTTTCTCACTTGATGTGCACATTATATATGTGATATATTTTTGTGCACTTGATTGTATCATGTTTGATGATACATGCAAACTTGGGTGTGTATATGCTTTAAACCATGTTTGGGTAAATGGTTAGGGTTTTTATTTGTTTATTCATTTATTTATTTATCCATTTTGGAAAGAAATAAAATGGTGGCTAACTTTTGATTTTCTTTGAAGCTTCATGAAGGTTTGAAAAGTTTGACCATTTTGTTTCTTTCCTTAACCCTAAGCATTCACTTAAACCATAGTTTATTCTCTACACTTGTTAGCTCACCCATGGTTGCTAAATGATAGATATCACTTGATTTTCATTTTGAAAATAATTCATTCTTATTCTTTCTTCTTCTTCTTCTTCAAGAAGAAAGAAAACCTTTTTCTTGAAAATGTCTATGTGACGATTCCAAGTGAGAAATCCAAGTCAAAAGTGTACCGACTTCCTATTTCTTCATCCTCTACCACTTGCCAAGTAGTATAGGGTGTTTTCTTCACAAGTTTCATGACTTGGTCAAGTTGAAGCTTGATCTTGAGTTGCCTCGACGTAGATCATTTTCGGCATCGAAGTTGACGATCTATCCCGATCATTTCTTCGACGAAACCATCGCTAGAGTCCGGGATCCGATGATCGAGGAGCAGGGACATCATCACACAGCTAAGGAAGTGGAGGACCGGATCTACAAAGGTTGTAGTCTGTTTCACTTTGCAGTAAAGTTGTTTACTAGCTTGTAATTTCGCCTATTCTCTAGTTAACGATCTTCATTAGGGTTTCTCGGCAAATAAAATTTTGAATTTGGCATGGTAGATGCCTTGTGGAACCTCTTGAGTGTGCCTAAGAACCCTACAGTGGTATCAGAGCCTAGCTAGAGCCTTAGACGATGAGTAGACGATGTTAGAAGTCCGATCGAACCCGAAACCCTAATCCGAAACCCTTCTCTGTACACTTTTTCAAAACTCAGATTTTTGCGAATTAAAAATATGCAGAAAAATAAGCAGGTTTTTCTAGGGATTACTGTGCAGCACGTGCTCATGATTCGAGTAAAGCGCGGCGGAACCGCGGCACGAGCATGGCTCGTGCTGCGGTTCCGCGGCCAAATTGTCACATCAGCTTTTGAAAGTTGCACAGTAATTCATATCTCTTAGTGCTGTATTTTTTGGGAATTTTTAACTTCTACTCAAGAGTTGAGTATTCTGGGTTGTATTGGGAGTTCGAAGATTTGATCGGATTGTCAAACTTTGTCTATGTGTTTTTCCAGGTAATTTTAGAATATGTTGAAAAGTTCGACCGGATATAAATACCCACTTTTTCCCCTGCCGGGAAATTTCCAATTGTTGGATTTTTCCGTAGTTTAATGACGTTCTAAGTAGTGCAAGTAACGCGATGGTCCCTCTAGAAGACAACGAACCATAACTCGATTATGTAATCGTCTTGAACTGCCCTTTGAACCTTAGGGTTTGGGGCAGTACGACGTGCCACATGTGAGGCGTTGGCTTGACCCTTCTACGGCTGGACCGTTGGTACTGAGGCATGAAATGAATGTTTTTAAACTTATTTCATGTGTTGAGCTGTTTCGGGAAAACTTGGATGTTTGATTGTTCGATCGGAAAATTTTACATTTTCTATTTATCCGGAATGTGATACAACATTTGGAATCCACAAGGAGTTATGAGATAACTGATTTGAATGTTATAAACATAGCACTTTAGTCTCACTTGATCGTTTGCCACCTGATCGCACGCCAAAAGCGTGTCGGATGTTCAAAGTTCTAAAATTATAACCGCGATCAGGACAGTGTCGCTATGCAGCTAGCCGGTTGAGCACGGGTCGATCAACAGGGAGATGGTTGTATGTACATTCTTGTTTTAGACGAGTCAATAAAGAATGTGTATATGTTTGTTCAAATCTATCCTAAGTGTTTTATATGCATGTATAAAGTTTTTAAGAAAAAGATATGAAAGTGTAAGCTAAAGAAATCCGCACTTAAAATCTTTGAGCCGGGTCTTGACCAATTGAAGCTAGAGCAATCAGCAACAACGTAGATTAGGGGATTTAAGCACGGTATTCGTAGAATCCGGCTTATTTACACTTGTCCTTCCGTTCTTGTCTCTTGCTTTCGCCTCCGGCCAAACCGAACGCAACGGGTCGCGGTTAGGAATCACCGTTACCTTGGTAGGGTAGGGTGCCTAACGGAGCGCTTGCGTAACGTTTGGGCGGAGTTCAATGGAAAATAACGGGAAAAGGAAATGAGCAAAGAAACATTAACTTACAATATCGTATTTACTCTTAACAACAATAATTACAACCATTCACAAAACGAACCAAAAAGAGAGAACAAAAAGAAAAGAAAAGATTACAAGCAAGTAATTAAAGTGCATGGTAATAAATTCCAAGTAATAAAAGACAAGAATGAAAAATGCAAGAAAGAGATAAGCAAGAAAGTAACACTAAGAACCATAGAACTCAAGACTAGCAATGGGATCAATAGCCAACCCTTAAACTTGCAAGCTCAATCAAGAGGTTGCATGATCAAGAGAAGGGTAAAGAACTCATGTGAAATGAAATACAAAAGAGAGAACAAAATGATACAACCCCTTGAGATCAATGACCAAAGCTTAAACTTGCAAGCTCAATTAATAGGTTGCAAGATTAAG
Organism: Agapanthus africanus; assembly: GCA_030015575.1. Lineage (NCBI taxonomy): Eukaryota > Viridiplantae > Streptophyta > Magnoliopsida > Asparagales > Amaryllidaceae > Agapanthus > Agapanthus africanus. The sequence goes on along the minus strand of CM057338.1, from coordinate 672,777,589 downwards.
TTAAGGTAGAGAGCTCAAGGGGGAAGCTAAGCAAAAAAGAATGATACAAAAACCCTCATCTTCATTTAACATCCACTCAATGCTCTCACTACATTTTCATGGAGGAAAGAATGAAGAAGAAGAAGAAGAAGACTAAAAACTAACAAAAAAGAGGCATGAGAATTAACTCTTTTGCTTGGCTCAGAACTGGGGTATTTATAGGCAGGAAACTGGAAACCAAGGGCAAGAATCGGGCTCCACATAAAATTACCAAACAGCCCATGAAAAATCACCCTCTGAAGAGCCTGTACGGCCGCGGTTCCGCGGCCTAAGCGAGCTTATGCCGCGGAACCGCGGCCATTTAGAGAGCTTGTGCCTTCATCTATTTTCGTATACCATGTTTTGTGGTTCTCTTCTGTGTGGTATATGACTTTTCTCAGAAACTCTTCACAATTCTTCCAGAATTTCAGTAGATCAAAAGGTGATGTGATGTGGATCTTTTGTCATGATTTCCTCGAGCTACGCATAGATTTCTTGGATCTTGTGTTGACATTGAGCTTTTTACATGAAAATGATAATCGATTTGCCATTTTGTCCCTTAAACTGGTATGTGGCAACACACGGATAGAGAGCGGAGACCCATGTTTTATCTGTTGTTGGCAGTAATCCGGAATTTGTAGTACTCTTCAATGGATTTCTCTGTTTAGAGCTGAGAACCAGTATTCTACAAATATGTAGCAAACACTGATCAAAAGCACCTGCCTATAAACAAGCGAGCGTAAGAATGGGCGGTATAAAATGCAATATTCTGGTATGAACAAATACCCCCAAACTTAACTTTTGCTCGTCCCGAGCAAAACCAATTATTCACAAAAAAGTCCTAACCGCACTTTCGCAGGGATCGCGATTGCACTGAGCGCGTGCAACAAGCCGTTAAACCTCTAGGTGTCCCTAGTAGGAGGAGTGTTGTCTCCTGAGGGTTTTCAGCGGATTCTACCCACAAAATCCGGTCAAGCTAGTTTTGCGAAATAACTATGATTCAAACCCTAAAGTTTTGTTTCAGAAAATAACAATTCTATGATCCGAAGTCTAGACTATCGAACCCTTATTTTTCATACCTCGCTTCTTATTTAACTAAAGTTTTTATATGTATTTACGTGTAGTGCAAATAGTGTCGTTAAGTTCCAGAAGGATCGATTAAAGTCATCATGTCACACAATAAAGCCCAGATAAAAATTTTAAAAGGATCACATAAGTTTTATAAAGAGTTAAGTATTTTTCAAGTTTCGTTTTCCAGTAAAGTTTCAACTTCAGAATTTCTATCATCCCTAACAGGAAACTAAGTCTTATTTTTCACTCCACATTTTTCTTGTTTCATTTCATACACACCTCTGTGAACGTGCAATAGTCTTTATCATAGAATAAAACCTTCATATAAACAACAACAACAACAACTGAGCCTTTTATCCCAAGCATATGGGGTAGGCTATATTAACCAACATGAGAATCACGCCGGGTCCAGCATATGAATCCTCTGTCTCCACTCACTTCTATCGAACAATATACTTTCATTGAGTCCTTTGGCAAACATATTATTTCGTATCACTTCCATCCATGTTTTATTCGGTCTCCCTTTTGCCCTTTTGCCATTGCCTATATCGAGAGTATCTATTCGTCGAACCGGTGCTTCCATAGGTCTGCGTCGCACATGACTAAACCATCTTAGCCGGTTTTCCCGCATCTTCTCCACCACAGGTGCTACACCGACTTTTGCACGAATATCCTCATTTCGCACCTTATCTTTTCTAGTGTTACCGCACATCCAACGAAGCATGCGCATCTCCGCTGCGTGCATCTTCTGTTTATGATGCGTCTTAGGAGCCCAGCATTCTGTACCATATAATAAGGCAGGCCGAATAGCGCTCCGATAAAACTTCCCTTTCAATTTTAATGGAACGTTACGATCACACAAAATCCCTGTTGCACTCCTCCATTTCAACCAACCAGCTTAGATTCTTTGATTAACATCACAATCGATCTCCCCATTCTTTTGGATGATGGAACCTAGATATCTAAACCGGTCGCTCGGTGATATCTATTGCCCTTCCAATGTTATACCAATATGGTTTTGACTTCTCTGCCTACTAAATTTGCAGTGCATATATGCTGTCTTGGACCTGCTCAATCTGAATCCCCGAGATTCCAATGTTTGCCTCCATAATTTCAATTTGGCATTAACCCCTGCTTTCGCCTCATTTACCAGAACAATATCATCAGCGAATAGCATACACCAAGGTACCTCATCTTGGATAGTTCTAGTAAGCTCATCCATCACGATGGTAAACAGGAATGGACTTAATGCAGATCCTTGATGTAAACCAATAGTAATCGGAAAATCACTGGTTAAGCCGCCGCAAGTTCTGACATTTGTCACTACTCCGTCGTACATATCCTTGATTATGTCAATATACTTGACGGGGACCCCCTTCTTCATCATTGTCCTCCATAATACCTCTCTAGGTACCTTGTCGTACGCTTTTTCTAAATCAATAAATATCATATGCAAATCTCTTCTCCTCTCTCGAAAGCGCTCGACAAGTTGACGAAGCAAATGAATCGCCTCTGTCGTCGATCGTCCAGGCATGAACCCAAATTGGTTCTCTGTTATCTTAATATCCTTCCTCAGCCTGTGTTCAATCACTCTCTCCCAAAGTTTCATGGTGTGACACATCAGTTTTATTCCACGGTAGTTTGAGCAATTTTGAATGTCACCCTTGTTCTTGTAGATAGGTACATGGATACTTTTCTTCCATTCATTTGGCATCTTTTTGGTCTGCCAAATCTTATTAAACAGATCTGTCAGCCATTTAACGCCTATTTCTCCTAAGCATCTCCAAATCTCGATAGGACCAACCGCTTTTCTTAAACCCATTCTGTTCAAAGTTTCTTTAACCTCAGGAAGTCTTATTTTACGCATGAAATCACGGTTTATATCTTGAAATTGAATGACAAGTCCATCCAAATTCTTCGTAAAGCTCTCATTGAACAATTTGTTAAAATAATCTCTCTATCTTTCCTTGATATGCTTATCTCGAACTAAAACCTTCTGATTTTCATTTTTGACACACTTCACCGCACATAAGTCTCTAGTCTTCCTTTCCCGCATTCGAGCAATCCGGTATATATCATTTGCAGCCTTTTTAGTGTCTAATTTCTCGTACACCTCCTTGTAGACCTTAGATTTAGCTTCCCGAACAGCTTTCTTAACTTCCTTTTTAGCCATTTTGTACTTCTCAAATCTCTTAACATCTCTACTTTTCTTCAAATCTTTATAAGAATCTCTTTTAATTTTAATAGCATCTTTTACATCTTCATTCCACCATGATATGTCCTTAGATGGTGGAGCACCACCTCTCGACTCACCAAGTAGATCTCTAGCTACCTTCTTGATACAACTAGCCATTTTATTCCATGTTTAGTCTGGATCATCTTCCGACTGCCAATCCGCTTCTTGTACTATACGATCTATAAAAGCCTTTTGGTTACCTTCTTTCAATCGCCACCATTTAATTTTAGGCTCTACCTTACGTCTAATCTTCCTAGGTTCTCTTTTAAATCGAAAATCTAGAACTAAAAGTCTATGTAAAGGCTGCTAAAAAGGTATGTAATATTTCCGATAGAAATCTGTCGAATAAAACCTTGATATCTCCGCTATCTCCGCTAGAAATCTGTAGAATAAAACCTTCATATCTCCTCTAGAAATATTTTTTTTTATAAAACCTGTCTTTTGTCAAGATTATTCTCACACAAAGAACCGTTAGGAATTTTAACTCGGAGAGAACACTTGCTTGACTTTGTTTTAAACTGGACTTTCTAGGCTTCTTAACGAGCTTTGGGCCAATGCACCCAAACCAGTTGGCTTTAGGGCATTAGGTGTAGAAACACCCCAGCGGACTTAATTACTCAAGTTACCTAGGTCCAAAAACAAAAGACAATTTGGCGTGAAAATCATGATGATTCAATACGAACGGAGATATAATCGGCAATTCAATTATTTTTTTTGGATAAAAGACGTGTTTAGTGGGTTCGGTGTGTAATCATTCCAATCAAGTTCCAGATGGGTTATTTTTCAGAATTAGTTTCAATTAAGGCATCAATAATATCCCTTCATATTCACCTCACTTTATAAACTATTCTTAATATTACTTATTTCAGAACAAACCTATTTGATCCTCAGAAAATCATTTATCCATTTAAAAGTTTTTAGACATAAAAGACTTGTTATCTAATTTCCAAAACTCACGACACGTGTAGTGTGATGTAAAGACGTATATCAGCTATAGTAACTTCAAAGGAGAGTTATCTTTCAGGTTTTCAAAATCTAAAAATAAGATTTAGTTATTCTTATCTTATCAAACAAAACTGTCGAAATGTTGAATCTGAGTTCTCCCACTAGCTAACTTGACAAAGTTTTTATATTTTTGGAAATTTTTTGATTTTTGTGGGATTTTTTTAATAAGGTATGTAAATGCAAAATATAAAAATGAATGCGAAGGAAGAAAGCTTACCGAGCACACCCCCAAACTTAAACTTGACAGTGCCCTCACTGTCAAGCTACACCAAGAGGGTCAAAATTGTCGGCGCTCTCCCTAAAAACAAATTATATACAAAACAAAAAGGAAAACAAAAAATATATACAAAAAAGGTTCCCCCCAAACTTAAGTAAAACAGTGTTCCCACTGTTAAGCGTTGAAGTTCAGGATCAGGGGGGAAAGAGAATAGTATCAATCTATACAAGGCCTTACACAGACCAAAAACTAACACCAACCATTCAAAGATTTTATCGTTATAATGTGCTAGTTAGTGAAAGAATGCGGAGAGGTAAGAAATGGAGACTACGCGAGACCGTATGGAGGAAGAAGCGGGATACGGTCTCGGTATATGAGAAGAAGAATGGCGGAAGGAAGAAAGAAGTGGAATACGAACTTGAGGGTGGAAATGGATTGAATAAATTAGTACAATCTGCAATGATCGATGTGAAAAGATGGATTGTACTAATCTATGAATATGGCGAGAAATGGGGTCAAATCCCTCAAGATTCGTGAGAAACCATGGGTAAGCCGAACTCGGTAAACCAGACATAGGAAGTGAAAATGATACGGTGTCTTGCCAGGTCGGAACGATGGGAAGGATGGAGGTAGGTGATTGAGGAAGTTTATCGGTTAAAGGTTCATGAGGGTGTACACAGTCAATGAAAGGAATAGGATGAATTGGAAAATCCGACTCATCAGCAAGAACTGTTTCATCCTCAAAATTCTCCTCAAAATTCTCCTCAATGTTAAGCACATCCATGCATTTATCCTCAAAATCCAGACGCATATGGTGTTTGGGAAAAACATTTAATGACTCGGGATGATGAGTAGAAGAGAAAAACTCAGCCAAATCTATGGGTTCATCATCCAAAATATTCTCAACGTCAATATCCTCAATCAAGTGAAAATCAATATTCTCAGACACCTCATCAAAAGCATGGATTTCAATCGATTCTGGTTCTAAGATGGAGGTGTAGAGGTCAAAAGGATTGGGTGTGGTTTCACTCAAAAGGGACCCTTCACAATCAGGCAAATCAAACACTACAATGTCACACAACTCATTATCTGTTCTATGTTTAATCAATGAATCGTTCGAAACACTAGATAGATATTCAAAACCTGAGTTATGGGATTCAAGTTTAAACGGGTAGGCTTGATTCGGAAGGGGGTACAGCTCACTCTCCCCACTCAAATTCTCAACTGGTCCTACCGCCTCTTCATACATTGGAAAATTTGGAGCTAGTTGAAAACTAGCTACCGGATCACTAGGTTGTATGAGGGTGGCCATGGACGCATTCAAATCCATCATCTATTGGTACGACGCTACCCTAAATTCTTCCAAAGACTGTTCCAGACTAGACATGGGTTGTGAAGGGGTTTCAGTAAAAAATTCAAAGTTGTTTGGATACTGAAAACTCCAAAACGGCGGTTCAGAAGCAATGTCTAGGGAAGGTGCAAAAATCGGGTAGGCCTGGTAGGATTTGAATGGCTGGACAGGAGCAGGATCAACATTTGGATAAGAAGGTGAATGGAATTGTTGATCCCAAGAATCTGTAGTGGTGAAAGGAGTGAAAGATCGGCTACCGGATTGTTCAATATGTTCAGCGATGGACAATGGACGACTTGCAAAAGGGGTATCAACATAAGAGGGTGCGGGAGGTTGAAAAGGTTGATACAAAGTGGATTGCGGAGGGCAAGTGTTTGTCCTAGACGCGTCTATCCGATCTTTCAAAGAGATTTTGGGCATGGAGGGATCGTTCGACGTTCGGCCAAAGCAAGAACAGTAAGAAGTAATGTCTGGTTGTGGGTACCAAAGTTCGGCAAGAGTTTTGCGAGGTGGTGTACCCATGATATGAAGAGAGAAAGAAAGAAAGGCAGAGAAAAGGAGGGGGAAAAGAATGCGATTTTTTTTAGGTAGTTATTAACAAAAGAATGAAATATACACACAAAAAGAATCTGGACAAAATAATCACGACACAAAAATACCACACACCTAATCGTTCTAGGGTTCACCTAGGTCAACTAGACCTGCTCCAGAACTTGATTGTCGAAGTAAAACTGTGTCGAGAAACGGTCTCAAGATACACTGATCACGAGGCCAGGTAAGTGCAGAGATAAGGGGAGGTTTTCCAACGCTTGCACAAAGTTCCTTAATTAAATAACCCTTTCTCTTTTGGCGGTTTCGCCGTTAACACTTTCCTAGACACCCCGTAAACAATGTACCGTTAAGCGAGGTTCTGAACACGGTTAACTTCTCCTAATGAGCGCGAAGTCCATAAGGCTTAAAGACTAATTTCTTTTAAAATTTGTGCGGGTAAACGTTATGCTCAAGTTCGTGATTTGTGGACCACGGAAAAGGTGATGAAATCCTTTACCGTATATTGTGGGGTTCGCTTGCCCTTAAGTCCGTATTAATGTATGCAATGCGCAATTCAATAAAAATTCTATAAAGAATCAAACAATCGTTTTTTTTATTAAGCACGACACTGCAACAAATATGGGTTAGTCAATTTTTGCGTTTGGTAGCAAACTTGCAAAGAATCCTGCAAAGAATAGTATATTGGATGCGTCGGATTTTGAGAAAGAAGGTGTTAGAAATACGTACCGATAAGTTTTTAGGTTAAGGAACCCCCGTTGAATCAAATCCGGTAGGCTTGAAAAGTTCGCTTGCGCGGGTCAAACTACCCGGATCTTTGGCACTATACTTCGTAATCACTTTAACGTTGAACGTAAACTTTGCTCCACACAATTACAGTTCGCAAATCCGCAAAAATCTGCAGACTTGCTCACAAAAATTATCAAAAAAAACATAAATATTTTTTTATTTATAAATATATACAAAAAGATTATTAACCCGAATAACAAGAAAAAAAATACGCTACCGTCTCCCCGGCAACGGCGCCATTTGATCGCACGCCAAAAGCGTGTCGGATGTTCAAAGTTCTAAAGTTAAAACCGCGCTCAGGACGGTGTCGCTATACAGCTAGCCGGTTGAGAACGGGTCGATCCACAGGGAGATGGTTATATGTCCGTTCTTGTTTTAGACGAGTCAATAAAGAATGTGTATATGTTTGTTCAAATCTATCCTAAGTGTTTTTTATGCATGTATAAAGTTTTTAAGAAAAAGATACGAAAGTGTAAGCTAAAGAAATCCGCACTCAAAACCTTTGAGCCGAGTCTTGACCAATTGAAGCTAGAGCAATCAGCAACAACGTGGATTAGGGGATTTAAGCACGGTATTCGTGGAATCAGGCTTATTTACCCTTGTCCTTCCGTTCTTGTCTCTTGCTTTCGCCTCCGGCCAAACCGAACGCAACCGGTCGCGGTTAGGAATCACCGTTACCTTGGTAGGGTAGAGTGCCTAACGGAGCGCTTGCCTAACGTTTGGGCGGAGTTCAATGGAAAATAACGGGAAAAAGAAATGAGCAAAGAAACATTAACTTACAATATCGTATTTACTCTTAACAACAATAATTACAACCATTCACAAAACGAACCAAAAAGAGAGAACAAAAAGATAAACAAAGAAAAGAAAAGATTACAAGCAAGTAATTAAAGTGCATGGTAATAAATTGCAAGTAATAAAAGACAAGAATGAAAAATGCAAGAAAGAGATAAGCAAGAAAGTAACACTAAGAACCATAGAACTCAAGACAAGCCATGTGATCAATAGCCAACCCTTAAACTTGCAAGCTCAATCAAGAGGTTGCAAGATCAAGAGAAGGGTAAAGAACTCATGTGAAATGAAATACAAAAGAGAGAACAAAATGATACAACCCCTTGAAATCAATGACCAAAGCATAAACTTGCAAGCTCACTTAAGAGGTTGCAAGATCAAGTTAAGGTAGAGAGCTCAAGGGGGAAGCTAAGCAAAAAAGAATGATACAAAAACCCTCATCTTCATTTAACATCCACTCAATGCTCTCACTACATTTTCATGGAGGAAAGAATGAAGAAGAAGAAGAAGACTAAAAACTAACAAAAAAGAGGCATGAGAATTAACTCTTTTGCTTGGCTCAGAACTGGTGTATTTATAGGCAGGGAACTGGAAACCAAGGGCAAGAATCGGGTTCCACATAAAATTACCAAACAGCCCATGAAAAATCACCCTCTGAAGAGCCTGTACGGCCGCGGTTCCGCGGCCTAAGCACGCTTATGCCGCGGAACCGCGGCCATATAGAGAGCTTGTGCCTTCATCTTTTGTCTTATCCCATGTTTTGTGGTTCTCTTCTGTGTGGTATATGACTTTTCTCAGAAACTCTTCACAATTCCTCCAAAATTTCAGTAGATCAAAAGGTGATGTGATGTGGATCTTTTGCCATGATTTTCTCGAGCTCCGCATAGATTTCTTGGATCTTGTGTTGACATTGAACTTTTTGCATGAAAATGACAATCGATTTGCTATTTTGTCCCTTAAACTGGTATGTGGCAACACACGGATAGAGAGCGGAGACCCGTGTTTTATCTGTTGTTGGCAGTAATCCGGAATTTGTTGTACTCATCCATGGATTTCACTGTTTAGAGCTGAGAACCAGTATTCTGTAAATATGTAGCAAACACTGATCAAAAGCACCTGCCTATAAACAAACGAGCGTAAGATTGGGCGGAATAAAATGCAATATTCTGGTATGAACACCACGGAATTTTGATATGATCAAAAGTCCGTCGCAATCACGTAGCGTACGCGGATACTCGCCGGGTAAACTTAATAGATAGCCACGCCCCATTGCCCCGACCAAGTGACTGTAGGAGAACCCGTCGCCGAAAGTATCCGTTCGGGTGCTCGCGGCAGCGGTGTTCCGCCTTAGTGCACTTCGTCGAAGGTATCGGGGGTGCGGCTGCCTACTAAAGTTTGCGACGAGCATTCGATCAGGATATCGGGAATCTTGTTGAATTTCCCGACTTGATATTGAAAAGTATTTTCGATAATGAGACTAAAATGCGGGGTTTATAATTGTTAGGCATGCGATGTCTAAGGAATTCATTTGATTAGGCATGCGATGTCTATGCAGGTTGCGGATTCCAACTGTTGTAGTTTTACACTTTCTTTTCTGTGACCGTAAGTGTAATATGTGATATCGCCGGTTTCGTTGCTATATGCCAACAACAATTGGGATGCGCATATTTACTTACGTTGATGGCATGTGATGTTATGTGTTGCTGGATATGTTATATTGGATCGTTGTGTTTGAATAGCCGGGGTTTTTTTATGTGAGATGAGTGTTTTTCATTTTCATTCATGTAAAAATTTGTATGTAATATTCTTTTATTGGGGCACTTCCAGGTTGCGGAAGATGTCACCGTTGATGTATATTATTTACTTTTCTGCACTAGGATAGACCCAAGGAGGAGGGCACAAGTAACCGGGTTCTGGAGTCCAGTGGGAGACCAACTCAAGGAGTCGATTCCGGGTCTCCTAACTCTAGAATTGGTAGGGTTGCTTACCGCTCTCGTAGGGATCTAGGGGTGTGGGTTTGTCTATTCATCGCGACTGTGGAATCCGTGTTTTATACTGGCTCGTATTGAAAACACGGACGTCCTAGTATATCTAATGTTTCATATGTTTCTTCTGCTGCGATATCTGTGATGTGATCATTTGATATGTTCTGTGATAAATACTGTATATAGTATATATATGATATATTATATAGATGTTACTTATGTTTTACACCCGCGCTAGCCCTGCACTGCTCTGCCATTAGTTACCTAACCTAACTGTGCACGAGGGTACATCGAGGCGAATGCGGATGGCATAAGTGTACGTCGTATTTATCTGTGATGTTTAGGTGACTTAAATGATGGGACTTCATTAATATGATTAATGAAAAGAAAAGAAACCAAAGATGTTGTGGAATCGAATTTTCAAAAACAGGTAGCTACAGTTCTTGCTTTGCATCGCGGTGTTCCTTGTAGAACATCCTGCACCTTATTCGGTACGGAAAGGGCCGAGATCCCTTCACCGGGAGTGACCCCTTTAGCAATAACTGGCAGATGCTACAACCCTCGGTTTGTCTTTTGATTGCTTCTACAGTTTTTGCTTTCCACAGCGGTAAATATGATATATCCTGCACCTTATTCGAGAGGAAAGAGCCGACGATCCCTTCACCGAGAGTGACCCCTTTAGCAAAACTAGAAAAGCCATAAAAAGACTACATTTTAAAATCATTCGACCCTACAACGATATAAAGTTCATTACGCAAAGGGTTTTCGTAAAAACCTGACGTAGCCCTCCGTCATTTCAGATAAGTAATAGTTAGTATTCGTGCTGCGTTTGTTGACTCAGTCAAGGCGTAGTATGCGATAGCTGATTAGTGCTTATCTGCAAAGCATATGATGCGATTGGATTAGGGTAGTCGTGCGGCCTTGTTGACTCAGTCAAGTGTCGTGCGGGTGGGTTTAATTTAATCAGGAAATGACGGGTTGAACTTTACTTGCGATCTATGGTTTGTTGACTCAGTCAAGGTCATAGATTGCTTGGGGCAAAATATTATTGGTAATTTCAAGTGTTGAAATTTGCAATGAGATTGCATACCTTCTATGAGATAGTTGGATCCCGATACCCACTGCGAGTAAGAGTTACTCCAGGGAGTGTTTTACACATTACAATTAGCCGGTCAAGTAGGTGTCTAGAAAGCTGTCAACGAGGTAACGCCTCTGGGAAAACGAGCTTTACTATAATTAGGTTCGTGCGAAAGCATGGGGGACCTCCCTCTAAGTACCGACACTGGCCTGGATGATAGATTGGCGAACTTGTAGCGTGTAATTAATCCCGGCTGGTCTTTCCTTTTAGGGTTTGAAGGAAGATTTGATAAAAAACAGTGGGAGCCATCCTGATTAGATAAAATAATAACCAATCTGATCTTGCAAGAGCACACGCAGAGTGTTTTCTTCTCTCTCTCTCCTGGTAGCGACCATGTCACGCCTTAATCAAGATAATAATACGGATGTATTGAACGAACCCGCTTGTTATACTGAGCTGGGGAACGTTGGTCCCGCTCCAACTTATAATTGTTATAAGACAGAGCAGGAAATAGAGGAATACCAGAATTCCTATGACGCCCAAACGAAGAAAGTGCATATGATGCATCTCTTTCGGGTGTGATTACAAAGAACTGTTTCTCTGTATTCTCTATGTCCTGGGTATTTGATACCGGATCAGGATCCCAGATATGTAATCTGTTATATAGGGCTATAGAAAGGTAGAGAACTGAGAACGGGTGATAAGTTTCATATGGCAGAAAACGGTGCAAGTGTTGCAGCCAAGTCTGTTGGTCACTGTCACCCTGTATTACCAATACATTGATTCTGAACAAATTCTATTAGATACCGAACCTGATATACAAAATCATATCAGTCTCTTTATTAGTAAAGAAAGGATATAATTTTGTATTGTTGGATAATGTTTTGAATATTTCCTATATCAAAAAGTTGATCGGTTCAGGCATGTTATTTAAAAGCATTGATGTTCTAAATCAAACTACAGTTCTTAGTATACGGAACACACACAAGAGGAAGAGTTCAGAAATGAACGGATCCTTCTTGAGGTATTGTAGACTAGGTCATATCAATGCAACCCGACTAGCTAAGTTGCACATAGATGCATATTTAAATATGTTTGAATTTACATCTTGTGAAAACCTCCCAGTCATGTCACAAAGATGAGACGACCATATCTCTGTTTACTGGAAACAGAGAAAGAGTTAGTGTACTCTTGGGATGATACATGTTGATGTATGAAGGTCCCCTGTCTACACATGCCAAGACCGGTTCTTTGTACTTCATTACATTCTCTGATGATCTCTTTAGATTCAGACATATGTTCCTGTTGAAACACAAGTCCGAACCTTTTGAGATATTCACAGAATATAAGTTAGAAGTAGAGAACCAATACGGGTATAAGTATTATGTCCTTTGATGAGATCAAGAAGGAGAATACTCGAGCACGGAAATCCTGGACTATTCTAAAGGATAATGAGATTCTCTCTCAGCATTACTCCTCCGTATACACCATAGCACGATGGTATATCGGGGCGGAGCAATCACACCCTATATGATAAGGTATGCTCTATGATGAGTACTACTGAGTTTCCTATTTCCTTTTGGGAGTTATGCACTTGAGAAGCTGCATACCTATTAAATAGGGTTCAAATCAAATCAGTTGCCTACCACTTCATATGTGATATGGAAAGGAAAGAGTCCATATCTTAAGTTTGTTAAGATTTGGGTTGTCCGGCATATGTCAAAAGCAAAATCCGGACAAGATCGTGGCAAGGTCAGTTATGTAGAATTGGAAATGTTCCAGCTATACAAACTGCAGCTGGTGATTTGATAGAACCAAAGGATTCAGTAGATACCAACGAACCTCAGCCTCTCCGCCGATCTAGTAGGGTTCCTCACCCACCTGAGAGATACTTCTATTTTTCTATGACAGTGGGAGCGAGGATTGCGTCATAAGATGATGACCCAACTAGTTTCGAGCTGGCCATCAAGAGTGGGACTCTGTAAGAATGGCTGGGTTCTTAGCGATCTGAGATGGTATCCTTATACACCAACAAAGTATGGACTTTGGTTGCTTAATCTGAAGGGTTAAATCCCCATCAGGAGTAAGTATATCTTGAGAAGATTACATGGTGTGCATGGAAAGGTTGAGACATTCAAAGCTAGACTTGTTAAAGGTTTGCATCATAGACCAGTTGTGGCTAATGATGAAACCTTTTCTGGGGCCTATGCTTAAGTCCATCCAGATTCTACTTGCCACGGCTACATACCATGACTACGATATCTGGCGGTTGGGTGCCATGACTGCATTTCTAAGTGATGTTTTAGAAGAGTGCGTCTATAAGTACACATCCAAAGGGCCTCGTAGACAGTGGGAGCAGCGGAAACGCGAGCAAGATGTTTTATGTGATAAAGCAGGTATCGCGGAGTTGGAACGTTTGTTTTGAAGTGTTAGTCAAACAGATTGACATCATCAAAAAGGTAGATGAACCTTGTATATACAAAAAGGTAGTAGGGAGTATGGTGGTGATCCTCGTAGAGTACGTAGATGACAAACTCATGATAGGGAAGGAGTTTCCTATGCTACGCTCGGTCAATCTCCGCTTATCACAAGGATTTTCCATATAGGATCAATGTGATACCTGCTAAATCCTAGTTTTTGGATCTATGAGATAGATCTAATTGGAAGTTAGGACTCTCACTAGTTATAGTGAGATGGTATCAATCGATCCTGGGGAGAATCACTGGAAAGGTTCCAGGGTGATAAGGCCGACTGAATGTCAGTCACAAGCATTGTCTTTACCCTCAGTGGAGGGACGGTATGTTGGAAGAGTTCCAAGACAGATACCGTGGCATACTAGACGATAAAGGCAAGATACATCGTTACCAAAGATGCTACCAAAGAGGAAATCTGGGTGTATATTAGTACATGAGATGAACTTCGTTCCTACCATTGTATGACAGTGGAGTTATGGCTTGTGCCAAGGAACGTCCGTCCCATCAGTGATCCAGATGTATTCTAAGGCAGTATCACCTGATCATGGAGATGGTTGATCTCCAGGGGTTCGAGGTTAGGAGAGTAGACTCAGAGGACAACACGGCGGATCCACTCACAGAGGCCTTTTCACAGAGAGAGACTTTTAAGGGATGGTTGAGTATGAGATACTACAACCACTGCTACAGATGGCCCTAGTGCAAGTGGGAGATTGTTAGTTATATGTATGCCCTAGAGGCCATTACTGTACATAGGATGTATATTGTAGTGGATGCTGGGACATATATAGGGAGGACATTCTTGCTCGACATGATAGTATGCTATCTGGTTGCTCTTTACCTTAACATGTAGACTGATTGTCTCTCTGTTACATGTTGGTAAAGCCCTTAGGATGTGTACTTAACTACCTGGACTATGATGCGGATCATACTAGTAGGGACATGGTAGTCTATAAGTACATTCTTCAAGGTCCCTAGTCGTGGGTCTATCGAGACGGGGCATTGATATACCAGAGTAGACTAGCGTATACCTTCTCGACCCATACAGATGGGCGATGGAAGATCCCATATCCATTGGTGTTTGACATCAGAGATGATATACGGGTGCTCTGTGGGGACTGGGTACACTGGACGGACTCGCCGAGAACTCCCAGATGGCATTAAACCTTACGTCAGATGGCAGTTCTCTGGTGACACTAGTACAGGTTAGTCTGTAGACCCGAGATCGTCATAGAGTCTTGTGTGATTCCCACTGTGCTTTGATTTCCACCTTACCACATCCAAGAGGGCGTGCAAAACGGTGGTTTTTGGGTACAGTCCCGAATCACATGGAGGCAATGAGCGATAGGAGGGGATTCGTCTCTCCCGGTATAAGGAGTTGATGTTGTGCTGTGTTCGATTGGCTATAACCGGAAACCCCTGGCCAGGCTTGCTGAGATTTACTGGTAAGTAATATCAGTAGTTTCTCGAACTATTGTAGACCTCATATCGACACGACTTATCGAGCTACTGGGGTCTGACGTTTACCACCCCTAGGCGAGATATGCGACATATCAGACGATCAGACCGGACTGTACGGTAAGTGTTGCTGGTTGGATTCACAGGAGTGTGAGAAGGCTTGCTCGTTGATCTTTTGATCGCTCAATACCCGGGTGGCCGTTACGTTTAGCAGACCGCTTGCAGCTTGTGGGTGTTTGATATGATCATCACCTGCTGCCGGCGTATTGACGAGTCTTTAGAGTCCTAGACAGAGGTTTCCTGGCTCAAGCGAAACGAAATAGGAGCGCATATGAGATATGTGCGGGACCAAGAATAATACCAGTATGTGATACTGAATTCTATTCTCGCGATTTGTATCATCGGTCGGTTATATGTGATATAGTCGGGTTACTGAATCAAGTGTTGATTCGATACATTGATACACTTGATACTAGTCGGTCATATGCGATATGACCGGATCGTTAAATCAAGTGTTGATTTAATGATTTAATGTATAATTGTAAGTCCACGTTGCGACCCCCGGTTCTTACGGGGAGGCGGAAACGGTATAAAATCAAAATTTTAACGCAAGAGGCAACATGGACTAAGCTAGGTCGGGATCTTTACCTAAACTAAAACTAGCATACTAAGCTAAAGATATTTAGCTACTCGGATGAAGATGGTTATACCTAAACTTGAACTCCTTCTCTTCAAGCTCCGATGGTGGTTCGATGGCTCCTTCTCGTTGTCTCCGTACGCCGAAGATAGATCCACTTGAAAGCTCCAACCTTTAGCTCCTTCTTCGTTCTTTGAAGAAACTAGTTCACTTGGTTTGCTAAACCTAGTGAACTAGAATGAGTAGAGATGATTTAGAATGGGATTTTATCTATGGTTCTTGATTCTCAACTCATGAGACAAGAGAACCATAGATCAAGAGAGGGAGCAAGAGGTTGAGGGTGAGAGCAAGAGGAGAGCTCAAGAACAAGAGAGAGAATGAGCAAGAAAGAATGAGCAACTCTTTTGTCTTTCACCCTCTCAAAATCCAAAGTGATCATAACTCATCATATCAAAAAAAGTCTTATGTGATGGTTTGAAGCAACCATAAGCTTATCATGTCATGCACTCATTTTACTCAAATGAGCAAGCAAGAAAAAGTCTTTGGCATGAAATGATAACCATGGTTATCATGATGGTCCACTAGTCAAGCCTAGTCAACCGGTCAACAAGTCAACAAAAGTCAACAAGTCACCAAAGTCAACAAGTCAACAAAAGTCAACAAGTCAACAACCATATCACCATAATACTTAATTAATATAATAGTTAATCACATATCATATTCTCATTAGGGTTGAGCATAAAGTCAAAAAGTCAACGGTCAACTGTCAACAACCCTAATGAGAATCCGCTGCCTCTGCCTCCCTGTCAACTGTGCATACACACCCGCATCCGCGTTCCGAGGAACACGAATGCAAACTGGATAAATCCAATCCCATAAGGTACACTAGGATCTGGCTTAAACCAAAGCCCGCTAGTGTAAACTGTCCGGACACTGTACGTGCACAAGTGCACGGATGTGACCGAACCCTGTCGCAAAACCATGCGACCTGTCGCAATACCATGCGACCTCTACTCTTTTGCCTAAAGGCGAAAAGCTTTCTGCGTGGGACTCTAAAGACTCGACACTACGCTGGCAGTAGGTTTAACCACAGACCGCAAGCGGCACTAGCTGTGCGTAACGGTCCCCAGGTAATGCCGACAAGAAGACGGACGAGGCGAAACCCATCTGAACTCCTACTGAGCCTGAGTGTGACATTCTTCGTACAGTCCGGTCTGTTCATCTGATACATCGCATGGCGGGCCTAGGGGGCGGTAAACGTCAGTCTCCCAATAGCGGTACAAGTCGTGCCGGAGTGAAGCCCAATACACCCTGAGATAACACTGGAAACCTACCAGTATATCTCGTTTGCCCTGGCCAGGGACTACTCGTGTAATGGCTCTCCTAGACACAGCGCGATGTCAACCCCCAATACCGGGAGAGACGAATCCTGTCTAACCGTCACTGCCTCCAAGTGCTTCGGGACTGCACCCAACCACCACCTGTTTGCACGACTCCTTTGAGCCGTGGTAGGGTAGTGATCAAAGTACAGTGGGAACACACCCGAGGCGAAGTGACAGTGTCAAGTCAGCGGACTAAGCTGTACTCATGTCACCTGGGAACTGATAACTGACGATAGGTATAATACCAACTAGTCAGTTCCCGACGAGTCCTGTCCAGTGTACCCGTAACCTAACGAGCACCCGCATACTATCTCAAGTACGACGTACTGACGGCTGTGGGACAGACCGTCTCCCACACTGGGATGAGAAGCGCATGCGCTGGTCTACTCCGGAGTATCGATGCCCTGTCTCGATAGTCCTGCGACCAGGGACCTGCATAAGGATGTGCTTATAGATTACCCAGCCCCACTAGTGTGACGGCCATCACATCGCTGGTAATCAAGCAAAGATCCTAAGGGCTCTACTAATGTGTATAGGCGATATACAAAAATAAACACATGTACACATTGAAGTAGAAACAAACCAAGTAGCATACTACTATTTTGAGCAAGATTGTATATACAAGGTGAATATCCTAAGCATCCATTAAGTAATATACAAACTAGTATGATACAGTAATGGCCTCTAGGGCATATACACTAACAATCTCCCACTTGCACTAAGGCCATGTACTGGCGTATCGAAGACCTATCATCTCGATCAGCCGCTCGAACTGAGTCTGGGGAAAGGCCTTGGTGAATGGATCTGCAGTGTTGTCTTCTGAAGCGACTCTCCGAACCTCGATCTCCTGGCGATCCACGATCTCCCTGATCAGGTGATACCGCCTCAAGATGTGCCTGGATCTCTGATGGGACCTGGGTTCCTTCGCTAAAGCTATAGCCCCGTTGTTGTCGCAATACAGAGGTATTGGATCAACAATGGACGGAACCACCTGAAGTTCTTTCAAGAACTTCCTCATCCAGACAGCTTCTTTTGCGGCATCAGATGCAGCGATGTATTCCGCTTCCATCGTCGAGTCTGCAACGGTTTCCTGTTTGGAACTCTTCCAACACACCGCCCCTCCATTGAGGGTAAAGACAAAACCCGACATGGACTTGGAATCATCCTTGTCACTCTGGAAGCTGGAGTCAGCAAAGGCCTCGATCTGGAGGTCTTTTCCGCCATACACCAAGAACATCTCCTTAGTCCTTCTCAGGTACTTGAGAATGTTCTTTACCGCTATCCAGTGTTTCTCCCCAGGGTTAGACTGATACCGGCTTACCACACTCAGTGCATAAGCTACATCCGGTCTGGTACACAACATCGCATACATTATAGAGCCTACCGCAGAAGCGTAGGGTATAATAGACATGCGATCCCTCTCTAAATCAGTCTTGGGAGACATCTCTTTAGAGAGGGTGATCCCGTGACAAGCCGGTAGGTTACCGCGCTTGGAATCTTCCATACTGAACCTCTTCAGTATGGTGTCGATGTACCTGGACTGCGAAAGTCCTAATATCCTCTTGGATCTGTCACGGTAGATCCGGATACCCAGAATGTATGAGGCATCACCCAGGTCTTTCATGGAAAACCTGTGTGACAAGAACCCCTTGACAGATTGTAGCATAGGAATGTCATTTCCTATTAAGAGAATGTCATCCACGTATAAAACGAGGAATACTACAGTTCTCGCTACAAATCTACTATAGATGCATGGTTCATCTGGATTTTTGATAAAGCCAAATTCTTTGACCGTCTCATCAAAACAGATGTTCCAACTCCGCGATGCCTGCTTTAGTCCATAGATGGACTTAAGCAACTTGCACACCTTTCCGCTGCTCCCACTCTGAATGAAACCCTCTGGCTGGTCCATATAGACACACTCCTCTAAATTTCCATTTAGAAAAGCTGTCTTTACGTCCATTTGCCAGATCTCATAATCGTGGAAGGCAGCAATGGCAAGAAGGATCCGAATGGATTTCAGCATGGCTACTGGAGAAAAGGTTTCGTCGTAGTCCAAGCCAGGTCTTTGACGAAAACCCTTTGCTACCAGCCTAGCTTTATAGGTCTCAACCTGTCCATCTACACCAATCTTCCTTTTGAAGATCCACTTGCATCCTACGGGTTTTACCCCGTCTGGAGCAATGTCCAACGTCCATACCTTGTTGGTGTACATGGACTCCATTTCGGTCCGCATTGCATCCAGCCATTTCACTGAGTCAACGCTCTGAACGGCCTGCTGGAAGCTAGTAGGCTCATCATAATCTATGATGCAATCCTCTCTATCCCCGTCTATGAGAAAACCGTAGTATCTCTCGGGCGGATGAGACTGCCTACTACTCCTGCGGAGCGGCGTAGGAATGTCCTGTTCTGTTGAACCCTCTGGTTCCACCAAGCTTTCAGTAACAGTCTGTGGTTCTGGAATTTCTTCCAGTTCTACTGCGCTCCCACTTATTTCTTTTTCTATGAACTGGTGTTCTAGAAAGTGGGCATGACGAGAAACAAGAACTTTTTGTTCCTCTTCACAGTAGAAGAAATATCCCTTGGAATTCTTTGGATATCCCACAAACTTGCACAGTACTGAGCGTGCCTCGAGCTTGTCCGCATGCTGCTTTTTGACAAAAGCTGGACTTCCCCATATCTTAATGTGATTAAGATGGGGTCTCTTCCCACACCACATCTCAAATGGCGTGGTAGGCACAGTCTTAGTGGAAACTCGGTTCAAAAGGTATGCGGCTGATTCTAGTGCATACCCCCAGAATGATCGCGGTAACTCAGCGTTACTCATCATGGACCGCACCATATCCAATAGGGTGCGGTTCCGTCTCTCCGATACACCGTTATGTTGCGGGGTGTATGGAGGAGTAAGCTGAGAGAGAATTCCGTTCTCTTTTAAATAGTCCAGGAACTCAACACTTAAGTATTCTCCACCTCGATCCGATCTTAGAATCTTAATACTTTTGCCGGTCTGTTTCTCTACTTCATTCTTATACTCCTGGAATTTTCCAAAGGCCTCGGACTTATGTTTCATTAAGAAGACATAACCGTACCTTGAGAAGTCATCCGTAAAAGTAATGAAGTAAGAATGTCCGCTTCGGGCATGTGTAGACATTGGACCGCACACGTCACTGTGTACGAGTCCCAAGAGCTCGCTCGCTCTTACTCCATGTCCAGTAAACGGAGTCTTTGTCATCTTTCCTTTGAGACAAGATTGACAAGTGGCATATGATTGATATTCGAACGCATTCAAATATCCTTCTGTATGTAACTTAGTCAACCTTCTCTCATTGATGTGACCCAATCTACAATGCCATAAGAAAGTCTGATTTAGTTCTGGAGACTTTCTTTTGTGTGTATTCTGGACGTTGAAAATCTGTGGTTGGTTTAACACGTATATACCATTACTCAATGTACCTGACCCAATCAAAACTTGATTAAGGTGAATGTTTACAACATTACTTACAAACGCAAATTCATAACCTTCTTTAGAAACTAAAGATACAGAAATGATATTACAAGTTGCGTTGGGTACAAAAAAGCAATTACGCAAAACCAAAACATGTCCATCTGACATTCCCAGGTGATAGTCCCCCACGGCTTTAGCATCCATGCTAGCTCCGTTCGCAACTCTGAGGGTCATGTCACCTGCCATCAAAACCCTACGGTTTCTCAACGCCTGCAAAGAATTACAGATATGAGATCCTGATCCGGTATCCAATACCCAGGAAGTAGAGTTTATTGAAAGACAGTTTTCAATAACATACACACCTGAAGCTGAAGCTGCAACCTGCTTCAATTCCTGTGTTCTGGCCTTCCAGGCCCTGCAATCATTCTTCCAGTGTTCTTTCTTATGACAATAGAAGCATTCTTCCTTATCCACAAGCTTCCCCGCTATCTTTGTTGCTTTACCTTTTCGCTTCGTATCCACTTTACTAACACCGCCCCTTGGTTTGGCGGGGGCCTTCTTCTTCTTTCCCTTGGCTTTCGCCTTGGACCTAGAAGAAGATGATCCTCCTACAAACAAAGTGGATGTTTCCCTACCTTTCTGTAGGGTGCCCTCTGCGCTCCTCAGTATGTTGAGGAGCTCTGATAGTTCAACCTCTTTTTCTTGTAGGTTGAAGTTCAGTATAAACTGGGCATAAGTGGAAGGAAGGGACTGGAGAACTATATCCGTATATAGCTCACTCTCCAATGTGATCCCTAGGTCAGCGAGCTCCTCAATGTAGCCGATCATCTTTAGCACGTGCTCGGCTACTGATGATCCGACGGCCATTCTTGTTGAAAATAACTTTTTCGACGCTTCGTATCTTGCGATACGTGATCGCTCTCCATACAGTTCTTTTGTATGGAGCAATATGGACTCCATGTCCATATTCTCATGCCTCCTCTGATGTTCGTTGTCCATCGAGGCAAGCAGGAGGCATTTGGCCTTCGCGCTATCAATCTCCCAAGTCTTACGGATTTCCTTATCCGCGACGCTGGAAGTTGGACCAGGGACAGGGGGAGCTTTGGTGGTAAGAAGATACCCCAGCTTGTCATAAGTGATTGCTATCTTGACATTCCTGAGCCAATCTTTGTAGTTTGGCCCTGTCAGTTTATTTTTATCTAGGAGTAACTTAAGTCCAGTCATGTTGATTGGTCGCTGCAATTAGGAGAGAGAAGAAGAAACACTCAGCATGATGCTCTTGCAAGTTTAGAGTGGTTTTTAGTTTGTCTAAACAGGGTGGCTCCCACTGTTTCTCGAATCCCTCCTCAAACCATAAAGGAAGAATTAGTCAGGATCAATCCCACCGTACAATACTTGCTTAACCGTTCAGCCAGGCCGGTGTCGGTACTTCGAGGGAGGTTTTCCAACGCTTTCGCGAAGTTCCTTAATTAAAGAACCTCTTTTCCCTGGGGGCGTAGCCCCGCTAACACCTTTCTAGGCACCTACTAGGTTTATAGCATTGATCGTTAAGTGAGAAATTTCCCGAGGAGTAGCATATACTCACAGTAGGATCGGGATCCAAATATCATTGCGTGACGAAACTGAAGGAATCCTACCAGAATCATCACACTCCAAATGGTATGCAAATCTAGCAAGTTTCAGTACTTATGAAACTCCCGATGTGGATTTTTGCCCCATGCTCTTATGACCTTGACTTTGGCCAAAATATCATAAGTCACATGTCAAGTTCTACCCGTCATTATCCAGGTTAATTTGGATCCATCCGTACCTACCCTTGACTTTGGCCAAAATGGCAGTACGATTGTCCCAAACCAACGCATCTATCTATGCTACACATGAACACCCAATAGCTACCAATCACTGTGCCTTGACTTTGGCCAACATACACAGCTTGAATACTATTGACTATTCATGCGAAACGACGGAGGGCTACGGATGGTTTTGGCAAAACCGTGAACGTAGTGAACTTGATTTGGTCGATGGAACGAGATAGCTTTTAAAAGGAGTGGCTCAAGCTCCGCATTTAAAAGTTGTTTTTGAAAAGAACCGAGTGGTTTTTCGAAAGTGTTCCAACGACTTTAACTTGGTTTATTATCTTGCATTAGTTCTTTTAATGCGTGATATTCTTGCATTAGTTCTTTTAATGCGTCCCATCATTTAATCCTACCATTGCAGAAAACAACCAAAATATGACGTACGCTTATGCCATTCGCATTCGCCACGGGGCCCCGTCATTACCCGTTAGGTTACTTAACTAACGACAGAGTGGGGGCTGGGCTAGCGCGTCTGTAAAACATAAGCAACGCCTAAATAATATCATATATAGATATACTGCAATGATAAACATTTCAGATCACAGATAAATACATTGGATATACTAGGAATCTGTAATTTGTACGAGCCTGTAACAAAAACAGATTACACGATCGCGGTGAATAGCCAAAACCCCACCCAAGACCCCTACGGGTGCGGCAAACTACCCGCCAAGTACCCGAAGCGTAGCAACCTCCCTCATCTCCATGAGTAGGCCACTCGACACTTCGGCATACCCGGTAGTTTGTGCACCCCTCCATGGGTCTATCCTAGGAGCAAAAACAGTAAAAAGAAATTATACAATGACGGCTACAACCCCTTCCCGGTTGTGCGGCCATACAAATAATTATTACATCAATTTACAAATTTACATGAATTGCAAGAAAAGAAAACTCTCGTCTCACAACCCCCGGCTATTCACCCGCGACAATCCAACATATTTATATACACATTCCAGCACATTACAGATCATGTATAACCCCGACCAATCGACTTATAGCGATTAGCCGACGTTCAATACATGCAAACATCACAGATATAACCATCATAGTCAAAGTGCAGTGAAGTTCGGAAAAATACGGAATTATAGGACCCCAAAAGGAAATTTCTTTTCTGGAAAATCTGGGCACATATAATTTATTCCAAAAATCCCAAAACCAACACAGACACACACTGCACGAAAAACGATGCACAGAAGACGACAAAGCGCGGCGGTTCCGCGGCGGCTACCTAGCTCGCGCGGCGGAAGGGTGGCGGTTTCGACGAATTACTGTATCGTTTTTCTTGGGTGTTCACACAAAACCCTGAGCCGAATTTAGGAGTATAAAGTTTTTCATTTTGACCAGAAAAAATTTCAACAGAAACTCAGATTTTGTAAAAGTTTGGTTTTTGGATTTTTTTCGGTTCCGAACTTCGTTACACTTCACTACCAAGCTAGTTTAAGTTTAGTTAGGCTCTGATACCACTGTAAGTCCACGTTGCGACCCCCGGTTCTTACGGGGAGGCGGAAACGGTATAAAATCAAAATTTTAACGCAAGAGGCAACATGGACTAAGCTAGGTCGGGATCTTTACCTAAACTAAAACTAGTATACTAAGCTAAAGATATTTAGCTACTCGGATGAAGATGGTTATACCTAAACTTGAACTCCTTCTCTTCAAGCTCCGATGGTGGTTCGATGGCTCCTTCTCGTTGTCTCCGTACGCCGAAGATAGATCCACTTGAAAGCTCCAACCTTTAGCTCCTTCTTCGTTCTTTGAAGAAACTAGTTCACTTGGTTTGCTAAACCTAGTGAACTAGAATGAGTAGAGATGATTTAGAATGGGATTTTATCTATGGTTCTTGATTCTCAACTCATGAGACAAGAGAACCATAGATCAAGAGAGGGAGCAAGAGGTTGAGGGTGAGAGCAAGAGGAGAGCTCAAGAACAAGAGAGAGAATGAGCAAGAAAGAATGAGCAACTCTTTTGTCTTTCACCCTCTCAAAATCCAAAGTGATCATAACTCATCATATCAAAAAAAGTCTTATGTGATGGTTTGAAGCAACCATAAGCTTATCATGTCATGCACTCATTTTACTCAAATGAGCAAGCAAGAAAAAGTCTTTGGCATGAAATGATAACCATGGTTATCATGATGGTCAACTAGTCAAGCCTAGTCAACCGGTCAACAAGTCAACAAAAGTCAACAAGTCACCAAAGTCAACAAGTCAACAAAAGTCAACAAGTCAACAACCATATCACCATAATACTTAATTAATATAATAGTTAATCACATATCATATTCTCATTAGGGTTGAGCATAAAGTCAAAAAGTCAACGGTCAACTGTCAACAACCCTAATGAGAATCCGCTGCCTCTGCCTCCCTGTCAACTGTGCATACACACCCGCATCCGCGTTCCGAGGAACACGAATGCAAACTGGATAAATCCAATCCCATAAGGTACACTAGGATCTGGCTTAAACCAAAGCCCGCTAGTGTAAACTGTCCGGACACTGTACGTGCACAAGTGCACGGATGTGACCGAACCCTGTCGCAAAACCATGCGACCTGTCGCAATACCATGCGATCTCTACTCTTTTGCCTAAAGGCGAAAAGCTTTCTGCGTGGGACTCTAAAGACTCGACACTACGCTGGCAGTGGGTTTAACCACAGACCGCAAGCGGCACTAGCTGTGCGTAACGGTCCCCAGGTAATGCCGACAAGAAGACGGACGAGGCGAAACCCATCTGAACTCCTACTGAGCCTGAGTGTGACATTCTCCGTACAGTCCGGTCTGTTCGTCTGATACATCGCATGGCGGGCCTAGGGGGCGGTAAACGTCAGTCCCCCAATAGCGGTACAAGTCGTGCCGGAGTGAAGCCCAATACACCCTGAGATAACACTGGAAACCTACCAGTATATCTCGTTTGCCCTGGCCAGGGACTACTCGTGTAATGGCTCTCCTAGACACAGCGCGATGTCAACCCCCAATACCGGGAGAGACGAATCCTGTCTAACCGTCACTGCTTCCAAGTGCTTCGGGACTGCACCCAACCACCACCTGTTTGCACGACTCCTTTGAGCCGTGGTAGGGTAGTGATCAAAGTACAGTGGGAACACACCCGAGGCGAAGTGACAGTGTCAAGTCAGCGGACTAAGCTGTACTCATGTCACCTGGGAACTGATAACTGACGATAGGTATAATACCAACTAGTCAGTTCCCGACGAGTCCTGTCCAGTGTACCCGTAACCTAACGAGCACCCGCATACTATCTCAAGTACGACGTACTGACGGCTGTGGGACAGACCGTCTCCCACACTGGGATGAGAAGCACATGCGCTGGTCTACTCCGGAGTATCGATGCCCTGTCTCGATAGTCCTGCGACCAGGGACCTGCATAAGGATGTGCTTATAGATTACCCAGCCCCACTAATGTGACGGCCATCACATCGCTGGTAATCAAGCAAAGATCCTAAGGGCTCTACTAATGTGTATAGGCGATATACAAAAATAAACACATGTACACATTGAAGTAGAAACAAACCAAGTAGCATACTACTATTTTGAGCAAGATTGTATATACAAGGTGAATATCCCAAGCATCCATTAAGTAATATACAAACTAGTATGATACAGTAATGGCCTCTAGGGCATATACACTAACAATAATTATATATTTGATATATTACTTTACATTAACTAGTATTGGTTCACTTAAGATTATTTTTCTCACTTGATGTGCACATTGCATATGTGATATATTTTTGTGCATTTGATTGTATCATATTTGATGATACATGCAAAATTGGGTGTGTATATGCTTTAAACCATGTTTGGGTAAATGGTTAGGGTTTTTATTTGTTTATTCATTTATTTATTTATCCATTTTTGAAAGAAATAAAATGGTGGCTAACTTTGGATTTTCTTTGAAGCTTCATGAAGCTTTGAAAAGTTTGACCATTTTGTTTCTTTCTTTAGCCCTAACCATTCACTTAAACCATAGTTTATTCTCTACACTTGTTAACTCACCCATGGTTGCTAAATGATAAATATCACCTCATTTTCTTTTTGAAAATAATTCATTCTTATTATTTCTTCTTCTTCTTCTTCAAGAAGAAAGAGAACCTTTTTCTTGAAAATGTCTAAGTGATGATTCCAAGTGAGAAATCCAAATCAAAAGTGAACCCACTTCCTATTTCTTCATCCTCTACCACTTGCTAAGTAGTATAGGGTGTTTCCATTACAAGTTTCATGACTTGGTGAAGTTGGAGCTTGATCTTGAGTTGCCTCGACGTAGATCATCTTCGGCATCGAAGTCGACGACCTAGCCCGATCATTTCTTCGACGAAACCATCGCTAGAGTCCGGGATCCAATGATCGCAGCGGAGGGACAACATCACGCAGCTAAGAAAGTGGAGGACCGGATCTACAAAGGTTGTAGTCTCTTTCACTTTGCAGTAAACTTGTTTACTAGCTTGTAATTTCGCCTATTCTCTAGTTAACGATCTTCATTAGGATTTCTCGGCATAGAAAATTTTGAATTTGGCATGGTAGATGCCTTGTAGAACCACTTGAGTGTGCCTAGGAACCCTACAATCGCTGCATATCATGACTACGAAATCTGGCAAATGGATGTTAAGACCGTCTTTCTAAACGGTGATTTAAAAGAGTGCGTGTACATGACTTAGCCAGAGGGCTTCGTAGATAGTAGGAGCAGCGGGAAGGTGTGCAAACTGCTTAAATCCATTTCTGGATTAAAGCAAGCATCGCGGAGTTAGAACATCTGCTTTGATGTCGTTATCAAAGAGATTGATTTCGTCAAAAACGTAGATGAACCATGTATCTACAAGAAGGTGGCAGAGAGTAAGGTTGTCTTCCTCATATTGTACGTGGACGACGTACTCTTGATAGGAAATGACATTCCTATGCTGCAATTGGTCAAGCTCTTCTTATAACAAAGATTCTCAATGAAAGATCTTGGTGATGCCTCTTGCATATTGGGAATTATGATCTATAGAGATAGATCTAAAAGGATATTGGGATTGTCCCAATCCTGGTACATTGACACCATACTAAAGAGGTTTAGTATGGAAGAGTCCAAACGTGGGTTTCTACCCACGATCTCAAGGCTCACTCTATCCAAAGAGATGTCTCCCAAGACTGATTTGGAGAGAGCTCGCATGCAAGGGATACCCTATGCTTCGGCTGTAGCCTCTATCATGTACGCGATGCTATGTACCAGACCCGATGTAGCATACTCACTAAGTGTAGTGAGTAGGTATCAAGCTGATCCTGGAGAGAGTCACTGGACAGCTGTGAAGAGCATTCTCAAGTACTTACGAAGGACTAAGGAGATGCTCTTGGTGTATGGTAACGGAGAACTCCAAGTGGAGTCCTTTACCGATTCGAGCTTCCAGAGTGATAAGGACGACTCTAAGTCGCAGTCGGGATTTGTCTTCACCCTTTACGGAGGGCCGGTTAGCTGGAAGAGTTCCAAGTAGGAAACTGTGGCAGACTCGACGATGGAGGCTGAATACATTGCTGCCAACGATGCTGCCAAAGAGGCTGTCTGGATCAAGAAGTTCATTACTGATCTTAGAGTGGTTCCATACATTGAGCAGCCAATACCTTTGTATTGCGATAACAATGGAGCGGTGGCTTTGGCCAAGGAACCCAGGTCCCATCAGCGATCCAGGCATATTCTGAAGCGGTATCACCTGATCAGGGAGATAGTTGATCGCCGGGAGATCGAGGTCAGGAGGGTTGACATGAAGAACAACACTGCAGATCCACTCACGAAGGCCATTCCCCAGATACAGTTTGAGAGACACTTCGGGATGCTTTGTATGCGATACTACAGCAGCTGGCCCTAGTGCAAGTGGGAGATTGTTAGTTGTATGTATGCCCTAGAGGCCAGTATTGTACAGATGATGTATATTATATTGGATGCTTGGACATATATAGAGAGGAATTTCTTACTCGATATGATAGTATGCTATCTGGTTTCTCTTTATCTTAACATGTATACTTGTCTCTTTATACTGTCTTATAGTTACATGTTGGTAAAGCCCTTAGGATGTGTACTTGACTACCTGGACTATGATGCGTATCATACTAGTGGGGACATGGTAGTCCATAAGTACATCCTTCAAGGTCTCTAGTCGTGGGTGTATCGAGACGGAGTATCGATATACCAGAGTAGACTAGCGTTTTTGCTTCTCGACCCATGAGATGGGCGATGAATGATACCGTATCCATTGGTGTTTGACATTAGAGATGGTATACGGGTGCTCAGTGGAGACTGGGTACACTGGACGGACTCCCCGAGAACTCCAAGATGGTATTATACCTCATGTCAGATGGCAGTTCTCCGGTGACACTTGTGCAAGTCAGTCTGTAGACCCAAGATCGTCATAGAGTCTTGTGTGATTCCAACTGTACTTTGATTTCCACCTTACCACGTCCATGAGGGCATGCAAAACGGTGGTTTTTGGGTACAGTCCCGGGTCACATGGAGGCAATGAGCGATAGGAGGGGTTTCTTCTCTCACGGTATTGGGAGTTGATGTTGCGCTGTGCTCGATTGGCCGTAACAGGGAAGTCCCTGGCCAGGGCTGATTTAGAGATTTACTGTTTAGCGTTACCAGTAGTTTCTCGACGCGTTATGAGCCTCACATCGGCACTACTTATCGGTTATTGGGGTCTGACGTTTACCAACCCTAGACTTGATATGCGACATATCAGACGAGGAGACCGGACTGTACGGGAAGTGTTACCGGCAGGCTTTTACAGGAGTTGGAGTGGGCTTGCTTGCTGATCTTCTAATAGCTCAATACCCGGATAGCCGTTACGTCCAGCTAGTACCGTTGACGGCTTGTGGGTGCTTGATGTGATCATCACCTACTGCCGGCGTATTGACGACTTTTTAGAGTCCTACATAGAGGTTTTACTGGCTCAGGAAAAACGAAATAGGAGCACGTATGTGATATGTGCAGGACCGAGAATAATGCGTGTATGTGATACGGTATTCTATTCTCACTATTTTTTGTATCGGTCGGTTATATATGATATAGCCGGATTATCGAATCAAGTGTTGATTCGATAAGTCGATACAATGGATGTTAGTCGGTTATATGTGATATGACCGGATTATTAAGTCAAGTGTTGATTTAATAATTTATTGTATAATTGTATATTTGATATACTAGTTTACATTAACTAACACTTGTTCACTTTAGGTATTTTCTCATATGCACACTTGAATATATTTATGTGATATATATATTAAAAGTGTTTTCTTTTGTATCATGGTTGATGATACACTAAACATGGGTGTGTAAGACAGACACCATACTATTTTAGATGGTGCTTGATATTTATTTAAGGTAATTACAAATTAGTGAAGCTTAGGTCATAAGCATGAACCTTGTAGAAGCTTTTGGATGCTTTGACAAAGTCCACTAAATTTGTTTTACTTTAGATTTTTATTAACCTAACCATTTTGAATTAGCTATGGTTATGGCTCTACAAGAGTTAGTATATGATACTCACTCACCATGGTTAGCCTTCTCACTTGATCATTATCCTCATCTCTTTCTTTTCTTCTTCTTCTTCATTGTTAAAAAGAAAAGGCTTGCTAGGGTGTGATCCAATGTGAGAAAGATTGTGAGAAATAAAATTCTAAAGAGAACCCACTTCCAATTTCTCCATCCTCTACTAGACTAGCACTTTAGTTTAGGGTGTTTGCTTCACTAATTCTCAAGTTAGTGAAGTAGAAGTTTGAGTAGGCATCCCCTCGACGTAGATCATTTTCGGCCTCGAAAACTTCAAGCAAGGAAGCCTCTTTCCCCTCGTGAAGCCATGCAAGGATCTGGGAGAACCACGATCACAGCGAAGGGACTTCAACAAGGAGCTATAGAAGTGAAAGTCCGATCTACAAAAGTTGTATTTCGTCTTCACTTAGTCGTAAACATAGTTTACTTGCATATGAAACCCTAATTTTCTAGCAACGATCTTGTTTAGGGCAATTTAGCACGGCTAATTTTTTAAACGGACATGTTTGATGCTTCCTTAAACCTTATTAGAGTGCCTAGTAACCCTACACCACGTTCAAGAGAACGTGCAAACCGGTGGCTTTTGGGTACTGTCCAAAATCATATGGAGGCAATGAGTGATAGGAGGGGTTTCGTCTCTCCTGGTATTGCGGGTTGATGTTGCGCTGTGCTCGATTGGCCATAAAAGAAAATCCCTGGCCAGGGTTGCTGAGATTTACTAGTAAGTGTTATCAGTAGTTTCTCGACCCGTTATGAGCCTCACATCGGCATGACTTATCAAGTTATTAGGGTCTGACGTTTACCACTCCTAGACTTGATATGCGACATATCAGACAAAGAGACCGGACTGTATGGTAGTGTTACTTATTGGATTCACGGGAGTATGAGCAAGCTTTCTTGTTGATCTTCTGATTGCTCAATACCCGGGTAGCCTTTACGTCCAGCTACTACCACTGACGGCTTGTGGGTGACTGATATGATCATCATCTACTGTTGGTGTATTGACGAGTCTTTAGAGTCCTGCATAGAGGCTTCCTGGCTCAAGCGAAACGAAGTAGGGCACATATGTGATATGTGCGGGACCGAGATAAATACATGTATATGATACCGTATTCTAATCTCGCGATATAGGTTATATGTGATATAACCGGATTATCGAATCAAGTGTTGATTCGATGATTTGTTATTAGTCGGGTATATGTGATACCGCCGGATTATTAAATGAAGTACGGATTTAATAATTTAATATATATATATATATTTGATATATTAATATATATATTAATTAATATAATTAGTTCACTTAAGAATTTCTATTCTTCATTTACATTTAATACATATGTATATGATATATATTTAAACGTATTTATATATTTGTATCATGCTTGACGATACATGGAACTTGGGTGTATGAAACTCACACTTAAGTTAAGATAATGAATGGTTTTAATTATTTAGAGAAAACCAAAAATTAGGTGGAAATTAGAATGGTTGTGAAGCTTGGAGAAGCATGTAGAAAGCTTGACTAAACTCTGTTGGATATGTATGCCCTAGAGGCCATTACTGTATAGTACTAGTTTGTATATGTCACGACCCGAAATTTGGCCCGTAACCGGCACTTAAACTACGTAACGACTACAGACGTACGTAACTTAAGTAAGCCGAAAACCCAGAAATCTAAACCACCCAAAACTGGATCAACGGAGAAAACATAGTTTAAAAATATTTAGAAAATCACAATTTAAAATTCCTAACTCTAGTTTTCTTTCTTGAAAATTTCGGCAGCACCTCCTCTATAAAAACTAGCCCCGAAAACGGGTACAACACAGATAATATATAAAGCATCCCAAGTGGGAGCAAAATCATGCCCACCGGCAGAGACAATCACTACAACAAGTATACGACGCCAAAGCGAAGAAATATCAAAGAAACGACTATAAATGAAGTAACTTTCCAACATAACCGGCTTCTACGAGCACGGCACCCAAAATCACTAATATAATACAACACTGTGTAGGGTTCATAGGCACACTATTGAAGTCTTACAAGTGATCAAACAAGCAAATTTCTAAAAATTACGGTGCCGAGAAAACCTAGAACGGATCGTTAACTAGATATTTAGGCAAAGCAAGCAAGTAAATGGAAATATAGAAATAGGGAAGGGGCTACAACCTTTGTAGATCCGGTCCACCATTTCCTAAGCTCCACGATGATCTCCCTCCGCTGTCCAAATCGAACTCACGACTCTAGCATTGGCATCATCGAAGAATGGGCGGGCTTGATCGTCGGTTCGATGCCGAAGATGATCTACGTCGAGGCATCGCAAGAACAAGCTCCAACTTCGCCAAGCTTTGAAAACTTGTGAAGGAAACACCCTATACTACTTGGCAAGAGGTAGAGGATGAAGAAATAGGAATTTGGTAGACTTTAGTTTTGGATTTCCCACACTTTTTCATCAATCACCATTGATGTAGCAAGCTTTTTCTCATGTTGAAGAAGAAGAAGATGATGAAAAAGAATATGATAAGTGTTATGAAAATGATAAATAAATCAATACTTATCATTTACTAACCCTTAGTTAGTTGTAGAGAATGGACCATGGTTAACTTGAATGGTTAGGGTTAAGGATGAGATAAGAATGGTGACTAAGTCAAAGTTTCAAGAAACTTCAACTACAAACAAAACTAGCAACCATTCTTTTTCTCTTTACCTTTTTCATTTTCCAAAAAAAACAAAAGAATAAATAAATGAATAAGTAAATAAAAAGAAAACCCTAATCATAAACCTAACCATGGTCTAATTCTTTACACTAACCCTAGCTTGCATGTATCATCAAACATGATACAATCATGTGCACAAAATATATCACATATACAATGTGCACAAACCAAGTGAGTAAATCCATTTAAAGTGAACCAATACTAGTTAATGCAAAGTAATATATCAAATATATAATTATACATTCAATCATTAAATCAACACTTGATCCAATGATCCGGTCATATCGCATATAACCGGCTAGTATCCAATGTATCGGCTTATCGAATCAATCCTTGATTCGATAACTAGTTTATATCGCATACAACCATTCGACACACATTCATCGCGAGAATGTAATACGGTATTACATAGACGCATTATTCTCGGTCCCGCACATATCTCATATGCGCTCCTATTTCGTTTCGCTTGAGCCAGGAAACCTCTGTGTAGGACTCTAAAGACTCGTCAATACGCCGGCAGCGGATGAGGATCATATCAAACACCCACAAGCCGCAAGCGGTCTGCTAAACGTAACGGCCACCCGGGTATTGAGCGATCAGAAGATCGACGAGCAAGCCCGCTCACACTCCTGCGAATCCAACCAGTAACACTTACCGTACAGTCCGGTCTGTTCGTCTGATATGTCGCATATCTCGCCTAGGGGTGGTAAACGTCAGACCCCAATAGCTCGATAAGTCATGCCGACTTGAAGTCCATAACATTCATGAAACTACTGATAACTCTTACCAGTATATCACTGCAACCCTGGCCAGGGATTTCCTGTTATGGCCAGTCGAGCATAGAACAACATCAACCCCCAATACCGGGAGAGACGAATCCCCTCCTATCGCTCATTGCCTCCATGTGAATCGGGACTGTACCCAAAAACCACCTGTTTGCACGGCTCAGTAGAGCCGTGGTAGGGTGGAAATCAAAGCACAGTGGGAGACACACAAGACTCTATGACGATCTCGGGTCAACAGACTAAGCTGTACCAGTGTCACCAGAGAACTGCCATCTGACGTGATGTATAATACCATCTGGGAGTTCTCGGCGAGTCCGTTCAGTGTACCCAGTCTCCACTGAGCACCCGCATACCATCTTCGATGTCAAACACCAATGGATATGGGATCATCCATCGCCCATCGCATGGGTCGAGAAGATATGCGCTAGTCTACTCTGGAATATCGATGCCCCGTCTCGATATTCCCTCGACTAGGAACATTTCAAAGATGTACTCATGGACTACCCAGGCCCCACTAGTATGATCTACATCATAGTCCTGGAAGTCGAGTACACATCCTAAGGGCTTTATCAACATGTAATCAGAGAGACAGAAAGTATACATGTTAAGATAAAAAGCAACCAGATAGCGTACTATCATGTCGAGCAAGAAAGTCCTACCTATATATGTCCCAGCATCCACTACAATATACATCCAATGTACAGTAATGGCCTCTAGGGCATACATATAACTAACAATCTCCCACTTGCACTAGGGCCATCTGTAGCAGTGGTTGTAGTATCAAATACTCAACCATCCCATATGAGTCTCTCTCTGGGAAAAGGCCTTCGTTAGTGGATCCGCCGTGTTGTCCTCTGAGTCTACTCTCCTAACCTCGATCACCTCGGAGATCAACTATCTCCATGATCAGGTGATGCTTCCTCAGAATATGTCTGGGTCACTGATGGGACCATGGTTCTAGGGTCGAAGCCACACTTCCATTGTCATACAATGGCAGGAACCAAGTTCATCTTATGAACCAATATACACCCAAACTTCCTCTTTGGTAGTATCTTCAATAGCGATGTTACCAGCCTTTATCGTCTAGTTTGCCACGGTATCTAGCTTGGAACTCTTCCAACATACCGTCCCTTACTGAGGGTAAGGACAGTGCCTGTGACTGACATTCAGTCGTCTTTATCACCCTGGAACACTTCCAGTGATTCTCCCCAGGATCGATTGATACCATCTCACTACATCTAGTGAGAATCCTAGCATCCAATTACATCTATCTCATAGATGAAAACTCAGGATTTAGGAGGTATCACTTTGATCCTATTTGGAGAATCCTTGTGATAATAGGAAATTGACCGATCGTAGTATAGGAAACTCTTTTCCTATCAAGAGTATGTTGTCTACGTACAATACGAAGATGACCACCTTACTCTCTACTACCCTTTTGTATATACAAGGTTCGTCTACCATTTTGATGAAGTCAAACACTTTGACTATCACATCAAAACAGACGTTCCAACTCTGCGATGCCTGCTTCATTATGTAAAGCAACTTGCACACGTTTCCGCTGCTCCCACTGTTTACGAAGACCTCTGGCTGTGTTCTTATAGACGTTCTCTTCTAAATCAGTATTTAGAAAAGCAGTCATGGCACCAAACCGCCAGATATCGTAGTCATGGTATGTAGCCATGGTAAGTAGGATCTGGATAGACTTGAGCATAGCTACTGGAAAAAGGTTTCATCATTATCCACGCCTGGTCGATGACGAAAACCTTTAACAAGTCTAGCTTTGAAAGTCTCAACTTTTCCATCTACACCAAGTAATCTTCTCAAGATATACTTGCTCCTGATGGGGATTTAACCCTTCAGATATAGCAGCTAAAGTCCATACTTTGCTGGTGTATGTGGAGTCCATCTCAGATCGCTAAGCATCCAGCCATTCTTACAGAGTCCCTACTCTTGATGGCCTGCTCAAAACTAGTTGGGTCATCATCTCATGATGCAATCCTTGCTCCCACTGTCATCGAGAAACCGAGGTATCTCTCAGGCGGATGAGGAACCCTACTAGATCGGCGGAGAGGCTGAGGTTCGTCGGGAACTATAGAATCTTACGGTTCTGTCAAATCATCAACCGCAGTTTTGTATAGCTGGAACCTTTCCAGTTCTACAGAACTGATCCTGCCTCGATCTTGTCCGGATTTTGCTTTAAACATAGGCCGGACAACCCCAAATCTTAACTCGCTTAAGAGATGGGTTCTACCCATACCATATCTCATATGGAGTGGTAGGCACTGATTTGATTCAAACCTAATTCAATAGGTATGCAGCTTCTCAAGTGCATAACCCCAAAAGGAAATAGGTAACTCAGTAATACTCATCATAGAGCACACGATATCTAATATTGTGTGATTGCTCCGCCCCGATATACCGTTGTGCTGTGGTGTATTCAGAGGAGTAATACTGAGAGAGAATCTCATTTTCCATTAGAATAGTCCAAGGATTCCATGCACAAGTATTCTCCTCCCTGATCTCATCATAGGACATAATACTTATACCCGGTTATTGGTTCTCTACTTCTAACTTATATTCTGTGAATACCTCAAAATGTTCGGACTTATGTTTCAACAAGAACATATGACTGAATCTTGAGAGATTATCAGAGAATATAATGAAGTATAAAGAACCAGTCCTGGCATGTGTAGACAGGAGACCTTACATACATCATCATGTATCAGTCCCAAGAGTTTACCAACTCTTCCTCTGTTTCCAGTAAACAGGGCTGGTGTCATTATATCTTTGTGACATGACTGGCAAGTTTCACAAGATGTAAATTCAAACTAATTTAAAAATGCATCTAAATGTAACTTCAGCTAGTCGGGTCGCATTGATATGACCTAGTCTACAATACCTCAAGAAGAATTCGTTCATTTCTGAACTCTTCCTCTTGTGTGTGTTCTGTATACGAGGAACTGTAGTTTGATTTAGAACGTCAATGCTTTTAGATAACGTGCCTGAACCGATCAACTTTTGATATAGGAAATGTTCAAAACATTATCCATCAATACAAAATTATATCCTTTCTTTACTAATAAAGAGACTGATATGATTTTGTATATCAGGTTCGGTATCTAATAGCATTTGTTCAGAATCAATGTATTCGTAATACAGGGTGACAGTGACCAACAGACTTGGCTGCAACACTTGCCCCGTTTTCTGCCTCATGAAACTTATCACCCGTTCTCAGTTTTTCTACCCTTTTGTAGCCCTATGTAACAGATTACATATCTGGGATCCTGATCCGGTATCATATACCCAGGATGCAGAGGATACTAAGAAACAGTTCTTTGTAATGAACACACCCGAAGGAGATGCATCATATGCACTTTCTTCGTTTGGGTGGCATAGGAATTCTGGTATTCCCTATTTCCTGCTCTGTCTTATAACAATTATAAGTTGGAGCGGGACCAACGTTCCCCAGCTCAGTATAACAAGCGGGTTCGGTCAATACATCCGTATTATTATCTTGATTAAGGCGTGATATGGTCGCTACCAGGAGAGAGAGAGAAGAAAACACTCTGCGTGCGCTCTTGCAAGATCAGATTGGTTATATATTTTATCTAATCAGGATGGCTCCCACTATTTTTATCAAATCTTCCTTCAAACCCTAAAAGGAAAGACTAGCCGGGATTAATTACACTCTACAAGTTCGCCAATCTTTCAGCCAGGCCGGTGTCGATACTTTGAGGGAGGTTCCCCGTGCTTTCGCACGGACCTAATTACTGTAAACCTCGTTTTCCCAGAGGCGTAACCCCGTTGACACCTTTCTAGACACCTACTTGATCGGCTAATTGCAAAGTGCAAAACTCTCCCAGGAGTATCAATTACTCGCAGTGGGTATCGGGATCCAACTATCATATAGAAGGTATGCAATCTCATTGCAAAATTTCAACACTTGAAACTCCCGATAATGGTTTTTACCCCTAGCACCTATGACCTTGGCTAAGGTCAACAAATCAAAGGTACTAGTCAAGTTCTACCCATCATTTCGTGATTAATTAGACCCACCCACATGACCCTTGGCTAAGGTCAACTAAGCCACATGACTGTCCTAACTAATCGCATCATATGCTGTGTAGGAAGACATCACTTAGCTACCGTACACTGTGTCTTGACTATGCTCAACAAACACAGCACGAATAGTAAGTACTCTACTTCCTAAAATGACGGAGGGTTGCGAATGGTTTTTGTGAAAACCTTTAACGCTTTGAACTTGATCTCGTTGCGGAATCAAATGGTTTTTAAATGGAATGTTTTTGAAGCTTTTCTAGTTTTGCTAAAGGGGTCACTCCTGGTGAAGGGATCGTCGGCCCTTTCCTCGTCGAATGAGATGCGGGATATATCATATATATCACTGTGCAAAGCGAAAACTATAGAAGCGATCAAAGACAAACCGAGTGTGTAGCATCTGCCAGTTATTGCTAAAGGAGTCACTCCCGGTGAAGGGATCTCGGTCCTTTCCTCATCGAATAAGGTGCAGGATGTTCTATAATGAACACCGCGATGCAAAGCAAGAACTGTAGCTACCTGTTTTTATTTTGAAATTCGATTCCACAACATCAATTAGGTTTATTTTCTTTCATTAATCTCATTAATGAATATCCCATCATTTAAGTCCACCTAACCATCATAGATAAATATAACGTACGCTTATGCCATCCGCATTCGCCTCGATGTCCCGTCTGCACCGTTAGGTTAGGTAACTAACGCCAGAGCGAGACAGGGCTAGCGCGGGTGTAAAACATAAGCAACGTCTATATAATATATCATATACATTATATATAATATCTGTCACAGAACATCACATGATCACAGATAAATCACAGCAGAAGAAACATATGAAATATTGGATATACTAGGACGTCCGTGTTTTCAATACGAGCCAGTATAAAACACGGATTCCACGGTCGTGATGAATAGCCAAACCCACACCCAAAGACCCCTACGAGAGCGGCAAGCAACCCTTCCAATTCTAGGGTTAGGAGACCCGGACTCGACTCCTCGAGTTGGTCTCCCACTGGACCCCAGAACCCGGTTACTTGTGCTCCCCTCCGTGGGTCTATCCTAGTGCAGAAAAGTAAATAATATACATCAACAGTGACAACTTCCGCAACCTGGAAGCGCCCCAATAAAAGAATATTACATACAAGTTTTTACATGAATAAAAATGAAAAACACTCATCTCACATAAAAACCCCCGGCTATTCGAACACGACGATCCAACATAACATATCCAGCAACACATAACATCACATGTCATCAACGTAAGTAAATATGCGCATCCCAATTGTCATTGACATATAGCAACGAAACCGGCGATATCACATATTACACTTACGGTCACAGAAAAGAAAGTGTAAAACTACAACAGTTGGAATCCGCAACCACCTCAGACATCGCATGCCTGACCAAATGAATTCTTTAGACATCGCATGCCTAACAATTATAAACCCCGCATTTTAGTCTCATTATCGAAAACTCTTTTCAATATCAAGTCGGGCAATTCAATAAGATTCCCGACATTCTGATCGAATGCTCGTCGCAAACTTCAGTAGACGGCCGCACCCCCGACGCCGTCGACAAAGTGCACCAAGGCGGAACACCGCTGTCGCGAGCACCCGAACGGATGCTTTCGGCGACGGGGTTCTCCTACAGTCACTTGGTCGGGGCTATAGAGTGAGGCTGTCTATTAAGTTTACCCGGCGAGTATCCGCGTACGCTACGTGATTGCGACAGACTTTTGATCACATCAAAATTCCGTGGCAACCGATCAAGTGAGACTAAACTGCTACGTTTATAATATTCATTCCGTTATCCCATAACAATTTGCGAATTCCAAGTATTGTATCACATTCCGGATAAATAGAAAATGTTAAACTTTCCGATCGAACAATCGAACACCCAAGTTTTCCCGATACAGCTCAACACATGAAATAAGTCTAACAACATTCAGTTCGTGCCTCAGTACCAACGGTCCAGCCGTAGAAGGGTCAAGCCAACGCCTCACATGTGGCACGCCGTACTGCCCCAAACCCGAAGGTTCAAAGGGCAGTTCAAGACGATCACATAATCGAGTTAAGGTTTGTTGTCTTCTAGAGGGTCCATCGCGTTACTTGCACTACTTAGAACGTCGTTAAACTTCGGAAAAATCCAACAGTTGGAAATTTCCCGACAGGGGAAAAATTGGGTATTTATATTCGGTCGAACTTTTTAACATATTCTAAAATTTATCCGGAAAGCCACATAGACAAAATTTGATAATCCGATCGAACATTCGAATCCCCAAAACAACCCAGAAAATTCAACTCTTGAATAAAATTTAAAAAATACCCAGAGAACTCAGCACAGTTAAATAGGAATTACTGTGAAAATAGGAGTCAAAGAGTCAACAGTGTTGCCGCGGAACCGCCGCGCCACGTGGGCTTAGGCCGCGGTTCCGCAGCGTTATGACGGAGTTAGGTCTCCGTTTTTCACAGTATTTCATAAAAAACCCTGCTTGATTTTCTGGATATTTTTAATATGGAAAAATGCACTGTTTTTAAAAAAGTACAGAGAGCATGGGAAAAATGAGGTTTCGGGTTCGATCGGGATTCAAACGTCATCTAGACTTCGCCTAAGGCTCTAGCTAGGCTCTGATACCACTGTAGGGTTCCTAGGCACACTATTGAAGTCTTACAAGTGATCAAACAAGCAAATTTCTAAAAATTGCGGTGCCGAGAAAACCTAGAACGGGTCGTTAACTAGATATTTAGGCAAAGCAAGCAAGTAAACAGAAATATAGAAATAGGGAAGGGGCTACAACCTTTGTAGATCCGGTCCACCACTTCCTAAGCTCCACGATGATCTCCCTCCGCTGTCCAAATCGAACTCACGACTCTAGCATTGGCATCATCGAAGAATGGGCGGGCTTGATCGTCGGTTCGATGCCGAAGATGATCTACGTCGAGGCATCGCAAGAACAAGCTCCAACTTCGCCAAGCTTTGAAAACTTGTGAAGGAAACACCCTATACTACTTGGCAAGAGGTAGAGGATGAAGAAATAGGAATTGGGTAGACTTTAGTTTTGGATTTCCCACACTTTTTCATCAATCACCATTGATGTAGCAAGCTTTTTCTCATGTTGAAGAAGAAGAAGATGATGAAAAAGAATATGATAAGTGTTATGAAAATGATAAATAAATCAATACTTATCATTTACTAACCCTTGGTTAGTTGTAGAGAATGGACCATGGTTAACTTGAATGGTTAGGGTTAAGGATGAGATAAGAATGGTGACTAAGTCAAAGTTTCAAGAAACTTCAACTACAAACAAAACTAGCAACCATTCTTTTTCTCTTTACCTTTTTCTTTTTCCAAAATAAACAAAAGAATAAATAAATGAATAAGTAAATAAAAAGAAAACCCTAATCATAAACCTAACCATGGTCTAATTGTTAGTTATATGTATGCCCTAGAGGCCATTACTGTACATTGGATGTATATTGTAGTGGATGCTAGGACATATATAGGAATGACTTTCTTGCTCGACATGATAATACGCTATCTGGTTGCTCTTTACCTTAACATGTATACTTTCTGTCTCTCTGATTACATGTTGATAAAGCCCTTAGGATGTGTACTCGACTTCCAGGACTATGATGCAGATCATACTAGTGGGGCCTGGGTAGTCAGTGAGTACATCCTTCATTGTTCCTAGTCGTGGGAATATCGAGACGGGGCATCGATATTCCAGAGTAGACTAGCGTATATCTTCTTGACCCATGCGATGGGCGATGGATGATCCCATATCCATTGGTGTTTGACATCGAAGATGGTATGCGGGTGCTCAGTGGAGACTGGGTACAC
This sequence comes from Agapanthus africanus, assembly GCA_030015575.1. Taxonomy (NCBI): domain Eukaryota; kingdom Viridiplantae; phylum Streptophyta; class Magnoliopsida; order Asparagales; family Amaryllidaceae; genus Agapanthus; species Agapanthus africanus. The sequence continues at coordinate 672,736,314 of CM057338.1, read as the reverse complement.
TGAACGGACTCGCCGAGAACTCCCAGATGGTATTATACCTCACGTCAGATGGCAGTTCTCTGGTGACACTGGTACAGCTTAGTCTGTTGACCCGAGATCGTCATAGAGTCTTGTGTGTCTCCCACTGTGCTTTGATTTCCACCCTACCACGGCTCTACTGAGTCGTGCAAACAGGTGGTTTTTGGCTACAGTCCCGATTCACATGGAGGCAATGAGCGGTAGGAGGGGATTCGTCTCTCCCGGTATTGGGGGTTGATGTTGCGCAATGCACGACTGGCCATAACAGGAAATCCCTGGCCAGGGTTGCTGTGATATACTGGTAAGAGTTATCAGTAGTTTCACGAATGTTATGGACCTCAAGTCGGCATGACTTATCGAGCTACTGGGGTATGACGTTTACCACCCCTAGGCGAGATATGCGACATATCAGACGAACAGACCGGACTGTACGGTAAGTGTTACTGGTTGGATTCGCAGGAGTGTGAGCGGGCTTGCTCGTCGATCTTCTGATCGCTCAATACCCGGGTGGCCGTTACGTTTAGCAGACCGCTTGCGGCTTGTGGGTGTTTGATATGATCAGCATCCACTGCCGGCGTATTGACGAGTCTTTAGAGTCCTACACAGAGGTTTCCTGGCTCAAGCGAAACGAAATAGGAGCGCAAATGAGATATGTGCGGGACCGAGAATAATGCGTGTATGTGATACCATATTTCATTCTCGCGATGAATGTGTGTCGAATGGTTGTATGCGATATAACCTAGTTATCGAATCAAGGATTGATTCGATAAGCCGATACATTGGATACTAGCCGGTTATATGCGATATGACCGGATCATTGGATCAAGTGTTGATTTAATGATTGAATGTATAATTATATATTTGATATATTACTTTGCATTAGCTAGTATTGGTTCACTTTAAATGGATTTACTCACTTGGTTTGTGCACATTGTATATGTGATATATTTTGTGCACATGATTGTATCATGTTTGATGATACATGCAAGCTAGGGTTAGTGTAAAGAATTAGACCATGGTTAAGATTATGATTAGGGTTTTCTTTTTCCTTATTTATTTATTTATTTGTTTTGGAAAAAGATGAGAAAAGAATGGTTGCTATTTTTTTTGCTAGTTGAAGATTCTTGAAGCTTTGAATTAGTCCACCATCCTTGTCTTATACTTAACCCTAACCATTCTAGTTAACCATGGTCCATTCTCTACAACTAACCAAGGGTTAGTAAATGATAAGTATTGATTTATTTATCATTTACATAATACTTAATATATTCTTTTTCATCATCTTCTTCTTCTTCAACATGAGAAAAAAGCTTGCTACATCATTGGTGATTGATGAAAAAGTGTGGGAAATCCAAAACTAAAGTCTACCCAATTCCTATTTCTTCATCCTCTACCTCTTGCCAAGTAGTATAGGGTGTTTCCTTCATAAGTTTTCAAAGCTTGGTGAAGTTGGAGCTTGTTCTTGTGACGCTTCGACGTAGATCATCTTCGGCATCGAACCGACGATCAAGCCCGCCCATTCTTCGATGATGCCAATGCTAGAGTCGTGAGTTCGATTTGGACAGCGGAGGGAGATCATCGTGGAGCTTGGGAAGTGGTGGACCGGATCTATAAAGGTTGTAGCCCCTTTCCTTTAGATACATTTCCGTTTACCTGTATACTTCGCCTAGATATCTAGTAAACGATCCGTATTAGGGTTTGTAGGCACCCGTAAAATTTGATTTGTGCATGTTTGATCACTTGTGAGACTTCACTAGAGTGCCTAGGAACCCTACAGTAGTATCAGAGACTAGCTAGAGCCTTAGGCGAAGTCCCGACGGAATCAGAAGTCCGATCGACCCAAAACCCGACTAGAAAAATGCTCTCTGGACTTTTCTGTAAAATGTGGATTTTTCAAAATTAAAAATATCCAGAAAATTAAGCAGGGTTTAAGAAGAATTACGGTGAAAAATTTTAGTCGTAATTCCATCAATGAACCGCGGAACCGCGGCGTTAGCCCACGTGGCGCGGCGGTTCCGCGGCAACACTGTTGCATCGTTGACCAAAAGCTGCACAGTAATTCTCAGTTTCCTGTGCTCGTTTTCCTGGGAATATTTTAATATTTATTCCACAGTTTTATTTTCTAGCTTGTATTGGGAACTCTGTATATTCGATCGGACTGTCTAATTTTGTCGGTGTGGCTTTCCGGGTAATTTTAGAATATGTTAAAAAGTTCGACCGGATATAAATACCTACTTTTTCCCCTGCCGGGAAATTTCCAATTGTTGGATTTTTCCGTAGTTTAACGACGTTCTAAGTAGTGCAAGTAACGCGATGGACCCTCTAGAAGACAACAAACCTTAACTCGATTATGTGACCATCTTGAACTGCCCTTTGAACCTTCGGGTTTGGGGCAGTACGGCGTGCCATATGTGAGGCGTTGGCTTGACCCTTCTACGGCTGGACCGTTGGTACTGAGGCACGAACTGAATGTTGTTAGACTTATTTCATGTGTTGAGCTGTATCGGGAAAACTTGGGTGTTCGATTGTTCGATCGAAAAGTTTAGCATTTTCTATTTATCCGGAATTTGATACAATAATTGGAATTCGCAAATAGTTATGAGATAACGGAATGAATATTATAAACATAGCAGTTTAGTCTCACTTGATCGGTTGCCACGGAATTTTGATGTGATCAAAAGTCTGTCGCAATCACGTAGCGTACGCGGATACTCGCCGGGTAAACTTAATAGACAGCCTCACTCCATAGCCCCGACCAAGTGACTGTAGGAGAACCCCGTCGCCGAAAGCATCCGTTCGGGTGCTCGCGGTAGCGGTGTTCCGCCTTGGTGTACTTCATCGACGGTATCAGGGGTGCGGCCGTCTACTGAAGTTTGCGACGAGCATTCGATCAGAATGTCGGGAATCCTGTTGAATTGCCCGACTTGATATTGAAAAAAGTTTTCGATAATGAGACTAAAATGCGGGGTTTATAATTGTTAGGAATGCGATGTCTTAAGAATTCTTTTGGTCAGGCATGCGATGTCTGAGGTGGTTGCGGATTCCAACTGTTGTAGTTTTACATTTTCTTTTCTGTGACCGTAAGTGTAATATGTGATGTCCTCAGTTTCGTTGCTATATGTCAACGACAATTGGGATGCGCATATTTACTTACGTTGATGACATGTGATGTTATGTGTTGCTGGATATGTTATATTGGATCGTCGTATTTGAATAGCCGGGTTTTTTTATGTGAGATGAGTGTTTTTCATTTTCATTCATGTAAAAACTTGTATGTAATATTCTTTTATTGGGGCACTTCCAGGTTGCGGAAGTCGTCACCCGTTGTATATTATTTACTTTTCCGCATTAGGATAGACCCAAGGAGGGGAGCACAAGTAACCGGGTTCTAGGGTCCAGTGGGAGACCAACTCGAGGAGTCGAGTCCGGGTCTCCTAACGCTAGAATTGGTAGGGTTGCTTGCCGCTCTCGTAGGGGTCTAGGGGTGTGGGATTGGCTATTCATCACGACCGTGGAATCCGTGTTTTATACTGGGTCGTATTGAAAACACGGACGTCCTAGTATATCCAATATTTCATATGTTTCTTCTGCTGTGCTTTATCTGTGATGAGGTCATGCGATGTTCTGTGCTCTGTTCAGATAGATGTAGTATATAGTATATATGATATATTATATAAACGTTACTTGTGTTTTACACCCGCGCTAGCCCTGCCCCGCTCTGCCGTTAGTTACCTAACCTAACGGTGCACGAAGGGACATCGAGGCGAATGCGGATGGCATAAGTGTACGTCATATTTATCTGTGATGTTTAGGTAATTTAAATGATGGGATATTCATTAATGAGATTAATGAAAGAAAATAAACCTAATAGATATTGTGGAATCGAATTTCAAAATAAAACAGGTAGCTACAGTTCTTGCTTTGCATCGTGGTGTTCCTTGTACAACATCCCGCACCATATTCGATAAGGAAAGGACCGAGATCCCTTCACCGGGAGTGACTCCTTTAGCAATAACTGGCAGATGCTACAACCCTCGGTTTGTCTTTTGATCGCTTCTATAGTTTCTGCTTTGCACAGTGATATATATGATGTATCCCACACCTCATTCAACGAGGAAAGGGCCGACGATCCCTTCACCGGGAGTGACCCCTTTAGCAAAACTAGAAAAGCTTCGAAAAACATTCCATTTAAAAACCATTTGATTCCGCAACGAGATCAAGTTCAAAGCGTTAAAGGTTTTCACAAAAACCATTCGCAACCCTCCGTCATTTTAGGAAGTAGAGTACTTAGTATTCGTGCTGTGTTTGTTGACCATTGTCAAGGCACAGTGTACGGTAGCTAAGTGATGTCTTCCTACACCGCATATGATGCGATTAGTTAGGACAGTCGCGTGACTTTGTTGACCTTAGTTAAGGGTCATGTGGGTGGGTCTAATTAATCACGAAATGACGGGTAGAACTTGACTAGTACTTATGATTTGTTGACCATAGTTAAGGTCATAGGTGCTAGGGGTAAAAACCTTTATCGGGAGTTTCAAGTGTTGAAACTTGCAATGAGATTGCATACCTTCTATGTGATAGTTGGATCCCGATACCCACTGCGAGTAATTGTTACTCCTGTGAGAGTTTTGCACTTTGCAATTAGCCGCTGAAGTAGGTGTCTAGAAAGGTGTCAACGGGGTTACGCCTCTGGGAAAACGAGGTTTACAGTAATTAGGTCCGTGCGAAAGCACGGGGAACCTCCCTCAAAGTACCGACACTGGCCTGGCTGAAAGATTGGCGAACTTGTAGAGTGTAATTAATCCCGGCTAGTCTTTCCTTTTAAGGTTTGAAGGAAGATTTGATAAGAACAGTGGGAGCCATCCTGATTAGATAAAATATATAACCAATCTGATCTTGCAAGAGCGCACGCTGAGTGTTTTCTTCTCTCTCTCTCCAGGTAGCGACCATATCACGCCTTAATCAAGATAATAATACGGATGTATTGACCGAACCCGCTTGTTATACTTAGCTGGGGAACATTGGTCCCGCTCCAACTTATAATTGTTATAAGACAGAGCAGGAAATTGGGGAATACCAGAATTCCTATGCCGCCTAAACGAAGAAAGTGCATGTGATGCATCTTCTTCGGGTGTGTTCGTTAAACAGAACTGTTTCTCAGTATCCTCTGTATCTTGGGTATATGATACCGGATCAGGATTCCAAATATGTAAGCTGTTACATAGGGCTACAAAAAGGTAGAAAAACTGAGAACGGGTGATAAGTTTCATGAGGCAGAAAACGGGGCAAGTGTTGCAGCCAAGTCTGTTGGTCACTATCACCCTGTATTGCCAATACATTGATTCTGAACAAATGCTATTAGATACCGATCCTGATATATAAAATCATATCAGTCTCTTTATAAGTAAAGAAATCATATAATTTTGTATTGTTGGATAATGTTTTGAACATTTCCTATATCAAAAGTTGATCGGTTCAGGCACGTTATCTAAAAGCATTGACGTTCTAAATCAAACTACAGTTCCTTGTTTATTGAACACAAACAAGAGGAAGAGTTCAGAAATGAACGAATCCTTCTTGAGGCATTGTAGACTAGGTCACATCAATGCGACCCGACTGGCTGAAGTTACATTTTAGATGCATATTTAAATCAGTTTGAATTTACATCTTGTGAAACTTGCCAGTCATGTCACAAAGATTAGATGACCATAGCTCTGTTTATTAGAAACAGAGAAAGAGTTAGTAAACTCTTGGGACTGATACATAATGATGTATGTAAAGTCTCCTGTCTACACATGCCAGGACTTGTTCTTTATACTTCATTATATTCTCTGATAATCTCTCAAGATTCAGTCATATGTTCCTGTTGAAACATAAGTCCGAACCTTTTGAGATATTCACAGAATATAAGTTAGAAGTAGAGAACCAAAATACGGGTATAAGTATTATGTCCTATGATAAGATCAGGGAGGAGAATACTTGTGCATAGAATTCCTGGACTGTTCAAAAGGTGAATGAGATTTTCTCTCAGTGTTACTCCTCTGAATACACCATAGCACAACGGTGTATCAGGGCGGAGCAATTGCACAATATTAGATATGGTGTGCTCTATGATGAGTATTACTGAGTTACCTATATCCTTTTGGGGTTATGCACTTGAGAAGCTGCATACCTATTGAATTAGGTTTGAATCAAATCAGTGCCTACCACTCCATATGAGATATGGTATGGGAAGAACCCATCTCTTAAGCGAGTTAAGATTTGAGGTTGTCCGGCCTATGTTTAAAGCAAAATTCGGACAAGATCGAGGCAGGATCAGTTCTGTAGAACTGGAAAGGTTCCAGCTATACAAAACTGCAGTTGATGATTTGACAGAACCATAAGATTCTATAGTTCCCGACGAACCTCAGCCTCTCCGCCGATCTAGTAGGGTTCCTCATCCGCCTGAGAGATACCTCGGTTTCTCGATGACAGTGGGAGCAAGGATTGCATCATGAGATGATGGCCCAACCAGTTTCGAGCAGGCCATCGAGAGTAGGGACTCTGTAAGAATGGCTGGATGCTTAGTGATCTGAGATGGAATCCTTATACACCAACAAAGTATGGACTTTGGTTGCTATATCTGAAGGGTTAAATCCCCATCAGGAGCAAGTATATCTTGAGAAGATTACTTGGTGTAGATGGAAAAGTTGAGGCTTTCAAAGCTAGACTTGTTAAAGGTTTTCGTCATCGACCAGGCGTGGATAATGATGAAACCTTTTTCGAGTAGTTATGCTTAAGTCTATCCAGATCCTACTTACCACGGCTACATACCATGACTATGATATCTGGCGGTTGGGTGCCATGACTGTTTTTTCTAAATACTGATTTAGAAGAGAACGTCTATAAGAACATAGCCAGAGGGCTTCGTAAACAGTGGGAGCAACGGAAACGTGTGCAGGTTGCTTTACATAATGAAGCAGGCATCGCGGAGTTGGAACGTCTGTTTTGATGTGATAGTCAAAGTGTTTGACTTCATCAAAATGGTAGACGAACCTTGTATTTACGAAAGGGTAGTAGAGAGTAAGGTGGTCATCTTCGTATTGTACATAGACAACATACTCTTGATAGGAAAGGAGTTTCCTATACTACGATCGGTCAATCTCCTATTATCACTAGGATTCTCCAAATAGGATAAAGATGATACCTCCTAAATCCTGAGATTTGGACCTATGAGATAGATCTAAAGGGATATTAGGGATCTCACTAGGTATAGTGAGATTGTATCAATCGATCCTGGGGAGAATCACTGGAAGTGTTCCGGGGTGATAAAGACGACTGAATGTCAGTCACAGGCATTGTGGAGATTGTTAGTTATATGTATGCCCTAGAGGCCATTACTGTACATTGGATGTATATTGTAGTGGATGCTAGGACATATATAGGAATGACTTTCTTGCTCGACATGATAGTACGCTATCTGGTTGCTCTTTATCTTAACATGTATACTTTCTGTCTCTCTGATTACATGTTGATAAAGCCCTTAGGATGTGTACTCGACTTCCAGGACTATGATGCAGATCATACTAGTGGGGCCTGGGTAGTCAGTGAGTACATCCTTCATTGTTCCTAGTCGTGGGAATATCGAGACGGGGCATCGATATTCCAGAGTAGACTAGCGTATATCTTCTTGACCCATGCGATGGGCGATGGATGATCCCATATCCATTGGTGTTTGACATCGAAGATGGTATGCGGGTGCTCAGTGGAGACTGGGTACACTGAACGGACTCGCCGAGAACTCCCAGATGGTATTATACCTCACGTCAGATGGCAGTTCTCTGGTGACACTGGTACAGCTTAGTCTGTTGACCCGAGATCGTCATAGAGTCTTGTGTGTCTCCCACTGTGCTTTGATTTCCACCCTACCACGGATCTACTGAGTCGTGCAAACAGGTGGTTTTTGGGTACAGTCCCGATTCACATGGAGGCAATGAGCGGTAGGAGGGGATTCGTCTCTCCCGGTATTGGGGATTGATGTTGCGCAATGCACGACTGGCCATAACAGGAAATCACTGGCCAGGGTTGCTGTGATATACTGGTAAGAGTTATCAGTAGTTTCACGAATGTTATGGACCTCAAGTCGGCATGACTTATCGAGCTACTGGGGTCTGACGTTTACCACCCCTAGGCGAGATATGCGACAGATCAGACGAACAGACCGGACTGTACGGTAAGTGTTACTGGTTGGATTCACAGGAGTGTGAGCGGGCTTGCTCGTTGATCTTCTGATCGCTCAATACCCGGGTGGCCGTTATGTTTAACAGACCGCTTGCGGCTTGTGGGTGTTTGATATGATCATCATCCGCTGCCGGCGTATTGACGAGTCTTTAGAGTCCTACACAGAGGTTTCCTGGCTCAAGCGAAACGAAATAGTAGCGCATATGAGATATGTGCGGGACCGAGAATAATGCGTGTATGTGATACCGTATTTCATTCTCGCGATGAATGTGTGTAGAATGGTTGTATGCGATATAACCTAGTTATCGAATCAAGGATTGATTCGATAAGCCGATACATTGGATACTAGCCGGTTATATGCGATATGACCGGATCATTGGATCAAGTGTTGATTTAATGATTGAATGTATAATTATATATTTGATATATTACTTTGCATTAACTAGTATTGGTTCACTTTAAATGGATTTACTCACTTGGTTTGTGCACATTGTATATGTGATATATTTTGTGCACATGATTGTATCATATTTGATGATACATGCAAGCTAGGGTTAGTGTAAAGAATTAGACCATGGTTAAGATTATGATTAGGGTTTTCTTTTACCTTATTTATTTATTTATTTTTTTTGGAAAAAGATGAGAAAAGAATGGTTGCTATTTTTGTTTGCTAGTTGAAGATTCTTGAAGCTTTGAATTAGTCCACCATCCTTGTCTTATACTTAACCCTAACCATTCTAGTTAACCATGGTCCATTCTCTACAACTAACCAAGGGTTAGTAAATGATAAGTATTGATTTATTTATCATTTACATAATACTTAATATATTCTTTTTCATCATCTTCTTCTTCTTCAACATGAGAAAAAAGCTTGCTACATCAATGGTGATTGATGAAAAAGTGTGGGAAATCCAAAACTAAAGTCTACCCAATTCCTATTTCTTCATCCTCTACCTCTTGCCAAGTAGTATAGGGTGTTTCCTTCACAAGTTTTCAAAGCTTGGTGAAGTTGGAGCTTGTTCTTGTGACGCTTCGACGTAGATCATCCTCGGCATCGAACCGACGACCAAGCCCGCCCATTCTTCGATGATGCCAATGCTAGAGTCGTGAGTTCGATTTGGACAGCGGAGGGAGATCATCGTGGAGCTTGGGAAGTGGTGGACCGGATCTACAAAGGTTGTAGCCCCTTTCCTTTAGATACATTTCCGTTTACTTGTATACTTCGCCTAGATATCTAGTAAACGATCCGTATTAGGGTTTGTAGGCACCCGTAAAATTTGATTTGTGCATGTTTGATCACTTGTGAGACTTCACTAGAGTGCCTAGGAACCCTACACTAATTCTTTACACTAACCCTAGCTTGCATGTATCATCAAACATGATACAATCATGTGCACAAAATATATCACATATACAATGTGCACAAACCAAGTGAGTAAATCCATTTAAAGTGAACCAATACTAGTTAATGCAAAGTAATATATCAAATATATAATTATACATTCAATCATTAAATCAACACTTGATCCAATGTTCTGGTCATATCGCATATAACCGGCTAGTATCCAATGTATCGGCTTATCGAATCAATCCTTGATTCGATAACTAGTTTATCTCGCATACAACCATTCGACACACATTCATCGCGAGAATGAAATACGGTATCACATACACGCAATATTCTCGGTCCCGCACATATCTCATATGCGCTACTATTTCGTTTCGCTTGAGCCAGGAAACCTCTGTGTAGGACTCTAAAGACTCGTCAATACGCCGGCAGCGGATGATGATCATATCAAACACCCACAAGCCGCAAGCGGTCTGCTAAACGTAACGGCCACCCGGGTATTGAGCGATCAGAAGATCGACGAGCAAGCCCGCTCACACTCCTGCGAATCCAACCAGTAACACTTACCATACAGTCCGGTCTGTTCGTCTGATATGTCGCATATCTCGCCTAGGGGTGGTAAACGTCAGACCCCAATAGCTCGATAAGTCATGCCGACTTGAGGTCCATAACATTCGTGAAACTACTGATAACTCTTACCAGTATATCACTGCAACCCTGGCCAGGGATTTCCTGTTATGGCCAGTCGAGCATAGCACAACATCAACCCCCAATACCGGGAGAGACGAATCCCCTCCTATCGCTCATTGCCTCCATGTGAATCGGGACTGTACCTAAAAATCACCTGTTTGCACGACTCAGTAGAGCCGTGGTAGGGTGGAAATCAAAGCACAGTGGGAGACACACAAGACTCTATGACGATCTTGGGTCAACAGACTAAGCTGTACCAGTGTCACCAGAGAACTGCCATTTGACGTGAGGTATAATACCATCTGGGAGTTCTCGGCGAGTCCGTTCAGTGTACCCAGTCTCCACTGAGCACCCGTATACCATCTTCGATGTCAAACACCAATGGATATGGGATCATCCATCGCCCATCGCATGGGTCGAGAAGATATGCGCTAGTCTACTCTGGAATATCGATGCCCCGTCTCGATATTCCCTCGACTGGGAACATTTCAAGGATGTACTCATGGACTACCCAGGCCCCACTAGTATGATCTACATCATAGTCCTGGAAGTCGAGTACATATCCTAAGGGCTTTATCAACATGTAATCAGAGAGACAGAAAGTATACATGTTAAGATAAAGAGCAAGCAGATAGCGTACTATCATGTCGAGCAAGAAAGTCCTACCTATATATGTCCCAGCATCCACTACAATATACATCCAATGTACAGTAATGGCCTCTAGGGCATACATATAACTAACACACTGAAATCTCACAAGTCGTCTCTAAGTCATATACAACAGGGGTAGATGGAGAATACAAGATCCAACAAAAAGATATACAATATACAAACGGATAACCGCAAACCCACCTAAAAACGACGGCCTCACTGCCTATAGTAGCGGTATGCGCAAAAGTAGTGATGATAAGATGCCCTGCCGCGACCACTCTGAGGGAAAGTCCTGCAAAACACTGTGGCACAACGGGGGTGAGTTGCCAACTCGTGAATAGTAATTAACATCATACAGTAATCGCAGGTATGCACGAACAGCGATCTATCTATCACATGTAATCAGATAGCATAAGTATGATAAGTGAATATGCAAAAATCATGTAAAAGTACATCAGCAGGGTATTACAACTACATGAAGCAATGCATATCAATAATAATCCTGAGTGTGTGGGATGATACAATAAAATCTCATGCAAAATCATCAGCATGGAAAAACACCAGTGTACCTCACTGACACATCAAATCCCAAATCCTCAGGCACCGCATCCACAGATCGGTCCTCACATCCTGTAAGTCTCATGGAACCTGAATGTCTATCATCGACACCCGAAACATCATGAAGACATATGCCTATAAGTATATATATATAAGGATATCATCCACGTATGTCCACCGACGATACGTAAAAATCATGGAAAACCTGAGTGTTTAACACCGACACTCGAAATATCCATAAAACCCGTGTCTAACATCGACACGTAAATCCTCATAACTCAGGCGCTATCACTACGACTGGCCCTGAAGATATGTCAAACCTCACTCCGGTCGGTATCCCCACGATATCCGCCGAGTCCAAATACAATCACCAGTAGGTAGTGGTCCTACGGCCAGGCTTATCGTCTACACCACGAAATCACCACTCGCCCCGGGATACCATACCGGGTCCACCATGTACCCGCAGACGGTACCTCCCGCTCCTCGAGTCGGGTATCACAAGCCAAATCTCAGAACCGAGAAATCACATGGTGGACACACTGAAATATCATATCAAGAGAAACCGGGTTTTCAAACAATACATAGTTTCTTGAAAATAACCCCATGGTTCTCAAATCCATAATCACATGAAATCCATATCTCAATGCGTAAAATCCATGTAAAACTGATATATGCAACATAAAACATCAATATGAGCATATAAAGGGAAAACCGCTCTTCAAATGAATCCAGCATTTTAGAATATATCTTGCGGTTCCCAAAAACTCAAATCCAGAATACATATATATACAACGTCCAATACCACTGATATATATGCTATAAAAACTGATTATGTAACAATAGCAAGGTTTAAGTATCTACATGTAAGCAAGTATGTATGATGCCTGTCATAAGTATCAAGATCAACAACTCAATAACATATATCGATGAAATACCACTTGAGATACAAACAACTATAGCTAAGATATACGGTGTACATGTCAATATGAGTGCCTGATGTACATGTCAATATGAGTGCCTGATGTACATGTCAATATGAGTTCCTGATGTACATGTAGCTATAGTAAGGTATACGTGAAATGGAATAAGGGTTACTACCTCAACTATTCCTGCTCAATGAAATGTCACGTATGTAAGTGTCAACAATATCTCATATGCATAAATGGAATAAGGCTACTACCATACTATCCCTATCTACTACTGTATCACGTATGTAGGTACTTATGTGTGTCATGGCAATTACTGACGATGTGGGTGCAGCATACAATTAGTGCTCGTCCAACATGAACCGTCAGTAATGTGTTATATCTAAAAGTACGAGTCAGGTACATCAGATAATACTATGGAAAGAAATTCATATGAAATTAACTAATGTGCAACTACTATGCAACTAACATATCATATTCGCCCCGACGCATAACGCCATACGGGCGATTCCCCGTAGATGTTAAATCTACTCACATGTGGTCTCCAGCTATGAAAATCCGACCACCTGCTTCCCTTTGTTCGCAGCGTCTGAAGTCCCCGCTTGCGACGCTAAAATTTCACAAACACAAGAAATAGTGCGAATATCTCAGAATCGATCAAAATAATGCAAAACTACATATTTAAAACGCACCAACACACTAAACTAACTCACGAGTACACGTCTAGTGGCTAACACGCGCAACGATACCTCAATACCAAACTGAGTTCATCGCAGCACGACACACGACTCGTGTCGCAATACGTATCACACGGACTCAAAACACTAGATTATAGGTAATCGATCCCAGATTTTGCATACTGAATTTACTAAGTAAATAAACAGTACCAAACACCCCAAAACAACAGCAGACAACAACCCACAGAAGCCCCACCCCAAACCCCATCTATCTAGCCGGCGTCGCCGGTCCTCGCCTTATGGGTCGCCGGCCCCGACCGGTGGGGTGACCTCCGTCTCTCAGGTGGTGTCTCAGGTCTACCAGTACATCTCTCTAAAATTGTTTGCTCAAACACTAAAATTCCCATATCACAGCAGGTATTAAAAGCTCTAAAAAGACTTAAAAACCCGATATCGCCTCAATCGATATAAACAGCGTTCAACGCAACAATTAACGATCAAAACCATAAGAAAACTCTAATTTAACAGTAGAGGGTTATACCTAACAACTTGCTCACAAACTCCAAGCTTTTCCCAGCTCCAAGTGATCCAAGAGTTAAGAAATCAAGACTTTGTGCAAGAAGTGTGATATATTTGGGATTTTTGAGGATTTTTGAGTGAGGATTGATATAAAATGAGAAAGGAATTGAGCAAAGGCAGTAGGAATGAGGGAATTTCGGCCAAGTGATTGAGGTGAATGATTTGTGAGGAATTTCCTAGCAATTTCCTATCATTTATTGCATTCACACACAACACACACACATGCATACATCTACATTATCTCTTTTCGTTTCTTTTCTTTTAAATCCTAGCTTAAATCCTAGTCCACACATTAATCCTAAGTGAAGTGGGAAGGATTTGTTTTAACTGAAATTAATTTTAATGAAAAGATCGCTTATAGAAATTTTCCCCAAAATTTGAATACCGCATTAAAATATTATTAAAATTGGGAAAAAATCAAATTGAACCAAAACGTCCCATATACTCCCAAAGCTTGCGCACTAGCTTTATTTTAGCTAATCTAGGTGCTGGCAAGTCTATATGGTCGTTCGTTCACAGTCGGGTTGAAACAGAAAATACCGACAAACTTACCCTAAAACAGACAAATTCTCATAACGATTTCTAAAACGTTACAATCTCCCCCCTTATAGAAATTCGGTCCCCAAATTAAAATTTCATTCTAAGCGTACCTTCAAAAAGACGAGGGAATTTCTTCCGCATCTCGCTCTCGATCTCCCAAGTGATCTCCTCACCAGTAGGACTACGCCAAAGAATCTTCACAGAAGGCATGTCCCTGGACCGAAGTTTCTTCACCTGCCGATCCAAAATAACTACCGGCTGCTCGGTGAACGAAAGATCGCGCTCAAGCTGAACGGTCTCATGCTGAATCATATGAGAAGGATCATGAAGGTATCTACGAAGCATCGACACATAAAAAACGGGGTGAACATCCGAAAAACTAGGCGGGAGTGCTAAACGATAAGCAACAGAACCCACTCGCTCAAGGATCTCGAAAGGACCTACAAATCTGGGACTGAGCTTCCCCCTCTTCCCAAATCGCATAACGCCCTTCATTGGAGAAATCCTCAGGAATACATGATCTCCCACTGCGAACTCAAGTCTGCGACGACGACGGTCGGCATAAGACTTCTACCAGCACTGGGCTGCTCTCATCCTGTCCTGAATCAGCTGGATCTTCTCCGTAGTCTCCTGAACAAGCTGGGGTCCCAAAACCAAACTCTCACTAAGCTCGGTCCAAGAGACTGGCGATCGACACTTCCTACCATATAAAGCCTCAAAAGGTGCCATCTGAATAGTCTCCTGAAAGCTGTTGTTGTAGGAAAACTCAATCAACGGCAAGTGACGATCCCAACTGCCCCCAAAATCAAGCACACACGCACGGAGCATATCCTCCAGAGTATGAATAGTCCGCTCCGTCTGACCATCGGTCTGCGGATGAAAAGTAGTGCTAAAACTCAATCTGGTACCCAAAGCTTCCTGAAGCTTCTGCCATAGACGGCTAGTAAACTGGGTGCCTCTGTCGGATACTATGCATGTGGGAACACCGTGCAAACGCACAATCTCATCTATATAAAGCTGAGCGTACTGAGCATAGCCGAAAGTGGTCTTCACTGGAAGGAAGTGAGCCGCTTTCGTCAACCGGTCTACAATAACCCAAATGGAGTCATACCCTCTACTGGTCCTGGGTAGACCCACAATGAAGTCCATGGAAATCTGCTCCCATTTCCACTCCGGAATGGGTAAAGGCTGCAACTCTCCAGCCGGTCTCTGATGCTCAGCTTTGACTTGCTGACAAGTCAGGCACCTCGAAATGAAGTCCGAAATATCGCGTTTCATCCCTTCCCACCAGTAGAAGTCTCTCAAGTCGCGGTACATCTTGGTGGAACTTGGATGAACGCTAAAGGCTGACTGATGTGCCTGCTTTAGGATCTCACGTCTCAACCCATCAGCATCTGGTACACACAAGCGAGTCCCGCATCGTAGCACACCCCGGTCATCAATCATGAACTCCGAAACTGTACCCTGTCGAACAAGCTTAAGAATCTCAGACAAACGAGTATCACTGGGTTGAGCCTCACGGATACGATCAACAAGTAGTGGACGGGCGCGGACATGAGCAAACTGTCCCCCAGTGGAGGTGAACTCGAACTGCACTCTACTATCACACAAGAGCTGCCAATCTGCAGAAGACAGACACTGAACGGTGCTCAGCTGGGACAAGCTACCCACGGGCCTACGACTCAAAGCATCAGCTACCACATTCGCCCTGCCCGGGTGATAAAGGATCTCACAATCATAATCCTTCACTAGCTCCATCCATCGGCGCTGTCTCTGGTTCAGATCTCGCTGCTGGGAGATATACTTCAAACTCTTGTGATCCGTGAAGATCTGACAAGACACTCCATACAAGTAGTGTCTCCAGATCTTCAACGCAAAGACTACCGCTGCCATCTCAAGATCGTGAGTGGTGTAATTCTGCTCGTGCTTCTTCAGCTGCCTAGAAGCATATGCAATCACCCTATCATGCTGCATCAAAACACAGCCGAGCCCCACTCGAGAAGCATCACAATACACAACGTAGCCCCCCGATCCAGAAGGTAAAGAAGGAACTGGTGCTGTCGTCAATCGAGTCTTCAACTGCTGAAAACTCTGCTTGCACGCATCAGTCCAGAGAAAAGGAATCCCCTTCCGGGTCAGTCTAGTAAGCGGTGCAGCGATACTCGAAAAATCCTGCACAAAATGGCGATAATAACCAGCTAAGCCTAAAAAGCTGCGGACCTCAGTCACCGATACAGGTCTGGGCCAAAGCTGTACAGCCTCAATCTTCCTCGGGTCCACAAGAATACCATCACCAGTCACCACATGACCCAGGAAGTCAACTCTATCAAGCCAAAATACGCACTTTGAGAATATAGCATACAGCTGGTGCTCCCTCAATATCTGCAAAGAAATCCTCAAGTGCTGCTCATGCTCCTCTCGACTCCTAGAGTAAACCAGTATGTCATCAATAAACACTATAATGAACTGGTTGAGGAACGGCCTGAAAATACGGTTCATCAGATCCATGAACGCTGCTGGCGCGTTGGTGAGTCCGAACGACATCACCAAAAACTCATAGTGCCCATAGCGCGTACGAAAAGCAGTCTTCGGAATGTCATCATTCCGAACCCGCAACTGATGATAACCCGAACGCAAATCAATCTTCGAAAAATGTTTCGCACCGTGGAGCTGATCAAATAAATCGTCAATGTGGGGGTAAAGGATACCTGTTCCGCACCGTAACACGGTACAACTGACGATAATCCACACACAGCCTCAAACTGCCGTCCTTCTTCTTGACGAACAGAACAGGAGCTCCCCACGGCGAAACACTCGGACCCACAAGTCCCAAATCAAGCAACTCTTGCAATTGATCTTTAAGCTCTCTAAGCTCTGCCGGAGCCATCCGATAAGGCGGTATAGAAATAGGCTCCGTGCCAAGAATCAGATCAATGCAAAACTCAATATCGCGCTCTGATGGCAACCCAGGTAACTCATCGGGAAAAACATCGGGAAACTCTCGCACGATAGAAACCTGGTCCAACAACTCCACTGTGGCTCCAGTATCATGAATGAACGCCAAGAATCCCCGACATCCCCTCCTCAAAAGCCGACTAGTGCACAAAACAGAAATCAAATTATGAGGGGAGGCACTACGGTCCCCCTGCACAACAACCACTGACTCGCCGGGAAAACAAAATCTAACTGTCTTCTCGCGGCAGTCCACGGACGCATAGCAAGTAGCTAGCCAATCCATGCCCAACAGAATGTCGAAGTCCAACATCTCAAGAAGGATCAAGTCGACGGACAGATCTCTGTCACCAATACGGACAACACAAGATCGGAACACATATCGCGCAACAAACAACTCTCCCACAGGAGTAGTTACGACCAGCGGCTGGTCCAGCAAACACGACTCTTGGCCTAACCTCTGCACGAAGTGCGTGGAAACATACGAATGCGTGGATCCCGGATCAAAAAGCACATGCGCATCATAAGAACATACAGAAAGGGTACTTGAAACCACGGCATTGGATGCCTGAGCGTCCTGGTGAGTCAAGGAAAAAACCCTAGCCTGTCCTCTACCGGCTACTGGCTGTCCTCTGCCTCTGCCACCACGACCTCTCGGTACAAAAACCCCGCGACCACGACCTCTCTGAACAGGAGTCTGACGCGGCGCAACTACAGGAATAAGAGGCAACGCTCTCTGAGGTGGTGAAGGTGGTAAGGTAACCTGCGGTACTGCTGGCCCTCTCTGACGCACCACGGTACAATCCCGAACAAGATGGTGTAAACTGCCACAACCGTAGCATCCATAAGACGATCGCTGGCCCTCCTGGGAATAAGAACTGAATAACTGGCCACGTCCCACGTCTCTGCTACTCCCCGAGTCTGAAGGAACTCTGCCTCTGCGGACAAACCTCGGTCTCCGTGCTGGTACTTCCGTACGAGACCTCTTCGGTTCTGGAACAACCGATGACTCAGCTAGGCGCTCCTCCACCAATAGAGCTGCATCAACAGCTGCCGCATATATGTCACAATGCTGAATGCTGATGGCTAGGAACAACTGGGTAAGCAGGCCTCGAACAAACCTCTTCACCCTCATCTCCTCAGTCGCCACCAGGTACGGAGCATACACCGACAGCTCAGTAAACAATACATCATACTCATACACCGTCATCCCCGGCGTCTGACGTAAAGACTCAAATCTGCGCGCTCGCGCATCCCTGACGCTCGGTGGAAGAAAACGAGCAAGAAACGTCATCACAAACTCAACCCAGGTCATAGGAGCAAGACCAGCGGCTCTGCCCCTCTCCAACGACTCACACCACTTCTGGGCCATACCCTCCAGACGAAAACTGGCAAACTCCACCCATCTCTCATCGGAACATCAGAGTGAGCAAAAAATCCTGGCCATCCGGTCGATGAACGACTACGGATCCTCAGTAACATCTGTGCCCGTAAACACCAGAGGTCTCAACCTCATGAAATCTGTCAGCGACATAGCAATAACCTCCGGAGCTATAACTGCGACTATCGGAACTGTAGGTACCATCGTTGCCTCTGCCGCGGGTAGAACAACTGCCTGCCCCTGCGCTCGGATGGTCTCTACCAAAGTCCCCACAATCTGGCGCAGATCCTGCATACCAGCTCCAATCATAGCAATGTGCTCCGGTACAACAGGCGTACTACCCTGGTCAGTCCTCGCCTCAGACGAGTCAACCCTGACCTCGGCCCTCGCGGCCTCTCTCTATGCCCTCGTAGTCCTCGGCGGCATATGGGGTGGAAATTGAAACAAGATTCGATAAGGAAACGGAAATCGAATCACAAAGGTGTATATCAATCACGGAAGGAATATCAATCAATAAGTCTTAAGGTCACTTAGGCGGAGAACCGTGTCGTAAGTATGCCGCGGAACATACACACGCTACGTCACTCTGCTTAAGCTACCTACTCCATCATACCAAGGTCATCCTAGACTCCGAAAGGTAAAACCTAACGCTCTGATACCAACTTTGTCACGATCCGAAATTTGGCCCGTAACTGGCACTTAAACTACGTAACGTCTACAGACGTACGTAACTTAAGTAAGCCGAAAACCCAGAAATCTAAACCACCCAAAACTGGATCAACGGAGAAAACATTGTTTAAAAATATTTAGAAAATCACAATTTAAAATCTCAAACTCTAGTTTTCTTTCTTGAAAATTTCGGCAGCACCTCCTTTGTAAAAACTAGCCCCGAAAACGGGTACAACACAGATAATATATAAAGCATCCCAAGTGGGAGCAAAATCATGCCCACCGGCAGAGACAATCACCACAACAAGTATACGACGCCAAAGCGAAGAAATATCAAAGAAACGACTATTAAAGAAGTAACTTTCCAACATAACCGGCTTCTACGAGCACGGCACCCAAAATCACTAATATAATACAACACTGAAATCTCACAAGTCATCTCTAAGTCATATACAACAGGGGTAGATGGAGAATACTAGATCCAACAAAAAGATATACAATATACAAACGGATAACCGCAAACCCACCTAAAAGCGACGGCCTCACTGCCTATAGTAGCGGTATCCGCAAAAGTAGTGATGATAAGATGCCCTGCCGCAACCACTCTGAGGGAAAGTCCTGCAAAACACTATGGCACAATGGGGGTGAGTTGCCAACTTGTGAATTTTAATTAACATCATACAGTAATCGCAGGTATGCACGAACAGCGATCTATCTATCACATGTAATCAGATAGCATAAGTATGATAAGTGAATATGCAACAATCATGTAAAGGTACATCAGCAGGGTACTACAACTACATGAAGCAATGCATATCAATAATAATCCTGAGTGTGTGGGATGATACAATAAAATCTCATGCAAAATCATCTGCATGGAAAAACACCAGTGTCCCTCACTGACACATCAAATCCCAAATCCTCAGGCACCGCATCCACAGATCGGTCCTCACATCCAGTAAATCTCATGGAACCTGAATGTCTATCATCGACACCCGAAACGTCATGAAGACATATACCTATAAGTATATATATATAAGGATATCATCCACGTATGTCCACCGACGATACGTAAAAATCATGGAAAACCTGAGTGTCTAACACCGACACTCGAAATATCCATAAAACCCGTGTCTAACATCGACACGTAAATCCTCATAACTCAGGCGCTGTCACCACGACTGGCCCTGACGATATGTCATACCTCACTCTGGTCGGTATCCCCACGATATCCGCCGAGTCCAAATAGAATCACCGGTAGGTAGTGGTCCCACCGCCAGGCTTATCGTCTACACCACGAAATCACTACTCGCCCCGGGGTATCATACCGGGTCCACCATGTACCCACAGACGGTACCTCCCGCTCCTCGAATCGGGTATCACAAGCCAAATCTAAGAACTGAGAAATCACATGGTGGACGCACTGAAATATCATATCAAGAGAAACCGGGTTTTCAAACAATACATAGTTTCTTGAAAATAACCACACGGTTCTCAAATCCATAATCACATGAAATCCATATCTCAATGCGTAAAATCCATGTAAAACTGATATATGCAACATAAAACATCAATATGAGCATATAAAGGGAAAACCGCTCTTTAAATGAATCCAGCATTTTAGAATATATCTTGCGGTTCCTAAAAACTCAAATCCAGAATACATATATATACAGCGTCCCATACCACCGATATATATGCTATAAAAACTAATTATGTAACAATAGCAAGGTTTAAGTATCTACATGTAAGCAAGTATGTATGATGTCTGTCATAAGTATCAAGATCAACAACTCAATATCATATATCGATGAAATACCACTTGAGATACATACAACTATAGCTAAGATATACGGTGTACATGTCAATATGAGTGCCTGATGTACATGTCAATATGAGTGCCTGATGTACATGTAGCTATAGTAAGGTATACGTTAAATGGAATAAGGGTTACTACCTCAACTATTCCTGCTCAATGAAATGTTACCTATGTAAGTGTCAACAATATCTCATATGCACAAATGGAATAAGGCTACTACCACACTATCCCTATCTACTACTGTATCACGTATGTAGGTACTTGTGTATGTCATGGCAATTACTGACGATGTGGGTGCAGCATAGAATTAGTGCTCGTGCAACATGAACCGTCAGTAATGTGTTATATCTAAAAGTACGAGTCAGGTACATCAGATAATACTATGCAATGACATTCATATGAAATTAACTAATGTACAACTACTATGCAACTAACATATCATATTCGCCCCGACGCATAACGCCATACGGGCGATTCCCCGTAGTTGTTAAATCTACTCACATGTGGTCTCCAGCTATGAAAATCCGACCACCTGCTTCCCTTTGTTCGCAGCGTCTGAAGTCCCCGCTTGCGACGCTAAAATTTCACAAACACAAGAAATAGTGCGAATATCTCAGAATCGATCAAAATAATGCAAAACTACGTATTTAAAATGCACCAACACACTAAACTAACTCACGAGTACACGTCTAGTGGCTAACACGCGCAACGATACCTCAATACCAAACTGAGTACATCGCAGCACGACACACGACTCGTGTCGCAATACGTATCACACGGACTCAAAACACTAGATTATAGGTAATCGATCCCAGATTTTGCATACTGAATTTACTAAGTAAATAAACAGTACCAAACACCCCAAAACAACAGCAGACAACAACCCACAGAAACCCCACCCCAAACCCCATCTATCTAGCCGGCATCGCCGGTCCTCGCCTTATGGGTCGCCGGCCCCGACCGGTGGGGTGACCTCCGTCTCTCAGGTGGTGTCTCAAGTCCACTAGTACATCTCTCTAAAATTGTTTGCTCAAACACTAAAATTCCCAGATCACAGCAGGTATTAAAAGCTCTAAAAAGACTTAAAAACCCGATATCGCCTCAATCGATATAAACAGCGTTCAACGCAACAATTAACGATCAAAACCACAAGAAAACTCAAATTTAACAGTAGAGGGTTATACCTAACAACTTGCTCACAAACTCCAAGCTTTTCCCAGCTCCAAGTGATCTAAGAGTTAAGAAATCAAGACTTTGTGCAAGAAGTGTGATATATTTGGGATTTTTTAGGATTTTTGAGTGAGGATTGATATAAAATGAGAAAGGAATTGAGCAAAGGCAGTAGGAATGAGGGAATTTCGGCCAAGTGATTGAGGTGAATGATTTGTGAGGAATTTCCAAGCAATTTCCTATCATTTATTGCATTCACACACAACACACACACATGCATACATCTACATTATCTCTTTTCTTTTCTTTTCTTTTAAATCCTAGCTTAAATCCTAGTCCACACATTAATCCTAAGTGAAGTGGGAAGGATTTGTTTTAACTGAAATTAATTTTAAAGAAAAGATCGCTTATAGAATTTTTTCCCAAAATTTGAATACCGCATTAAAATATTATTAAAATTGGGAAAAAATCAAATTGAACCAAAACGTCCCATATACTCCCAAAGCTTGCGCACTAGCTTTATTTTAGCTAATCTAGGTGCTGGCAAGTCTATATGGTCGTTCGTTCACAGTCGGGTTAAAACAGAAAATACCGACAAACATACCCTAAAACGGACAAATTCTCATAACGATTTCTAAAACGTTACAGTATAATACATTTTGGAAGCTTGGGATATATACACGGATTTACGACAGTCTTGCTCGGTATAGTAGTATGTTACTTGGTTTGTTTCTATCTTAATATGTCTATATGTTTCTTTTAACATATCGCTAATACATATTGATGGAGCCCTTAGGATCTTTGCTTGACTACCAGCGTTGTGATGGCGAACACACTTGTGGGGGCTGGGTAGTCTATATGCACATCCTTATTTTGGTCCCTAGTCGTACGATTATCGAGACAGGGCATCGATACTCCAGAGTAGACTGGTGCATACGCTTCTTATCCCAGCAGGGGAGATGGTCTGTCCCACAGCCATCAATACGTCGTACAGGAGATAGTATGCAGGTTCTCGTTAGGTTATGAGTACACTGGACAGGACTCACCGAGAACTGTTGGTTGGTATTATACCTATCGTCAGTTAACAGTTCCCAGGTGACATGAGTACAGCTTAGTCCGTTGACTTGACACTGTCACTTCTCCTCAAGTGTGTTCCCACTGTTCTTAGATTGCTACCCTACCACGGCTCTATTGAGTCGTGCAAACAGGTAGTAGTTGGGTGCAGTCCCGAAGCACTTGGAGGCAGTGACGATTAGACAAAATTCGTTTCTCCCTGTATTAGGAGTTGATATCGCGCTGTTTCTAGGAGAGCCGTTACACATAGTCGTTCCTGGCCAGGACAAGCGAGATTTACTGGTAGCGTTTCCAGAAGTTTCTTAGGGTGTTTCGGGCTACTCTCCAACACGACTTGTACCGCTATTAGGGTTCTGACGTTTACCACCCCTAGGCCCGACATGCGATACTCTTAGACGAACAGACCGGACTGTACGGAGATTGTCACATTCTGGCTCAGTAGGAGTTCAGATGGGTTCACCTCATCGGTCTTCTTATCGGCATCTACCTAGGGACCGTTACGTACAGCTAGTACCGCTTGCGGCCTATGGTTAAACCCACTGCAAGCGTAGTGTCGAGTCTTTAGAGTCCCACACAGAGGGTTGTTCGCCTTTGGGTAAAACAGAGTAGAAGTCGCATGGTTTTGCGACGGGGTTCGTTCACATCCGCGCACTTGTGCACGTTTGGTGTCCGGGCAGTTATTGCTAGCGGGCTTTGGTTTAAGCCAGATGCTAGTATTTGTTTTGGGATTGTTTTTGTTTTATTGTATTCGTGTTCCTCGGAACACGGATGCGGGTGTGTATGCACAGTTGACAGAGGCAGTGGAATTTCATTAGGGTTTTTGACAGTTGACTCTTTCTAAACCCTAATGAGAATGAGAAAAATGGTTAATAATATTAATTAAGGATAATTATGCCATGGTTAGGTTGACCATTTGACTTTGGTTGACCATTTGGTTTTGGTTGACCATTTGATCATGATCATTTCATTTGCAAGATGCTTCTTGCTTCTTGCAAATTGCATTAAATTAGAAATGATAATGGTCATTTCAACTAACCATCACAATTTTATTTAGTTATTATTATTATCATTATTCTTATATGAGAGCATAGGGGTGATCTCTTGCTCATTCTCTTATGCTCTTTCTCTCTCATGAAAAGCTCTCCCTCTTCCTCTCTCTTAGCTCTCTTCTTTCATGTGTTGAAAAACATGAGCTTTGTGAGATAAAACCATCAAGACAAATCTCTACTCATTCTAGGGTTCTTAGTCTAGTAAGCCAAGTACTCTAGTTACCTCTTAGTTGAGGTAGGAGCTCAATGTAGAGGCCTTCGGGTGGATCTTTCTTCGGCAAAGAGAAGACGAAGAGTAAGAGCCTTCTACGCCACTCCAAGGAGCAAGCAAGAAGAAGGACCACAACAAGAAGAGAAGGAGTTCAAGAATTAGGTATAACCATCTAACCTAGTAGCTAGAACTTGTAGTTAGTTTGTTAGTTTTTTTTTAGCAAAGATCCTCGATTTTTGGTCCATGTTACCTTGTGTTAAAAATCTGTGTTTTACTTATTCCGCCTCCCCGTAAGCATCGGGGTGGGTAACGTGGACCTAACAGTGGTATCAAAGCCTAGCTAAACAATAGCTAACATGTTGACAAAGCGTTTAGAACTTCGATCCGGAAAAAATCGTAAAATGCATCATTTTTAAGTGTTTTCTGCCATTTTTAAAAACAGGTCTAAAAATATTTCCAGAGACCTGAAAAATACAAGCAGGCTTTTTAGAGAAAACTATAGAAATTTGGGCTCCTGAGCCGCTCAGAAGACCCCAGATCCGCGGCCGATCCAAGCAATTTGCCGCGGATCCGCGGCCGAGTCAACTCGGCTGTGCAGCAAATTTTTTCTGGGGTTCTCTGTGTTGGTTTTGTTATTTTTAAGATGCTTTGTTTCTACCCAGATTCTTCTTAGAACAGTGTTGTGTTTGGGGTAGTTTCAAATTGAAATTTTGATCGAAGTTCTATACACTTTAGCTGATTGATTATATCTGTAATGTGATATATGTACTGAACGTCGACTAATCGCTATACGTCGATTAGTGGGGGTTGTGCTTATCTGTGATGTTGGATTGTGTATATGAACTTGTTGGATTGTCGCTAATGAATAGCCGGGGTTGTGAGATGAGAGTTTTTTTATCTTTCATTTGATGTAATATTATTTTTATGGCCGCACATCCGGGTTGAGGTTGTAGCCACCATTGTATATTATTTCTTTTACTGTTTTTGCTCGTAGGATAGACCCAAGGTGGGGTGCTCAAACTACCGGGTACTTTGAAGTGCCGAGTGGCCTACTCACATTGTTGAGGGAAGTTGCTTTACTTCGGGTACTTGGCGGGTAGTTTGCCACACCCGTACGGGTCTAGGGTGGGGTTTGGCTATTCATCACGACCGTGTAATCTGTCCTTCGTTGCAGGCTCGAACGAAACGCGGATTCCTAGCATATCCAATGCGTTCATCTGTGATCTGGAATGGCTATCATTGCATCTGACGAATGTATATATCTATATATGATATCTATTAGGCATTGCTTATGTTTTGCATCCGCGCTAGTCCAGCCCCCGCTCTGTCGTTAGTTAAGTAACCTAACGGGTGATGACGGGGCCCCGTGGCGAATGCGGATGGCATAAGCGTACGTTATATTTTCATTGTTTTCTGCAATGGTAGGATTAACTGATGGGATGCATTATATTAATGTAAAGAAAAACAAACCTAAAAGATGTTGTTGGAACAATTTTCAAAAATCTGTTATCGCAACGACGTTCTCTTTTGTTTTGCACAGGGGTATTCGGTTATGAATACCCAGCACCTCATTCTACGAGGGAAGGGCCGAGATCCCTTCATCTGGAGTGACCCCTTGGACAGAATTTTGCGTCAGGGTAATAACTTCACTATAGTCAATTATGTTTTGTTTTGCATCGCGGTATTCAGTTGAAATATCCTGCACCTCATTCTATGAGGAAAGAGCCGAGATCCCTTCACCGGGAGTGACCTCTTTAGCAAAAGTTTTCGCCACTATATATTTTTTAAAAGGGTTATCAAGTTCCTTCAACGATATCAAGTTCATTACGTTAACGGGTTTTTTTGCCAAAAACCCAGCCGTAGCCCTCCGTCATTTCTTATAAGTTATACTTAGTATTCGTGCTGCGTTTGTTGACTGTGTCAAGGCGCAGTGAACGGTAGCTGAGTATTGCTTATCTGTAGCATGCAATGTAATTGGTTAGGACAGTCGTGTAACCTTGTTGACTGTGTCAAGGGTTATGCGGGTGAGTTTAATGCAATCAAGATAATGATGGGTTGAACTTGACTAGGACTCTTTGATCTGTTGACCGTGTCAAGGTCACTTGGGTCCTAGGGGCAAAAACCACATCTGGAGTTTTAAACATACAGGAAATTTGCAGATTCAGCATACCTTCAACAGTGTGGTGACTAGAGTGGATTCTATCTAGGTCATCACACAATGATAGTTGGATTCTGATCCCACTGATGAGTTGGATTACTCTCGGAAGATTATTTCACTTAACAATCAATGCTATAAACTAAGTAGGTGTCTAGAACGGTGTTAGCGGGGCTACGCCTCCAGGGAAAAGAGGTTATATAATTAAGGAACTTCGCGAAAGCGTTGGAAAACCTCCCTCGAAGTACCAACACTAGCCTGGCTGAAAGGTTAAGCAAGTATTGTGATGTGCGATTAATCCTGACTAGTTCTTCTTTTAGGGTTTGAAGAAGAATTTGAGGAAACAGTGGGAGCCATCCCGGTTAGATAAATTAATTACCAATCTAATCTTGCATGAGCGGACGCTGAGTGTTTCTTTTCTCTCTCTCCAGGTAGCAACCATTTCACGCCCTAATCAAGATAATAAAATGTATCGCGTGACCGATCCGAATTCTTATTCGGGGCTGCGAAACGTTGGTTCGGTTCTAACTTACGAAAACAGTCATAAGTTTGAGCATGGGAAAGAGGATTGTATGGATTCTAAGGATACCCAGTTGAAGAAGAAGCGTAGTATTGCATCTACTTCAGGTGTTCTTGTAATTGAGAACTGCTTTTCGGTCAGCCCTACCTCCTGGGTACTTGATACCGGATCAGGATCTCATATCTGTAATTTATTGCAGGGACTGAGAAAAAGTAGGAAGGTTGCACCTGGTGATATGTCCCTCAAGGTAGGGAACGGAGCACAAGTTAATGCTGCGGCCGTCGGTGAATATCACCTAGTGTTGCCAAATGGCAATACTATGATTTTGAACAATTGCTACTATGTATCTTCCATGGTTTGCAACATCATATCAGTTTCTTTAGTCGATAAAGATGGATATAATTTTGTTCTTGATAGAAATGTCATGAACATTTACCTTAATATGGTACTGGTTGCAGAAGGTACACTGTGTAATGGTATATATGTTCTAAATCAGAATACAGTTCTCAATATACAAAACTCACGCAAGAGGAAGAGTTCAGATACGAACGAATCTTACATATGGCATTATAGACTTGGTCATATCGGAGAGAAAAGACTAAGTAAGTTGCACAAAGATGGACTCTTGGATATGTTCGAGTTTTCATCTTATGAACTTGTCAGTCTTGTCTCAAAGGAAAGATGACCAAATCTACGTTCACCGGACATGGAGAAAGAGCAACAGAGCTCTTGGGACTCATACACAGTGATGTATGTGGTCCGATGTCTATAAATTCAAGGGGTGTGTTCTCGTACATCGTCACATTCACTGACGATCTCTCTAGATTCGGATATGTGTATCTTATGAAACACAAATCTGAAGCTTTTGAGAAATTTAAGGAATTCAGAAACGAAGTAGAGAACCAGACTGGCAAAAGTATCAAGATCCTCCAATCAGATAGGGGAGGGGAGTACTTAAGCACGGAATTCCTAGATTACTTAAGAGAGAATGAAATTCTCTCTCAACTTACTCCTCCTTATACACCACAGCGCAACGGTGTATCGGAGCGGAGGAATTGTACATTATTGAATATGGTTCGCTTCATGATGAGTAGTGCTGAGTTGCCTCTTTCATTGTGGGGATATGCACTTCAAACAGAAGCACTTTTATTGAATCAAGTTCCATCCAAATCCGTTCCTAAGACTCTGTATGAAATATGGAGTGGTAAGAGTTTGTATCTTAAACGTATTAAGATTTGGGGTTGCCCAGATTATGTCAAAAAGCAGAACCCAAAAAAACTTGAGGCATTGTCAGTTTTGTGTAAGTTTGTGAGATACCCAAAAGATTCTAGTGGGTATCTATTCTACCATGCAGATGAACAAAAGATTATTGTTTACAGGAACGCCACATTTTTGGAAAAACAATTTCTTGTTAAGAATATTAGTGGCAGCATGGTAGAACTGGATGAAATCCCAGAGACACAAACTTAACTGAAGATTTGGTGGAACCGCTAGATTCAGTTATACCCAACGAACCTCAGCCACTCTACAGATCTGGTAGGATTTGTCATCCACCCGAGAGAAACTACGATTTTCTCATAGACGGGGATCGAGAGGATTGCATCTTGGGAGAAGATGATCCTACCAATTTCAGGCAGGCCATTATCAGTAGGGACTTAATTGAATTAATTTCTTGTTGTGTGTATGTTTGAGAATTGTAAAGAAATCACAACAAAAAATTATTTGACTGCAATCAATAACGGTGTTGAATGTAGCGCGTTAGTAAGTGCGGATCATCCACAGGGAAAGTGTAATCGTTCGTCTTTCGAATTAGATGAGTCGAAACATTAAGGAAAAGATAAGAAAGCAATTCATGATTTGTAATTGAGGTTCAAGAATTAGAAAAATCTAGATCTAATAACAAGAAACGATAAAATCAAGAATTGAGAATTTGTGTAGATTTCCAATCCAAATATCAAGAATCGAAATGAGGCTCGTAGAAATCGATCGGATCTATAGATGTGATGAAATCTAGCGATTACGTATTCTTATCCTTCGATGAATTGATACAAGATCGATGATGACCGACGAGAATTAGGGATTTCTAGTGAAACTAGGGTTTCAACATTTATCCCTTGTTCCTTCGTCGATATCATTCACATTCTAGCCTCTAGTAAATTCAAGAATCGATCGTGATCCCTAATTTCGAGCGAACACAATCAAGAAAGCATCGCAACGAAACTAGGTCGTCGATTCTTCAATTTTCTTGGGTTTACAAAACTCGTAGGACTTAAGAATCGTTTTAAGATTTGTTACATCATCATTCTATTGATCGTCTCGACTCCTTTACGAGAGGAGTTTTACTTAAACATCACAACAAGAACCACAATCACAAATTGAGATCGAATCATGATGCAAGAATTTAAAGAAAGCAAGATTAAAGAATTTCACCTTTTATTTATATCAACAATTTGGTTACAATCGCTCAAGAACTACAAGAGGAAGAACTCGATCGTCGATTTTGCTTCGCTCGTCTCCTTGAGTCGCGGATCGGCTTGGATCACTTGCTCGATTGAAGATCGGCTCCACTCCTTAAAGGTTGAAGGCTTCTTGCTTGAATGGTACTCGGGATCTTGAATTTGGAATTGGATTTAGAATTTGGGGCTACAAGATGTGTCACTCAACTTGTAGATGGAATGGGGGGAATGAAGAAGAATGAACCCTAGATCTAGGTTCTATTTTATAGACCATAAAAACCCTAGATCTAGGATTTCAAATTTGAATTTCCCTCCAAACGTTTGTTAAAGAGCTTTGAATTTCCCTCCAAAATTTTGTTAAAAGAGCCTTCTAGAAGTAGTTTGTTAAGCCGAGCCTTCTAGATGCGCCACGTGGCATTTCTACAATGTTCTGGAAGCTTGGACCGTTAGAGGAAGCACGTGCAGAAAAATTGAGGAGCTGAAGCCTTAGAGCCACCGTGGTTCTGCGGCTCAAGCGGGCTCCCGCCTTGGAACCGCGGCGCTTTTGAAGCCTTAGAGCTTAGAATTTCAGGTACGCGTTTGGGCCGACTTGTGGGCCTTTATAAAATATGTTAAATCTCGTTTGTCTTTCTGTATCACTGCCAGATCTCAGATCTTTGAGTTGGCGTATCTTCGATCAGCTCTTTTCCCAATTTTGGCTTTGTTCCTGCAATTTCCTGCACAATTTCTCAAGACAAGTGTTGCGCAATACAGGGATGATGCGATGCCATGATAAACACACAATTTCCCTAAAAGTGTCGGTTTTAGTATACAGTACAAGTAATCCAGTATTTTACATGTGTTTTGCTAATATGCGCGATATGAATACCGGATACCTCTACATGAATCCAAAAGGTAGGGAAATTGCCGTGTTAAAAATGCAGTATTTTCGACTGATCAAATTCCGCCAAACTTATTTTCGATTGTCTTGATCGAACTGTTTTATTTAAAAGAGAAGGAGAAAATAAAGAAAGAGAAAAACTATCTAGCACATTTTCGTAGGCAACACGATTGCACTGAGCACGTGCAATAAGCCATTAAATCTCTAGGTGTCCCTAGTAGGAGCAGTTCTGTCTCCTGAGGGTTTTCAGCGGATTGCACAAACAAAATCCAATAATAAAAGAAAGATCATGAATATTACATTTAAAGATAAGAATTGTAAAAGAAAACCCTTGAAAATTAGGGTTTCCAACTAAACTAGCTTTTCGGTTGTCATGAGCCCTATCTTAATGGTCGTGAAAAGATGTCAGAAATCACGTCCTCCCTCAATAAAACATCGTCTTATTCCTCATTCCTATCTTTCTTCCAAACATCGATCATATCACCCTACGTGTGTGTAAAGGACATCCCTACACCCGGAGAATTCAATTCAAGCAATCATACTCTTGGCCATCAGCCTCAGTGCTTTTTAATTAATGAATATTTAGAAGAATTTGCTCACACACTTTCATGCGACCGTTAATACATCTTAAGGTACTAACCGACCGATTACTCATGTGCTTGCTTATTTGGTGAATTTTCGTCGTCTTGCACCACCTTAGGCATAGCAGTGACTCCCAGACCAGTTGGCCTTAAGGCACTAGGTGAAGAGGCACCCTCGCTATATATTTTTTATTGCCTTTGGTGATAAGAAAACCAGTGTCCATTTTTCTCACCACTTTATATTTTCTGCATTTTTTTTATATTTCCTTCATACATCGGCTTTAAGACAGGAGCATTTCAAGGTATCCTCTACTATCCCGGGCTTCAAGACGTGTGTAAGTGCGAATAGCCGGGTATCAACGTTCAAAATGTTTGGCTTCTAGAATAGAAACTATTTTTCAGAGTTATTTTTATCCTCAGATTAGTGACGTCCTTCATCTTACTAACCTTTGGGACAACGGCTCATAACTACTTATTACTAGTTCGTATAAGGAAACTTCTAATTTCTTAGTTTTCTTAAATTTTTGTAATCTCATGGATGTAATTTTTCACTATCTAAACTTTTATTATCTTATTTATGTACAAAAATATTATATTTTTTTGAAAATTTTTAAATTTTTATTGGTTTTGAAAAAATGTTTTGTGCTTATGCAAAGTATGATGCAAATGATGCGAAAATAAGCACAAACCTCCCCCAAACTTGTTTTCAACAGTGTCCTCACTGTTGCCATCCGCTAAATCTCGAAAAACCTGTAAGCTTGGGGGGAATTTATTAGTGGGGGCAAAATATTTAAGTGAAGAACCTCCCCCAAACTTATTTTTGGCTCAAAATTTTGTAAAAATTTCTTTTCAAGAGCCAGAAAAAATGTACCCCCCCAAACTTGAGTTATGCAATGTTAATCTTTTGAAAATCATATGAGGGAGTCAAAAATCATTGGTCGATGCCAACCTTTGCAAAGACCGAAGGTTAACACCAACCATTCAAAAATTTTATCAATGTAGTGCTCTGGTTGGTGGAAGAAAAAGTGGGGAAAGGGTAAGAAGTGGAATAGAATGTGTGTGCGACTCATTTTGGAGAGACGATGCAGTGAATGTGATGGGTTACTCGCATTCTTTTTACAATTCAGAAGAAGGGGTGGAGGTTCAATTTCATTGATTGGGAGATGATTCTTCTCAGCACCCATGTCATTCAAAAATGTGAGTTCATCAGCGAAGATCTCCTCAAAAGTTCCATCTATACCCCGATGAATAATGGCATCACAAAGTGCGGGGTGATCTTCAGACTCTAAGAACGGTTCATAATCAGTGTTAGTTGTTGACCCGGACATCTCGGTGGAAGAGTCCGTATGTGTATGATACATAATTGGGTCAAAGAATAACGTATGAAAAGAGTCAAGATCGATATCAGGAGGATCATCAAATTCGCTGCTGTCGACATCTATTAAGTCGACAGCATAGACATGAGCAGTAGGTTCGGAGGGTACACTTCCCAACTTGTAAATGTTCAGCTCTATTGACCTATTCCCGAAAGATAGGGTCATAGAACCGTTACGACAGTTGATTATTACATTGGAAGTGGCCAAAAAGGGGCGACCTAAAATCACCGGAATTTGATTCCGTGGGTTCGCTACAGGCTGTGTATCAAGTACAATAAAATCCACAGGGAATACAAATTCCCCGATTTTTATTAACGCATCCACCAGTTCACCCCCATGTTTGGTGATTGATCGGTCAGCCATCTAAAGAGTTATGTTCGAAGGCTTTAACACTCCGATACCTAGTTGCTCATATACCGAGTAAGGAAAGAAAGTTAACACTAGTGCCAAGGTCAAGTAAAGCACGGTTGATGTGTTTCTCCCCGATAGAAATGGAAATAGTAGGACAGCCAGGGTCCTTACGTTTCCGTGGTAATTGTTGGGGAAAAGCCGTGTCTACAGTACTCGACATGAAGATTTTTTTAGGCACTTGAGTCTTCCTCTTCCTAGTGCAAAAGTTCTTAAGAATTTTCACATAGGATGGAACTTGTTGAATAGCATCTAGGAGAGGGATGTTGATGTTAACTTCCTTAAACATGTCCACAATCTTCTCCATTTGGGCATCATGTTTCTTGGGCCTCAACCTATTTGGAAATGGAGCTCTATCAATAAGTGTTGGGTCCAACAATTGTGGAGAAGTTTGTGGGGGTGGAAAAGATGAGGTGGGTGGAGGGTTCGAACCTTTGGGAAACGGAGAATAGGCTCGGAAGAAGAAGGTAAGTTAGACGAAATAGGGTAAGAAGTAGAAGTGTGAGAGGAAGTGGAAGTGGAAGCCGAGGTGTTAATGATCAATTCATCATTATCAATTTGTTCACCCGAATGATTGTCTAGCACTCTTCCAGATCTCAACATTGTAAAAGCATCCACATTAGTGCAATATGAAGGTCCAGGATCAGGTAAGGGTTGAGATGGAAGATCCCCTTCTTCTCTAGCACTTATTTCGGCTGTTATTCGTTCAATTTGTGCTTTCATTGATTTGATATTCTCATTTTGAGTGAGAATGATCTTTATCATATTATCGATGGAAGATTGAAAACTTGCCGACTATTGGATAGATTGTTCCATGAAAGTAACCAAGGTTTGCACCAGTGCAGAGGTATTATCAGTACCGGCCAATTGCAAAGAGTTTTCGTGTAGTGCAAAAGTGTTTGCAGTATTTTGAAAATTTTGCGGTTGGAAGGGGTGCTGACTCAATTGAAGTGGTGGTTGCTGTTGTCGTGGAGGGACCCTTTGAAAATTATTTAGGATTGGAATCGTGTTTTGAGATTGTGATTGGTTCCAAGCAAAGTTCCGGTGATTCCTCCAATCTTGATTATATGAGGAAGAAGTGGGATAGTTTCCAGGTCTTTGCTGAAGTTCAGCATTAGTGTGACCTTGAAACGGTACATTCAAAGGACATTCTTCCGTCAAATGTGAAGGGTTTGAACAGCAGCTACACACGGTTTTGGGAAGTGTAGATTGGTTTAGGGAGGCTGAAGAGATTTTGTTTTCTA
This sequence comes from Agapanthus africanus, assembly GCA_030015575.1. NCBI lineage: Eukaryota > Viridiplantae > Streptophyta > Magnoliopsida > Asparagales > Amaryllidaceae > Agapanthus > Agapanthus africanus. The sequence goes on along the minus strand of CM057338.1, from coordinate 672,702,162 downwards.
TAGCGTCAAGTTTCCTTTGTATTGCAGCCATTTCGGTTTTCATGGTGACGGAAACATCGAGCTGATTGACATCTTCCTTAGGCGGTAGTGGTCTAACACTTTCCCATTGTGATGTGTTTTGAGCTAAATCTTCTAGGTATTTCCAAGCATCACCATCATCTTTCGATAGTAATTGGCAATGACACATGGTTTCAAGCATCTGTCTAGTAGTGAGATCAATACCCTCTTAGATAATTCGACACAACTCCCATCTGGAGATTCCGTGATGAGGGCATTGGATAAGAAGATCCTTGAACCGTTCAAAGCATTTCCAAAATGGTTCATTAGGAAGTTGGGTAAATTTAGAGATTTCGCTCCGAACACGGGCGGTCTTGTGATTGGGATAAAATTTCTTAAGGAATGCTGCAACAAATTCGTCCCATGTTGAAATAGAGTGTGCGGGTGTTATGTAAAGCCACTTCTCGGCTAAATCACACAAAGTGAATGGGAGAAGACGTAAACGCAGAGCATCCAAAGACAATTGTGAATTTCCCAACAAAGCACATACGTTTTCAAATTTGGAAATAAACACGTATGCGTTTTCAGAATCAAGACCATGAAATCTGGGTAACAGTTTGATGAATTGGGGGTTGATTTCAAAATTTTCCTCGTTGGCAGGTGGTATAGAAAGACAGGTGGGAAGGGAAACACGTGTAAGATAGCATCTCTCTTGGAGAGAGATGCGTGGAGGATTCTGCGCACCTGCGGGCGGTGGCAGAGTAGTGTTAAAGTTTGATGGATTTGGGTCCATCGCGGTTGTGGTGGGCGGTGGGGGAGAAGATGAAGAATTACCGACTCTGGGGTCAATAAAAGAAACGCGGACAAGACGGGAAATGGAATCCCATGTCCAGCCTAACATTGTGCTAAATGGTTGTAGCATAAGTGGCAGCGTTGGTAATAATTAGAGGAAATGAAGTGTTGGTGTTTGTTTTGAAAACATGGACGGATTTATTGAAAAATGATGCGATCACAACAAATGCAACAAGCAATAACCCTAATTCTATGGTCACCTAGGTCAGGCTCTAAACTGCTCCTAACTGCCAAAAGACAAGTCGCAGGATCAATCCTCCACTGCCTCTTTGTCTCCCCGTGGCCAGGTAAGTGCCAGGTAAGTGGGAAGGTACTCCACTACGTAAGTAGTGGGCCAAATTAATAACCACTAGCCTTCGACACACTTGCCTTAGACACCACAAGAAAACGTGGATAAGCAATGAATTACCCACGGCCTTCTGTTGTCCTAAGTGAGCGCGACGGTCCTCAGAGTCATCTCTAGATATTTTTTTAGTTAATGAGGGTAAATGCGGATGCAAGTTTGTGATTTTTGGGGCTTAGGAAGGGTAATGAACTCCCCACCTAATCTGGATTTTGTCGTGCCCCTTAATATCCGTATTAGTTATGCAAACAACCACAAAAATCAAAACAAGAACAATTTAATTTTGCTTTTTGCGCGGCGCTGCGATTTTTGCAAAGAAGCCTGCAGAAATTTATTAATTGGAGCAGAGAGAGAAGAAGATAAGATAGTTAGGATTTACCTGAGAAATTTTGAAGCAGAGATGCAGCTACAGTGCCGCGGTTCCGCCGCAATTGATGCTTAATGTCGCCCTTCCGCGGTCATATGGGAGGAACACTGCACAAAAATTTTCCAGAGAGGCTCGGTAGACTCCCTTAGCTCTCTGGTATATTCCAAAATTTATTTCAATTGCACAGCAAGCTCCAGATTTCCTCGCACAAATCACAACAACACGTATTTGTGTTTGCACAAGTTTTGATCTAAAAATAGAGACGGAATTAACTTTTCAACTCAAATTTCAAAATACGAACAATTAGAGCACTATCCCCGGCAACGGCGCCATTTGATTGAATTAATTTCTTGTTGTGTGTATGTTTGAGAATTGTAAAGAAATCACAACCAAAAATTATTTGACCGCAATCAATAACAGTGTCGAATGTAGCGCATTAGTAAGCGCGGATCGTCCATAGGGAAAGTGTAATCATTCGTCTTTCGAATTAGATGAGTCGAAACTTTAAGGAAAAGAAAAGAAAACAATTCATGATTTGTAATTGAAGTTCAAGAATTAGAAAAATCAAGATCTAATAACAAGAAACGATAAAATCAAGAATTGAGAATTTGTGTAGATTTCCAATCCAAATATCGAAATGAGGCTCGTAGGAATCGATCGGATCTATAGATGTGATGAAATCTAGCGATTACGTATTCTTATCCTTCGATGAATTGATACTAGATCGATGATGACCGACGAGAATTAGGGATTTCTAGTGAAACTAGGGTTTCAACATTTATCCCTTGTTCCTTCGTCGATATCATTCACATTCTAGCCTCTAGTAAATTCAAGAATCGATCGTGATCCCTAATTTCGAGCGAACACAATCAAGAAAGCATCACAACGAAACTAGGTCGTCGATTCTTCAATTTGCTTGGGTTTACAAAACTCGTAGGACTTAAGAATCGTTTTATGATTTGTTACATCATCATTCTATTGATCGTCTCGACTTCTTTACGAGCGGAGTTTTACTCAAACATCACAACAAGAACCACAATCACAAATTGAGATCGAATCATGATGCAAGAATTTAAAGAAAGCAAGATTAATAAATTTCACCTTTTATTTATATCAACAATTTGGTTACAATCGCTCAAGAACTACAAGAGGAAGAACTCGTTCGTCGATTTGGCTTCGCTCGTCTCCTTGAGTCGCGGATCGGCTTGGATCACTTGCTAGATTGAAGATCGGCTCCGCTCCTAAAAGGTTGAAATCTTCTTGCTTGAATGGTACTCGGGATCTTGAATTTGGAAATGGATTTAGAATTTGGGGCTACAAGATGTGTCACTCAACTTGTAGATGGAATGGGGGGAATGAAGAAGAATGAACCCTAGATCTAGGCTCTCTTTTATAGACCATCAAAACCCTAGATTTAGGATTTCAAATTTGAATTTCCCTGCAAAAGTTTGTTAAAGAGCTTTGAATTTCCCTCCAAAATTTTGTTAAAAGAGCCTTCTAGAAGTAGTTTGTTAAGCCGAGCCTTCTAGATGCGCCACGTGGCATTTCTAAAATGTTCTAGAAGCTTGGGCCGTTAGAGGAAGCACGTGCAGAAAAATTGAGGAGCTGAAGCCTTAGAGCCGCCTCGGTTCCGCGGCTCAAGCAGGCTCCCGCCGCGGAACCGCGGCACTTTTGCAGCCTTAGAGCTTAGAATTTCAGGTACGCGTTTGGGCTGACTTGTGGGCCTTTATAAAATATGTTAAATCTCGTTTTTCTTTCTGTATCACTGCCAGATCTCAGATCTTTGAGTTGGCGTATCTTTGATCAGCTCTTTTCCCAACTTTGGCTTGTTCCTGCAATTTCCTGCACAATTTCTCGAGACAAGTGTTGCGCAATATAGGGATGATGCGATGCCATGATAAACACACAATTTTTCTAAAAGTGCCGGTTTTAGCATACAGTACCAGTAATCCAGTATTTTACATGTGTTTTGCTAGTATGTGCGATATGAATACCGGATACCTCTACATGAATGCAAAAGGTAGAGAAATTGCCGTGTTAAAAATGCAGTATTTTCGACTGATCAGGACTCTAATAAGTGGCTGGATGCTATGCGATCCGAAATGGAATCCATGTACACCAATAAAATGTGGACCTTGGATATTGCTCCACCTGGGGTAAAACCCATTGGATGCAAATGGATCTACAAAAGAAAACTTGGTGTAGATGGGCAGGTAGAAACCTATAATGCTAGACTCGTTGAAAAAGGTTTTCGTCAAAGACCTGGTGTGGACTATGACGAAACTTTTTCTCCAGTGGCTATGCACAAATCCTTTCGGATCCTACTTGCCTTTGCTGCCTTCCATGACTATGAAATTTGGCAGAAAGACGTAAAAACGGCTGTTTGGAAGAGTGCGTTTACATGGATCAGCCAGAAGGATTTATAGACAGTGGGAGCAGCGGGAAGGTGTGGAAGTTGCTTAAATCCATTTATGGATTAAAGGAGGCATCGCGGAGCTGGAACATCTGTTTTGATGGGGCAATCAAGGAATTTGATTTCATCAAGAACGAAGATGAACCTTGTATCTATAAAAAGATTGTAGGACGAACTGTCATGTTCCTAGTCTTGTACGTAGACCACATTCTTTTGATAGGAAATGACATTCATATGCTACAATCGGTCAAGCTATTTTTGTCACAAAGGTTCTCCATGAAAGACCTGGGTGATGCCTCGTACATTCTGGGGATCAAGATCTACAGAGATAGATCCAAGAGATTACTGGGACTTTCGCAGTCTAGGTACATAGAGACCGTACTAAAGAGATTTAGTATGGAAGATTCCAAGCACGGTAATATACCCGCATTGCAAGGAATCACCCTCTCCAAGAAGATGTCTCTCAAGACTGACGAGGAAAGGGTTCGCATGAGCACTATACCCTACGCTTCGGCGGTAGGATTTATAATGTATACGATGCTATGTACAAGACCAGATGTAGCTTACACGCTGAGAGTGGTGAGCCGGTATCAGTCAGACCCAGGTGAGAACCACTGGACGGCAGTGAAGAACATTCTTAAGTACCTGAGAATGACTAAGGAGATGTTCCTGGTTTACGGTAATGGAGACCTTAGGGTCGAGTCCTTTACCGATTCAAGCTTCTAGAGTGACAAGGATGACAGCAAGTCTGTCTCGGGTTTTGTGTTTAAGCTCAACGGAGGGGCGGTGTGTTGGAGTTCCAAATAGGATACCGTCGCAGACTCGACGATGGAGGTTGAATAGGTTGCTGCAAACGATGCCGCGTAAGAGGCGGTCTAGATGAAGAAGTTCATTAGTGAACTTCAGGTGGTTCCGTCCAATGTTGACCCAATACTTTTGTATTGCGATAACAATAGGGCTATAGCTTTAGCGAAGGAACCAAGGTCCCATCAGAAGTCCAGACACATCTTAAGGCGGTATCACCTGATCAGGGAGATCATTGATCGCCAGGAGATCGAGGTACGGATAGTGGACACTAAAGACAACATGGCGGATCCATTCACAAAGGCCCTCCCTCAAACACAGTTCGGGCGACTTTTTTAGCTATTGGGTATGCGGTACGCCAGCAGCTGGCCTTAGTGCAGACGTTGGGTATGCGGTACACCAATTACTGGCCTTTAGTGCAAGTGGGAGATTGTTGGATATGTATGCCCTAGAGGCCATTATTGTATAGTACTAGTTTGTATAATACATTTTGGAAGCTTGGGATATATACATGGATTTACGACAGTCTTGCTCGGTATTGTAGTATGCTACTTGGTTTGTTTCTGTCTTAATATGTGTATATGTTTCTTTTAACATATCGCTAATACATATTGATGGAGTCCTTAGGATCTTTGCTTGACTACCAGCATTGTGATGGCGATCAAACGAGTGGGGGCTGGGTAGTCTATAAGAACATCTTTATTTTAGTCCCTAGTCGTAGGATTATCGAGACAGGGCATCGATACTCCATAGTAGACTGGTCCATACGCTTCTTATCCCAACAGGGGAGATGGTCTGTCCCACATCCATCAGTACGTCGTACTAGAGATAGTATGCAGGTGCTCGTTAGGTTATGAGTACACTGGACAGGACTCGTCGGGAACTGTTGGTTGGTATTATACCTATCATCAGTTAACAGTTCCCAGATGACATGAGTACAGCTTAGTCCGTTGACTTGACACTGTCACTTCGCCTCGAGTGTGTTCCCACTGTTCTTAGATTACTACCCTACCACGGCTCTATTGAGCCGTGCAAACAGGTAGTAGTTGGGTGCAGTCCCGAGGCACTTGGAGGCAGTGACGGTTAGACAAGATTCGTCTCTCCCGGTATTGGGAGTTGATATCGCGCTGTGTCTAGGAGAGCCATTACACATAGTCGTCCCTGGCCAGGGCAAGCGAGATTTACTAGTAGTGTTTCAAGTAGTTTCTCAGGGTGTTCTAGGCTACACTCTGACATGACTTGTACCACTATTAGGGGTCTGACGTTTACCACCCCCCTAGGCCTGACATGCGATACTCTTAGACGAACAGTCCGGACTGTACGGAGATTGTTACATTCAGCTCAGTAGGTATTCGGATGGGTTCACCTCATCGGTCTTCTTATCGGCATCTACCTGTGGGGACCGTTACGTACAGCTAGTACCGCTTGTGGCCTTTGGTTAAATCCACTGCCAGCGTAGTATCGAGTCTTTAGAGTCCCACATAGAGGGTTTCTCGCCTTTGGGCAAAACAGAGTAGAAGTCGCATGGTTTTGCGACGGGGTTCGTTCACATCCGTGCACTTGTGCACGTTTGGTGTGCGAGCAGTTATTACTAGCGGGCTTTAGCTTAAGCCAAATCCTAGTATTTGTTTTGGGATTGGTTTTGTCTCATTATATTCGTGTTCCTCGGAACACGGATGCGGGTGTGTATGCACAGATGACAGAGGCAGAGGAATCTCAATAGGGTTTTTGACAGTTAACTCTTTCTAAACCCTAATGAGAATGAGAAATATGGTTAATAATATTAATTAAGGATAATTGCGCCATGGTTAGGTTGACCATTTGATTTTGGTTGACCATTTGACTTTGATTGACCATTTGACTTTTGTTGACCATTTGACCATGATCATTTCTTTTGTAAGATGCTTCTTGATTCTTGCAAATTGCATTAAATGTGAAATGATAATGGTCATTTCAACTAACCATCACAATTTTCTTTAGTTATTATTATTATCATTATTCTCATATGAGAGCATGGTGGTGATCTCTTGCTCATTCTCTTATGCTCTTTCTCTCTCATGAAAAGCTCTCCCTCTTCCTCTCTCTTAGCTCTCTTCTTTCATGTGTTGAAAACATGAGCTTTGTGAGATAAAACCATCAAGACAACTCTCCACTCATTCTAGTGTTCTTAGTTTAGCAAGCCAAGCACTATAGTTACCTCTTGGTTGAGTTAGGAGCTCAAGGTAGAGGCCTTCGGGTGGATCTTTCTTCGACAAAGAGAAGACGAAGAGGTGGAACCGTCTACACCACTCGAAGGAGCAAGCAAGAAGGAGGACCACAACAAGAAGAGACGGAGTTCAAGAACTGGTATAACCATCTAACCTAGTAGCTAGAACTTGTAGTTAGTTTGTTAGTTTTTGTTTAGTAAAGATCCTCTATTTTTGGTCCATGTTACATTGTGTTAAAAATCCGTGTTTTACCTATTCCTCCCTGTAAGCACCGGGGTGGGTAACGTGGACCTAACAAACTCCACTAATTCTTTTTTTACTCTAGATATTTATTTACCTAACCATTATCTTAACTTTAGTTAAGTCTCTACTAGAGTTTATATTAGATATTTTCTCACCCATGGTTCATAACAAGTCTTCATCTTCTTCATCTCTTTTTCATGACTTGATTTTCTTGAGGTGAAAAAGAAAGTGAGGAAAAATATTCTAAAGTGAACTAAATTCCTACTTCATCAATCTATACCATATTAGCCATATAGTCTAGGTTGTTTGCTTCACTAAATTATCCATTAGTGAAGAGGTAGCTTGAGTTAGTGTCTCCTCAAAGTAGATCATCTTCGGCTTCGAAGATCATTGAGCAAGCTCGTTCATTTCGACTAGTGGAGCTTACGGAGAGTCCGGAACACCACTACTTGGAGCGAAGGGACTTCTACACGGAGCTTTTGAAGTGAAGGACAGATTTACAAAGGTTGTATTCCATGTTCGCTTTATATTAATCTTGCTTACTTGCTTTAAAACCCTAATTCTCTAGTTCGATTCTAAGTTTGAGTTCATTAGCACACTTAATTTTTAAAATTGTATACTTGATGCACCTTTAAACCCTTGTGAGAGTGCTAATAAAACCCAACAATATGTTATAGTCACAAATGTATGGTTTGGAAAATATTTGGAAAATTAATATGATTATTGATTTTAAGGAATTTGTGTGATTTAGACATTTTATAAATTATTATATAATTGTTATACAATTTTACTACAAAACTTGATTTATATCTCACTAATTATGCGTCAGTCTTGTTTATGGATATTACATGCAACATGACATGTTGCAAACCTCATTCACTTTTTATTCAAACCATGGCTTCATGTGCAATCATATGGTTTTGTTTGTTTTTAAATAAAAAGTAAAAGGAAAAAATAAAAGAAAGAGAGATGGGACATAAGGGGGACAAGAGAGCACGACTTAAGAGAGAGAGGGGGGGGGGGGTCTTCTCGTCACCATGGCACCTTTCCTCATTACCTTTCCACATTCATTTTCTTATCCATCTCTTCCTCCACTTCCTTCCTCATCCTCCACCTCCTCTACCATCATCAAACCACCCTAAAACTCATTCAAAACCTCACACACATTTCACTAAAATTGATCACAACCTCTTTTCGAGCATGATGGATAAATCAAGTGGAGGTTTTGAACACTTTGGGCAACCCAAGAATTTTCTTGATTTGCCAAATGAGGTAATTCCTACACTTTTAGTTAAGTAATTAGCTTTCCTACCCTCTTCATGTAGTTTAGAGTTAATATATTATGGTTTAGTGATGTTTGAAAATTCCAAGATAAGGTTTAGGGAAGCTTATGAGTTGTGATGGTGTAATTGAGTGTAATTAGTGACTAAAACCTTGTCAGTGTTAATCCTGGACCAAAACATAGTGTAGAAACCGAAATCCTAAACTGAAATTTTTCCAACGTCTGTTTCGTGGAGTTTTGAGGACCAAATGAAATCTGGAGCAACTTGGAGTACTTATAAGAAAAACAAACAACTACATTGACCTAATTAGACCACTAGAAAACCACCACAGAAGAACAAGACCAAGATTCCCAATTTAGGCCGACAACGCCGGTCACTGTAGCTATTCCCGCTGGAAAAATTTTGGGAGTTGATGTTGTGGTTTGTCCTATAGCTCACACTCCTTATAACTTAGCCACTGTATTGTTTATTTTTTCCTAGTCTACCTATGCCAAAATTTAGGTGCACTTTTGTTAGTGATATATGCTCTAGAGGTCATTATTGTATCACACCGGATTGTAAATTACATATTGGAAGCTTGGGATATTTCACAGTTATAATAACAGTCTTGCTCGATATGGTAGTATAATAACTGTTTTGATTCTACCACAATATGTTCATTTGATTCTTTTAGCATATCGCTTATATATATTCATAGAGACCGTAGGATCTTTTCTTGACTGGCAGCGTTGTGATGGCAGTCACACTTGTGGGAGCTGGGTAGTCTATAAGCACATCCTTATACAGGTCCCTAGTCATTGGTTTATCGAGACGGGGCATCGATACTCCGGAGTAGACTAGTGTATACTCTTCTCATCCCAGTAGGGGATATAGTATGTCCTATAGCCATTAGTATGTCATATTGAAGATAGTATGCAGCTGCTCATTAGATTATGAGATACACTGGACAGGACTCGCCGGGAACTGCTGTGTCACGACCCAAAATATTAGCTCACGACCAGCACTTAAATCACGCGACGTCTACAGGCGTAACATAATTCAAGTAAGCTGAAACCTAGAAATCTAAACCTTTTTAAAAAATAAAGAGGTGAAGCTTTGAAATAAAGGTATAGTAAATTATGTTTTCTATTTTGAAAAAATTGGGCAGCACCACCCTTGTAAAAAATAACCCCAAAACGGGTACAACACAGAATATAATAAAGCATCCCCAAACAGGAGCAAAACATGCCCAACTGCGGAAACAACCACCACAAGTATAAATATTCGATGCCCAACGGCGAAGATCCACAAAAGGAAATATAGTAAAGCAAGACATCAACCCCAAAAGCGAACATAAAACCCATCGCTCAAGTATCGCAACTACATGTCTTCTAAGTCTGCAACATACACAATAACTATGTTTCTGAATTGATGGAGTTTACTAGATACAACAGGAATAAAAATACAAGAGTGGCACGATCCAATATGTACCACCTACCAGAAGAAATTCACCCGAAAACAGCTGTATGCCAGCAATGACGCTACTGATCCATGCAGTCAACCTGTAAGAACTGTGGCATAACGGGGGTGAGTTGCCAACTCATGAATAGAAAACATCATCAGGTAGAAATCGAAATAAACAATGATTCCTAGATCAACTATATCATAAAGGTAATACTATGATATCTAGGGTGACCGTATCTGCATATGTGCCAACGCATAATAAATGCCTATCAGCAAGTGGATAACATCCAACAATATAATCAATGCATATATGCAGTGGATCTCGTCCAACAATATAATCAATGCATGCATGCAGTGGATCTTGTCCACGTGTCAACCACTGACACAACAACTCCTGCACTTAAATATCATAAAAGCATATGCTGGTAAAAATGAGGATATAAATCAACGAGTGTCCCACACAACACAACAAAATCATGGAACCAGAGTTTCCACATCGACACTCGAAACATCATGAAACCCGAGTCTAGTATCGACACGTAAATCCTCATCTGTCAGGCGCCGTCACCATGACCGGCCCTGATGTCAGTACATCTCGTGGAACCTGAATGTCCACATGGACACCCGCAATCCACATAGCATGTTTGAATATGACTCTGGTCGGTAACCTCCAGATATCCGCTGATTCCAAATAATATCACCGGTAGGTAGTGATCTCTCTGCCTGGCTCATCGTCAACACCACAAAATCACCTCTCGCCCCGAGGTACCATACCGGGTCAACCATGTACCCACAGACGGCGCCTCCCACTCCTCGAATCGGGTATCACATGCCAATCTCAGAACTGAGAAATTACATGGTAGACGCACTGAAATATCATATCAAGAGAAACCGGGTTTCCAAACAATACATAAATTTCTTGAAACATCCTGCGTTTCTCAAATCCAGAAATCACATGAAAACCATATCTCAATGCGTAAATCCATGTAAATATGATATATGCAACATAAAACAGCAATATGAGCATATTAAGGGAAAACCGCGCTTTTAAATGAATCCAGCTTTAAAATATATCATGCGGTTCCCAAATCCTCCGAAATCAAGTGCGGCATCATATGAGGTGTACATGTAACTGTAACAAGGTATAAGTATCTACAAGTAAGCGAGTATGTATGATGCATTTCATAAGCGCAATAGCACAATAATCAACGTCTCAATATCAAATTTCAAATACAATATCACTTCGGGGTATATGCAGCTATAGCAAGATATGTGGGTGTACATGTAAGTATGTATGCATGATGTACCTGTAGCTGTAACAAGGTATGTGGGTGTACAAGTCAATATATCATGCAGCCTAGCATAGTGATGTGAACATGGCTGGTATATCATAGCATGATGTAGCAATTTTACTGTGTAAGTGACATAGCAATTATCGATGATGAAGTTTGTGAGCCGGCAATCTATGTAAGTGTAACATATGCATCATCGATAATGGTGTAGGTGTACTAGCACAGGTATGTGAATTGCAATGAGAATAACATGAATGCAGCATAAAATACCTCATGAACTAAATGCTATAAGGTATACGCGTCTACAATATGTACCTGACTCAGTGAATCCAGCAATCAGCATCCAGCCTCACAATATCACGTACGGTACAATCCATCGTACGGCATCCTCTAAATAAGGGTTTGGATAAATCAACAGGTAAAACTCATCGCGTATGGAAATCTATCGTACGGCAGCATTAAACAAATAGGGATTCTATCAACCTATACAACATCGGGGTACGGATCTAAGTCTCATACGGCATATCACTCAATATGCAAAACATTATCCATAAATATACTTATCCCTCAGGTCACATCCATTAAAATCCTAAGTCTTTTCTGAAAATTTCGGCAGAGTTTCCTTTATAAATGCTGGCCCTAAACGGGTACAACATGAATAATATGAATAAAGGCATCCCCAAGCGGGAGCTGGCTCTTCGTCAATTGACGGTCACAACCACGCAAGCAATATAATATACAACGCCGGAGGGCGAGGATCAAAACTCAAAAAGAAACTCAAAATATTAAGAAAACCAAAATAATATAACGTGCGACTCTAAGGTCGAAAGAATATACAATTGGTTTTCTAAGTCTGAAATAAATGTACAAGTCTGGTTGAAGGAGTTTCTAGATTCAACAATGTAAATAATATACAATGGTGATCACGATGCATGTAAACCCACCTACCAAAGCAAATCACCCGAAAATGGAAGCAGTGTGCCAGCAAAGACGCAATGAAACCTGTACGGCAAAACCAGCAAGAAAACTGTGGCACAACGGGGGTGAGTTGCTAACTCGTGAGTAGAAAACATCACAGAGCAGAAATCGTATGTATGACTCAATCCTAGGTCAAACGATCAGTAATATATATATATATATATATATCCTCAATATGACAAAGTCTGAAGCATGAAAATGTGACAAGGGTAAACATCTAAACCAAGTGTAGTACCAAGTGCTCGTGTTAGTGCCTCAGGTAGCAACATATCATAAAAATGAGGTATGATCAATATAATGAGCATGAAATCAGTTTCAACTATATCATGAATTCTATAAGTATGTGGATATCATCCAACTATGTAATCAATGCCTGCATGCCTATGGATCTCGCCCACGTGTCAACCAATGACATAACAACATCATGCATGTAAAAGTCATAAAACCATATGCATGAAAGTATGAGGATATAAATCAACGTGTGTCCCTCGCGACACATCAAAATCATGGAACCTGAGTTTCCAGCATCGATACTCGAAATCATCATGAAACATGTGCCCTGCATCGGCATGTAAATCCTCATATATCGGACTCTGTCAGTCCGGATTGGCCCACGGGCTCCGTCAGTCCGGATCAGCCCATATCATCTCTCGACTCCGGTCGGTATCCTTCGGATATCCGCCAGGCCTAACCAATCGCCGGTAGGTAGTAGTCCCTCTGCCAAGCTCACCGTCTGTATACACATCATCCTTTTCTTACCCCGGGATACCATATCGGGCCCCGCTATGTTCCCGTACACGGCACACGGCTCCTCCTCGCATGGGGTATATATATATATATATCAGAACCGATAAAACTCATGGTGCCTGCTGAAATAACGTATCAAGAGAAACCGGGTTTTTAAAACAGCACATGCTTTCTTTTGAAATACCCACGGTTCTTAAATCCAGAAATATCATGGAAACAACATATCTCAATGCATATAATCATAAAGCATGATGTATGCAACATATAATAGAAGGTATGCATATCCGTAAATCATGCGACAAGGAACAGTAATATGCACATAACAAGGGTAAACCGCTCTTTTAAATGAATCCAGTTTTAGAAATGTCTCTTGCGGTTCCCGATTTCTCCAAAGTCAAATGCAGTATCGTATAAGAGTGCATATGTAACCGAAGCAAGTAAATTGTGCAAGGAGTCATATCATGATGCAGCAATACTACTGTGTAGTGACATGGCAATTACCGATGATGATGTGTGTGAGCCGGCATGTAAGTGTGCGTGAAGCATATGCATAATCGGTAATGGTGCTGTGATAACATGGGTTTAATATAACGATAAAAACAATCAGACACGCAATGCGATGCGAAAAGCAAGAATATGTGGAAAATGAATAATAAACACAACAGTGAAGAATCTAGATCAATATATATATATGTAGGGTTCCTAGGCACTCTCAATAGGTCTCACAAGGCATCGACCATGCCAAATTCAAAACGGCTAGGTGCCGAGAGACCCGACTACGGACCGTCGGCTAGAAAACTAGGCGAAAAAGCTAACTAGTTAACACTTAACTAAGAGATGCGGAAATACAACCTTTGTAGATCCGGTTCTTCACCTCCATAGCTCCGCAACGAAGTCCTCTCCGCTGTCCAAAAAGAATCCGGGCTCTAGCGTCTACTTCATCGGAGAATAAGCGAGCTAGGTCGTCGATGTCCATGCCGAAGATGATCTACGTCGAGGCATCGCTAGATCAAGCTCCACCTTCACCAAGCCATGAAAACTTGTGAAGGAAACACACTCTACTACTTGGCAAGAGGTAGAGGATGAGAAAATAGAAAGTGGGTAGACTTTAGAATTGGATTTCTCACTCATATGCATCAATCACCATTGATGGACCTTAGGTTTTCTTCTTGAGTTGAAGGAAGAAGAAGAAGAAAATGATATGATAAGTTATTATGAAAAGAATAATAAATTTATTCTTATCATAATATTAACCTAAGTTAAGTGTAGAGAATTGACCAAGGTTAAAGAATGGTTAGGGTTAAGGAGATGAGACAAAAATGGTGACATGATGAAAGCTTCATGAAGCTTCATGTTGAAAACAAAACTAGCCACCATTTTTGACTTCTTTTCCTTTTCTCATTTATCTTTTAAATGCAAATGAAAAGATAAATGAATGAATAAAAGAAAACCCTAATCATTTACTTAACCTAGGTTTAATTCATTACACTTAACAAAAAAGATATGTATCATCAAACATGATACAATCAAGTGCACAAAAATCACATCGCATATGCAATGCGCACACCCGAGTGAGAAAATCCATTTAAAGTGAACCAATACTAGTTAATGCAAAGTAATATATCAAATATATAATTATGCATTAAATCATTAAATCAACACTTAATTTAACGATCCGGTCATATCGCATATAACCGACCAGTATCATATGTATCGGCTTATCCAATCAACCTTTGATTCGATAACTAGGGTATATCGCATATAACCTAATCGATACATTCATCGCGAGAATGGAATACGGTATCACATACACGCATTATTCTCGGTCCCGCACATATCTCATATGCGCTCCTATTTCGTTTCGCTTGAGCCAGGAAACCTCTGTGTAGGACTCTAAAGACTCGTCAATACGCCGGCAGCAGGCGATGATCATATCAAACACCCTCAAGCCGCAAGCGATCTGCTAAACGTAATGGCCACCCGGGTATTGAGCGATCTGAAGATCGACGAGCAAGCCCGCTCACACTCCAGTGAATCCGACCAGTAACACTACCGTACAGTCCGGTCTGATCGTCTGATATGTCGCATATCTCGCCTAGGGGTGGTAAACGTCAGACCCCAATAGCTCGATAAGTCGTGTCGATATGAGGTCTATAACAATTCGAGAAACTACTGGTAACACTTACCAGTAAATCTCAGCAACCCTGGCCAGGGATTTCCTGTTATAGCCAATCGAACACAGTGCAACATCAACTCCCTATACCGGGAGAGACGAATCCCCTCCTATCGCTCATTGCCTCCATGTGACTCGGGACTATACCCAAAAACCACCGTTTTACACGCCCTCTTGGACGTGGTAAGATGGAAATCAAAGCACAGTGGGAACCACACAAGACTCTATGATGATTTCGGGTCAACAGACTACTCTGTACCAGTGTCACCAGAGAACTGCCATCTCACGTGAGGTATAATACCATCTGGGAGTTATCGGCGAGTCCGTCCAGTGTACCCACTCTCTACTGAGCACCCGTATATCATCTCTGATGTCAAACACCGATGGATATGGGATCATCCATCGCCCATCTGTATGGGTCGAGAAGGTACACGCTAGTCTACTCTGGTATATCGATGCCCCGTCTCGATACACCCACGACTAGGGACTTTGAAGGATGTACTTATGGACTACCATGTCCCCACTAGTATGATCCGCATCATAGTCCAGGTAGTCAAGTACAGATCCTAAGGGCTTTACCAACATGTAACAGAGAGACAATCAGCATACACGTTAAGGTAAAGGGTAACCAGATAGCATACTATCATGTCGAGCAAGAAAGTCCTCCCTATATATGTCCCAGCATCCACTACAATATACATCCTTTGTATAGTAATGGCCTCCAGGGCATACATATAACTAACAATCTCCCACTTGCACTAGGGCCATCTGTAGCAGTGGTTTGAAGTATCTCATACTCAACCATCCCATAAAAGTCTCTCTCTCTGGGAACAGGCCTTTGTGAGTGGATCCGCTGTGTTGTCCTCTGAGTCTACTCTCCTGACCTCGACCCCCTGGAGATCAACCATCTCCATAATCAGGTGATACTGCCTTAGAATATGTCTGGATCACTGATGGGACCTGCGTTCCTTAGCATAAGCCACAACTCCATTGTCACACAATGGGAGGAACATAGTTCATCTCATGAACCAATATACACCCAAACAGCCTCTTTGGTAGCATCTTAAGTAGCGATGTATCCTGCCTTTATCGTCTAGTATGTCACGGTATCTAGCTTGGAACTCTTCCAACATACCGTCCCTTTACTGAGGGTAAAGACAATGCCTGCGACTGACATTCAGTCGTCTTTATCACCCTGGAACCCTTCCAGTGATTCTCCCCAGGATCATGTGATACCATCTCACATCGACAAGTGAGAATTCTAACATCCATTTAGATCTATCTCATAGATCCAAAATCCAGGAGTTAGTAGGTATCATTATGATCCTATATGGAGAATCCATGTGATAAGCGGAGATCGACCGAGCGTAGCATAGGAAACACCTTCCCTATCAAGAGTACGTTATCCACGTACTCTACGAGGATCATCACCATACTCCCTACTACCTTTTTGTTTATACAAGGTTCATCTACCATTTTGATAATGTCAAACTCTTTGACTAATCCATCAAAACAGATGTTCCAACTCCGCGATGCCTGCTTTAATCCTATAAAGCATCTTGCACACGTTTCCGCTGCTCCCACTGTTTACGAAGCCCTCTGGCTGTGTACTTACAGACGCACTCTTCTAAATCATCATTTAGAAAAGCAGTCATGGCACCCAACCGCCAGATATCGTAGTTATGGTATGTAGCCGTGGCAAGTAGGATCCGAATGGACTTAAGCATAGCTACTTGAAAAGGTTTCATCATTATCCACGCCTGGTCAATGACGAAAACCTTTAACAAGTCTAGCTTTGAAAGTCTCAACCTTTCCATGTACACCAAGTAATCTTCTCAAGATATACCTGCTCCTGATGGGGATTTAACCCTTCAGATATAGCAACCAAAGTCCATACTTTGTTGGTGTATAAGGATTCCATCTCAGATCACTAAACATCCAGCCATTCTTAGAGAGTCTCACTCCTGATGGCCAGCTCGAAACTAGTTGGGTCATCATCTCATGACGCAATCCTCGCTCCCACTGTCATAGAGAAACCGAAGTATCTCTCAGGTGGGTGAGGAACCCCACTAGATCGGCGGAGAGGCTGAGGTTCATTGGAATCTACTGAATCCTATGGCTCTATCAAATCATCTACTGTAGTTTATATAGCTGGAACCTTTCCAGTTCTACATAACAAACTTTGCCTCGAGCTTGTCCAGATTTTGCTTTTAGACATAGGCCGGACAACCCCAAATCTTAATTGGCTTAAGACATGGGCTCTTCCCATACCATATCACATATGAAGTGGTAGGCAACTGATTTGATTTGAACCCTATTCAATAGGTATGCAGCTTCTCAAGCGCATAACACCCAAAAGGAAATAGGTAACTCAGTATTACTCATCATAGAGCACACCATATCATATAGGGTGTGATTGCTCCGCCCCGATATACCATCGTGCCATGGTGTGTACGGAGGAGTAATGCTGAGAGAGAATCTCATTCTCCTTTAGAATAGTCCAGGATTTCCGTGCTCAAGTATTCTCCACCTTGATCACATCAAAGGACATAATACTTATACCCGTATTTTGGTTCTCTACTTCTAACTTATATTCTGTGAATATCTCAAAAGGTTCCGACTTGTGTTTCAACAGGAACATAGGTCTGAAACTCGAAAGATCATCAGAGAACGTAATAAAGTACAAAGAACCGGTCTTGGCAAGTGTAGACAGGGGACCTACATAGATCAACATGTATCATCCCAAGAGTTCACTAACTCTTTCTCTGTTTCCAATAAACGGAGCTATGGTCATCTTATCTTTGTGACATGACTGGCGAGTTTCACAAGATGTAAATTCAAACTATTTTAAATATGCATCTATATGTAACTCTAGCTAGTCGGGTCATATTGATATGACCTAGTCTATAATGCCTCAAGAAGGATTCGTTCATTTCTGAACTCTTCCTCTTGTGTGTGTTCTGTATACTTAGAACTGTAGTTTGATTTAGAACATCAACGCTTTTAGATAACGTGCCTGAACCGATCAACTTTTGATATAGGAAATGTTCAAAACATTATCCAACAATACAAAATTTTATCATTTCTTTACTAATAAAGAGACTGATATGATTTTGTATATCAGGTTCGGTATCTAATAACATTCGTTCAGAATCAATGTATTGTAATACAGGGTGACAGTGACCAACAGACTTGGCTGCAACTCTTGCCCCGTTTTCTGCCTCATGAAACTTATCACCCGTTCTCAGTTCTCTACCTGTTTGTTGCCCTATGTAACAGATTACACATCTGGGATCCCGATCTGGTATCACATACCCTGGACGTAAAGGATACTGAGAAACAGTTCTGTATAATGAACACACCCGAAGATGATGCATCATCATGCACTCTCTTCGTTTGGGCGGCACGAGAAATCTGGTATTCCCTAAATTCCTGCTCTGTCTTATAACAATTATAAGTTGGAGCGGGACTAACGTTCCCCAGCTCAGTATAACAAGCGGGTTCGGTCAATAATCCATATTATTATCTTGATTAAGGCGTGATATGGTCGCTACCTGGAGAGAGAGAGAAGAAAACACTCAGCGTGCGCTCTTGCAAGAATAGATTGGTTATTATTTTATCTAATCAGGATGGCTCCCACTGCTTTTTATCAAATCTTCCTTCAAACCCTAAAAGGAAAGACTAGACGGGATTAATTACACACTACAAGTTCGCCAACCTTTCAGCCAGGCCAGTGTCGGTACTTTGAGGGAGGTCCCCCGTGCTTTCGCACGAACCTAATTAATGTAAAACTCATTTTCCCAGAAGCGTAACCTCGTTAACACCTTTCTAGACACCTACTTGATCGGCTAATTGTAATGTATAAAACCCTCCCAGGAGTAACTCTTACTCGCAGCGGGTATCGGGATCCAACTATCTCATAGAAGGTATGCAATCTCATTGCAAATTTCAACACTTGAAATTCCCGATAATATTTTGCCCCGAACGATCTATGACCTTGACAAGGTCAACAAACCATAGACCGCAAGTCAAGTTCAACCCGTCATTTCTTGATTGAATCAAACCCACCCGCACGACCCTTGACAAGGTCAACAAGGCCGCACGACTACCCTAACCCAATCTGCATCATATGCATAAGCAGATAAATACTGGTTAGCTACCGCACACTGCGCCTTGACAAGGTCAACAAGCGCAACACGAATACTAAACAGGATTTATCTGAAATGACGGAGGGCTACGACAGGTTTTTCTGAAAACCTATTGCGTAATGAACTTGATATCGTTGTAGGATCGAATGAATTTTGAAATGGAGTGCTTTTGAGGCTTTTCTAGTTTTGCTAAAGGAGTCACTCCCGGTGAAGGGATCGTCGGTCCTTTCCTCGTCGAATGAGGTGCGGGATATATCACATATATCACTGTGCAAAGCAAAAACTCTTAAAAGCAATCAAAAGACAAACCGAGTGTGTAGCATCAGCCAGTTATTGCTAAAGGAGTCACTCCCGGTGAAGGGATCTCGGTCCTTTCCTCATCGAATAAGGTGCAGGATATATCACATATACCGCTGTGCAAAGCAAGAACTGTAGCTACCTGTTTTATTTTGAAATTCGATTCTACAACATCTTAGGTTTCTTTTATTTCATTAATCACATTAATGAAGTCCCATCATTTATGTACCTAAACATCACAGATAAATACGACGTACACTTATGCCATCCGCATTCGCCTCGATGTCCCCTCGTGCACCGTTAGGTTAGGTAACTAATGGCAGAGCGGGACAGGGCTAGCGCGGGTGTAAAACATAAGTAACATCTATATAATATATCATATATACTATATACTGTATCTATCACAGAACATCACATGATCACATCACAGATATCGCAGCAGAAGAATCATATGAAATATTGGATATACTAGGACGTCCGTGTTTTCAATACGAGCCAGTATAAAACACGGATTCCACGGTCGTGATGAATAGCCAAACCCACACCCCTAGACCCCTACGAGAGCGGCAAGCAACCCTACCAATTCTGGAGTTAGGAGACCCGGACTCGACTCCTCGAGTTGGTCTCCCACTGGACTCTAGAACCCGGTTACTTGTGCTCCCCTCCTTGGGTCTATCCTAGTGCGGAAAAGTAAATAATATACAAGAGGTGACAACTTCGGCAACCTGGAAGCGCCCCAAATAAAAGAATATTACATACAAGTTTTTACATGAATGAAAATGAAAAACACTCATCTCACATAAAAAACCCCGGCTATTCAAACACGACGATCCAATATAACATATCCAGCAACACATAACATCACATGTCATCAACGTAAGTAAACATGCGTATCCCAATTGTCGTTGGCATATAGCAACGAAACCGGCGATATCACATATTACACTTACGGTCACAGAAAAGAAAGTGTAAAACTACAACAGTTGGAATCCGCAATCACCTCAGACATCGCATGCCTGACCAAATGAATTACTTAGACATCGCATGTCTAACAATTATAAACCCCGCATTTTAGTCTCAAAATCGAAAACTCTTTTCAATATCAAGTCGGGCAATTCAACAAGATTCCCAACATCCTGATCGAATGCTCGTCGCAAACTTCAGTAGGCGGCCGCACCCCCGATACCGTCGACGAAGTGCACCAAGGCGGAACACCGCTGCCGCGAGCACCCGAACGGATGCTTTCGGCGACGGGGTTCTCCTACAGTCACTTGGTCGGGGCTATGGAGTGAGGCTGTCTATTAAGTTTACCCGGCGAATATCCGCGTACGCTACGTGATTGCGACGGAATTTCGATCACATCAAAATTCCGTGGCAACCGATCAAGTGAGACTAAACTGCTATGTTTATAACATTCATTTAGTTATCTCATAACTATTGTGAATTCCAATTATTGTATCCCATTCCAGATAAACAGAAAATGTTAAACTTTCCGATCGAACAATCGAACACCCAAGTTTTCCCGATACAGATCAACACATGAAATAAGTCTAACAACATTCAGTTCGTGCCTCAGTACCAACGGTCCAGCCGTAGAAGGGTCAAGCCAACGCCTCACATGTGGCACGCCGTACTGCCCCAAACCCGAAGGTTCAAAGGGCAGTTCAAGACGGTCACATAATCGAGTTAAGGTTTGTTGTCTTCTAGAGGGACCATCGCGTTACTTGCACTACTTAGAACATCGTTAAACTACGGAAAAATCCAACACTTGGAAATTTCCCGACAGGGGAAAAATTGGGTATTTATATCCGGTCGAACTTTTTAACATATTCTAAAAATTTATCCGGAAAGCCACACAGACAAAATTCGATAACCCGATCGAACATTCGAATCCCCAAAACAACCCAGAAAATTCAACTCTTGAAAAAATATCAAAAATACCCAGGAAAACCAGCACAGCATATTATGAATTACTGTACAAATTTGGATGCCATAAACGACAAAACGGCCGCGGTTCCGCCGCACGAGCTATGCTCGTGCCGCGGAAACGCGGCGCATTGATGGAATCAGGCACACGAATTTTGCAGTATTCCTTAGAATTTCCTGCTGATTTTACTGAATATTTTTAATATGGAAAAATGCACTGTTTTGAAAAAAGTACAGAGAGCAAGTTTGGTTTGGGGTTCCGGGTTCATTCGGACTTCAAATTCCGTCTGGACTTCGCCTAAGGCTCTAGCTAGGCTCTGATACCACTGTAGGGTTCCTAGGAACTTTCAAGAGGTCTCACAAGGCATCGACCATGCCAAATTCAAAACGGCTAGGTGCCGAGAGACCCGACTACGGACCGTCGGCTAGAAAACTAGGCGAAAAAGCTAACTAGTTAACACTTAACTAAGAGATGCGGAAATACAACCTTTGTAGATCCGGTTCTCCACCTCCATAGCTCCGCAACGAAGTCCTCTCCGCTGTCCAAAAAGAATCCGGGCTCTAGCGTCGACTTCATCGGAGAATAAGCGAGCTAGGTCGTCGATGTCCATGCCGAAGATGATCTACGTCGAGGCATCGCTAGATCAAGCTCCACCTTCACCAAGCCATGAAAACTTGTGAAGGAAACACACTCTACTACTTGGCAAGAGGTAGAGCATAAGAAAATAGGAAGTGGGTAGACTTTAGAATTGGATTTCTCACTCATATGCATCAATCACCATTGATGGACCTTAGGTTTTCTTCTTGAGTTGAAGGAAGAAGAAGAAGAAAATGATATAATAAGTTATTATGAAAAGAATAATAAATTTATTCTTATCATAATATTAACCTAAGTTAAGTGTAGAGAATTGACCAAGGTTAAAGAATGGTTAGGGTTAAGGAGATGAGACAAAAATGGTGACATGATAAAAGCTTCATGAAGCTTCATGTTGAAAACAAAACTAGCCACCATTTTTGACTTCTTTTCCTTTTCTCATTTATCTTTTAAATGCAAATGAAAATATAAATGAATGAATAAAAGAAAACCCTAATCATTTACTTAACCTAGGTTTAATTCATTACACTTAACAAAAAAGATATGTATCATCAAACATGATACAATCAAGTGCACAAAAATCACATCGCATATGCAATGCGCACATCCGAGTGAGAAAATCCATTAAAAGTGAACCAATACTAGTTAATGCAAAGTAATATATCAAATATATAATTATGCATTAAATCATTAAATCTACACTTGATTTAACGATCCGGTCATATCGCATATAACCGACCAGTATCATATGTATCGGCTTATCGAATCAACCTTTGATTCGATAACTAGGGTATATCGCATATAACCTAATCGATACATTCATCGCGAGAATGGAATACGGTATCACATACACGCATTATTCTCGGTCCCGCACATATCTCATATGCGCTCCTATTTCGTTTCGCTTGAGCCAGGAAACCTCTGTGTAGGACTCTAAAGACTCGTCAATACGCCGACAGCAGGCGATGATCATATCAAACACCCACAAGCCGCAAGCGGTCTGCTAAACGTAACGGCCACCCGGGTATTGAGCGATCTGAAGATCGACGAGCAAGCCCGCTCACACTCCAGTGAATCCGACCAGTAACACTACCGTACAGTCCGGTCTGATCGTCTGATATGTCGCATATCTCGCCTAGGGGTGGTAAACGTCAGACCCCAATAGCTCGATAAGTCGTGTCGATATGAGGTCTATAACAATTCGAGAAACTACTGGTAACACTTACCAGTAAATCTCAGCAACCCTGGCCAGGGATTTCCTGTTATAGCCAATCGAACACAGTGCAACATCAACTCCCTATACCGGGAGAGACGAATCCCCTCCTATCGCTCATTGCCTCCATGTGACTCGGGCCTGTACCCAAAAACCACCGTTTTGCACGCCCTCTTGGACGTGGTAAGATGGAAATCAAAGCACAGTGGGAACCACACAAGACTCTATGACGATTTCGGGTCAACAGACTACTCTGTACCAGTGTCACCAGAGAACTGCCATCTCACGTGAGGTATAATACCATCTGGGAGTTCTCGGCGAGTCCGTCCAGTGTACCCAGTCTCTACTGAGCACCCGTATATCATCTCTGATGTCAAACACCGATGGATATGGGATCATCCATCGCCCATCTGTTTGGGTCGAGAAGGTACACGCTAGTCTACTCTGGTATATCGATGTCCCGTCTCGATACACCCACGACTAGGGACTTTGAAGGATGTACTTATGGACTACCATGTCCCCACTAGTATGATCCGCATCATAGTCCAGGTAGTCAAGTACAGATTCTAAGGGCTTTACCAACATGTAACAGAGAGACAATCAGCATACACGTTAAGGTAAAGGGTAACCAGATAGCATACTATCATGTCGAGCAAGAAAGTCCTCCTTATATATGTCCCAGCATCCACTACAATATACATCCTATGTATAGTAATGGCCTCTAGGGCATACATATAACTAACAATATATATATATATATATATCATACAGTTTTGCCATTTGAAATAAGTCGAATCGTGGTGTTTAGAAAAATAAGGGCTACAGTGTTTTAAAGAAAAGATGCGTCTTTTGAAAATATCCGTAGAATCCCTTGGCCTGTCTTTAAAATAATCACGATTCGTTAGTTTTGAAATAGATATTAGTCGGGTCTAGTCTAACATCTACAAGTAAACTACAGGACTAAACGAACAGTCTAAACGAAAGTGTAAGGGAAACCACCTAAATCTTAGTCGATACATATAAATATAATAGTCGGTGATCCCGCCTCAATAATATCACATACGATACAATATATATTATGACATCCTTAAGTCAAGAGTGCAGATCTATCATCAATATATAGCTCGTACGTAAATCCGTCGTACGGCCTCCCAAATCCTGGTACGGGTCGAAATATCACATTCATCTCATCATTTATCTGGTATCCTTATCAACATATCTCATGAACTGGGGTACTGATCTAAGTCTAATACCATATATATATATATGTGTGTGTGTGTATGAAAACACATGCCTAAGGCCCGCTAAAATCTCATGTTGTATCTCGTAATACGAGCCACATCATATCACCGATCTCATAGCACCATGCCCAATCTCATCGACTCATCTCCCAATACCATATATAATTCTCATCATCCATGGGTTGGTATACATATATATATATAGTCTCAAATCTAGGTGTGTATATATATATATACATATCTCCATATACGCACAAGTGTAACAAAGTAAGCAAGTGTATGCGTGTGGGTGTAATCCTTATTCTAGGGTTCGCGACTGAACAAACTAGCGACATCATCATCCAATGATACTAGAAATTATCCATGACTCCCAAAGTCTAAAGATAATCATAACCTCACAATAACATATAAATATATCCATATAAAATATATATACCATACGCTATACTACGAACTGCGGGGGTGCTATACGCCATCCACCTGACTCCCCCTGTAGATATAATCTACTCACCTTGCTCTTCGCTTGTCGTTGCCGACATCGCCACGCGCTTGCTTGTCATCACAAAGTTCTCATCGGGGTACGTACATGTCACAACGTATCGTATCTCGTTAAAATCCAAATCAAAACCAAAACGACACGCTAAAAGCATATAGGTTAGAACCTATGGACTACGCTTTTAAACCACCAAACAACCCTCGATATCGTCGTACAAACATCAAGTGATCGTCGTAAAACACAAATACTAAAATCAAGAATCCTAAATACGAAAAATATAACCCCGAATCAAAACAGCAACTCATGAATTTAGTCCCAGATTTTATCCTAGGTGAAATTAGCCAATTTTGCACATATGGAGGGTCTAGTTTACTGGAGATGGAGCTACAGACGAAGCATGAAGCAAAAAGAACCAGGTTTGGCCGCAAATTGCGCCCAGAAGGAATATTTCTACGGCCATGTTGAGGGATTAGGGGCTAGGGTTTCAGTGGGGGGTCCTAGGTTGCCTGCACACTCCCCTTTGTTTGCTAAATAATTTTCAGGTCTCCCGGGTCTTAGCAGATTACCAAAAACCATCACAATTCCCACAATTTCCGTATCTGCAGAATTTCAAAGTTCGTTTTTGGGGGTTAATTCTCAGGTTTTAGTCCAATATGATATCACTAAAGGGGGTTTAAGGTCACTACTAACCTCAATTACACCTCACAACTCAAGAATTCCCCAAACCCTAACTAGAAATTTCCAAACCTCACTAAACGACACTAAATCGGTTCTAATCAAACATGGATGTAAAAGTAATGGAAATACTATGCTAATGATTAAGAGAATACCTCATTTGGCACTCATGAATCCCCTAGAGCACCAAAATGCAAACTTTCTTGGTCCGAAGTGTAGCTAGAGGGCTTGTGCACATTTTTAATGAAGTGGGGATGGAGTTTTACGGTGTTTTTTATGATGAAGTGGGGTGTTTGAGGAGGGAGGAGGTGGAGGGCAGCAGCAGTAGCCATGGAAGGAATGAGGGGAGGACAATGATAAAGGAATGAAGAAGGAATGGGTGCCTTGGTCTAACGTTTGACCCCTCACCGTCTCTCTTCTCTTCTCTCCCTTACCCATCCCTCATTATTTTATTCCTTTCTTTTCTTTTTCTTATCTTCTCTTTTCATTCTAAGCAAACAAAGCATGAAGGGAAAAAGAAAAGCCATGATAGAAATTGTAACAAGTGTAAAAATGATATGGTACATGTTTTGCACAAAATATGTTTAATGCGCGATTAGCGATATTTAACATTGATTAGCATTAAAATAGTGTTTAAAAAATCATAAAATTTTATAATTTGCTTAAATCCAATAAAGCACCCTCATTTCAGTAATTTCCATAATTTTCCAATTTTTTCCCAATTTATCGGTATTTAATTATACAGCCTTATTAAAATATTCAATATAATATTATTAAATTATAACAATTTGCAAAAATAATATTTTATTTTTCTGAAATGTTACAAGAATCTTTTTCTGAATCGCCGTGTGATGTGTAACTCATGGCAAAAATCAAGGACGCTCATTTGTAAAGTAATAATATACTTTCATATATGTTTTGCTCAAAATATACGTTCCGCCCTTTTTAAAATATCCCAAAAGGTTTTCCTTTATAAATGTTCGTGTCGTTCGTTGACACGTAAGAAATAGCGAGACTATGGCTCCTTTTTAAAAACCTCTTGATAACCTTTTTATGCATGCAAAGTACACAAGTACTGTCCTCGGGTCAGTCCTGCTAGGGTACTAAAAGTATAAGACCTCATCATGAAAACAAAGTGCTCAAAAGCAATATCAGCCTCAAAAGGCGTGTCTGACCATCATGTGCATCTGGTGCGCACGGAAATCAAATCCCAGTACTGGTGCCACAATATGCACAAAAGTAAGATTAAGTGCAACGGGTGTGCACGAAAACATTTGGCCAATGCAACGGGCGTGCATGCTAACAACAACTAGTGCATCTATAATGCACGAAAATCTCAATCCAGTGCAACTAACATGCACGAATGAAAAGCCCACTCGGGTGCATCAGGTATGCACAAAAATCATATCACGTGCCCAACGTGCACGAAAGTCCAAATCAAGTGCATCCTTCATGCACGAACGAAATCGAAATCAAGTGCATCCCACATGCACAAAAACGAACATCAAGTACACACGCGTACGAAAACACAAATCTGGTAAACGAATGCTCAAAGACATAAATCGGGTGAAAAAAAATGCACGGAGTATAAACTTAGTGCAACCAATGCACGAAATATGAATCCGGTGCATCCAGTCCACGAAATATCAAATCCCGTGCATCCACTGCACGAAATATCAATCCTGTGAATCCACTGCACGAAATATCATATCCACTGCATCTAGTGCACAAAATATCAAATCCTGTGCATCCACACAAAATATCAAATCCTGTGCATCCTCTGCACGAAATATCATAACCACTGTAGGAAATCCAAGAAATCATAAACATGAGCAGCTAAGGCACAAAATCGACATCAACACAACGGTGTATAAAATATATATCTCAAGTGCAATAACTATGCACAAAAATGTAAATATCCAGTAGGTGCAGCCACGGTGCACGAAAACCATATCCAGAAACTCAATCATCAAAACTCAAATCCAAACGATATAAGCGTGATACTCGGATCACAAACGCAAATCGCAACAAATGACATTGAGGTACACCTCCTACAATGCCGAAGAAAAAAAAATCGGTGCGCCCAAACTGGCAGAGCAAGAACATCCGCTTGCCTCCTGCTCACAGTCTGGCGTCTTCTGTCTCTGGGTCTTTATTTCTCTGTGTCTTACCAATCTCGCACTCTATCGGCTCATCTGCCCGGTCAGGTGTGCTAACGGAAATGATTCCGCTCTGGAACTCCTCAGGTCAACTCTCGGCCAATTAGTATGATCACTCATAAAGCAGCACGTTACTGGCGTCGGCCTCTGGCCCTCTGAAAACACGTGACACAACTGATCCTCGGTGCAATCTCATCGCAGTAGTGTCCTGGAAGGAACCGGCTCAAGGTCTCTTCTGATCTCACCTATACCGAACTGTACGGAGGCTGGTACACTTATAAATCTTTTCTCACTTTTGGACATCTGTGTTCTCTGCACAATATTTCCTCGGGAACTAGCCGTATCCCAATGCCTCTGTACACATATCCGATCTCTTATCTCAACGGGGAGTAATAATAGCTCGTCAGCATCTCGCACGAACCTCTTGCTCCACTCGTCTTTATTATCGTCCACTTGACGTCGCATCACACTATCTGCATACCTCAAATTTTCTCGGCTGCTGTCAATCCGGAGTCTCTCACACGGACTCGAACTACGAACACGGTACCTTCATCACTCTGTCGAGGATATCTAGCCGAACACGTCCTCGGGAAACCCATCCCCAACCATCGGAGGAATACTCAATACTCGTTTGTTTTCGATCAACTCACAATGCATCTGGGTGAGGTCCTCTATCCGAAGCTGGTCATCTTACTGATCTCACATCGGAACATCCGACGAACAACGTCATCTTTGGATCGATCTACTTAATATCTCAGTAAGACTCTCTACACTGGAAATCTTCAACTCAACCGGTCTTGTGTCGGCGCATCAAATCTGTTGAATCACCTCCATCTCTCAACTCAAGATAGACTAGCTATCTCCTTTCGCATCCCTGCCTGGAAGCTCCAGCGATATCAGCTCGTAAGCTCTGGAAGCGACATCGCATCAATCTCAGGAACAACTAAGTCATCTGTCTGCACGGTCGATGACATCACAATCTCTGAGGTATGCTGTACATCAACAGTCCCCTCAAAGCAGGCAGCCTCCAACAATAGCCTGATCATCCAGTACAAAACCGTACACTCGTCTCAAGCGAGAGATCATAACACAACACTACATCGATATGTTCCTATGTAACCAGAAAACACGATGGTCATTCCTCGTCCACGACGTGCTCATCCTGACCGCATCACTAGAAGAAGCTCAAACTGTAAGGTTCCTAGGCACTCTTGTAAAGGTTCATAAAGCATCAAACATGCCCGAATAAAATTTTAGATATGCCAAACAACCCAAAGACGGGATCTTTGCTAGATTATTAGGGTTTAGCATGCAAGATAACATCTTTAAAGATAAGTGTGAGGGATTACAACCTTTGTAGTCAGCTCCTTCGCTTCACAAGCTCCGAGTAGAAGTCCCTTCGCCGCGATCCACGATCTCCCGGACTCAAGAGAAGGTCCACGACTCAAACGATCCATGCTAGCTTGAAGTGTTCTACTTCTCCGATGATCTATGTCGAAGTTGCTATAACCCAAGCTTTCTCACTCTAAAGAGATGAACACCCTAATTTAATGGGCTATATTAGATGAGGATGATGGAGTAGTATTTATGCTGTCTTTTTAATTCACTTTCTCACAAGAAATCATCACAAAAGGAATTTCTAGTGAGCTCTCTCTCAAAATCTAAAGAGAGAAGAAGATGAAGAATGAAAAGAATAATCCTTTTGTGATGAATAGTAGATAAATGTATATGATTGATTATGGAACCATGGTCAAGGATGAGAGGCTAAAACATTGTAGAGAATAAACTAGAGTTACGGTTTGGTTAGGTTAAGTATAAGGATCAAACATATTATCTTAACCAAGACAAAAGAGAATCCTTTTAGAATGAATAAGAAGGAGCTAACACTAATAAAACCCTAATCCCTTTTTATCATCCTTAAACATGTTTCATAATAAATCATATCCTGTCACAACAATATATATCACATATATATTATATATTTGCAACAAAAGAAAATAATACAATTAACATATATCGCATATATATCAATGTATTAATCCGGTGAGAAAATGAAATAATAAAGCGAGCCAATATTAAATAATGTAATACAATATATCATATATATCATTATACATTAAATCATCGAATCAACACTTGATCCGACGATCTGTCTATATCGAATATAACAGACTAATATATCATGTACTGATTCATCGAATCAATACTTGATCCGATGTCCCGATTCATATCTAAATATCATGAGAATATAATACGGTATCTCATATCGCATTATCCTCGGTCCTGCAAATATCATATATGTGCCTCTACTCCATTTTTCCTGAGCCAAGAAACCTCTGTGTAGGACTCCAAAGAATCGTCAATACGCCGATAGCAGGTGATGATCATATCAAACACCCACAAGCTGAAAGTGGTCACCTAAACATAACAGCCACCCAGGTATTGAGCAATCAGAAGATCGTCAAGCTAGCCTGTCTATTCTCCTGTGAATCCAATCAGTAACACTCCCGTACAGTCCGGTCTGTTCGTCTGATATGTCGCATATCAAGTCTAGGGGTGGTATACGTCAGACCCCAGTAACCGATAAGTTGTGTCGATATGAGGCTCATAACAGGTCGAGAAACTACTGGTAACACTTACCAGTATATCTCTATATCAGCCCTGGCCAGGGACTTCGAGTTATAGCCAATCGAACACGGCACAACATCAACTCCCTATACCGGGAGAGACGAATCCCCTCTTATCACTCATTGCCTCCATGTGATTCGGGACTGTACCCAAAAGCCATCGTTTTGCACGCCCTCTTAGACGTGGTAAGGTGGAAATCAAAGCACAATGGGAATAACACAAGACTCTATGACGATCTCGGGTCTATATACTACCGTGTACCAGTGTTACCGGAGAACTGCCCTCTGACGTATGTTATATCACCATCTGGGAGCTCTCGGCGAGTCCGTCCAGTGTACCCATTCTCCACTGAGCACCCGTACACCATCTCTGATGTCAAACACCGATGGATATGGGATCATCCATCGCCCATCATATGGGTCAAGATGCGTATACGCCAGTCTACTCTGGTGTGTCGATGCCCTGTCTCGATATACTCTCGACTAGGAATAGTTATAGGATGCATTCATCGACTACTATGGCCCCACTATTATGATCTCATCATAGTCCCAGTTGTCGAGTACAGGTCCTAAGGGTTTTATCAACATGTGAGAGTAAGACAGTAAACCAATACAAGTCAACATGTTAAGATAAAGTGAAACCAAATAGCATACTATCATGACGAGCAAGAAAGTCCTCTCTGTATATATCCAAGCATCCATCATAATATATATCATATGTACAACAATGGCCTCCAGCGCATATACATAACTAACAATCTCCCACTTGCACTAAGGACAGCTGTTGTAGTATCTCATACCTAGCATCCGGAATAATCTCTCAAACTGTATCTGCGGAATGGCCTTCGTGAGTGGATCCGCAGTGTTGTCCTTCGTATCTACTCTCCTGACCTCGATCTCCCGGGGATCAACTATCTCCCTGATCAGGTGATACCGCCTCAGAATATGTCTGGACTTCTGATGGGATCTGGGTTTCTTATCCAAAGCCACAGCTCCATTGTTATCGCAATACAGAGGTATTGGATGTTCAATGGATGGAACCACACCAAGTTCAGTGATGAACTTCTTCATCCAGACAGCCTCTTTGGCAGCATCGTTGGCAGCGATGTATTCAGCCTCCATCGTCAAGTCTGCAACGGTATTCTGTTTGGAACTCTTCCAACATACCGCCCCTCCATTGAGGGTAAAGACTAAACTCGAGTGCGACTTAGAG
The DNA here is from genome assembly GCA_030015575.1 of Agapanthus africanus. Classification (NCBI taxonomy): domain Eukaryota; kingdom Viridiplantae; phylum Streptophyta; class Magnoliopsida; order Asparagales; family Amaryllidaceae; genus Agapanthus; species Agapanthus africanus. The sequence goes on along the minus strand of CM057338.1, from coordinate 672,670,430 downwards.
TTGTCCTTATCACTTTTGAAGCTGGAATCGGTAAAGGACTCCACCCGGAGTTCTCCGTTACCATACACCAAAAACATGTCTCTAGTCCTTCGTAAGTACTTGAGAATGTTCTTCACAGCTGTCTAGTGACTCTCTCCAGGATATTCTTGATACCGACTCACTACACTTAGTGAGTATGCTACATCGGGTCTGGTACATAGCACCGCATACATGATAGAGCCTACTGTCGAAGCATAGGGTATCCTTTGGATGCGAGCTCTCTCTAAATCAGTCTTGGGAGACATCTCTTTGGAGAGAGTGAGTCCAGATATCATGGGTTGGTTCCCACACTTGGATTCGTCCATACTAAACCTCTTTAGTATGGTGTCAATGTACCTGGATTGGGACAATCCCAGTATCCTTTTGGATCTATCTCTATAGATCCTAATTCCCAATATGCAGGAGGCATCACCTAGATCTTTCATTGAGAATCTTTGTGATAAGAAGAGCTTGACTGATTACAGCATAGGAATATCATTTCCTATCAAGAGTATGTCATCCACGTAGAATACAAGGAAGACAACCTTACTCTTTGCCACCTTCTTATAGATACAAGGTTCATGTATGTTTTTGATGAAGTCAAACTCTTTGACTACAACATCAAAACAGATGTTCCAACTCCGCGATGCTTGCTTTAACCCACAAATGGATTTAAGCAGTTTGCACACTTTTCCGCTGCTCCCACTATCTACGAAGCCCTCTGGCTGAGTCATGTATACGCACTCTTCTAAATCACCATTTGGAAAGGTGGTCTTAACATCCATTTGCCGGATTTCGTATGCGGCAATGGCAAGTATGATCCGAATGGACTTAAGCATAGCCACTGGAGAAAAGGTTTCGTCATAATCCACACCTGGTCGTTGACGAAAACCTTTTGCTACAAGTCTAGCTTTGAAAGTCTCAACTTTTCCATCTACACCAAATTTCTTTTTAAAAATCAACTTGCTCCCAATGGGTTTTACCCCTTCAGGAGCATTTTCCAAAATCCATACTTTATTGGTGTACTTTGATTCCATCTCAGATCGCATTGCATCCAGCCATTTCACAGAGTCACCACTCGTGACGACCTACTCGAAACTAGTCGGGTCATCATCTTCCATGATGCAATCCTCGCTTCCACCATCAATGAGAAAACCGTAGTATCTCTCAGGTCGATGAGAAACCCTGCTAGATCAGCGGAGAGTCTGGGGTTCGTCGGGTACTACTGAATCCTCTGGTTCTACCAAATCATCTTTTGTAGTTTGTTCTGCTGGAACATATTCCAGTTCTACCTTAATGCCACTAATCTGTTTCATAAGAAAAAAAATTTCTAAGAAAGTGGCATGTCGAGAAACAAACACCTTTTGTTCCTCGGAGTGGTAGAAGATATACCCTCACGAATGTTTGGGATATCCAATAAACTTACATAGGACAGACCTTGCCTCGAGCTTGTCCGGATTATGTGTTTTTACATAGGCCAGACAATCCCATATCTGAATAAAATTAAGAAATGGTCTCTTACCATTCAATATCTGATATGGAGTGGTAGGCACTGATTTGGTTGGAACTCTATTCAATAGGTATGCAGTTGTCTCCAATGTATATCCCCAGAAGGAAATAGGTAACTCAGCAGTGCTCATCATAGATCGCACCATATCTAATAGAGTGCGATTTCTTCGTTCTGATACACTGTTGTGCTGTGGAGTATAAGGAGGAGAAAGCAGAGAGAGAATCCCATTCTCTTTTAGATAATCTAGGAATTCATTTCTTAAGTATTCACCTCCTCGATCAGATCGAAGAATCTTAATACTCTTGCCCATTTGATTCTCTACTTCGTGCTTATATTCTCTGAATTTCTCAAAAGCTTCAGACTTGTGTTTCATCAGGAATACATATCCGAATCTTGAGAGATCGTTAGTGAATGTAATGAAGTAGGAAGAACCGTTCCTGGCATGCGTAGACATGGGACCGCATACATCACTATGTACCAGTCCTAAGAGTTCAGTAACTCTTTCTCCGTGTCCACTAAACGGAGCTTTGGTCATTTTTCCTTTGAGACATGAATGCCAAGTATCATAAGATGATAATTCGAATGAATTCAAATAACCATCCTTATGTAACTTAGCCAGTCGTGTCGCATTGATATGACCAAGTCTACAATGCCACTAGAAGGATTCGTTCATTTCTGAACTTTTCCTCTTGTGTGTGTTTTGTATATTGAGGACTGTACTCTGATTTAGAATGAATATGCCATTATGTAACGAGCCTGATGCAATCAACGTTTGATCAAGGAATATGTTCATAACATTATCCTGTACTACAAAATATATCCTTCTTTACTTAATAAAGAAACTGATATAATGTTGCACATCATGTTCGGTATATAATAGCACTAATTCAGAATCAGTGTATCACCACTTGGTAATACTAGGTTATATTCGCCAACTGCTTTGGCTGCAACATTTGCACCGTTCCCTACTTGAACGGAATGATCACATTTTCCCTGTTCTCTACCTTTACGTAGCCCATGTAACAATTTACATATGTGGGATCCTGATCCGGTATCCAATACCCAGGACGTAGGGTGAACTTAGAAACAGTTTTCAATAACTAACACACCTGAAGAAGATGCATCAACATGCATGATCTTTAGGGTGGCGTGAGAATCCAGATATTCTCCTATTCCCTATTCAGTCTTATAACTCTTATAAGAAAGAACGGGTCCAACGTTCCCCTGCTCAGTATAATAAGCGGGTTCAGTCAATACATCCATATTATTATCTTGATTATAGCCTGACATGGTTGCTACCTGAAGAGAGAGAGAAGAAAACACTTTAGCGTATGCTCTTGCAAGATTAGATTGGTTATTATCTTATCTAATCAGGATGTCTCCCACTGTTTTTATTAAATCTTCCTTCAAACCCTAAAAGGTATGATTAGCCGGGATTAATTACACCCTACAATTTCGTCAATCTTTCAGCCAGATCGGTGTCGGTACTTGAGGGAGGTTCCCCGTGCTTTCGTACGGACCTAATTAAAGTAAACCTCGTTTTCCCAGTGGCGTAACACCGTTAACACTTTTCTAGACACCTACTTGATCGACTAATTGTCCTGTGTAAAACTCTCCCAGGAGTAACTCTTACTCACAGTGGGTATCGGGATCCAACTATCTCATAGAAGGTATGCAATCTCATTGCAAATTTCAACACTTGAAATTCCTGATAATGCTTTTACTCCTAGCATCCCATGACCTTGACGGAGGCCAAACTACCCATAGGGCGCTAGTCAAGTTCAACCCGTCATTTCTTGATTGAATTAAACCCACCCGTACGACCCTTGACGGAGGCCAAACTACGTCGTACGAATACCCTAATCCAATCGTATCATATGCTAGCAGATAAGCACTAGTTAGCTACCGTACACTACGCCTTGACAGAGGCCAAACTACCGCAGCACGAATACTAAGTAGTACTTATCTGAAATGGCTACGCAGGTTTGTCAGAAAACCATGAGCGTAATGAACTTGATATCGTCGTATAATCATGTGAAATTTTGAAATGGAGTGTTTTTTAGGCTTTCATTGGTTTTGCTAAATAGGCCACTCCCGGTGGATCTCGGCTCTTTCCTCATCGAATAAGGTGCATGACATATCATATATATCACTGTGCAAAGCAAAACTCTAAAAGCAATCAAAAGAAAAACCGAGTTTTGTAGCATCTGCCAGTTTCGCTAAAGAGGTCATTCCCGGTGATGGGATCTCAACTCTTTCCTCATCGAATAAGGTGCAGGGTATATCATATATACCACTATGCAAAGCAAAACTATAGCTACCCTTTTTATAAAGTTTTGATTCTACAACATCTTTTAGGTTTCTTTTCTTTTTATTAATCTCATTAATAAAAAATCCCATCATCTTATGCTTCCTAAGCATCACAAATAAATACGACGTACACTTATGCCATCCGCATTCGCCTCGATGTCCCCTTGTGCACCGTTAGGTTAGGTAACTAACGACAGAGCAGGGCAGGGCTAGTGCGGGTGTAAAACATAAGTAACGTCTATATAATATATCATATATACTATATACTGTATCCATCACAACATATCAAATGATCACATCACAGATATCGCAGCAGAACATAGATATAATATGGGATATACTAGGACGTCCGTATTTAGTATTTAGGCAACAATAGAAAATACGGATTCCACAGTCGCGATGAATAGCCAAGCCCACACCCTGGACCCCTACGAGAGCTGCAAGCGACCCTACCAATTCTGGAGTTTAGGAGACCCGGTCTCGACTCCTCGAGATGACCTCCCACTGAACCCAAGAACCCGGTCACCTGTGCTCCCCATCTTGGGTCCATCCTAATGCGGAAAAATAAATAATAGACAACACTGGTGGCATCAACCTCAACCCGGAAGTGCCCTAAATAAAAGAATATTACATTACATTTTAATTTACATGAATGAAAATATAAAACTCTCATCTCACATAAAACCCCCGGCTATTCAATCGCGACAATCCTGCACATCATATCTCCACAACACATAATATCTCATATCATCAACGTTAGTAAGTATGCATACACCGATCTTCGTCGATGTATAGCAACGAAAACCGGCAATTGAACTACATACTATACTTACGGTCACAGAAAAGAAAGTGTCAAACTACAATATTTGGAATCCACAATCACTTTAGACAACGTAAATCCGAAATATCACATACTTCGCATTTCATGCCCAACTCTACGAATTCCACATATTGTATCACATTCCAGATAAATAGACAGTATTAAACTTTTCGAATAGATAATCAAATACCCAAAATTTCCTAAATTGCTCAACACTTGAGCGGAGTTCAAATAATCCGGAATGTGTCACAGTAGTAGCGGTCTAGCCGTAGAAGGGTCAAGTCAACGCCTCACATGTGGCACGCCGTACTGCCCCAAACCCGAAGGTTCAAAAGGCAGTTCAAGACGGTCACATAATCAAGTTAAGGTTTGTTGTCTTCTAGAGGGTCCACCAAAAAACTTGCGCCTATTTGCGAAAGATTTAAACTCGAGAAAAGATTCAACACTTGAAAATTTTTCGTGTCGGGAAAAATTGAGTTAATGATATCCTTTTGAACTTATTAATAGTTTCTAAATATCCGGAAAAACAATAACGAATTTAAAATTCCCGATCGAATCAAAGATTTCAAAATAAACCCCAGAATACTCAACACTTGAGTCAGATTAAAAATACCCATAAAATAGTAACCACAGAGACAAGAATTACTGTGCAAAATTCCGTCCCTAATACCCTTACCCTGCCGCGGAACCGCCGCCAAAGGTGGATCATTGCCGTGGTTCCGCGGCCATGTTGAGGAATTGGGGGCACGTTTTTCACCATAATTCTTATATTAGCCTGCTGAATTTTTTAGGTATTTTTAATTCTGGAAATACCCAGATTTTAAAAAATGTACAGAGAGGGGTTTGAAATGTCGTATTCGGGTTCGATCGGGGTTTTAACTTCGTTAACACATCGCCTAATGTTCTAGCTAAGCTCTGAAACTGGGCACACTTGTGAAGGTTCATAAAGCATCAAACATGCCCGAATAAAATTTTTGATGTACCGAACAACCAAAAGACGGGATCTTTGCTAGATTATTAGGGTTTAGCATGCAAGATAACATCTTTAAAGCTAAGTGTGAGGGATTACAACCTTTGTAGTCCGCTCCTTCGCTTAACAAGCTCCGAGTAGAAGTCCCTTCGCCACGATCCACGATCTCCCGGACTCAAGAGAGGCTCCACGACTCAAACGATCCATGCTAGCTTGAAGTGATCCACTTCTCCGATGATCTACGTCGAAGTTTCTATAACCCAAGATTTCTAACTCAAAAGTGATGAACACCCTAATCTATTAGGCTAGATTAGATGAGGATGATGGAGTAGTATTTATGCTATCTTTTTAATTAACTTTCTAACAAGAAATCATCACAAAAGGAATTTCTAGTGAGCTCTCTCTCAAAATCTAAAGAGAGAAGAAGATGAAGAATGAAAAGAATCATCCTTTTGTGACGAATAGTAGATAAATGTATATGATTGATTATGGAACCATGGTCAAGGATGAGAGGCTAAAATTTTATAGAGAATAAACTAGATTTAGGGTTTGGTTAGGTTAAGGATAAGGATCAACCATAATATCTTAACCAAGACAAAAGAGAATCCTTCTAGAATGAACAAAAAGGAGCTAACCCTAATCAAACCCTAATCCCTTTTTATCATCCTTAAACATTTTTCATAATAAATCAGATTATTTCACAATAATATAAATCACATATATAATATATATTTGCAACAAAAGAAAATAATACAATTAACATATATCGCATATATATCAATGTATTAATGCGGTGAGAAAATGAATTAATAAAGCAAGCCAATATTAGATAATATAATACAATATATCATATATATCATTATACATTAAATCATCGAATCAACACTTGATCCGACGATCCGGCTATATCGAATATAACCGACTAATATATCATGTACTGATTCATCGAATCAACACTTGATCCGATGTCCCGATTCATATCTAAATATCGCGAGAATATAATACGGTATCTCATATCGCATTATCCTCGGTCCTGCAAATATCATATATGTGCCTCTACCCCATTTTGCCTGAGCCAAGAAACCTCTGTGTAGGACTCTAAAGAATCGTCAATACGCCGGTAGCAGGTGATGATCATATCAAACACCCACAAGCTGCAAGCGGTCAGCTAAATATAACAGCCATCCAGGTATTGAGCGATCAGAAGATCAACAAGCTAGCTTGTCTGTTCTCCTGTGAATCCAATCAGTAACACTCCCGTACAGTCCGGTCTCTTCATCTGATATGTCGCATATCAAGTCGAGGGGTGGTATACGTCAGACCCCAGTAACCGATAAGTCGTGTCGATGTGAGGCTCATAACAGGTTGAGAAACTACTGGTAACACTTACCAGTATATCTCTATATCAGCCCTGGCCAGGGACTTCCAGTTATAGCCAATCGAACACCGCACAACATCAACTCCCTATACTGGGAGAGACGAATCTCCTCCTATCGCTCATTGCCTCCATGTGATTCGGGACTGTACCCAAAAGTCACCGTTTTGCACGCCCTCCTGGACGTGGTAAGGTGGAAATCAAAGCACAGTGGGAATCACACAAGACTCTATGACGATCTCGGGTCTACATACTACCCTGTACCAGTGTTACCGGAGAACTACCATCTGACGTGTGGTATATCACCATCTGGGAGTTCTCGGCGAGTCCGTCCAGTGTACCTAGTCTCCACTGAGCACCCGTACACCATCTCTAATGTCAAACACCGATGGATATGGGATCATCATCGCCCATCATATGGGTCAAGATGCGTATACGCTAGTCTACTCTGGTGTATCGATGCCCTGTTTTGATATACCCTCTACTAGGAAAAGTTATAGGATGTACTCATCGACTACTATGGCCCGACTAGTATGATCTCATCATAGTCCCAGTAGTCGAGTACAGGTCCTAAGGGCTTTATCAACATGTGAGAGTAAGACAGTAAACCAATACAAGTCAACATGTTAAAATAAAGTAAAACCAAATAACATACTATCATGACGAGCAAGAAAGTCCTCTCTATATATATCCAAGCATCCATCATAATATACATCATATGCACAACAATGGCCTCTAGGGCATATACATAACTAACACAAACTGCGCTCAAACCATGGTGACAGGAACCTTAATCAAGTATCGACGGAAATAGATCAAGTGATGAAATGAATCAACAGATCCAGAATGAATATATGATCATAAGGAGGAATGGAATCAGTGAGAGTATGATCATGTAAACGAATAGAAACAAGGATCTTAAATGGATGTATAATCAAGGAAATGAATAGAATCACAAGTCTTAAGATATGTACATCCTAAGGTCACTTAAGTGGAGTATCGTATCGTAAATATGCCGCGGAATATACGTACGGTACATCACATTACTCAAGCTACCTACTCCATCAATTAGGGTCAGCCTATGTAACGAAAGTTCGGTTCTAACACCCCCTTGTTCAAGTCTAAGTTCCGTAAGGTCAAGCCTAGGTTCCGAAATATATACGCCCTAGACTCCTCATAGTCAAATCTAAACTCGAACCAAGGTTAAACCTAGCGCTTTGATACCAACTTTGTCACTACCCAAAATATTAGCTCGTGACTAGCACTTAAATCACGTGATGTCTACAGGCGTAACGTAATTCAAGTAAGCCGAAACCCAGAAATCTAAACCTTTTTAAGAAATAAAGAGGTGAAGCTTTGAAATAAAGGTATTGTAAATCATGTTTCGTCTTTTGAAAAATTTGGGCAGCACCACCCTTGTAAAAACTAACCCCGAAAATGGGTACAACACAGAATATAATAAAGCATCCCTAAACGGGAGCAAAACACGCCCAACGGCGGAAAAAACCACAACAAGCATAAATATACGATGCCCAACGGCGAATATCCACAAAAGTAAATAAAGTAAAGCAAGACATCAACCCCAAAAGCGAACACAAAACCCATCGCTCAAGTCTCGCAACTACAAGTCTTCTAAGTCAACAACATATACAATAACTATGTTTCTGAATTGATTGAGTTGACTAGATACAACAGGAATAAAAATACAAGTGGCACGATCCAATATGTACCACTTACCAGAAGCAATTCACCCGAAAATAGCTGTGTCACAGCGATGCCGCTACTGATCCATGCGGTCAACCTGCATGAACTGTGGAACAACGGGGGTGAGTTACCTACTCGTGGATAGAAAACATCGTCCGGTAGAAATCAAAATAAACAACGATTCCAAGGTCAACTATATCATAAATGTAATACTATGATATCTGGGGTGATCGTATTTGCATATGTAGCAACACATTATAAATTCCTATCAGCAAGTGGATAACATCCAACAATATAATCAATGCATGTATGCAGTGGATCTCGTCCAACAATAAAATCAATGCATGTATGTAGTGGATCTCGTCCACGTGTCAACCACTGACACAACAACACCTGCATGTAAATATCATAAAAGCATATGCAGGTAAAAATGATAACGTAAATCAACGTGTGTCCCTCGCGACACAACAAAATCATCGAACCAGATTGTCCACATCGACACTCGAAATATCATGAAACCCATGTCTAGCATCGACACGTAAATCCTCATCTGTCAGGCGCCGTCACCATGACCGGCCCTGATGTCAGTATAACTCGTCGAACCTGAATGTCCACATCGACACCCACAATCCACGTAGCATGTCTGAACATGACTCCGGTCCGTATCCCCCAGATATCCGCCGAGTCCAAATAATATCACCAGTAGGTAGTGATCCCTCTGCCAGGCTCATCATTTACACCACGAAATCACCTCTCGCCCCGGGTACCATACTGGGTCCACCATGTACCCACAGACGGTGCCTCCCACTCCACAAATTGGGTATCATATGCCAATCTCAGAACCGAGAAATCACATGGTAGACGCACTGAAATATCATATCAAGAGAAACCGGGTTTTCAAACAATACATAAATTTCTTGAAACATCCCGCATTTCTCAAATCCATAAATCACATGAAAACCATATCTCAATGCGTAAATCCATGTAAATATGATATATGCAACATAAACAAGCAATATGATCATATTAGGGGAAAACCGCTCTTTTAAATGAATCTAGCTTTAAAATATATTATTTGGTTCCGAAATCCTCTGAAATAAAGTGCAGCATCATATGAGGTCTACATGTAACTGTAGCAATGTATAAGTATCTACATGTAAGTGAGTATGTATGATGAATTTCATAAGCACAATAGAACAGTAATCAACGTCTCAATATCACATGTCAAATACAATACCACTTAAGGGTATACGCAGCTATAGCAAGATATGTGGGTGTATATGTAAGTATGTATGCATGATGTACATGCAGCTATAACAAGGAATGTGGGTGTACATGTCAATATATCATGCAGCCTAGCATAGTGATGTGAACATGGCATGTATATCATAGCATGATGTAGCAATTTTACTGTGTAAGTGACATAGCAATTATCGATGATGAAGTGTGTGAGCCGGCAATCTCTATAAGTGTAACATACGCATCATCGATAATTGTGTAGGTGTACTAGCACAGGTATGTGAATTGCAATGAGAATAACATGAATGCAGCATAAAGTACCTCATGAACTAAATGCTATAAGGTATACGTGTCTACAATATGTATCCGAGTCGGTGAATCTAGCAATCGGCATCCACCCTCACAACATCATGTACGGTATAATCCATCGTACAACATCCTCTAAACAAGGGTATGGATAAATCTACAGGTAAAACTCATCGCGTACGTAAATCTATCGTACGGCAGTATTAAACAAATAGGGATTCTATCAACCTATACAGCATCGGGGTACGGATCTAAGTCTCGTACGGTATATCACTCAATATGCAAAACATTATCCATAAATATACCTATCCCTCAGGTTACATCCATGTCCATCTTGTATCAGGGGACCGACAAAGGTATCAACAATCTCATATCGACTCGAATCTATAAAATGACATACCACACTAAGTCATCATATCGTATACTCGTTCATCACATTATATAAACGTCACACTTGTTCTCTCCAATTCTTAGCCATCATGATTCACTTATCATTTCATATTCTCATATGTCAATATGTCCATTAGCATCAACTGCTATCATGTTATCGTTTGTAAATCGTACAATCATGTCCGTCGCATATCATTTATTAGGATAAAATAATCAAACGATATTCCATATCAATGTTTGTGGGGGTGCTATACGCTATCCACCCTACTTCCCCCGTAGATATAAATCTACTCACCTGCTAAACTCTTTGCTTGGCCGTAGTCGATGTGCTTCGTCATCTCGGAATCCACGCGAAGGTACCTACAATCAACATGAATTCGCAAAGCTATTAACATCAAATTCCGAAATCTAAATACGGCAAGCGGTGCGCTCATAGGTTAGAACCTATAGCCTATGCATGCAAAACAACCAAACAACCCTCGTCGTTGATGTACAAACGCCCAACGAACCAATACAATATCCAGTCAAAAAACCAAGAAATCCAAATACCGGAAAACATAGCCAAAACCCTAATTAGGGTCGCTATACATGAAAACTGCCACGCCAAAAACCCAATCGTACCGATACTCATTCACAACACAATAATTATCGTGGATAATAATATTTACGTCATCTCCATGTCCATTAAAACCCACGTCTAATTTTACTGAAAAACTGGTAAACACTTTATATCATTTTAGCTCAAGTCTAAAAGTTTACACAAATTCTAGCAATCACAATCATCGCAAAGCGGCTTAATTGAGTCATCCAAAACTTTACTACCATTTTTAATCTCACCCCAATAGGATTTAGAAAAACTTAGTTTGCTAATAACTCAATTAGACAAATTAGGAATTTAACAAATATCATTCTCACAATTTGATTAAGCTTTCCAAGTTTACACTTCATGATTAACCATTTTAACACATCAAAACCCTAACTTGATTTTCATAACTTTTTCATGAAAATTCTAACCATGCAATTAAAGCCACACTAAACACCTAATAAGCAAGCTTTAAAGATTTAACAACAATTTAATGATTAGGTCGAGAAATTATACCTTCTCAAGAACACAACTAGCAACAAACTCCAAATTTGACCCTCCAAAAAGAAGTTTATCTTGAAGATCCAAGTAAGTTTAGAGATGAAGAATGATGGGTAGTGATTAATTTAAGAGTTTGTGTTAATATTTTATGATTTTTGATGATATTTGTGACCTTGGAATAATGAAAATGAGGCAAGAGAAGAAGGAGGGCAACAGGGGGTTCGGCCATGACTAAAAGTGAGGGGGGTTTTCTGAAGTGTGTAAAAATATCTAGTGAAAATTATTTATAAAAGCTCATTAATGCAAATAATATCGAAGCCACCTCATTTATTTTCTTTAAAAATTTTCCTTTTAATCACAAATATCTAGATATTTTTCTATGGATGGATTAAGCTTAATTTAGTGATTAGATTCATATTAGAAGTAATTAACCCAAAATAAAATTATAATTACCACTAATTAAGTGCATAATTAACAACTTAAAATAATATTTTAATTTGGGAAAAATATCAATGTGAACCAAAATTTCCAAGTGACCATAAAAACCCGCAAACTAGCACTATTCTATTTAAACTAGGTGTAGTCAAGTCTATACTGAAATTTGATCGCATTCTTGGTTTTACGGAAAACCCCGATTATTTTACCCTAAAAACGGAAAATTCGCATAACGATTTCCAAAACGTTACATGCTGGTTGGTATTATACCTATCGTCAGGTAGCAGTTCCCTGGTGGAATGAGTACAGCTTAGTCCGTTGACTTGCCATCGTTACTTCGTCTCGAGTGTGTTCCCATTACACTTTGATTACGACCCTACCATGCTTAAAGGAGTCATGCAAACATGTAGTAGTTGGGTGTAGTCCTGATGCACTTAGAGACAGTAGCGATCAGATAGGATTCGTCTCTCCCGGTATTGGGGGTTGATTTCGCGTAGTGTTTAGAAAGCCATTACACAAAGTCCTCGGCCAGGGCAGTCGAGAAATACTGGTAGGCACTCCAGTAGTTTCTCAAGGTGTATTGGGTTCTCCTCTGGCATGACATATCACATTACTAGGGGTCTGACGTTTACCATCCCCCTAGGCGGATATGCGGGTATCTCAGATGAATAAACCAGACTATATGGAGATTGTCACAGATAGACTCAGTAGGAGATTGGATGAGTTTGTTCCTCAGCCATCTTATCAACAGATACCAGGGTAGCCGTTACGTGCAGCTAGTACCGCTGACGCCTTGTGGTTAACCCACTGCCAGCGTACTATCGAGTCTTTAGAGTCCCACACAGAGGGTCTCCCTACAAGGCTTTGATCACATACGTGTACTTGTACACGGATGCTGATCGAGCAGACAATACTAGTGGGTTTTGGTTTAAACCGGATCATAGTACTGTATTATTGGATTGTTACCGTCCCAGTGTATCCGCATTCGGAATACGGATACCGGTATGTATATACGGTGAGGGGCATTCTTATAATTTCTCAAGACATTCTTCAATAAGGTGCCACCTCATTATTTAGTTTTATCTATTTTGATTAATGGATTAATGAGGTGGAAAATGGGAAAATGGGAGTAGACTTTGGGAAGCATAGCTAAATGATTATTATATTTGTTTGGACTTACTATTCAAGCACGGGTGGTTTTTCTTATTGTGAAATATTGCATGCTTGAATTATTGAGTTGAGTTATTAGCCATTCTCTACACAATGCTTCACATTTAGCCATTTTTAATTTCTTGAGCCTATTTCTTGAGTTGCTCTCCTTTTGCTCTCTTGAGTTTCTCCATCTCCTTCTTTCTCTAGTCTAAACCCTAATCATTCGCATTTGTTGTGAGCCATAAGGTTTAGTGAGACTAAATAATCCATTAGCACTTTCTACATCTCCTAGGCTTGTTGGATTAGTGAACCATCGACCCTAGTTACCTCATTTAGAGGTTAGAACGTGGAGCACTTTCTCTCGCAGTAGATCATCTTTGATGCAAGAAGGCCGATGGAGCTTTCGTCATCCGATCACCGAGGAGCCTTGGAGAGGAGCACTAGAAGACTCGAAAGACTCTATCTTGGAGGTATAACCATTCTACCATAGTAGATAAACTTCTATAGTTAGTTGCTAGTTGAGGTTATCATCCTGCAGTTTAGTCGGTGTTGCGTAGTCAAACATTATCGTTTTTTGAAAATTCTGCATCCCCGCGAACTACGGGGTGTGCGACATCGGCTTAAAGTGATATCAGAACCTAGTTAACCTTAACTAACAGATTAGACGACAAAGTAGAACTACGAAACCTATAGTCCAAGTTATTGTCGATTTTTGCAGAGCCTCCAATTTTTTTTTTAAACACCCGCAGAGTGCTCTTCTTGCTATATTTAGAACGCTAGACAAAACTGAGATCCATCCTACTTAATTTGGCCGGCTATATTAGTAATGTGACTGGCCTGGCCGGCCATATTTTTGAATTGTGTCTCGTTCTTTGTTTGGTGCTCTAGTACACTTGGATTTAGGGTTTCAGAGTTTGATTTTGCCCAAGTTGCATATCAAGTTAACTTTCTGTTAGGGCAATTTCAGAGAGTTTCGAAGTCGCAGTTTTAGTGTCGTTTACAGTTTTAGTTGTGATATATGTGTTCGTAAACTTCCGCTAATTGCTATATGTCGGTTAGTTGGGGGTTGCATATATTTGTGATGATGGTTTGTGCATATGAATTTTATTGGATCGTCATGAATGAATAGCCGGGGGATGTGAGAAGTGTATTTTATTTTCTTTCATTGATGTAATTTGTAAAATTGAAGTAATATTATTTTGCGGTCGCACATCCGGATTGGGGTTGTAGCCACCGTTGTATATTGTTTCTTTTTACTGTTTTTGCTCTTAGGATAGACCCAAGATGGGGTGCACAAACTACCGGGTTCTTTGAAGTGCCTAGTGGCCTACTCATTTTACTGAGGACGGTTGCTTCACTTCGGAAATTTGGCGGGTAGTTTGTCGCACCCGTAGGAGTCTAGGGTGGGGTATTTGGCTATTCATCACAACCGTGGAATCCTTTTTTCGTTACGGGCTTAAACGAAACGCGGAATTCCTAATATATCCAATATATTCATCTGTGATCTGGAATGGCTATTATTGTGTGAGGCGAATGCTTATATATATATATATTATATCTAGTAGGCGTTGCTTATGTTTTTCACCCGAGCTAGTCCAGCCCTCGCTCTGCCGGTTGTTAAGTAACCTAACGGTGCATGACGGGGCCTCGTGGCGAATTCGGATGGCATAAGCGTACGTTGGATTTTTGTTTCTTTTGCTGCAATGATAGGTTGTAAATGATGGGACCGCATTAACATTGATTAACACAAAGATAAAACAAACCAAAGCTTAATCGTTTGAACAATTTCAAAACCACTAGGTTTTCTTCCAAAAGTAATATTAAATGCGAATCCCAAACCACTCCTTTTAAAAAGCTATAATAGTTCCATCGACTATATCAAGTTCACTGCGTTCTCAGTTTCGTAAAATCCATCTGTAGCCCTCCGTCATCTCATATGAATATTCAGTAGTATTCAGGCTATGTATTTTGACCTTCGCCAAGGCATAATGATTGGTAGCTGCTGGGTATTCATATGTAGCATAGATAGATGCGTTTGTTTGGGACAGTCGTACTACTATTTTAGCCCTCATCAAGGGTATTACGGGTAGGTTCAAATTAACCACGATAATAACGGGTAAAACTTGACATGTGACTTATGATATGTTGGCTTTCGTCATGGTCATAAGAGCATGGGGCAAAAATCCACAAGGGAGTTTCTATGGTACTGAAACTTGCTAGTGCTACATAGCATTTGGAGTGTGATAATCTTGGTAGGCTTCCATTAATTTTATCACACAATGATATTTAGATTCCGATCCTACTGTTACTATGCGCTATTCTTCGGGTGATTTTTTCACTAAACGATCAATGCTATAAACTATGTTGGTGTCTAGAAAAGAGTTAATGGAGCTACGCCTACAGGGAAAAGAGGATATGTAATTAAAGAACTTCGCGAAAGCGTTGGAAAACCTCCCTCGAAGTACCGACACTAGCTTGGCTTAAAGGTTAAGCAAGAATTGTAAAAGTGAGATTAATCCTGACTAATTCTTCTTTTATGGTTTGAGGAAGGATTCGAGGAAACAATGGGAGCTATCCGGTTTAGATAAACTATTAACCAATATAAACTTTCAAGAGAATCATGCTAAGTGTTTCCTCTCTCTCTCCTAATTGCAGTGACCATTATGACCAGAAATAGGTTATTAGATAATAATTTAACTGGGTCAAACTATATTGATTGGCTAAGGAATGTCCAGATGGCACTTACCTATGACTAGCTGGACTACCTCCTTAATACAAAACCCCCCGCCGTCCCACTTCCAGATTCCACCGTCGCGGATATGGACATCCGTCAGACATGGGAAAAGGATGGTGCGAGAGCCAAGTGTCTCGTGTTAGCCTGAATGGATAGTGAACACCAGAGGCAGCACGAGAAAATGGACTTAGCTTCCATCTTCCTCCATACCAAAGTTTTATACGGAGAGCAATCTCGTATCACAAGATATGAGACCTCGAAGATATTGCATCAAGCAAGGTTAGCTGCTGGGTCATCTATAGCTGACCACGTCCTTACGATGATTAGCTATATTGAACAGCTCACGGACCATGGGACCATGTTGGAGAACGAGTTATGTGTTGAATTGATTCTACAGTCCCTACTATTAACTTATGCCCGGTTTATCTTGAATTGCAAAAATCAAGGGAAGGAATTTTCACTTCTAAGTCCCCTTAACTTATTGAGGATCTCAGAGCAACTTATTGAGGAGCTCAGAGAGCACCCTGAAAGAATCCAGGGAGACGCACACTCTTCTTATTGAGAAATCTTCCTCTTCTAGCTTCAAGACGAAAGGTAAGGGAGAGAAGAAGAAGGCCTCCTAAAAGTCGACAAGCGGTGTCAGTAAAGTAGAAGAAAAGGACAGGAAAAAATTTTCGGGGCTAGTAGTAGGGAGGAGGGATGTCTCTGTAGTTACGGGAAAGCACATTGTCAGAAGTACTGCAGGGGTTGGAAAGCCAGAAGCCATGATTCTAAGAACGTTGTGGCTTCGGCTTCGAGTGTGTTTGTAATTGAAAACTGTCTATCTATTAACTCTACTTTTTGGGTACTAAATACCGGATCAGGATCTCATATCTGTAATTTATTACAGGCTTTAAGAAATCGTTGAGTTATCAATGCAGGTGATATGGCTCTCAGAGTTGCTAACGGAATGTGCGTGGTTAGTGAATCCATAGGGGAATTTCTCCTAGGGTTGACAAGTAGGAAGATGTTGATTCTACATAACTGTTTGTATGTATCTAGTCTAGCATGTAATATCATATCGTATGAGCTGAGCTTTGATCTATGATTCCAGGATATCTTTACTTTCTAAAGAAGGATATGATTTTACATTTGTAAACGATGTAGTATACATCCACCTAAATTAAAATTTGATTGGGTCAGGTACATTAGATAACGGAATATACGTACTGAATCAAGCTCAAGTTTTCAATGTCCAGAACACACTTAAAAGAATGTCTCCGAAATTAAATCAGGCTTTCTTATGGCATTGTAGACCGGATCACATCAATGAAACACGATTGAAGAAGTTATATAAGGAGAGATATTTGGATCTGTTCGAATATCAGACCTATGCAACTTGTCAATCATGTCTCAAATGAAAGATGTCAAAGACTCCGTTCACTGGACACGGAGTAAAAGCAAGCGAGCTCTTAGGACTCATACACAGCGACGTGTGTGGTACAATGTCTGCACATGGAAGAAGCGGTTATTCCTACTTTATTTCTTTTACGGACGATTTCTCAAGGTATGGACATGTATTTTTGATGAAACATAAATCCGAGGCCTTTGAGAAATTCTGAGAATAAAAGAATGAAGTGGAGAAACAAACCGGCAAAAGTATCAAGACACTGAGATCTGATCGAGTTGGTGAATACTTAAGTGACGAGTTCCTGGGATAATTAAAAGAGAATGGAATTTTCTCTCAGCTTAATCCTCCATACACACCTCAGCACAACGATGTATCAGAAAGGCGGAATAGAACCCTATTGGATATGGTTCGTTCCATGATGAGTAATGCTTAGTTACCGTAATCCTTCTGGAGCTATACACTAGAATCAGTTGCATTTCTTTTAAACAAGGTTTCTACTAAGTCAGTGCCTACCACACCATATGAGATATGGAGTGGGAAGAAACCCTATCTTAAGTACCTTAAGACATGGGTTTGTCCACCGTTTGTAAAAAAGCAGCATGCGGACAAGCTCGAGGCACGCTCAGTATTGTGTAAGTTTGTGGGATACCCTAAGAACTCCGAGGGTATCTTTTCTATTACGCAGAGGAACAAAAAGCCTTTGTTTCTCGACATGCCCACTTATTGGAAGCTCAATTTTTAGAAAATGAGATAACTGGAGCTCAATAGAACTGGAAGAAATTCCAGAACCGTAGGCTATTACTGAAAGCATGGTAGAAACAGATGTTTCGAAAGAACCATACACTTCGGCGCCACTCCGCAGAACTAGTAGGCAGTCTCATCTGCCCGAGAGATACTATGGTTTTATGATAGGCGTGGTTAATGAGGATTGCATCATCGACGATGATGAGCCAACTAGCTTCCAGTAAGCCATTCAGAGCAAAGACTCGGTAAAATGTCTTGGGATTCCTTAGCACCATACCGGGTTTTCACAGTAACTACCATGCCAATTTAAAATTTTCAAGAGTGCTAAAGAACCATAACATAGGATCTAGCTAGAGTAAATAGACGATATGAACATGTAATCTACCATTACATTAAGTGAATAAGGAATACAACCTTTGTAGACCGGTCCTTCACTTCTAAAGCCTCGTGTAGAAGTCCCTTCGCAGCAAATAAAGATCTTCCAAACTCTAGTATGGGTTCCCTTGGAGAAATGAACAACCATGCTCGAAGTCTTCGAGGCCGAAAATGATCTACGTTGAGGAGACACAAACCCAAGCTACCTCTTCACTAGGTGATGAACTTTGTGAAGAGAACACCCTAAACTAAATGGCAAGTAGTAGAGGATGATGAAGTAGGAAGTGGGCTCACTTTAAATTTATTTTTCTCACAATATTTCATCACTTCTTCAAAACCTAGAAAGCTTTAGAGATGAAGAAGAAGATGAAGCAAAAATGAAGAATGAATGAATGTTATGTGTAACCGTGGGTGGGTTAGTATCATATACTAACCATTGTAGAGATATAACCCAAGTTTAATATAATGGTTTGGTTAATAAATATCTTAAGTGAGACAAAATTTGTGGACAAAGTCAAACAATCTACAAGCTTCCACTTATGACAATTATCCAACTAATTTCGAATTACATCTAATAAATAATAACCTAAACACATCTTATGTATGGTGTAAGTCTCATACACTCATGACTCATGTATCATCTAGCATGATATAAAATCATGTGTACAAATATATATCACATATATATTTAATGCACACTCAAGTGTGAAGAAGATATCTTAAGTGAGCTAATACTAGTTAATGTAAATTAATATATCAAATATATGATTATGCATTAGATTATTAAATCACCACTTGGTTTAATAATCCAGCAATATCATATATAACCGACTAATATTATGTGTATCAATTTACCGAATCCATACTTGATTCAATAACCCGGCTATATCGCATATAACCGACCAATGACACAAATTGCGAGAATAGAATACTTTATCACATACGCTTTTTAATCTCTATCCATCACATATCTCATATGTGCTCCTACTCCGTTTCACTTGAGCTAGGAAATCTCTGTGTAGGACTCTAAAGACTCGTCAATACGCCGGCAGTAGGTGATGATCATATCAAACACCCTCAGGCCGCAAGAGGCCAGCCAAACTTAACGGCCACCCGGGTATTGAGCGATCAGAAGATCAACAAGCAAGCCTACTCATACTACTGCAAATCCAATCAGTAACACTACCGTATAGTCCGGTCTCTTCGTCTGATATGTCGCATATCTTGTCTAGGGGTGGTAAACGTTAGACCGAAATAGATTGATAAGTCATTCCGATGTAAGGTCCATAATGGGTCGAGAAACTACTGATAACACTTACTAGTAAATCTCATCTACGCTTACCAGGGATTTCAGTTATGGCCAATCGAGCATAGCACAACATCAACCCCTAATACCAGAAGAGGCGAATCCCCTCCTATCGCTCATTGCCTCCATGTGACACGGGACTGTACCTAAAAACCACCTATTTGCATGACTCAGTAGAGCTGTGGTAGGGTGGAAATCAAAGCACAGTGGGAGACACACAAGACTACATGACGATCTTGGGTCAACAGACTAACCTGTACCAGTGTCACCAGAGAACTGCTATCTGACGTGAGGTATAATACCATCTAGAAGTTCTCGGCGAGTCTTTTCAGTGCACCCAGTCTCCACTGAGCACCCGTATACCATCTCTGATGTCAAACACCAATGGATATAAGATCATCCATCGCCCATCACATGGGTCGAGAAGATATACGCTAATCTACTCTGGAATATCAATGCCGCATCTCGATATTCCCACGACTAGAAACATTGAAGGATGAACTCATGAACTACCCAGGCCCTACTAGTATGATTTGCATCACAATCCTGGAAGTCAAGTACATATCCTAAGGGCTTTATCAATATGCAACAGATAGATAGTAAATATACATGTTAAGATAAAGAGCAACCAGATAGCGTACTATCATGTCGAGCAAGAATGTCCTCCCTATATATGACCCAGCATCCACTATAATATACATCTCATGTACAATAATGACCTCTAGGGCATATATACAACTAACAATCTCCTACTTGCACTGAGGCTATATGTTGTAGTTTGTCATACCCAACGTCCTATAAAAGTCTCTCGCAGGAAAGGCCTTTGTGAGTATATCCGCCATGTTATCTTTCACGTCAACTCTCCTAACTAAAATCTCTTGGAGATCAACCATCTCCATGATCAGGTGATATTGCCGTAGAATCTATGTGGATCACTGATGGGATGAGGGTTCCTAGTCCAAAGCCAAAACTCCATTTAATCACAATGGTAGGAACCCAGTTCATCTCATGAACAAATATACACCCAGACTGCCTCTTTGGTAGCTTCGTTGATAGCGATGTATCCAGCCTTTATCGTCAAGTTTGCCCCGGTATCTAGCTTGGAACTGTTCCAACATACCGTCCCTACACTTAGGGTAAAGACAGTTCCTGTGACCGACTTTCAGTCAACCTTACCACCCTGGAAGCTCGAGTCGGCAAAGGACTCTCACTGGAGTTCACCGTTACCAAACTCCGAAAATAGTTCTTTAGTGCTTCTCAAGTACTTATGAAGGTTCTCCAAAGCTGTCCAGTGAATCTCCTCAGGATCATTTGATACCATCTCACTACACCTACTGAGAATCCTAACATCCACTTAGATCTATCTCATTGATCTAAAAACCAAGATTTAAGAGGTATCACCTAGATCCTACATGGATAATTAATGTGATAAGAGGAGATTGACCGAGTGTAGCATAGAAAACTCCTTTCCTATCAAGAGTATGTCGTCCACGTATAATACGAGGAAGACCGCCTTACTTTTTACTATCCTTTTGTATATACAAGGTTCATCTACCATTTTGATGAAATTAAACGCTTTGACTATCACATCAAAACAGATGTTCCAAATCCGCGATACCTGCTTTAACGCATAAAGAAACTTGCATACATTTCCGCTGCTCCAACTGTCTACGAAGCCCTCTGGTTGTGTACTTATAGACTCTCTCTTCTAAATCAGTATTCAGAAAAGTAGCCTTGACACCCAACCACCATATATCGTAGTCATGGTATGTAGCAATGGCAAGTAGGATCCGGATAGACTTTAGCATAGCCACTGAAGAAAAGATTTCATCATTATCCATGCCTGGTCAATGAAGAGAACCTTTTGCAACAAGTCTAGATTTGAAAGTCTAAACTTTTCCATCTACACCATGTAATCTTCTCAAGATATACTTTCTCCTGATGGGGATTTAACCCTTCAAATATAGCAACCAAAGTCCATACTTTGTTGTTTTATATGGATTCCATCTCAGATCACTTAGCATCCAGCCATTCTTACAGAGTCCCCACTCATGATGGCCTGCTCGAAACTAGTTGGGTCATCATCTCTCTTGATGCAATCCTCGCTCCCACTGTCATCGAGAAACCGAAGTATCTCTCAGGCGGAGGAGGAACCCTACCAGATCGGCGGAGAGGCTGAGGTTCGTTGGGAACTATTGAATAATCCGGTTCTACCAAATCATTAACTATAGTTTGAATAGCTGGAAACTATTCCAGTTCTACCTCATGACCGCTAATTTCTTTCAAAATATATTCCTTTTCCCAAAAAGGTGGACCTGCCTAGAAATAAAACACCTTTTGTTCCTCGTTGCGGTAGAAGATATTCCCTTGCTAATGCTTGCGATATCCGACAAACTTCCACAGAACTGACCTTGCCTCGAGCTTGTCCGGATTTTGTTTTTAGACATAGGCCGGACAACCCAAATAGGGCACACCATATGGGCACTTCCCATACCGTATTTCATATGGAGTGGTAGGCACTGATTTGATTGGAACCTAATTCAATAGGTATGCAGCTTCCTCAAGCGCATAACCCTAAAAAGGAAATAGGCAACTCAGTAGTACTCATCATAGAGCACACCATATCAAATAGGGTGCGGTTGCTCCGCCCCGATACACCGTTGTGCTGTGGTGTATACGGAGGAGTAATGTTGAGAGAGAATCTCATTCTCCTTTAGAATATTCCAGGATTTCCATGCTCAAGTGTTCTCCTCCCTGATCACATCAAAGGACTTAAATACATATAAACAGTTCTAGTTCTCCACTTCTGACTTATATTCTTTTATTTTTTCAAAAGCTTTAGACTTGTGTTTCAACAGGAACATGTGTCCAAATCTTAAGAGATCATCTGTGAATGTAATGAAGTATAAAGAACCAGTCCTGGCATATGTAGACATGGGACCACATACATCATCATGTATCATTCCAAATTGTTCACTAACTCTTTCTCTGTTTCTAGTAAACGGAGTTGTGGTCATCTTTTCATTGTGACATGACTGGCAAGTTTCACAAGATGTAAATTCAAACTGATTTAAATATGTAGGGTTCCTGTCGATGGCAGCAAGGTTTCGGGAGGTATCATCAATGCCATTTTCAAAATTTTGCCGTTTCAAGGAACTCTAAACTAGAATCGTTAACTAGAATATTATACGGAAACTATAGTAAACCATTTACAACTAAGTGAACTAGAAATACAACCTTTGTAGATCGGTTCTTCACTTCATTATCTCCTTGTAGTAGTCCCTTTGCTGCGTTGATGGACCTCCCGGACCCTCGCATGGCTTCACAAGGCGAATGGAACGTTCTTGCTTGAAGTCTTCGAGGCCGAAGATGATCTACATCGAGAGAATACTAACTCAAGCTACTACATCGCTGATGAAGGACTAGTGAAGCAAACACCGAATACTAAAGTGCTAATCTAGTAGAGGATGATGGTGTAAGTGCACGGCGGCGCCCCGGCCGTCAATCCGATACCGGAATGCGGAAGCGAAGGTTTTCTTTAACTTTTTATACCGGCACCACCGCGCACTAAATACTCGGGTCGGGCCATTAATCTAGTCCTAGCTATCTAGAGAAGTGGGTTGAGAGATATACCGAGCAATCCATGTCCTTCGGTCTTCTCGTCGTCGTCCCGATCTTCCCGTGGAATCTCTGGTCTCCACCAAGTCGCCGGAAGGGCACCATGTCGCCGGCTTCTTTTACGGGCTCCCACCTCTGGACCGAGGCAACTCGGCCATGAAGTTGGCGAGCCGACGTGCCCAAGGTTTGCTGTAGAATACGTGTAGAAAACTATGTCTCATTTGGGGTTTGTATGGAGTTGCCTTTTGGTGGAGGAATGATATATGCTAATGGAGATGGAACTTGTGGGATTTTATCAAACCAAAAAGAGTGCAAAAATCCCACAACCATTTTTGGACAGCCCCCCTCTAACTTGGCCGGCCATGCAATGTTAGAGAATGAGAGAGGGAGTGAGTATCAAAGAGGTGAGTGAGTGAGCCAATAATGCAAGAGGGAATCATGTGTGATCATGAAAAGAAATTATTATAAACAAAGTCCAACACTCAACAACCTTCTCCCATCATCAAGTCAAAAAGTCAAGCAATCATGAAGCATAATCATGAAGCAAGAAAGTCAAGGAAGTAAGAACCATCATGATACAAATATATGCAAATAACACCCTCCAAATTGCTTATTTGCACAAATGCAAATAAGCCCTCCTCCACCAATCTTCGGCCAATGAAAGATACAAAGAAATATGGCCGAAACGGAAAACAAACTGGCAACTCCAAAAACTGATCCCGTAATAAATTACAGGAAAACCCCGCTATTGTGTATACACACTCGCATTTGTATTTCGACCGAATACAACTGCAATGAGACAAAGTCTACACTGTACAATACTAGGATCCGGCTTAAACCAAAGCCCGCTAGTATTAAAACCCGTCCGATCATGATCCGTGCAATACCGCACGTATCTGATCGAACACTGCCATATCTCCATACGGCCTGTACAGCGTTTCGCCCGAAACTTGAGTAACTAGTCTATGGGGGACTCTAAAGACTCGTCAATACTATGGCTGTGGATTTAACCACTAGCACGTCAGAGGTATTAGCCATACGTGACGGGCTACCAGCTATTGACCAAAAGGGACGTCGATGAGCGAACTCATCCTGACACCCTACTGAGCCTGTCAGTGACAATATCCGTACAGTCCGGTCCGTTCGTCTATGAGCATCGCATGGCGGGCCTAGGGGGTTGGTAAAAGTCAGACCCCCAAAAGCGGTACAAGTCGTGTCGGAGTGCAGCCCAGAACACCCTGAGATACTACTGGAATACCTACCAGTAAATCTCCTGCCTTGGCCAAGGACTTTTCATGTACTGGCTCTCCTAGACACAGCGCGACCTAACCCCCAATACCGGGAGAGACGAACCCCTGCAGGTCCGCTCACTGCCTCCATGTGGCTCGGGACTGTACCCAACTAAAACCTGTTTGCATGACTCCTTTGAGCCGTGGTAGGGTAGTAATCAAAGCACAGTAGGAACTCACACGAGAAAAATGACGATCTCAGGTCGATGAACTAACCTGTACACATGTCACCAGGGAACTGCTATCTGACATCAGGTATAATCCCAACTAGCAGGTTCCCGGCGAGTCCTGTCCGGTGTACTCATAACCCAATGAGCACCAGTATACATCTTAGGTTATCCAACTGACACCAGTGTCTTGTGAGACCGGCCACCGTCCTTCGTCGGGGTCTCGACTGTATACACTAGTCTACTCTGGAGTATCGATGCCATGTCTCGAAACTCCCACGACTAGGGACCTTTTAAGGATGTGCTTATAGACCCCAGTTCTTACGTATATGATCGCCCTCATACTGTTGGTAGTCAAGCAAGAATCCTAAGGGCTCTATCAATGTGCAATAGTGACCTGTAGGGTCACCTAAAGCTGTACATAATGATAAAGATAAACCAGATAGCATACTATCATCTTGAGTAAGACTGTCGTCCTGGGATAGGTCCTCCCTCAATCATTGCAATCACGTGCCTGTGATCCAATAATTGACTCTGAGGGCACTATCTCCAACAGATGGAATAGGAAATGGGTTCACTTTAGCATTCTTTTTCCCACAATACTTTCTCACTTTTTTCAAACCCTAGAGAGCTTTTTCTTTTGGAGGAAGAAGATGAAGAAAGAGGAAGAGAATGAGATAATGATCAAGTGAGAAGTAAACCATGGTGAGTGTGTATCATATACTAACTCATGTAGAGACATAACCATGGCTAATTCAAATGGTTGGGTAAACAAATATCTAAAGTAAAACAAACCCAGTAAACTTAGTCAATGCATCCATATGCTTCTACAAGCTTCATGCACTTAACAATAATCCACTAATTTTGGATTTACTTTAAACATTAAAAAACCCACCACTAGAATTAGTATAGTGTATGTCTCATACACCCATGTAGTGTGTATCAACAACCATGACACACAAAACACAATTTAATATATATCACATATATATTAAGTTGTGCACATGTGAGAAAAAACAAATGTTTAAGTGATCCAATGTTAGTTAATGTAAATCGGTATATCAAATATAAAATTATACATTAAATTATTAAATCAACACTTTTTTTAATAATCCGGTTATATCACATATAACCGACTAACACAAAATGTACTATCTTATCTAATCAACACTTGATTAAATAACCCGACTATATCACATAGAACCGACCGATACAAAAGTCACGAGAATAGAATACGGTATCACATACACGCATTATTCTCGGTCCGGCACATATCACATATGTGCTCCTATTTCGTTTTGCCTGAGCCAGTAAATCCTCTATGTAGGACTCTAATGACTAGTCATTACGCCGGCAGTAGGTGATGATCACATCAAGCACCCACAAGCCGTCAGCGGTACTAGCTGGACGTAAGGGCTACCCGGGTATTGAGCGATTAGAAGATCAGCAAGTAAGCCCGCTCCAACTCCTGCAAAAGCCTGAAGGTAACACTTGTTGTACAGTCCCGTATCCTCGTCTGATATGTCGCATGTCAAGTCTAGGGGTGGTAAACGTCAGACCCCAATAACCGATAAGTCATGCCGATGTGAGGCTCATAACGGGTCGAGAAACTACTGGTAACACTTACCAGTAAATCTCTAAATCAGCCCTAGCCAGGGACTTCCCTGTTATTGCCAATCGAGCACAGCGCAACATCAACTCCCAATACTGGGAAAGACGAAACCCCTCCTATCGCTCATTGCCTCCATGTGACTCGGGACTGTATCCAAAAACCACCGTTTTGAACACCCTCTTGGACGTGGTAAGGTGGAAATCAAAGCACAGTGGGAATCACACAAGACTCCATGACGATCTCGGGTTTTCAGACTAACCTGTACAAGTGTCACCAGAGAACTGCCATCTGACGTGAGGTATAATACTATCTGGGAGTTCTCGGCGAGTCCGTCCAGTGTACCCAGTCTCCACTGAGCACCCGTATACCATCTCTGATGTGAAACACCAATGGATATGTGATCATCCATCGCCTATCTCATGGGTCGAGAAGCGTGTACGCTAGTCTACTATGGTATATCGATGTCCTGTCTCGATAAACCCATGACTAGGAATATTAAAGGATGAACTTATGGACTACCAAGGCCCCACTAGTATGATCTGCATCATAGTCCTGGTAGTCAAGTACACATCCTAAGGGCTTTACCAAAATGTAACCATAAGATATTATTAAGAGACAAGTATACATGTTAAGATAAAGAGCAACCAGATAGCATACTATCATATCGAGCAAGAAAGTCCTCTCTATATATGTCCAAGTATCCAATATAATATACATCATATGTACAATACTGGTCTCTAGGGCATACATACAACTAATAATCTCCCACTTGCACTGGGGCCAGCTGATGCAGTATCGCATACCGAGCATCCCGAAGAGTCTCTGAAACTGTATCTGGCGAATGGCCTTCATGAGTGGATCCGATGTGTTGTTCTTCCTGTCAACCCGCCTGACCTGGATCTCCCGGCGATCAACTATCTCCCGGATCAGGTGATACCGCCTCAGAATATGCCTGGATCGCTGATGGGACCTGGGTTCCTTGGCCAAAGCCACCGCTCCATTGTTATCATAATACAAAAGGTATTGGATCCTTAATGGATGGAACCACTCAAAGTTTAGTTATGAACTTTTTGATCCAGACAGCCTCTTTGGCAGCATCGTTGGCAGCGATGTATTCAGCCTCCATCGTCGAGTCTGCCACGGTTTCCTGCTTGGAACTCTTCCAGCAGACCGCCACTCCGTAGAAGGTAAAGACAAATCCTGAGTGTGACTTAGAGTCGTCCTTATCACTCTGGAAGCTCGAATCGGTAAAGGACTCCACTTGGAGTACTCCGTTACCATACACCAAGAGCATCTCTTTAGTCCTTCGCAAGTACATGAGAATGCCCCTTCACAGCTGTCCAGTGACTCTTTCCAGGATCTGCTTGATACCTACTCACTACACTTAGTGAGTGTGCTACATCGGGTCTTGTACATAGCATCGCAAACATGATAGGGCTTACTGTCGAAGTATAGGGTATCCCTTGCATGCGAGCTCTCTCCAAATAAGTCTTGGGAGACATCTCTTTGAAGAGAGTGAGCCCAGAGATCGTGGGTAAAAATTCATGCTTGGATTCTTCCATACTAAACAGCTTTAGTATAGTGTCAATGTACCTGGATTGGGACAATCCCAGTATCCGTTTAGATCTTAATCTCCAAGATGCAGGAGGCATCCCCTAGATCTTTCATTTATAATCTTTATGATAAGAAGAGATTGACCGATTGCAGCATTGGAAAATGTCATTTCCTATCAATACGCCGTCATCCACGTACAATACGAGGAAGACAACCTTACTCTCTGCCACCTTCTTGTATATAAAAGGTTCATCAACGTTTTTGACGAAATCAAACTCTTTGATAACGACATCAAAGCAGATGTTCCAACTCCGCGATGCTTGCTTTAATACATAAATGGATTTAAGCAGCTTGCACACCTTCCCGCTGCTCCCACTAGCTACGAAGCCGTCTGGCTGAGTTATGTATAAGCTCTCTTCAAAATCACCATTTAGAAAGGCGGTCTTAACATCCATTTGCCAGATTTCGTAGTCATGATATGCAGTGATGGCAAGCATGATCCGGATGGATTTAAACATAGCCACTGGAGAAAAGGTTTCGTCATAGTCCATACCTGGTTGTTGATGAAAACCCTTTGCAATAAGTCTAGCATTGAAAGTCTCCACTTTCCCATCTACACCAAGTTTTTTCTTTAAGATCCACTTCCTCCCAATGGGTTTTACCCCTTCAGGAGCATCTTCCAAAGTCCATACATTTTTGGTGTACATGGATTCCATCTCGAACCGCATTGCATCCAGCCATTTCACTGAGTCACCACTCATGATGGCCTGCTCGAAGCTAGTTGGGTCATCATCCTCCATGATGCAATCCTCGCTCCCACCATCCATGAGAAAACCGTAGTATCTCTCAGGTGGGTGATGAACCCTACTAGATCGGCGGAGTGGCTGGGGTTCATCGGGAACTACCGAATCCTCCGGTTCCACCAAATTTTCTATCGTAGTCTGTATTGCTGGAACCTCTTCCAGTTCTACCTCCTTGCCACTAATCTCTTTTTAATAAATTCCTATTCTTAAAGCGTGGCATGTCGAGAAACAATCACTTTTTGTTCCTCGGTGTTGTTGAACATATACCCGCGCGAATGTTTGGGATATCCAATAAACTTACACAGAATGGACCTTGCCCCGAGCTTGTCCGGATTTTTTGTTTTCACATATGCCGGACAACCCCATATCTTAACTTAATTAAGATATGGTCTCTTTCCTTTCCATATCTCATATGGCGTGGTTGGCACAGATTTGGTGGGAACCATATTCAATACGTCTGCAGCTGTTTCTAGTGCACATCTCCAAAAGGAAATAGGCAACTCAGCAGTGCTCATCATAGAGCTCACTATATCTAATAGGGTATGGTTCCTCCGTTCCAATACACTGTTGTGCTGTGGTGTATATGGAGGAGTCAGCTAAGAGAGAATCCCATTCTCATTTAGGAAGTCCAGGAATTCATTACTCAAGTATTCACCTCCTCGATCAGATCGAAGTATTTTAATACTTTTTCCGGATTTGTTCTCGACTTCTTGTTTATATTCTCTAAATTTCTCAAAAGGCTCTGATTTGTGTTTCAACAGGAACACATATCCGAATCTAGAGAGATAGTCAGTGAATGTAATGAAGTACGAACAACCATTCCTGGCATGTGTAGACATTGGACTGCATACATCACTATGTAACAGTCCCAAGAGTTTCGTAGCTCTTTCTCCGTGTCCCATAAACGGAGTTTCGGTCATCTTGCCTTTGAGACATGACTGGCAAGTTTCATAAGATGAAAATTCGAAAGTATTCAAATATCCATCCTTATGCAACTTATCTAGCCGTGTCACATTGATATGACCAAGTCTACAATGCCATAAGAAGGATTCGTTAATTTCTGAACTCTTCCTCTTGTGTGTGTTTGTTATGCTCAGAACTGTTGATTGATTTAGAACGTAAATGCCATTGCACAACATGTTTGATCCAACCAACTTTTGGTTCAGGAAAATGTTCATAACATTATCCTGTAATACAAAATTATATCCCTCTTACCCAACTAGGAAACTGATATAATGTTGCATATCAGGTTCGGCATGTTATAGCATTCGTTCAGAATCAATGTATTACCAGTCGGTAATACAAGGTGATATTCCCCGACGGATTTAGCTGCAGCAATTGCACCATTTCTAACCCTTATATCTTTATCACCTTCTCCAAGTTCTCTACCTTTTCTCTGCCAATGTAACAAGTTACATATATGGGATCCTGACCCGGTATCTAATACCCAGGACGTAGAGAAAATGGAGTAACAGTTTTCTGTAACGAACAGACCCGAAGAAAATGCATCAACATGTACTTTCTTCATTCGGGTGGCATGGGAATCCTGGTATTCCACTATATCTTGTTCAGTCTTATAACTTTTATAAGAAAGAAGGGAACCAATGTTCCCCAGCACAGTATAACATGTGGGTTCGGTCAATACATCCATATTATTATCTTGATTAAGGAATGATATGGCCGCTACCTGGAGAGAGAGAGAAGAAAAAACTTTAGCGTATGTTCTTGCAAGATCAGATTGGTTATTATTTTATGTAATTAGGATGGCTCCCACAGTTTTTATCAAATCTTCCTTCAAACCCTAAAAGGAAAGGCTAGCCGGGATTAATTACACCCTACAATTTCGCCAAGCTTTCAGCCAGGCCAGTGTCGGTACTTTGAGGGAGGTTCTCCGTGCTTTCGCACGGACTTAACTAAAATAATCATCATTTTCCCAGAGGCATAACCCCGTTGATACCTTTCTAGAAACCTACATGATCGGCTAATTGTCCTGTGTAAAACTCTCCCAGGAGTAACAATTACTCGCATTGGGTATCGGGATCCAACTATCTCATAGAAGGTATGCAATATCAATGCAAATTTCAACAATTGAAATTCACGATAATATTTTGCCCCTAGCGTCCCATGACCTTGTCACAGACCAAAAAACCATAGTGCGCTAGTCAAGTTCAACCCGTCATTTCTTGATTGAATTAAAGCCATCCGCATGACCTTTGACGCAGGCCAACAAAGTCGCACGACTACCCTAATCCAATCTGCATCATATGCATAAGCAGATAAATACTAGTTAGCTACCGCACACTATGCCTTGACGCAGGCCAACAAACGTAGCACGAATAATAACTAGGACTTATCTGAAATGACGGAGGGCTACGACAGGTTTTTCTGAAAACTTATTGCGTAATGAACTTGATATCGTTGTAGAAACAAGTGAATTTTGAAAAGGAGTGTTTTTGAGGCTTTCATTAGTTTCGCTAAAGAGGTCATTCCCGGTGAAAGGATCTCGGCTCTTTCCTCATCGAATAAGGTGCGGGATATATCATATATATCACTGTGCAAAGCAAACCTCCAAAAGCAAAGAAAAGACAAACCGGGTGTTGTATCATCTGCCAGTTTTGCTAAAGAGGTCATTTCCGGTGAAGAGATCTCGGCACTTTCGTCATCGAATAAGGTGCGGGATATATCATATATATCATTATGCAAAGCGAAAATTGTAGCTACCCTTTTTGAAAATTTGATTCTACAACATCTTTTAGGTTTCTTTTCTTTCATTTATCACATTAATGAAGTCCCATCATTTAAGTCACCTAAACATCACAGATAAATGCGGCATACACTTATGCCATCCGCATTCACCTCGACGTCCCGTCATGCACCGTTACGTTAGGTAACTAACGGTAGAGTGGGGAAGGGCTAGCGTGGGTGTAAAACATAAGTCACGTCTATATAATATATCATATATACTATATACAGTATCCATGTCAACATGTCAAATGATCACATCACATATATCGCAGCAGAAGAAAAATATGAAATAATGGATATACTAGGAGGACCGTGTTTTATTTTGAGCCTCTATAAAACACGGATTCCACGGTCGCGATGAATAGACAAAACCCACAACCCTAGACCCGTGCGAAAGCGACAAGCAACCCAACCAATTCTTTAGTTAGAAGACCCGGACTCGACTCCTTGAGTTGGTCTCCCACTGGATTCTAGAACCCGGTTACTTGTGCTCTCCTCCTTAGGTCTATCCTAATGCGGAAAGTAAATAATATATATCAATGGTGACATCAATCTCAACCCGGAAGTGCCCCAATAAAAGAATATTACATACATCGAATTTTACATGAATGAAAATAAAAACTCTCATCTTATATAAAACCCCCGGCTATTCGAAACACGACTATCCAATATAACATATACAGCAGCACATAACATCACATGTCATCAACGTAAGTAAATATGTGTATCCCAATTTTCGTTGACATATAGCAACGAAACCGGCGATACACCACATATTACACTTACGGTCGCAGAAAAAAGTAGACGATGTCAAACATTACGATCGAATCAACAAACACCTAAAATTACACGAAGAGCTCAACACTTGAGCGAAGTTAAAGAACCCAAAAACGTGCCACAACACCTATGATCCAGCCGTAGAAGGGCCAAACCAACGCCTCACCTATGACACCGCGGAACTACGACACACCCTAAGGTTCAGTCGCGGTTCCGAGGGCATAGAATCGAGTTAAGGTTTTTGTTCTTCTAGAGGGTCCATAAAGTTACTTGCATGACTATCGAATATAATTAACTTAAGAAAATTCCAACACTTGGAATTTTTCAGCAAGGGTTAAAATGGGTATTTTATATCCGATTGAACTTTTTAATAACGTCAAAAGTAACCCGAAAACAGTTAAAATTACGACTATGAAACATTCTGAGTTTCCTTTGCATTGAGTTAATCATCATATGAAAAAGTAGGAAAAAATAAACAACACCTGAAACACCAAAACCCAGAGCACAGACCATGAAAATTTTTTGGGACCCTGAGGACATGCCCAGGCCGGCCTCCCAGTTTTTCACCCCATGTGCTCGGTCCAAATCCGAGCACAGGGTCCCAATTTTCTTCCATGCTCCTATATTTGCTCATAGATGATTATGCACTTGTTTGAAAAATTTATGGAGCTTGTTTTAAAATCGACAGAAACATGGATTGGGATTTCAAGTTTCAGAGTTCGTTTCGTTTTCGTAATCTAACATTGTCCATATAATTTCCTAGCTATACTCTGATACCACTGTAGGGTTCCTATCGACGGCAGCAAAGTTTCGGGAGGCATCGTCCATGCCATTTTCAAAATTTTGTCGTTTAAAGTAAATCTAAACTTGAATCATTAACTAGAATATTATACGGAAATTATAGTAAACCATTTAGAACTAAGTGAACTAGAAATACAATCTTTGTAGATCGGTCCTTCTTTTCATAAGCTCCTTGTAGTTGTCCCTTCATTGCGTTGATGGAACTCCCGGACCCTTGCATGGGTTCACAAGGCGAATAGAACATTCTATCTTGAAGTCTTCGAGGCCGAAGATGATCTGCGTCGTGGGAATATTAACTCAATGTAAGTCCATGCTACCCTTCCCCAGTACTTACGGGGTTGCGGAAGTGGTGAAAAACGATTTTCAAGAGGGTGGTAACATGGACTACAAATACGGATCTTTGTTAAACAATTTACCTAACAACCTAACTAGGAGTTGTTTGCCTACTCGGTTAGGGGTTTATACCTTTCTTAAACTCCTTCGTCTTCAACTCTTGATGGTGTACGGATCGGCCTCACCCCGTCTTCTCCTCGCGCCGAAGATCTATCCACCCGAAAGCTTCTACCTTTGGCTTCTTCTTCAAACTTGAAGAAACTAGAACACTTGGTTTGCTAAACCTTGTGAACTAGGATGAGTAGAGAAGTGATATTGGTTTTCTTTTATCTCTAAGGCAATGAATCTCAACACATTAGAAGGGTTTGCCTTGAGCTAGAGAGAGAGCAAGAGGAAGAAGGAGAGAGCTTGAGAATGAGAGAGCTCAAGAGAGAGAAAGCAAATGAAAGAATTTGCAACCCTTTTCTCATCCAACCTCTCATAATCCAAAAGAATCATGAGCCATAATGATAATCAAGTATTATGTGATGGTTCATATCATATTAAAGGCAATACCATTTCATGCACTTATTTTGCAAACCACAACAAGCAAGCAAAAGTCTTTGCAAGAAAATGACAACCATTGTAATGATGATGGTCAACTAGTCCAACCTAGTCAACCGGTCAACCAAGTCAACAAGTCAACAAAGTCAACCCCTCAACAACCATGTCACTATAATACTTAATTAATATTATTGCTAATCATATTTCTTATTCTCATTAGGGTTTAGCAAAAAGTCAATGGTCAACAGACAACAACCCCAATGAGAATCCTCTGCCTCTGTCTCTCTGTCAACTGTGCATACACACCCGCATCCGCGTTCCGAGGAACACGAATACAAACGAGATGAAACCAATCCCAAAATGTACACTAGGATCTGGCTTAAACCAAAGCCCGCTAGTGTTAACTGTCCGGACACCTAACGTGCACATGTGCACGGATGTGACCGAACCCTGTCACAAAACCATGCGACCTGTCGCAAAACCATGCGACCTCTACTCTTTTACCTAAAGGCGAATAGCTCTCTGTGTGGGACTCTAAAAACTCGACACTACACTTGCTGTGGGTTTAACCACAGACTGCAAACGGCACTAGCTGTGCGTAACGGCCCCCAGGTAGATGCCGATAAGAAGACGGACGAGGTGAAACCCATCTGAATTCCTACTGAGCCTGAAAGTGACAATCTCCGTACTGTCCGATCTGTTCGTCTGATACATCGTATGGCGGGACTAAAGGGTGGTGAATATCAGTCCCCTAATAGCGGTACAAGTCGTGTCGTAGTGTAGCCCAGAACA
The DNA here is from genome assembly GCA_030015575.1 of Agapanthus africanus. Lineage (NCBI taxonomy): Eukaryota > Viridiplantae > Streptophyta > Magnoliopsida > Asparagales > Amaryllidaceae > Agapanthus > Agapanthus africanus. The sequence goes on along the minus strand of CM057338.1, from coordinate 672,635,534 downwards.
CCCTGAGATAACACTGGAAACCTACCAGTATATCTCGCTTGCCCTGGCCAGGGACTACTTGTGTAATGGCTCTCCTAGATACAGCGTGATGTCAACCCCCAATACCGGGAGAGACGAATCCTGTCTAACCGTCACTGCCTCCAAGTGCTTCGAGACTGCACCCAACTACTACCTGTTTGCACGACTCCTTTGAGCCATGGTAGGGTAGTAATCAAAGTACAGTGGGAACACACTCAAGGCGAAGTGACAGTGTCAAGTCAGCGGACTAAGCTGTACTCATGTCACCTGGGAACTGATAACTGACGATAGGTATAATACCAACCAACAGTTCCCGACGAGTCCTGTCCAGTGTACTCGTAACCTAACGAGCACCCGCATACTATCTCAAGTACGACGTACTGACGGCTGTGGGACAGACCGTCTCCCGAGCTGGGATAAGAAGCACATACGCTAGTCTACTCCGGAGTATCGATACTCTGTCTCGATAGTCCTGCGACTAGGGACCTGCATAAGGATGTGTTTACAGATTACCCAGCCCCCACGAGTGTGACTGCCATCACAACGCTGGTAATCAAGCAATGATCCTAAGGGCTCTACTAATATTTATAAGCGATATGCTAAAAGAAATACATGCACATATTGAAGTAGAGAAAAACCAAGTAGCATACTACCATTTTGAGCAAGATTGTCAATACAAGGTGAATATCCTAAGCTTCCATTAAGTAATATACAAACTAGTATGATACAGTAATGGCCTCTAGGGCATATACACTAACAATCTCCCACTTGCACTAAGTCTATGTACTGAAGTATCGAAGACCTATCATCTCGATCAGCCGCCCGAACTGAGTCTGGGGTAAGGCCTTCGTGAGTGGATCAGCAGTGTTATCTTCCGTATTTACTCTCTTCACCTTGATCTCCCGGCAATCAACGATCTCTCTGATCAGGTGGTACCGCCTCAAAATGTGCCTGGACATCTGATGGGACCTAGGTTCCTTCGCTAAAGCTATAGTGCCGTCGTTGTCACAATACAGCGGTATTGGATCAACACTGGTAGGAACCACCTGAAGCTCCGTGAGGAACTTCTTCATCCAGACAGCTTCCTTTGCGGCATCGCAAGCAGCTATGTACTCCGCTTCCATAGTTGAGTCAGCAACGGTTTCCAGCTTGGAGCTCTTCCAGCAAACCGTCCCTCCATTGAGGGGAAAGACATAACCCGACATGGACTTGGAGTCATCCTTGTCTCTCTGGAAGCTGGAGTCAGCAAAGGCCTCGATCTGGAGGTCTTTTACGCCATACACCAAGAACATCTCCTTAGCCCTTCTCAGGTACTTGAGAATGTTCTTTACTGCTATCCAGTGTTTCTCCCCTGGGTTCGACTGATACCGGCTTACAACGCTCAATGCGTATGCTACATCTAGTCTGGTACACAACATCGCATACATAATAGAGCCTTTCGCAGATGTGTAGGGTATTGATGACATGCGAGCCCTTTCCAAATCAGTCTTGGGAGACATCTCTTTCGAGAGGGTGATTCTGTGACAAGCCGGTAGATTACCGCACTTGGAATCTTCTATACTGAATCGTTTCAGTATGGTGTCGATGTACCTTGACTGTGAAAGTCCCAACATCCTTTTAGATCTATCATGATAGATCTGGATCCCCAGAATGTAGTTGGCATCGCCCAGGTCCTTCTTGGAGAACCACTATGACTAGAATCCTTTGACTGACTGTAGTATAGGAATATCATTTCCTATTAGGAGAATGTCATCCACGTACAAGACGAGGAATACCACAGTTCTATCTACAATCTTACTGTAAATGCATGGTTCATCTGGATTTTTGATAAAGTCGAATTCCTTAACAGTATCATCAAAGCAGATGTTCCAACTCCGCGATGCCTGCTTTAGTCCATAGATGGATTTGAACAACTTGCACACTTTACCGCTGCTCCCACTCTAAATGAATCCCTCCGGCTGATCCATATAGACGCACTCTTCCAAATTTCCATTTAGAAAAGCCGTCTTTAAGTCCATCTGCCAGATTTCATAATCGTGGAAGGCAGCAATGGCAAGAAGGATCTGAATGGATTTCAGCATAGCCACTGGAGAAAAGGTCTCGTCGTAGTCCAAACCAGGTCTTTGACGAAAACCCTTTGCAACAAGTCTAGCTTTATAGGTCTCAACCTGTCCATCTACACCAATCTTCTTTCTGAAGATCCATTTGCAGCCTACGGGTTTTACCCCTTCTGGAGCAAAGTCTAAAGTCCAAACTTTGTTGGTGTACATGGACTCCATCTCGGTCCGCATTGCATCCAGCCATTTTACCGAGTCACCGCTCTGAATGGCTTGCTGGAAGCTAGTAGGCTCATCATAATCAACTGTGCAATCCTCTCTATCCCCGACTATGAGAAAACCGAAGTATCTTTCGGGCGGATGAGACTACTTACTACTTTTGCGGACCGGCGCAGGAATGTCCGGTTCCCCTGAACCATCTGGTTCTACTATGGTTTCAGTAATAGATTGTGGTTCTGGAATTTCTTCCAGTTTTATTGCTCTCCCACTTATCTGATTTTCTAAAAACTCAGTTTCCAAGAAGCTGGCATGACGAGAAACAAAGACTTTTTGCTCCTCTGCGTAATAGAAAAGATACCCCTTGGAGTTCTTTGGGTATCCCACAAACTTGCACAGTACTGAACGTGCCTCGAGCTTGTCCGCATGCTGCTTTTTGACAAAAGCTGGACATCCCCATGTCTTAAAGGGTTTAAGACAGGGTTTCTTTCCACTCAACATCTGATATGGTGTGGTAGGCACTGTCTTAGTAGGAACTTGGTTCAAGAGATATGCAGCTGTTTGTAGTTTATAACCCTAGAAAGATCGCGGTAACTCAGCCTTACTCATCATGGAACGAACCATATCCAATAAGGTTCGATTCCTCCATTCCGATACACCGTTGTGTTGTGGTGTGTATGGAGGAGTAAGCTGAAAAAGAATTCCATTCTCTTTTAAGTAGCCCAGAAACTCGGCACTTAAGTATTCACCACCTCGATCAGATCTCAGTGTCTTGATACTTTTGCCTGTTTGTTTTTCAACTTCATTCTTGTATTCCCGAAATTTCTCAAAGGCCTCGGATTTGTGCTTCATTAAGAAGACATGCCCATACCTAGAGAAATCATCTGTGAAAGTAATGAAGTATGAATAACCACTTCGCGCACGTGTAGACATTGGACCACACACGTCACTATGTATGAGTCCTAAGAGCTCGCTCGCTTTATCTCCGTGTCCAGTGAACGAAGTCTTTGTCATCTTTCCCAAGAGACAGTATTCATAAGTGGCATAAGACTGGTACTCGAACGGATCCAAGTATCATTCTTTATCTAACTTTGTCAACCGTGTCTCATTGATGTGACCCAGTCTATAATGCCATAAGAAAGCCTTATTTAATTCCGGAGACTTTCTTTTAAGTGTGTTCTGGACACTGAAGACCTGAGCTTGATTCAAAACGTATATACCGTTTTTCAATGTACCTGACCCAATCAGAACTTGATTTAGGTGGATGTTTACTACATCGCTTACAAAAGTAAAATCATATCCTTCCTTAGAAAGTAAGGATATAGATATGATATTACAAGTTGCACCTGGTACATAAAACAGTCAAGCAGAATCAATATCTACCCAGTTGTCAGTCCTAGATGATATTACCCTACGGATTCAGCATACATGCTCATTCCGTTAGCAACCCTGAGAGTCATATCACCTTTCTTGATAACCCTACGATTTCTCAGAGCCTGTAATGAATTACAGATATGAGATCTTGATCCGGTATCCAATACCCAGGATGTAGGGTTAACAGACATACAGTTCTCTATTACAAACACACCCGAAGCCGAAGCCACAACATGCTTCGAATTCTGGCTACTGGCTTTGCAAGCCCTGCAATCCTTCTGCCAAAGTTCATTCCCGTTACAACAGGAACGTCCCTCTTTAACTACATCCAGTCTCGAATCTTTTGCCCATCCTTTTCCTTCTTCTTCCCTGGTTTCCTTCAGGGTATAAGCAGAGGGCAGGGACTGTAGAATCGAGTCAGTATCTGACTCGTTCTTCAACGTGCTCTTCAGGTTTGAGAGCTCAAAAGAGATGGTCTCTGTAAGGACGTTGCCCACTACAGATGACCCGATAGCCAACCTCGCTTGAAGCAATTCTTTCGAGGTCTCATATCTTGCGATACGAGATTGCTCTCCATATAAATCTTTGTTATGGAGGAAGATAGAGACTATGTCCATCTTCTCGTGCTGCCTCTGGTTTACACCATCAACTGAGGCTAACACGAGGCACATGGCTTTCGCACAGTTCTTTTCCGATGTCTCGCGGATATGAATATCCGTGACAGGGGGAAACTGGACCTGAGACGGCAGGGGTTGGATCAGTCAAGAGGTGTCCCAATTTGTCATGGGCAATGGACATCTGGACAGACCTTTGCTAGTCATAACAGTCAGATTCAGTCATTTTATTATCTAGATGTAACCAAGGTGTGGTCACTGGGTTGCTGCAATTAAGAGAGAGAGAAGAAAACACTCAGCATGATACTCTTCCAAGTTTAGAGTGGTTTTTAATTTGTCTAAACAGGATGGCTCCCACTGTCACTCAAATCCCTCCTCAAACCAAAAAGGAAGAATTAGTCAGGATAAATCTCACCGTACAATACTTGCTTAACCGTTCAGCCAGGCTAGTATCGGTACTTCGAGGGAGGTTTTCCAACGATTTCGCGAAGTTCCTTAATTTAAGAACTTCTTTTCCCTGGGGGCGTAGCCCCGCTAACACCTTTCTAGACACCTACTAGGTTTATAGCATTGATCGTTAAGTGAGAAATTTCCCGAGGAATAGCATATACTCACAGTAGGATCGGGATCCAAATATCATCGCGTGACAAAACTGAAGGAATCCTACCAGAATCATCACACTCCAAATGGTATACAGCGCTAGCAAGTTTCAGTCCTTTTGAAACTCTCGATGTGGATTTTTGCCCCATGCTCTTATGACCTTGACTAAGGCCAACAAATCATAAGTCACATGTCATGTTCTGCCCGTCGTTGTCCAGGTTAATTTGAACCCATCCGTATATACCCTTGACTATGGCCAACAAAGTAATACGACTGTCCCAAACCAACGCATCTATCTATGCAACATATGAATATCCACCAGCTACCAAACACCGTGCCTTGACTAAGGCCAACAAACACAGCTTGAATACTGTTGAGTATTCATATGAAACGACGGAGGGCTACGAAAGGTTTTGGCGAAACCTTGAACATAGTGAACTTGATATAATCGAAGGAACCTTGATAGCTTTTAAAAGGAGTGGCTCAAGCTTCGCATTTAAAAGTTGGTTTTTGAAAAGAACCGAGTTGTTTTGAAAGTGTTCCAACGACTTTTACTTGGTTTATTTTCTTGCATTAGTTCTTTTAATGCGTCCCATTATTTAATCCTACCATTGCAGAAAACAACCAAAATATGACGTACGCTTATGCCATTCGCATTCGCCATGGGGCCCCGTCATTACCCGTTAGGTTACTTAACTAAGTACAGAGCGGGAGCTAGGCTAGCGCGGCTGAAAAACATAAGCAATGCCTAAATAATATCATATATAGATATATTGCAATGATAGCCATTTCAGATCACAGATGAACACATTGGATATACTAGGAATCCGCAATTCGTACGAGCCTGTAACGAAAAGCGGATTACACGGTCGCGGTGAATAGCCAAACCCCACCCTAGACCCCTACGGGTGCGGCAAACTACCCGCTAAGTACCCGAAGCGAAGCAACCTCCCTCAACTCATGAGTAGGCCACTGAGCACTTCGAGATACCCGGTAGTTTGTGCACCCCACCTTGGGTCTATCCTAGGAGCAAAAACAGTAAAAAGAAATTATGCAATGACGGCTACAACCCCGACCCGGTTGTGCGGCCATATAAATAATATTACATCAATTTACAAATTTACATGAATTGAAAGAAATGAAAACTCTCATCTCACAACCCCCGACTATTCACCCGCGACAATCCAATGAATTCATATACACATACCATCAACATTACAGATCACAGATATGTATAACCCCCACTAATCGACGTATAGCGATTAGCAGACGTTCAATACATATAACACATCACAGATATAAACCCGTTAGCTTTAGTCTTTAGAAGTTCGATAAAAATACGGATTTTCAAGCCCCAAAAACAAATTTTTCTTTCTGGAAAACCTGGGCAGAAAAAACATATTATAAAAATCCCAAAATACTCCCAGAAACACACTGCAAGAAATTTGAGCCACGACCGACTCAACTCGGCCGTGGATCCACGGCAGGAGCGTGCTCCTACCGCAGTTCCGCGGCACTTTGAACGGTTCTCTGGACCAAATTTCTAGAGTGTGTTTTAAAAAGCCCGAGTCGATTTTTGGAGTATGATTTATCATTTTTTGAACAGAATACAGAATCGACAGAAACTTGATTTTCCGGGTGTTTTTCGTGACTTTTTCTCCGATCGAACTTCTACTTACTTTGCTAACATGTTAGATAGTGTTTAACTAGGCTCTGATACCACTGTAAGTCCATGCTACCCTTCCCCGGTACTTACGGGGTTGCGGAAGTGGTGAAAAACGATTTTCAAGAGGGTGCTAACATGGACTACAAATACGGATCTTTGTTAAACAATCTACCTAACAACATAACTAGGAGTTGTTTGCCTACTCGGTTAGGGGTTTACACCTTTCTTGAACTCCTTCGTCGTCAACTCTTAATGGTGTACGGATCGGCCACACCCCGTCGTCTCCTCGCGCCGAAGATCGATCCACCCGAAAGCTTCTACCTTTGGCTTCTTCATCAAACATGAAGAAACTAGAACACTTGGTTTGCTAAACCTTGTGAACTAGGATGAGTAGAGAAGTGATATGGGTTTTCTTTTATCTCTAAGGCAATGAAACTCAACACATGAGAAGGGTTTGCCTTGAGCTAGAGAGAGAGCAAGAGGAAGAAGGAGTGAGCTTGAGAATGAGAGAGCTCAAGAGAGAGAAAGCAAATGAAAGAATGAGCAATCCTTTTCTCATCCGACCTCTCATAATCCAAAAGCATCATGAGCCATAATGATAATCAAGTATTATGTGATGGTTCATATCATATCAAAGGCAATATCATTTCATGCACTTATTTTGCAAACCACAACAAGCAAGCAAAAGTCTTTGCATGAAAATGACAACCATTGTAATGATGATGGTCTACTAGTCCAACCTAGTCAACCGGTCAACCAAGTCAACAAGTCAACAAAGTCAACCCCTCAACAACCATGTCACTATAATAATTAATTAATATTATTGCTAATCATATTTCTTATTCTCATTAGGGTTTAGCAAAAAGTCAATGGTCAACAATCAACAGTCAACAACCCCAATGAGAATCCTCTGCCTCTGTCTCTCTGTCAACCGTGCATACACACCCACAACCGCGTTCCGAGGTACACGAATACAAACGAGATAAAACCAATCCCAAAATGTACACTAGGATCTGGCTTAAACCAAATCCCGCTAGTGTTAACTGTCCGGACACCAAACGTGCACAAGTGCACGGATGTGACCGAATCCTGTCGCAAAACCATGCGACCTGTCGCAAAACCATGCGACCTCTACTCTTTTGCCTAAAGGCGAATAGCTCTCTGTGTGGGACTCTAAATACTCGACACTACGCTGGCAGTGGGTTTAACCACAGACCGCAAGCGGCACTAGCTGTGCGTAACGGCCCCCAGGTAGATGCCTATAAGAAGACGGACGAGGTGAAACCCATCTGAACTCCTACTGAGCCTGAAAGTGACAATCTCCATACAGTCCGGTCTGTTCGTCTGATACATCGCTTGGCGGGCCTAGGGGGTGGTGAACGTCAGTCCCCTAATAGCGGTTCTAGTCATGTCGGAGTGTAGCCCAGAACACCCTGAGATAACACTGGAAACCTACCAGTATATCTCGCTTGCCCTGGCCAGGGACTACTTGTGTAATTGCTCTCCTAGACACAGCATGATGTCAACCCCCAATACCGGGAGAGACGAATCCTGTCTAACCGTCACTGCCTCCAAGTGCTTCGGGACTGCACCCAACTACTACCTGTTTGCACGACTCTATTGAGCCGTGGTAGGGTAGCAATCAAAGTACAGTGGGAACACACTCAAGGCGAAGTGACAGTGTCAAGTCAGCGGACTAAGCTGTACACATGTCACCTTGGAACTAATAACCGACGATAGGTATAATACCAACCAACAGTTCCCGACGAGTCCCGTCCAGTGTACTCGTAACCTAACGAGCACCCGTTTACTATCTCAAGTACGACGTACTGACGACTGTGGGACAGACCGTCTCCCGAGCTGGGATAAGAAGTGCATACGCTAGTCTACTCCGGAGTATCGATGCCCTGTCTCGATAGTCCTGCGACTAGGGACCTGCATAAGGATGTGCTTATAGATTACCCAGCCCCCACGAGTGTGACTGCCATCACAACGCTGGTAATCAAGCAAAGATCCAAAGGGCTCTTCTAATATGTATAAGCGATATGCTAAAAGAAACACATGCACATATTGAAGTAGAGACAAACCAAGTAGCATACTACCATTTTGAGCAAGATTGCCAATACAAGGTGAATATCCTAAGCTTCTTTTAAGTAATATACAAACTAGTATGATACAGTAATGGCCTCTAGGGCATATACACTAACACTCAAGCTACTACTTCACTAATGAAGGATTAGTGAAGCAAACACCCAATACTAAAGTGCTAATCTAGTGGAGGATGATGAAATAGGAAATGGGTTCACTTTAGCATTCTTTTTCACACAATACTTTCTCATTTTTTTCAAACCCTAGAGAGCTTTTTCTTTTAGAGGAAGAAGATGATGAAAGAAGAAGAGAATAAGATAATGATTAAGTGAGAAGTAAACCATGGTGAGTGTGTATCATATACTAACTCATTTAGAGATATAACCATGGCTAATTCAAATGGTTGGGTTAACAAATATCTAAAGTAAAACAAACCTAGTGGACTTAGTCAATGCATCCACAAGCTTCTACAAGCTTCATGCACTTAACAATAATCCACAAATTTTGGATTTACTTTAAACAATAAAAAACCTACCACTAGAATTTGTATGGTGTATGTCTCATATACCCATGTAGTGCGTATCAACAACCACGACACACAAAACACAATTTAATATATATCACATATATATTAAGTTGTGCACATGTGAGAAAAATAAATGCTTAAGTGAACCAATGTTAGTTAATGTAAATCAGTATATCAAGTATACAATTATACATTAAATTATTAAATCAACACTTGATTTAGTAATCCGACTATATCACATATAACCGACTAACACTAATTGTACCATCTTATCGAATCAACACTTGATTTGATAACCCGTCTATATCACTTATAACCAATCGATAAAAAAGTCGCGAGAATAGAATACGGTATCGCATACACGGATTATTCTCAGTCCCGCACATATCGCATATGTGCTCCTATTTCATTTTGCCTGAGCCAGTAAAACCTCTATGCAGGACTCTAAATACTCGTCAATAAGGCGAAAGTAGGTGATGATCACATCAAGAACCCACAAGCCGTCAGCAGTACTAGCTGGACGTAACGGCTACCCGGGTATTGAGCGATCAGAAAATCAGTAAGCAAGCCCGCTCCAACTCCAGCAAAAGCCTGACAGTAACACTTGCCGTACAGTCTGGTCTCCTCGTCTGATATGTCGCATATCAAGTCTAGGGGTGGTAAACGTCAAACCCCAATAACCGATATGCAATGACGATGTGAGGCTCATAACGGGTCGAGAAACTACCGGTAACACTTACCGGTAAATCTTTAAATCAGCCCTGGCCAGGGAATTCCCTGTTATGGCCACTCGAGCAAAGCGCAACATCAACTCCCAATACCGGGATAGACGAAACCCCTCCTATCGCTCATTGCCTCCATGTGACTTGGGACTGTACCCAAAAACTGTTGGAGATAGTGCCCTCTGAGTCAATTATTGGATCACAGGCACGTGATTGCAATGATTGAGGGAGGACCTGTCCCAGTAGGACAGTCTTACTCGAGATGATAGTATGCTATCTGGTTTATCTTTATCATCGTGTACTGCTTTAGGTGACCTGACATGTCGCTATTACATGTTGATAGAGCCCCTAGGATTCTTGCTTGACCACTAGCAGTATGAGAGCGATCATATAAGTGGGAGCTGGTAGTCTATAAGCACATCCTTAAAAGGTCCCTAGTCGTGTGAGTTTCGAGATAGGGCATCGATACTCCAGAGTAGACTAGTGTATACAGTCGAAACCCCGACGAGGGGCGGTGGCCGGTCTCACAAGCCACTGGTGTCAGTTGGTTCACCTAAGATGTATACATGTGCTCATTGGGTTATGAGCACACCGGACAGGACTCGCCGGGAACATGCTAGTTGGTCTTCTACCTGACGTCAAATAGCAGTTCCCTGGTGACATGTGTACAGGTTAGTTCATTGACCTGGGGATCGTCATTTGTCTCATGTGAGTTCCCACTGTACTTTGATTACTACCCTACCACGCTCAAAGGAGACGTGCAAACAGGCTTTAGTTGGGTACAGTCTCGAGCCAGATGGAGGCAGTGAGCGGATCTTCAAGGGTTCGTCTCTCCCGGTATTAGGGGTGAGGTCGCACTGTGTCTAGGAGAGCCATTACACGAAGCCCTCGGCCGAGGCAGGAGATTTACTGGTAGGTATCCCAGTAGTATCTCAGGGTGTTCTGGGATACACTCCGACACGACTTGTACCGCTTTTGGGGGTCTTACTTTTACCAACCCCCTGGGCCCGCTATGCGATGCTCATAGAAGAACGGACCAGACTGTACGGATATTGTCACTGACAGGCTCAGTAGGGTGTCAGGATGAGTTCGCTCATCGACGTCCCTTTTGGTCAATACCTGGTAGCCCGTTACGTATTGGCTTATACCTCTGACGTGCTAGTGGTTAAATCCACAACCAAGGTGTTGACGAGTCTTTAGAGTCCCCCACATTCAGTTGCTCAAGTTTTCGGGCGAAACGCTGTAGAGGCCGTATGGAGATATGGCAGCGTTCGATCTGATACGTGCGGTATTGCATGGATCAGGATCGGACGGTTAGTACTAGAGGCCGTATGGATATATGGCAGGGTTCGATCAGATACGTGCGGCATTGCACGGATCTGGATCGATCGGATATTACTAGCCAGCTTTGGTTTAAGCCGGATCCTAGTATAGTACAGTGTAGATTTTGTCTCATTGCATTTGTATTCGGTCGGAATATAGATGCTGGTGTGTATACACAGTATCGGGGTTTTCCTGTAATTTATTACGGGACCAGTTTTTTGGAGTTTTCAGTTTGCTTTCCGTTTCGGCCAATTTCCTTTGTATCGTTCATTGGCCGAAGATTGGTGGAGGAGGGCTTATTTGCATTTGTGCAAATAAGCATTAGTGGAGGGGGTTCTTTGCATTTTGTTGCTTCATGATAGCTCTTGTTGACCTTGACTTGTTCACTTCATCATTGCTTGACTTTTGGAGTCATCATGTTTGATGAGTGATGGTTGAGTGTGGTTCTTGCTCGGTGATCATTGTGATTTTCATCATCACATTTTCCCTCTCTCTCTTGGATTATTTTGTGTCTACCTCTTTGTTACACTCTCTCACTCTCTTGCTAATACCATGGCCGGCCAAACATGAGGGAGGGAGCTGCCCAAATTATGGAGGTGGGATTTTTGTTTATTTGGCTTTGGAAAATTCCCACAAGTTCCATCTCCAAACTACATATCATTCCTCCACCTAAATGGCAACATCTAGTAACCCCAAAATGAGACATGAGTTCTACACACATTCTACAGCAAATCTTGGGCACGTTGACTCGCCAGCTTCGTGCCCGAGTTGCCTCGGTATAGAGGTGGGAGCTCGTAAACGAAGCAGGCGACGTGGTGCCCTTTCCGGCGAGGAGGTGGAGATCGGACATTCCGCGGGAGATCGGGACGACGGCGAGAAGACCGGAGGACACGGATCACTAGGTATATCTCTCTTCCCCATCTAGTAGTTAGCTAGGACTAGTTAATGGTACGATCCGGGTTTTAGTGCGCGGTGGTGCCGGTTTGAAAAATTAAAGTTAACCATCGCTTCCTCATTTGTCCTCGGGATGGAGGCCAGGGCGCCGCCGTTCACTTACAATGGTATCAGAACCTCGCCATTAACATAGTATAGCTTTGTCTAATCTGTTTTACATTTCCGATCGAACAAATATTCCAAAACCGTGTTTTTCAAAACAACAGATTTTTGTCTCGAAATTTTTTTCAACTAGTCTCAGAATACTGTGCAGGGAAGTATAAGCCTACTGGAGAAATTTGGTCGCGAGATCTCATTATTCGACCGTGGAATCGCGGCCAAACCCATGCTTGGGCCGCGGTTCCGCCGCTGTTTTGACAGATCGTTGCACCAATTTTTTACAGAGGCCTTCTGGGTTGAAAATGGGGTTTTTGGAATATTAATTTTGGGCCTAGAATTTCTTGATGGCTGCAGTAGTACTTGGGGCCCACTTGTTATAATTTTGATCGATCAGATATTATAAACACATTATTTCACAGTATTTACATTATATCTGCGACCGTGAATGTCACTTGATCGGTAAATCCTGTCTAACTGCTATAGCGCGGTTAGACGGATTTGCGAACGTGACTTTCACGTTGATGTTCTGTGTATTGCTGTGATGTTGCAGATTGGTCGTGGGGGATAGCCTAGATGCAATGCTAGTATAGTTTTTGGTTATATTATGTACATTTGATATTGCGGGGCGAGCGTCCGAAAAGTGGAGAGCCGTCACTGCCTGATTGTATTATTATTTTGGGGCACGGCCAGGTTGCGGTCGATGTACCCGTTGTATGTATATTTTACTTTCTGTACTAGGATTGCCCCAAGGAGTTGTGCACGGATAGCCGGGTTCTAGAGGGCAACGGGCCCGCATCTCATGGCATTGAGACGGAGGGGGCTTCACTCTAGAATTGGCGGGCTATTCACCGCACTCGTAGGGGGTACAGGTTGACACAGGAGGGGTGCCCAAGTTACCGGATTCCGTGAAGTGCCGGGTGGTCCATTCACGTTGCTGAAGGGGACTGCCTCACTTCAGGTTTTGGCGGGTAACTTGTCGCGCCCGTAGGTGTCTAGGATTTCATTGCACAGGCTATCCACACGACCAGGGGAACGTCGGGTTTCAGTAGTGGCTCTGTGAAACATGGGGATCCCAGTTATCTGTATTGTTCTGTGATGCTGTATTTCTGTGATGTTGCATTTTATCACGCCTTGAGCGAATATAATATATTGGTATATATATTAGTAGATGTTGTATATGTTTTGCATCCGCGCTAGTCCAGTCCCCGCTCTGTCGTTAGTTAGCTAACCTAACGGGTAATGACGGGACCCAGTGGCGAATGTGTAGGGTTCCTGGGCACCCTAATGAGGTCTCACAAGGCATCGATCATGCCAATTTAAAAAATACGGTGCCGAGAAACCCTAGACTACGGATCGTTAGCTAGATGTCTAGGCGAAAGATGCAACTAGTAAACTACTTTACTAAGAGAATTCGGAAATACAAGCTTTGTAGATCCGGTGCTCCACCTCCATAGCTCCGCAACGAAGTCCCCTCGCTGTCCAAATGAATTCCCGGGCTCTAGCGTCGGCTTCGTCGGAGAAATGGCGAGCTAGGTCGTCGATGTCCATGCCGAAGATGATCTACGTCGAAGCATCGCAAGATCAAGCTCCAACTTCACCAAGTCAAGAAACCTTGTGAAGGAAACACACTCTACTACTTGGCAAGAGGTAGAGGATGAAGAAATAGGAAGTGGGTAGACTTTAGATTTGGATTTCACACTCTTTCTCATCACTTGCCATTGATGGAGGCAAGCTTTCTTCACTTGAAGAATTGAAGAAGAAGAAGGTAAATGTTATGACAAGTTAATTCCAAAAAGAAAATTAAAAGAATACTTATCATAACCAAACCATGGTCAAGTGTAGAGAATAAATCATGGTTAGTGGGATGGTTAGGGTTAAGCATGAGACAAAATGGTCACTTGGTCAAAGTCTTCATGAAGCTTCATGAACAAAACAAAACATGCCACCATTTTCTCATTTGCTTTTTTTTTCCAAAAGAATAAATAAATGAATAAAATGAATAAGGAAAAAGTAAACCCTAACCATTTCATTAACCAAGGTTTAATTCTTTACACTTAACCAAAAGGCATGCATCATCAAACATGATACAAGCAAGTGCACAAAATCATATCGCATATTCAATGCGCACAACCGAGTGAGAAAATCCATCTTAAAGTGAACCAATACTAGTTAATGCAAAGTAATATATCAAATATATAATTATGCATTAAATCATTAAATCAACACTTGATTTAACGATCCGGTCATATCGCATATAACCGACTAGTATTCTATGTATCGGCTTATCGAACCAACCCTTGATTCGATAACTAGGTTATATCGCATACAACCTTTCGATATATTCATCGCGAGAATGGAATACGGTATCACATACACGCATTATTCTCGGGCCCGCACATATCTCATATGCGCTCCTATTTCGTTTCGCTTGAGCCAGGAAACCTCTGTGTAGGACTCTAAAGACTCGTCAATACGCCGGCAGCAGGTGATGATCATATCAAGCACCCACAAGCCGCAAGCGGTCTGCTAAACGTAACGGCCGCCCGGGTATTGAGCGACCAGAAGATCGACGAGCAAGCCCGCTCATACTCCTGTGAATCCAACCAGTAACACTACCGTACAGTCCGGTCTGATCGTCTGATATGTCGCATATCTCGCCTAGGGGTGGTAAACGTCAGACCCCAATAGCTCGATAAGTCGTGTCGATATGAGGTCTATAACAATTCGAGAAACTACTGGTAACACTTACCAGTAAATCTCAGCAACCCTGGCCAGGGATTTCCTGTTATAGCCAATCGAACACAGCGCAACATCAACCCCCTATACCGGGAGAGACGAATCCCCTCCTATCGCTCATTGCCTCCATGTGATTCGGGACTGTACCCAAAAACCACCGTTTTGCACGGCCTCTTGGACGTGGTAAGATGGAAATCAAAGTACAGTGGGAACCACACAAGACTCTATGACGATCTCGGGTCAACAGACTACTCTGTACCAGTGTCACCAGAGAACTGTCATCTGACGTCAGGTATAATACCATCTGGGAGTTCTCGGCGAGTCCGTCCAGTGTACCCAGTCTCTACTGAGCACCCGTATATCATCTCCGATGTCAAACACCAATGGATATGGGATCATCCATTGCCCATCTGTATGGGTCGAGAAGGTACACGCTTGTCTACTTTGGTATATCGATGCCCCATCTCGATACACCCACGACTAGGGACTTTGAAGGATGTACTTATGGACTACCATGTCCCCACTAGTATGATCCGCATCACAGTCCAGGTAGTCAAGTACACATCCTAAGGGCTTTACCAATATATAACAGAAAGACAATCAGTGTACACGTTAAGGTAAAGATCAACCAGATAGCATACAATCATGTCGAGCAAGAAAGTCCTCCCTATATATGTCCCAACATCCACTACAATATACATCCAATGTACAGAAATGGCCTCTAGGGCATACATATAACTAACAATCTCCCACTTGCACTAGGGCCATCTGTAGCAGTGGTTGTAGTATCTCATACTCAACCATCCCATAAAAGTCTCTCTCTGGGAATAGGCCTTCGTGAGTGGATCCGCCGTGTTGTCCTCTGAGTCTACTCTCCTAACCTCGATCACCCTGGAGATCAACCATCTCCATGATCAGGTGATACTGCCTTAGAATATGTCTGGATCACTGATGGGACATGCGTTCCTTGGCATAAGCCACAAATCCATTGTCACACAATGGGAGGAACTTAGTTCATCTCATGAACCAATATACATCCAAACAGCCTCTTTGGTAGCATCTTAAGTAGCGATGTATGCTGCCTTTATCGTCTAGTATGTCACGGTATCTACCTTGGAACTCTTCCAACATACCGTCCCTCCACTGAGGGTAAAGACAATGCCTGTGACTGACATTCAGTCGTCCTTATCACCCTGGAACCCTTCCAGTGATTCTCCCCAGGATCATGTGATACCATCTCACTTCGACAAGTGAGAATCCTAACATCCATTTAGATCTATCTCATAGATCCAAAATCCAGGAGTTAGTAGGTATCATTATGATCCTATATGGAGAATCATTGTGATAAGCGGAGATTGATCGAGCGTAGCATAGGAAACTCCTTCCCTATCAAGAGTATGTCATCCACGTACTCTACGAGGATCGTCACCATACTCCCTACTACCTTTTTGTTTATACAAGGTTCATCTACCATTTTGATGATGTCAACTTCTTTGACTAATCCATCAAAACAGATGTTCCAACTCCGCGATGCCTGCTTTATCCTATAAAGCATCTTGGACACGTTTCCGCTGCTCCCACTGTCTACGAGGCACTCTGGCTGTGTACTTATAGACGTACTCTTCTAAAACATCATTTAGAAAAGCAGTCATGACACCCAACCGCCAGATATCGTAGTCATGGTATGTAGCCGTGGCAAGTAGTATCTGGATGGACTTAAGCATAGGTACTGGAAAAGGTTTCATCATTATCCACGCCTGGTCGATGACGAAAACCTTTAACAAGTCTAGCTTTGAAAGCCTCAACTTTTCCATCTACACCAAGTAATCTTCTCAAGATATACTTGCTCCTGATGGGGATTTAACCCTTCAGATATAGCAACCAAAGTCCATACTTTGTTGGTGTATAAGGATTCCATCTCAGATCGATAAACATCCAGCCATTCTTACAGAGTCTCACTCTTGATGGCCAGCTCGAAACAAGTTGGGTCATCATCTCATGATGCATTCCTCGCTCCCACTGTCATAGAGAAACCGAAGTATCTCTCAGGTGGGTGAGGAACCCTACTAGATCGGCGGAGAGGCTGAGGTTCGTTGGTTTCTACTGAATCCTCTGGTTGTACCAAATCATCTGCTGTAGTTTGTATAGCTGGAACACTTCCAGTTCTACATAACAGACCTTGCCTCGAGCTTGTCCGGATTTTGCTTTTAGACATAGGCCGGACAACCCCAAATCTTAACTAGCTCAAGACATGGGCTCTTCCCTTTCCATATCTCATATGGAGTGGTAGGCAACTGATTTGATTCGAACCTATTCAATAGGTATGCAGCTTCTCAAGTGCATAACCCCTAAAAGGAAATAGGTAACTCAGTAATACTCATCATAGAGCACACCATATCATATAGGGTGTGATTGCTCCGCCCCGATATACCATCGTGCTATGGTGTATTCGGAGGAGTAATGCCGAGAGAGAATCTCATTCTCCTTTAGAATAGTCCAGGATTTCCGTGCTCAAGTATTCTCCTCCTTGATCACATCAAAGGGCATAATACTTATACCCGTATTTTGGTTCTCTACTTCTAACTTATATTCTGTGAATATCTCAAAAGGTTCGGACTTGTGTTTCAACAGGAACATATGTCTGAATCTAAAGAGATCATCAGAGAACCTAATGAAGTATAAAGAACCAGTCCTGGCATGTGTAGGCAGGGGACCTACATACATCAACATGTATCAATCCCAAGAGTTCATTAACTCTTTCTCTGTTTCCAATAAACAGAGCTGTGGTCATCTTATCTTTGTGACATGACTGGCGAGTTTCACAAGATGTAAATTCAAACTGATTTAAATATGCATCTATGTGCAACTTAGCTAGTCGGGTCGCATTGATATGACCTAGTCTACAATGCCTCAAGAAGGATTCGTTCATTGCTGAACTCTTCCTCTTGTGTGTGTTTCGTATACCAAGAACTGCAGTTTGATTTAGAACATTAATGCTTTTAGGTAACGTGCCTGAACCGATCAACTTTTGATATAGGAAGTGTTCAAAACATTATCCAACAATACAAAATTATATCCTTTCTTTACTAATAAAGAGATTGATATGATTTTGTATATCAGGTTCGGTATCTAATAACATTCGTTCAGAATCAATGTATTGGTAATACAGGGTGACAGTGACCAACAGACTTGGCTGCAACTCTTGCCCCGTTTTCTGTCTCATGAAACTTATCACCCGTTCTCAGTTTTTCTACCCTTTTGTAGCCCTATGTAACAGATTACATATCTTGGATCCTGATCCGGTATCATATACCAGGATGCGGAGGATACTGAGAAACAGTTCTGTATAATGAACACACCCGAAGATGATGCATCAGCATGCACTCTCTTCGTTTGGGCGGCACGGGAAATCTGGTATTCCCCAATTTCCTGCTCTGTCTTATAACAATTACAAGTTGGAGCGGGACCAACGTTCCCCAGCTCAGTATAACAAGTGGGTTCGGTCAATAATCCGTATTATTATCTTGATTAAGGCGTGATATGGTCGCTACCAGGAGAGAGAGAGAAGAAAACACTCAGCGTGCGCTCTTGCAAGAATAGATTGGTTATTATTTTATCTAAATAGGATAGCTCCTACTGCTTTTTATCAAATCTTCCTTCAAACCCTAAAAGGAAAGACTAGCCGGGATTAATTACACACTACAATCGCCAATCTTTCAGCCAGGCCTGTGTCGGTACTTTGAGGGAGGTCCCCCGTGCTTTCGCACGAACCTAATTAATGTAAACCTCGTTTTCCCAGAGGCGTAACCCCGTTGACACCTTTCTAGACACCTACTTGATCGGCTAATTGTAATGTATAAAACTCTCCCAGGAGTAACACTTACTCGAAGCGGGTATCGGGATCCAACTATCTCATAGAAGGTATGCAATCTCATTGCAAATTTCAACACTTGAAATTCCCGATAATATTTTACCCCTAGTGTTCTATGACCTTGACGAATGCCAAACAACCCATAGTCCACTAGCCAAGTTCAACCCGTACATTTCTTGATCGAATTAAACCCACCCGCACGACCCTTGACGAATGCCAAACAACGCCGTACGAATACCCTAATCCAATCTGCATCATATGCATAAGCAGATAAATAATAGTTAGCTACCGCGCACTACGCCTTGACGAATGCCAAACTACCGTAGCACGAATACTAACTAGTACTTATCTGAAATGATGGAGGGCTACGACAGGTTTTTCTGAAAACCTATTGCGTAATGAACTTGATATCGTTGTAGGATCGAATGAATTTTGAAATGGAGTGTTTTTGAGGCTTTTCTAGTTTTGCTAAAGGAGTTACTCCCGGTGAAGGGATCGTCGGTCCTTTCCTCGTCGAATGAGGTGCGGGATATATCATATATATCACTGTGTAAAGCAGAACTCTTAAAAGCAATCAAAAGACAAACCGAGTGTGTAGCATCTGCCAGTTATTGCTAAAGGAGTCACTCCCGGTGAAGGGATCTCGGTCCTTTCCTCATCGAATAAGGTGCAGGATATATCGTATATACCGCTGTGCAAAGCAAGAACTGTAGCTACCTGTTTTATTTTGAAATTCGATTCTACAACATCTTAGGTTTCTTTTATTTCATTAATCACATTAATGAAGTCCCATCATTTAAGTACCTAAACATCACAGATAAATACGACGTACACTTATGCCATCCGCATTCGCCTCGATGTCCCCTCGTGCACCGTTAGGTTAGGTAACTAACGGCAGAGCGGGGCAGGGCTAGCGCGGGTGTAAAACATAAGTAACGCCTATATAATATATCATATATACTATATACTGTATCTATCACAGAACATCACATGATCACATCACAGATATCGCAGCAGAAGAATCATATGAAATATTGGATATACTAGGACGTCCGTGTTTTCAATATGAGCCAGTATAAAACACGGATTCCACGGTCGCGATGAATAGCCAAACCCACACCCCTAGACCCCTACGAGAGCGGCGAGCAACCCTACCAATTCTAGAGTTAGGAGACCCGAACCCGACTCCTCGAGTTGGTCTCCCACTGGACTCCAGAACCCGGTTACTTGTGCCTTCCTCCTTGGGTCTATCCTAGTGCGGAAAAGTAAATAATATACAAACGGTGACATCTTCCGCAACCTGGAAGTGCCCCAATAAAAGAATATTACATACAAGTTTTTACATGAATGAAAATGAAAAACACTCATCTCACATAAAAACCCCTCGGCTATTCAAACACGACGATCCAATATAACATATCCAGCAACACATAACATCACATGTCATCAACGTAAGTAAATATGTCCATCCCAATTGTCATTGACATATAGCAACGAAACCGGCGATATCACATATTACACTTACGGTCACAGAAAAGAAAGTGTAAAACTACAACAGTTGGAATCCGCAATCTGCATAGACATCGCATGCCTAATCAAATGAATTCTTTAGACATCGCATGCCTAACAATTATAAACCCCGCATTTTAGTCTCAAAATCGAAAACACTTTTCAATACAAGTCGGGTAATTCAACAAGATTCTCGACATTTTGATCGAATGCTCGTCGCAAACTTTAGTAGGCGGCCGCACCCCCGATACCGTCGACGAAGTGCACCAAGGCGGAACACCGCTACCGGGAGCACCCGAACAGATGCTTTCGGCGACGGGGTTCTCCTACAGTCACTTGGTCGGGGCTATGGGGTGAGGCTGTCTATTAAGTTTACCCGGCGAGTATCCGCGTACGCTACGTGAATGCGACGGACTTTTGATCACATCAAAATTCCGTGGCAACCGATCAAGTGAGACTAAACTGCTATGTTTATAACATTCATTCAGTTATCTCATAACTTCTTGTGAATTCCAATTATTGTATCCCATTCCGGATAAATAGAAAATGTCAAACTTTCCGATCGAACACCCAAGTTTTCCCGATACAGATCAACACATGAAACAAGTCTAAAAACATTCAGTTCATGCCTCAGTACCAACGGTCCAGCCGTAGAAGGGTCAAGCCAACGCCTCACATGTGGCACGCCGTACTGCCCCAAACCCGAAGGTTCAAAGGGCAGTTCAAGACGGTCACATAATCGAGTTAAGGTTTGTTTTCTTCTAGAGGGTCCATCGAGTTACTTGCACTACTTAGAACGTCGTTAAACTACGGAAAAATCCAACACTTGGAAATTTCCCGACAGGGGAAAAATTGGGTATTTATATCCGGTCGAACTTTTTAACATATTCTAAAATTTATCAGGAAAGCCACACAGACAAAATTTGGTACTCCGATCAAAACACCGAATCCCCAAAACAACTCCAGAAAATTCAACTCTTGAATAAATATTAAAAATTCCCAGAAAAATCAGCATCTGAAAACATGAATTACTGTGCAGAAAGGGGAGGATGACGTCACCATGTTGCCGCGGAACCGCCGCAGAAGCAAGGCTTCTGCCGCGGTTCCGCCGCCGTTTATACTGTTCATGAAAAAAATTTTGCGCCGTAATTCTTATATTTCCCTGCTGAATTTTTTAGCAATTTTTAATTTGGAAAAATCCCAGTTTTTGAAAAAAGGACAGAGAGCTATTTTGGGTTCTAAATTTCGGTTCGATCGGACTTCAAATTGCGTCTAGACTTCGCCTAAGGCTCTAGCTAGGCTCTGATACCAGTGTAGGGTTCCTGGGCACCCTAATGAGGTCTCACAAGGCATCGATCATGCCAATTTAAAAAATACGGTGCCGAGAAACCCTAGACTACGGATCGTTAGCTAGATGTCTAGGCGAAAGATGCAACTAGTAAACTACTTTACTAAGAGAATTCGGAAATACAACCTTTGTAGATCCGGTGCTCCACCTCCATAGCTCCGTCCCCTCGCTGTCCAAATGAATTCCCGGGCTCTAGCGTCGGCTTCGTCGGAGAAATGGCGAGCTAGGTCGTCGATGTCCATGCCGAAGATGATCTACGTCGAAGTATCGCAAGATCAAGCTCCAACTTCACCAAGTCAAGAAAACTTGTGAAGGAAACACACTCTACTACTTGGCAAGAGGTAGAGGATGAAGAAATAGGAAGTGGGTAGACTTTAGATTTGGATTTCACACTCATTTTCATCACTTGCCATTGATGGAGGCAAGCTTTCTTCACTTGAAGAAATGAAGAAGAAGAAGGTAAATGTTATGACAAGTTAATTCCAAAAAGAAAATTAAAACAATACTTATCATAACCAAACCATGGTCAAGTGTAGAGAATAAATCATGGTTAGTGGGATGGTTAGGGTTAAGCATGAGACAAAATTGTCACTTGGTCAAAGACTTCATGAAGCTTCATGAACAAAACAAAACATGCCACCATTTTCTCATTTGCTTTTCTTTTTCCAAAAGAATAAATAAATGAATAAAATGAATAAGGAAAAAGTAAACCCTAACCATTTCATTAACCAAGGTTTAATTCTTTACACTTAACCAAAAGGCATGCGTCATCAAACATGATACAAGCAAGTGCACAAAATCATATCGCATATGCAATGCGCACAACCGAGTGAGAAAATCCATCTTAAAGTGAACCAATACTAGTTAATGCAAAGTAATATATCAAATATATAATTATGCATTAAATCATTAAATCAACACTTGATTTAACGATCCGGTCATATCGCATATAACCGACTAGTATTCTATGTATCGGCTTATCGAACCAACCCTTGATTCGATAACTAGGTTATATCGCATACAACCTGTCGATACATTCATCGCGAGAATGGAATACGGTATCACATACACGCTTTATTCTCGGTCCCGCACATAACTCATATGCGCTCCTATTTCGTTTCGCTTGAGCCAGGAATCCTCTGTGTAGGACTCTAAAGACTCGTCAATACGCCGGCAGCAAGTGATGATCATATCAAGCACCCACAAGCCGCAAGCGGTCTGCTAAACGTAACGGCCACCCGGGTATTGAGCGATCAGAAGATCGACGAGCAAGCCCGCTCATACTCCTGTGAATCCAACCAGTAACACTACCGTACAGTCCGGTCTGATCGTCTGATATGTCGCCTATCTCGCCTAGGGGTGGTAAACGTCAGACCCTAATAGCTCGATAAGTCATGTCGATATGAGGTCTATAACAATTCGAGAAACTAATGGTAACACTTACCAGTAAATCTCAGCAACCCTGGCCAGGGATTTCCTGTTATAGCCAATCGAACACAGCGCAACATCAACCCCCTATACCGGGAGAGACGAATCCCCTCCTATCGCTCATTGCCTCCATGTGATTCGGGACTGTACCCAAAAACCACCGTTTTGCACGCCCTCTTGGACGTGGTAAGATGGAAATCAAAGCACAGTGGGAACCACACAAGACTCTATGACGATCTCGGGTCAACAGACTACTCTATACCAGTGTCACAAGAGAACTGCCATCTGACGTCAGGTATAATACCATCTGGGAGTTCTCGGCGAGTCCGTCCAGTGTACCCAGTCTCTTCTGAGCACCTGTATATCATCTCCGATGTCAAACACCAATGGATATGGGATCATCCATCGCCCATCTGTATGGGTCGAGAAGGTACATGCTAGTCTACTCTGGTATATCGATGCCCCATCTCGATACACCCACGACTAGGGACTTTGAAGGATGTACTTATGGACTACCATGTCCCCACTAGTATGATCCGCATCACAGTCCAGGTAGTCAAGTACACATCCTAAGGGCTTTACCAACATGTAACAGAAAGACAATCAGTGTACACGTTAAGGTAAAGGTCAACCAGATAGCATACTATCATGTCGAGCAAGAAAGTCCTCCCTATATATGTCCCAGCATCTATTACAATATACATCCAATGTACAGTAATGGCCTCTTGGGCCTACATATAACTAACAGAATGCGGATGGCATTTACGTACATCAGTATATTTTCGTTCTTTTTGGTGTGATCAATTGATGGGACTGCGTTGATTCGGATCAATGCAAGTTAAAACAAACCTAATCTGATGTTGTTGGAACACTTTTCAAAAAGCTGTTATTGCAAGGACGTTCACTTTTGTTTTGCATCGTGGTATTCAGTTGGAATATCCTGCTCCTCAATCGATGAGGCAAGGGCCGAGATCCCTTCACCGGGAGTGACCCCTTGGACAAAAAGTTTGCGTCAGGGCAATGACTTCACTATAGCCGATTACTTTTGCTTTGCACTGTGGTATTCAGTTGGAATATCCTGCACCTCATTCTACGGGGAAAGAGCCGAGATCCCTTCACCAGGAGTGACCTCTTTAGCAATGGTTTTCGTCACTATATTTTCTAAAAAGCTATCCGTTCCTTCAACGATAAAAAGTTCATTACGTTAAAGGTTTTCGCCAGAAACCATTCGTAGCCCTCCGTCGTTTCATATGGGTGGTCAATAGTATTCAAGCTATGTATGTTGGCCAAAGTCAAGGCATAGTGATTGGTAGCTATTGGGGTATTCATATGTAGCATAGATAGATGCGTTGGTTTGGGCAGTCGTACTACTATTTTAGCCAAAGTCAAGGGTATGTACGGGTGGGTTCAAATTAACCTAGAGAACGACGGGTAGAACTTGACATGTGACTTATGATATGTTGGCCAAAGTCAAGGTCATAAGAGCATGGGGCAGAAATCACATCGGGAGTTTCTGAAGAAACTGAAACTTGCCAGATATGCGCATACCTTCAGGAGTGTGACATCGTGAGCGGATTCCGTCACGTTATCATGCGATGATAGTTGGATCCCGATTCCCACTGATGAGTTGGTTTACTCCTCGGGTGACCCCGACTAATTCTTCTTTCCGGTTTGGAGGAGAATTTGAGGTGACAGTGGGAGGTTTCCAGATTAGATAAATTGGTAACCATTCTGATCTAGGTTAGAATGCACGCTGAGTGTTTCTTTTCTCTCTCTCTTCGGCAGCGACCATTGACCCGACCCTAAGACTATGACTCAGTGACCAAAATTGGCCGAACCTTCTTTAACACTGGCTTTTGGATTTTCAGAGTTGCAAACCTCATTGCCACTCCTACTTTTACCCTTTTTCCAAGACACCCCATAGTACTACGAACGTCCACTTCCATTGGACAAAACCATCGCATGGTCAGATACGAACTCGAAGGAATTTATTCGAGGATGGTTTCCGGTACTGGAGAAAACGGATAGGACTATTCGGTTGTCTTTTCCTTTTACCTTCTCTCAGGTTGCGAGTACTCCTTGGTTTAGGAGATAGTACACCTATTACGCAAATTGGATAGTCTTCTTCCAAACCATAGGCTGGTGCCGAACGGTGGGGAATGAAGAAAACCAATTAGCCTAACGATGGTGTACAGAAGGTATTAAGTTAAGACAAAGCAAAGGATTAGTAAGAGGGCAAAGTAAATTGCAACTGATATTCACGATCAAATCAAGTATTTCATTACCACTCCCACTTCACCTTTGTATTTCTCCAGGACACTCCTTATCACTACGAAGATCCACAGTTTATTGGATACTCCATCGTATGGTTATATACGAACTCGAAAGGAACTTGTTCCAGTTCGGGGATGGATTCTTGTTCAGGAGAAATAGGAATAAGGTTTATTCGTTTGTCTTTTATCTTCACCTTCTCTCGCATTGCGAGTGCTCCTAGGATTAGGACAGTACACCCATTATGCTTATTGGATAGTCTTCTTCCAAACCATAGGCTGGTGCCGAACGGTAGGGAAGGAAGAAAACCATTTGGCCTAAGGGGTGTGCAGAAAGTAATGACTAAAGACATATAAAGGGATTTGGAGAGGTGGCAAAGAATTATACGGTTACAGTCGTGAATCTGGAAGAAGTACCGGGATACCCCATCGAAACATTTCAATGTTTCAGTTTCACTGTGTACTGTTAAACGAAAACTGATTTCCCAATTAGTCCTTACTCCAGGGTATATATTTACCAGGTATGATTCTCACATCTGTATGGAATACAGATCATGAGTGGGAGTAAGTTATTGCGAATTAGGTGATCATCCTCAATATATCGGGATTCGTTGTAATCGGTGATATTTGAGGAAGTCGCCTGGACTGTTTGCCGGTCGGCAAAATATTTGGTTTTGAATATCCGCTGTTGTGCACCAATTTCAAATTGATATATCTGTACGTCTATTTTCATAGAGTGAGATATACCTTTTTGAAATAATGTCTATGACATTTACCTATATCAGTGGATGGTTAGGTAAGGAGCATTGAACATCGGTGTAATTCTTCTTAACCATAAGTACAGTTTTCAACCTACGACACATAGTGAATGAGTTATCAGACTCAAGGGACTTATACAGAGTATTGTATGTTGTCCAAGGTCCATCAGGACAGAGGGGTTGGTCCTCGTACTATATTCGGTTTACTTATGACTTCTCTAGTTTTTAGACAGGTGTTTCGTGGAAACACAGGGTCCGAATTTTGAGAAGTTATAGGTATTTGAATAAAGTAGAGAACGAGGTATTGCAAATTTCGGGATTCTTCAAAGTGATCGAAGATGTAGATACTTGTGTATGGTGTTCAGTTGATAGTAATGATTAAGAGATCTTGCTTCTCTTTCAGGTTACTCATAATTGGAAGCATTCCTAAGTTGAGTAACGCTGATCGGCCTCCTTCCATTTAGTTGACATGCACTGGAGACAGATGCATGATTTGAATCTGGTTCAATTAATTCAGTGCCTCTGGTTCTATATTGGATATAGAACAGTTCATATCTTAACGATGTTAAGGTCCGGGGAGTTGTCCGGCTTAGGAATAAAACCAGACACTGGACAACTAAAGGCACGTTTCTGTAATGGCTGTTTGTGGGTTGACCCAGGCTATGACGAGGGTTGATTTTCTACCATCTGGAAGATCAATAGTGATATTGTTCTAGACTCGCCACAGTTTTAATAAAAATGGATTTTTTCAGAAAACGGTATTGGGAGTATGGTAGAACTGGAAGTGATTCCAGAACCACAAACGATTACTGAAGATTTGATAGGAACCTAAAGATTCAATCTGGTTTCAAATTCCATTGGCCACTTCGCAGATACGGTGGGTAACTTCAGGCACCCGAGAGGTACTCCGGTAGCCTCAAGGACGGTGACAGGGAAGTTCTTGTTTACCCAGACTTGCTATTGCTGTTGTTCCAGGCTGTGAGACCCGACAGGAGGATGAGTATAACATCGTTCTGAACTGGCTTCAGAAGTGTACATGTATATGACTCTGCCAGAGGGTTTTCATAGTCAGTGGGAGCAGCGGAAGCACTGGTGGACAGGTGGCTTATGTCTATTTATAGACTAAAGCAGATATAGCGAAGATAGATCATCAATTTCTGATGTGACAGTCATAGGTTTGACTTCTTCAGAATAAGGGATGGATCTGTTGAGAAGGTAGTAAGGTGTAATGTCATGGTATTTGGATGACATACACAGAGTAGGAAGTGAAATTCCTATACTACAATCGGTTATACTTTGGTCGTCACACAGTGGTTTCTCCACATGGGACTTGGACATTATACAAGACATACTGGTTACTAGATCTATGGTTTTAGATCTAGATTTGTGTGGTATCCCAATCTGGCTACTTAGACAGCATTCTAATAGTATTTAGAATGGACGACTCCTGGCACGGAAGTGTACCTGCAGGTAATGGAGTCACCCTCTCTAAAGGTGTCTTACAGACTAAAGGGGAGAGGGATGTGCATGATTGGCAGATCACTTGCCCAGGCAATTGAGTCAATCATGAGATGTCAAAGTATCACACCAGATGTTGTTCTTGCACTAGATGCAATAAGTTGACATTGATCCAATCCTGGAGAAACGGTCGGAAGCAGTTTTAGAACATAAGTGGATGTTCTAGGGATATGATAACGACAGCCTTTGTCGGGAGACAGTTATCATTCCAGGCTTCCAAGGTGACCTGGACGATAAGGAGGTTGTTAGAGTTATAGTTTTTCCTTCTGACGAAGTGCAGTATTTTAGACAGGTGGTCCAAGGAAATACTGAGGGAGGCATGGCGCAGGATACTGATTAAGATCAGTTGACAATACCGTCTAAAGAAGTTTGGATTTGGAGTTCATTTATGAGCTAGGTCCCATCAGACATCCAGACATATTTTAAGACAGGTGTTGCTCATTTCTGGAGATAGGTTTCTCCGCGAACTTGAGATATAGAGAGACATAGAAAGAAACATCTAAGCGGATCCACTCACTAAGGCTATTCCTCGAACGCAATAGTTTCGCAAACAGGCTTTGTGAGACTGACTAGTAGAGGAGTTGGGTGTTCGGTATCACACGGGCTGTGAGTATGTGACACCGCAATAATTAGCCTTGAGTGCAAGTGGGAGATTGTTGGAGATAGTGCCCTCAGAGTCAATTATTGGATCACAGGCACGTGATTGCAATGATTAAGGGAGGACCTGTCCCAGTAGGACAGTCTTACTCGAGATGATAGTATGCTATCTGGTTTATCTTTATCATCGTGTACTACTTTAGGTGACCTGACATGTCGCTATTACATGTTGATAGAGCCCCTAGGATTCTTGCTTGACCACCAGCAGTTTGAGGATGATCATATAAGTAGGAGCTGGTAGTCTATAAGCACATCCTTAAAAGGTCCCTAGTCGTGGGAGTTTCGAGATAGGGCATCGATACTCCAGAGTAGACTAGTGTAGACAGTCGAGACCCCGACGAGGGGCGGTGGCCGGTCTCACAAGCCACTGGTGTCAGTTGGTTCACCTAAGATGTATACATGTGCTCATTGGGTTATGAGTGTTGGAGATAGTGCCCTCAGAGTCAATTATTGGATCACAGGCACGTGATTGCAATGATTGAGGGAGGACCTATCCCGGTAGGACAGTCTTACTCGAGATGATAGTATGCTATCTGGTTCATCTTTATCATCGTGTACTGCTTTAGGTGACCTGACATGTCGCTATTACACGTTGATAGATCCCCTAGGATTCTTGCTTGACTACCAGCAGTATGATGGCGATCATATACGTGGGAGCTGGTAGTCTATAAGCACATCCTTAAAAGGTCCCTAGTCGTAGGAGTTTCGAGACAGGGCATCGATACTCCATTAGTAGACTAGTGTATACAGTCGAGACCCCGACGAGGGGCGGTGGCCGGTCTCACAAGCCACTGGTGTCAGTTGGTTCACCTAAGATGTATACAGGTGCTCATTGGGTTATGAGTACACCGGACAGGACTCGCCGGGAACCTGCTAGTTGGTCTTATACCAGATGTCAGATAGCAGTTCCCTGGTGACATGTGTACAGGTTAGTTCATCGACCTAAGATCGTCATTTGTCTCGTGTGAGTTCCCACTGTGGTTT
The DNA here is from genome assembly GCA_030015575.1 of Agapanthus africanus. Classification (NCBI taxonomy): domain Eukaryota; kingdom Viridiplantae; phylum Streptophyta; class Magnoliopsida; order Asparagales; family Amaryllidaceae; genus Agapanthus; species Agapanthus africanus. Next base: position 672,606,198 of record CM057338.1, on the reverse strand, counting down.
GACTACTACCTTACCACGGCTCAAAGGAGTCGTGCAAACAGGTTTTAGTTGGGTACAGTCCCGAGCCACATGGAGGCAGTGAGCGGATCTTCAGGGGTTCGTCTCTCCCGGTATTGGGGGTGAGGTCGCGCTGTGTCTAGGAGAGCCATTACGCAAAGCCCTCGGCCGAGGCAGGAGATTTACTGGTAGGTATTCCAGTAGTATCTCAGGGCGTTTTGGGCTACGCTCCGACACGACTTGTACCGCTTTTGGGGGTCTGACTTTTACCAACTCCCTAGGCCCGCCATGCGATACTCATAGACGAACGGACCGGACTGTACGGATATTGTCACTGACAGGCTTAGTAGGGTGTCAGGATGAGTTCGCTCATCGACGTCCCTTTTGGTCAATAGCTGGTGGCCCGTCACGTATTGGCTAATACCTCTGACGTGCTAGTGGTTAAATCCACAGCCATAGTATTGACGAGTCTTTAGAGTCCACCACACTTACAGTTACTCAAGCTTTCGGGCGAAACGCTGTAGAGGCCGTATGGAGATATGGCAGGGTCTGATCAGATACGTGCGGTATTGCACGGATCAGGATCGGACGGTTTGTACTAGTGGCCGTATGGATATATGGAAGGGTTCGATCAGATACGTGCGGTATTGCACGGATCAGGATCGAACGGATATTACTAGCCGGCTTTGGTTTAAGCCGGATCCTAGTATAGTACAGTGTAGATTTTGTCTCATTGCATTTGTATCCGGTAGGAATACAGATGCGGGTGTGTATGCACAGTATCGGGGTTTTCCTGTAATTTATTACGGGACCAGTTTTCTGGAGTTGCCAGTTTGCATTCCGTTCCGGCCGGTTTTCCTTTGTTCTTTCCCGGCCGAACCTTTTGATGGAGGGTGTTATTTGCAAGTTTGCAAATAACACATTGTGGAGGGGTTTCTTGCAAATGTATTGATTATGAAAGCATCTTTTTTATTCCTTTCTTTTCTATCATCATTTCTTGTAAAAGGTGATTAGGATTGATTTGTGTTTTGATGTGAGATTGTGATGATGGTGTTTGAATATGGTCACCTTTCTCTTTCTCCTACACTCACCTCCCTTCTTGTTATGGTTTTCATATTCTTTCCTCCACCATTCTAAGATGATAAGGTTTTCATTTTGGAGAGAAGAAAAAAGATGAGAGTTTCATTCTTGAGAGTGTGGCATTCTTGATCTCATTTTCATGCTAGAAAAATGCAAGCACCATTTTTCTTATCTTGATTCCTCCATCATCTTCAAAGGCAACAAAACCCCAAATGAGACATAGCTTCAACCCTACACATTCTACAGCAAATCTTGGACGCGTCGGCTAGCCTACTTCGCGCCCGAGTTGCCTCGGTATTGAGGTGGGAGCCCGTAAAAGATACAGGCGATGTGGTGCCCTTCCGGCGAGGAGGCGACGAACGGAGTTTCCGCAGGAGATCGGGACGGCGAGGAGAAGACCGGAGGACTCGGATCACTTGGTATACTTCTCTTCCCATCTCTTGTTTGCTAGTATAGGTTAATGGTTAACGATCCGGGTTTTATTGTCCGCGGTAGCGCCAGTTTCCAAGTAAGGAAAATTTTTGATTCCGCATTTTGGCCTCGGTAAGACGGCCGGGGCGCTGCCGTGGCGCAACAATGAGTACACCGGACAGGACACGCCGGGAACATGCTAGTTGGTCTTATACCTAACATCAGATAGCAGTTCCCTGGTGACATGTGTACAGGTTAGTTCATTGACCTGGGGATCGTCATTTGTCTCGTGTGAGTTCCTACTGTACTTTGATTACTACCCTACCACACTCAAAGGAGACGTGCAAACAGGTTTGTTAGTGTATATGCCCTAGAGGCCATTACTGTATCATACTAGTTTGTATATTACATGATGGAAGCTTGGGATATTCACAGTTGTATATACAATCTTGCTCGAAATGGAAGTATGCTACTTGGTTTGTCTCTGCTTTAATATGTGCATGTGTTTCTTGTAGCATATCGCTGATATACATATTAGTAGAGCCCTTAGGATCTTTGCTTGATTACCAGCGTTGTGATGGCGCTCACACTTGTGGGAGCTGGGTGATCTATAAGCACATCCTTATACAGGTCCCTAGTCGTTGAACTATCGAGACAGTGCATCGATACTCCGGAGTAGACTAGCGTATGCGCTTCTCATCCCAGTGTAGGAGACGGTCTGTCCCACAGCCGTCAGTACGTCGTACTTGAGATAGTATGCGGGTGCTCGTTGGGTTACGAGTACACTGGACAGGACTCGTCGGGAACTGTTGGTTGGTATTATACCTATCGTCAGTTATCAGTTCCCAGGTGACATGAGTACAGCTTAGTCCGCTGACTTGACACTGTCACTTCGCCTCGAGTGTGTTCCCACTGCACTTTGATTACTACCCTACCACGGCTCAAAGGAGTCGTGCAAACAGGTAGTTTTTGGGTGCAGTCCCGAAGCACTTGGAGGCAGTGACGGTTAGACATGATTCGTCTCTCCCGGTATTGGGGGTTGACATCGCGCTGTGTCCAGGAGAGCCATTACATGAGTAGTCCCTGGCCAGGGCAAGCGAGATATACTGGTAGGTTTCCAGTGTTATCTCAGGGTGTTCTGGGTACACTCCGACACGACTTGTACCGCTATTAGGGGACTGACGTTCACCGCCCCCTAGGCCCGCCATGCGATGTATCAGACGAACAGACCGGACTGTACGGAGATTGTCACATACAGGCACAGTAGGAATTCGGATGGGGTTCACCTCGTCAGTCTTCTTATCGACATCTACCTGGGGACCGTTACGTACAGCTAGTGCCACTTGCGGTCTGTGGTTAAACCCACTGCCGGCGTAGTGTCGAGTCTTTAGAGTCCCACAGAGAGAGCTATTCGCCTTTAGGCAAAATGAGTAGAGGTCGCATGGTTTTGCGACAGGGTTCGTTAACATTCGCGCACTTGTGCACGTTTGCTGTCCGGACAGTTTATACTAGCAGGCTTTGGTTTAAGCCGGATCCTAGTATATGATTTGGGATTGGTTTTTCTCATTGTATTCGTGTTCCTTGGATCATGAATGCTGGTGCGTATGCACAGTTGCTTGAGACTGAGGGAGAGGACTTTGATTAGGGTTAATGACTATTGTCATTTTATTAACCCTAATGCTTATGTGTGTATTATTGTTAATTGATATTAGTTTAATAATTGTGCATGGTTATGGTTGTTGACCATTTGACCCAGACTTGTTGACGTTGTTGACACTTTGACCATCATCATTTCATTTGGAAGATGCTCTTTGATCCTTGCAATTTGCATTAAAAATGAAATGATAATGGTCATGTCTTCATTTAGCCATGACAATTATCTCACTAATTATCTAATTACAATAATTCACATATATGAGAGAATGCTTCATATTATTCTCTCATTCTATCATATCCTTTCTCTCTCTTGTTCATCCTCTCCCTCAAGCTCTCTCCCTCTCATGTCTTGAGAAACACTTGAGCTTGAGAAAAACCCTCTCTTGATCATCTTTACTCTCATCTAGGGTTCAAGGACTAGCACTTCTTGCACCCTAGTTACTTCTAGCTTGGAGTTGAAGCCAAAGGTTGAGGCTTTCGGGTGGTTCTTTCTTCGACGTGAGAAGACGACCAAGGTGACCTCCTTCCACCACTCCAAGGAGCAAGGAGAGAAGGACTTAAAGCCCAAGGTATAACCTTTCTACAACTTAGCTAGTTACTAGTTAGCTTTAGCAAGTTTTTGTTTAGCAAAGATCCTTCTAGCTATAGTCCATGTTGCCTAAGCTCATAAAAATCCGATTTTTATTCCGTTATCCGCCTCCCCGCAAGCACCGGGATGGGCAACGTGGACTTACAGTGGTATCAGAGCCTAACTAAACATAAACTAGCTAGGTAGTGAAGTGTGTCGAAGTTCGAAACGGAAAAATCGAAAAACCAAAACATCAAAACCCTAGTTTTCTGTTAAATTTTTTTCTGGTCAAAACAAAATTTGTTATACTCCAAAAATCATCTCAGGGTTTTGTAAAGATAGCCACCAAAAACGATCAAGTGAATCGACAAACGTGCCGCGGTTCCGCGGCAATAGAAAGCTATTGCCGCGCAACCGCGGCCGTCTTGGCTCTTCACTTGGTCGAGATTGGTGCAGTGTATCTCTGGCTTGGTTTTAGGATTTTTAAGATGGTTTATATGTGCCCAGATTTTCCAGAATAGAAATTTGTTTTTGGGGGCCTATAAATCCGTATTTTTTCCGAACTTCAATACACTTTGACTAAAAGGTTATATCTGTGATGTTTGAATGTATTGAACGTCGGCTAATCGCTATATGTCGATTAGTCGGGGTTATACATATCTGTGATCTGTGGTTGATACTGGTTTGTGTATATGAATGGGTTGGATTGTCGCGGTTGAATAGCCGGGGTGGATGCGAGATGAGTGTTGCTTTTTCTTTCATTCATTGTTATATGTAAATTGATGTAATAATATTATTTGTATGGCCGCACAACCGGGTCGGGGTTGTAGCCGTCATTGTATAATTCTTTTTACTGTTTTTGCTCCTAGGATAGACCCATGGAGGGGGTGCACAAACTATCGGGTATCTCGAAGTGCCGAGTGGCCTACTCACGGTGATGAGGGAGGTTGCTTCACTTCGGGTACTTGGCGGGTAGTTTGCCGCACCCGTAGGGGTCTTGGGTGGGGTTTTGGCTATTCACCGCGACCGTGTAATCCGCTTTTCGTTGCAGGCTCGAATGGAATCCGGATTCCTAGCATATCCAATGTATTCATCTGTGATCTGTAATGTCTATCATTGCTATATATTTATATATGATAACTATTTAGGCGTTGCTTATGTTTTACAGCCGTGCTAGCCCAGCCCCCGCTCTGTCGTTAGTTAAGTAACCTAACGGGTGATGATGGGGCCCCGTGGCGAATGCGAATGGCATAAGCGTACGTCATATTTTGGTTGTTTTCTGCAATGGTAGGATTAAATGATGGGACGCATTAAAAGAACTAATGCAAGAAAATAAACCAAGTAAAAGTCGATTGGAACACTTTGAAAACCACTCGGTTCTTTTCAAAACTAAACTTTTAAACGCGGAGCTTGAACCACTCCCTTTAAAAGCTATCTCGTTCCATCGATTAGATCATGTTCACTACGTTCACGGTTTTGCCAAAACCATTCGTAGCCCTCCGTCATTCCACATGAATGGTCAAAAAGTATTCAAGCTATGTATTTTGGCCAAAGTCAAGGCATAGTGATTGGTAGCTATTGGGTATTCATGTGCAGCATAGATAGATGCGTTGGTTTGGGACAGTCGTGCTGCCATTTTGGCCAAAGTCAAGGGTAGGTACGGGTGGGTCCAAATTAACCAGGAGAATGACGGGTAGAACTTGACATGTGACTTATGATATTTTGGCCAAAGTCAAGGTCATAAGAGGATGGGGCAAAAATCCACATCGGGAGTTTCATAAGTACTGAAACTTGCTAGCGTTGCATACCATTTGGAGTGTGATGATTCTGGTAGGATTTCTTCGGTTTTATTACGCGATGATATTTGGATCCCGATCCTACTGTGAGTATATGCTACTCCTCAGGAAAACTCTTACTTAACGATCAATGCTATAAACTTAGTAGGTGTCTAGAAAGGTGTTAGCGGGGCTACGCCCACAGGGAAAAGAGGTTACTTAATTAAGGAACTTCACGAAAGCGTTGGAAAACCTCCCTCGAAGTACGGACACTGGCCTGGCTGAACGGTTAAGCAAGTATTGTACGGTGAGATTAATCCTGACTAATCCTTTCTTTACGGTTTGAGAAGGAATTCGAGAGACAGTGGGAGCCATCCAGTTTAGACAAATTAAAAACCACTCTAAACTTGCAAGAGCATCATGCTAAAGTGTTTCTTTTCTCTCTCCTAATTGCAGCGACCATTCAACATGACCGGACTTAAGTTATTACTAGATAAAAACATATTGACAGGGCCAAACTACAAAGATTGGCTCAGGAATGTCAAGAGGGCAATCACTTACGACAAGTTGGGGTATGTCCTTACCACCAAAGCTCCCCCTGTCCCAGGTCCCAAAACCAGTGTCGTAGATAGGGAAATCTACAAGACCTGGGAAATAGATTGCGCGAAGGCCAGATGCCTCGTACTTGCCTCGATGGACAACGAACATCAGAGGAGGCACGAGAATATGGATCTAGAGTCCATATTTCTTCATACAAAAGAACTGTATGGAGAGCAGTCTCGTATCGCAAGATACGAAGTGTCGAAGAAGTTGTTTTCGGCAAGGTTGGCCGTCGGATCATCGGTAGCGGAACACGTGCTTAAGATGATTGGCTACATTGAGGAGCTCGCGGACCTTGGGACCACGTTGGAGAATGAACTCTATACTGATTTGATTCTCCAGTCCCTTCCTTCCACTTACGCCCAGTTTATTCTTAACTTCAACATGCACGGAAAGGAGGTTGAACTTTCTGAGCTTCTGAACATGTTGAGGAGTGCTGAGGGCACCCTACAGAAGGGTAGGGAGACATCCACTTTGTTTGTAGGAGGATCTTCCTCTTCTAGGTCCAGGGCGAAAGCCAAGGGCAAGAAGAAGAAAGCCCCCGCCAAACCAAGAGGCGGTGTCAGTAAAGTGGATACGAAGGGAAAAGGAAAAGCAACAAAGGTAGCGGGAAAGCTGGTGGGGAAGGAAGAATGCTTCTACTGTCATAAAAGTGGTTACTGGAAACAGGATTGCAAGGCTTGGAAAGCCAGAACACAGGATTTGAAGCGAGTTTCAGCTTCAGCTTCAGGTGTGTATGTTATTGAAAACTGTCTATCAATAAACTCTACATCCTGGGTATTGGATACCGGATCAGGATCTCATATCTATAATTCTTTGCAGGCGTTGAGAAAGCGTAGAGTTTTGAAGGCAGGTGACATGACCCTCAGAGTTGCAAACGCTGCTAGCATGGATGCTGAGGCCGCGGGGGACTATCACCTGGGATTGTCGGATGGACATTTTTTGGTTTTGCGTAGTTGTTATTATGTACCAAATGCAACCTGTAATATCATTTCTGTATCTTTATTATCTAAAGAAGGTTGTGAATTTGCATTTGTAAGTAATGTAGTGAACATTCACCTTAATCAAGTTTTGATTGGGTCAGGTACATTGAACAACGGTATATACGTATTAAACCAGCCACAGATTTTCAATGTCCAGAATACACACAAAAGAAAGTCTCCAGAAATTGATAAAACCTTCTTATGGCAATGTAGACTGGGTCACATCAATGAGAGAAGGTTGACTAAGTTACATGCAGAAGGATATTTGGATTCGTTCGAATATCAATCGTATGCAACTTGTCAATCCTGTCTCAAGGGAAAGATGACAAAGACTCCGTTCACTGGACACGGAGTAAGAGCGAGCGAGCTCTTGGGACTCGTACACAGCGACGTGTGCGGTCCAATGTCTACACATGCACGAAGCGGTTATTCTTACTTCATTACTTTTACGGATGACTTTTCAAGGTACGGTTATGTCTTCTTAATGAAACATAAATCCGAGGCTTTTGAAAAATTCCAGGAATATAAGAATGAAGTAGAAAAACAAACAGGCAAAAGTATCAAGGCACTGAGATCTGATCGAGGTGGTGAATACTTGAGTGCCGAGTTACTGCGTTACTTAAAAGAGAATGGAATTCTCTCTCAGCTTACTCCTCCATACACTCCGCAACATAACGGTGTATCAGAGAGACGGAACCGAACCCTATTGGATATGGTACGGTCAATGATGAGTAACGCTAAGTTGCCGCGATCGTTCTGGGGATATGCGCTAGAATCAGCTGCATACATTTTGAACCGAGTTCCAACTAAGACTGTGCCTACTACACCATATCAGATGTGGTGTGGGAAGAGACCCTATCTTCATCACATTAAGACATGGGGATGTCCAGCTTTTGTAAAAAAGCAGCATGCGGACAAGCTCGAGGCACGCTCAGTACAGTACAAGTTTGTAGGATATCCAAAGAGCTCCAAGGGATATTACTTCTATTGCGAAGAGGAACAAAAAAGTCCTTGTTTCTCGCTATGCCCACTTTCTAGAACACCAGTTCATAGAAAAAGAATTAAGTGGGAGCGCAATAGAACTGGAAGAAATTCCAGAACCACGAGCTATTACTGAAAGCTTGGTTGAACCAGAGGGTTTGAAAGATCAGGACATTCCCACGCCACTCCGCAGGAGTAGTAGGCAGTCTCATCCGCCCGAGAGATACTACGGTTTTCGCATTGACGAGGATAAAGAGGATTGCATCATAAACTTTGATGAGCCTACTAGCTTCCAGCAAGCCATTCAGAGCGTCAACTCGGTAAAATGGCTGGATGCAATGCGGACCGAAATGGAGTCCATGTACACCAACAAAGTATGGACGTTGGACATTGCTCCAGATGGGGTAAAACCCGTAGGATGCAAGTGGATCTTCAAAAGGAAGATTGGTGTAGATGGACAGGTTGAGACCTATAAAGCTAGACTGGTAGCAAAGGGTTTTCGTCAGCGACCTGGTTTGGACTATGATGAAACCTTTTCTCCAGTAGATATGCTGAAATCCATTCGGATCCTTCTTGCCATTGCTGCCTTCCACGACTATGAGATTTGGCAGATGGACGTAAAGACAGCTTTTCTAAATAGACATTTAGAGGAATATGTCTATATGGATCATCCAGAGGGTTTCATTCAGAGTGGGAGCAGCGGAAAGGTGTGCAAGTTGCTTAAGTCCATTTATGGACTAAAGCAGGCATCGCGGAGTTGGAACATCTGTTTTGATGAGACGGTCAAGGAATTTGGCTTTATCAAAAATCCAGATGAACCATGCATCTATTGTAGATTTGTAACGAGAACTGTGGTATTCCTCGTTTTATACGTGGATGACATTCTCTTGATAGGAAATGACATTCCTATGCTACAATCCGTCAAGGGGTTCTTGTCACACAGGTTCTCCATGAAAGACCTGGGTGATGCCTCATACATTCTGGGTATCCGGATCTACCGTGACAGATCCAAGAGGATATTAGGACTTTCGTAGTCTAGGTACATCGACACCATACTGAAGAGATTCAGTATGGAAGATTCCAAGCGCGGTAATCTACCGGCTTGTCACGGGATCACTCTCTCCAAAGAGATGTCTCCCAAGACTTATTTGGAGAGGGATCGCATGTCTATTATATCCTACGCTTCTGCGGTAGGCTCTACAATGTATGCGATGTTGTGTACCAGACCGGATATGGCTTATGCACTGAGTGTGGTCAGCAGGTATCAGTCAAACCGTTGGGAGAAACATTGGATAGCAGTAAAAAACATTCTCAAGTACCTGAGAAGGACTAAGGAGATGTTCTTGGTGTATGGCGGAAAAGACCTGCAGATTGAGGCCTTTGCTGACTCCAGCTTCCAGAGTGACAAGGATGATTCCAAGTCCATGTCGGGTTTTGTCTTTACCCTCAATGGAGGGGCGGTGTGTTGGAAGAGCTCCAAACATGAAACCGTTGCTGACTCGACTATGGAAGCGGAATACATCGCTGCATCTGATGCCGCAAAAGAAGCTGTATGGATGAGGAAGTTCTTGAGAGAACTTCAGGTGGTTCCGTCCATTGTTGACCCAATACCTTTGTATTGCGACAACAACGGGGCTATAGCTTTAGCGAAGGAACCCAGGTCTCATCAGAAATCCAGACACATCTTAAGGCGGTATCACCTGATCAGGGAGATCGTAGATCGCCAGGAGATCGAGGTCCGGAGAGTTGCATCAGAGGATAACACTGCAGATCCATTCACCAAGGCCTTGCCCCAGACTCAGTTCGAGCGGCTGATCGAGATGATAGGTCTTCGATACGCTAGTACATGGCCTTAGTGCAAGTGGGAGATTGTTAGTGTATATGCCCTAGAGGCCATTACTGTATCATACTAGTTTGTATATTACTTGATGGAAGCTTGGGATATTCACAGTTGTATATACAATCTTGCTCGAAATGGTAGTATGCTACTTGGTTTGTCTCTGCTTTAATATGTGCATGTGTTTCTTTTAGCATATCGCTGATATACATATTAGTACAGCCCTTAGGATCTTTGCTTGATTACCAGCGTTGTGATGGCGCTCACACTCGTGGGAGCTGGGTGATCTATAAGCACATCCTTATACAGGTCCCTAGTCATTGGACTATCGAGACAGGGCATCGATACTCCGGAGTAGACTAGCGTATGCGCTTCTCATCCCAGTGTGGGAGACGGTCTGTCCCACAGCCGTCAGTACGTCGTACTTGAGATAGTATGCGGGTGCTCGTTGGGTTACGAGTACACTGGACAGAACTCGTCGGGAACTGTTGGTTGGTATTATACCTATCGTCAGTTATCAGTTCCCAGGTGACATGAGTACAGCTTAGTCCGCTGACTTGACACTGTCACTTCGCCTCGAGTGTGTTCCAACTGCACTTTGATTACTACCCTACCACGGCTCAAAGGAGTCGTGCAAACAGGTAGTTTTTGGGTGCTGTCCCGAAGCACTTGGAGGCAGTGACGGTTAGACAGGATTCGTCTCTCCCGGTATTGGGGGTTGACATCGCGCTGTGTCCAGAAGAGCCATTACACGAGTAGTCCCTGGCCACGGCAAGCGAGATAAACTGGTAGGTTTCCAATGTTATCTCAGGGTGTTCTGGGCTACACTCCGACACGACTTGTACCGCTATTAAGGGACTGACGTTCACCGCCCCCCTAGCCCCGCCATGCGATGTATCAGACGAACAGACCGGACTGTACGGAGATTGTCACATACAGGCTCAGTAGGAGTTCGGATGGGGTTCACCTCGTCAGTCTTCTTATCGACATCTACCTGGGGACCGTTACGTACAGCTAGTGCCGCTTGCGGTCTGTGGTTAAACCCACTGCCAACGTAGTGTCGAGTCTTTAGAGTCCCACACACAGAGCTATTCGCCTTTAGGCAAAATGAGTAGAGGTCGCATGGTTTTGCGACAGGGTTCGTTCACATTCGCGCACTTGTGCACGTTTGCTGTCCGGACAGTTTATACTAGCAGGCTTTGGTTTAAGCCGGATCCTAGTATATGATTTGGGATTGGTTTTTCTCATTGTATTCGTGTTCCTCGGATCACGAATGCGGGTGCGTATGCACAGTTGCTTGAGACTGAGGGAGAGGACTTTGATTAGGGTTAATGACTATTGTCATTTTATTAACCCTAATGCTTATGTGTGTATTATTGTTAATTGATATTAGTTTAATAATTGTGCATGGTTATGGTTGTTGACCATTTGACCCACCTTGACTTGTTGACCTTGTTGACACTTTGACCATCATCATTTTATTTGGAAGACGCTCTTTGATCCTTGCAATTTGCCTTAAAAATGAAATGATAATGGTCATGTCTTGATTTAGCCATGACAATTATCTCACTAATTATCTAATTACAATAATTCACATATATGAGAGAATGCTTCATATTATTCTCTCATTCTATCATATCCTTTCTCTCTCTTGTTCTTCCTCTCCCTCAAGCTCTCTCCCTCTCATGTGTTGAGAAACACTTGAGCTTGAGAAAAACCCTCTCTTGATCATCTTTACTCTCATCTAGGGTTAAAGGACTAGCACTTCTTGCACCCTAGTTACTTCTAGCTTGGAGTTGAAGTCTAAGGTTGAGGCTTTCGGGTGTATCTTTCTTCGACGTGAGAAGACGACCAAGGTGACCTCCTTCCACCACTCCAAGGAGCAAGGAGAGAAGGACTTAAAGCCCAAGGTATTATCTTTCTAGCACTTAGCAAGTTACTAGTTAGCTTTAGCAAGTTTTTGTTTAGCAAAGAACCTTCTAGCTATAGTCCATGTTGCCTAAGCTCATAAAAATCCGATTTTTATTCCGTTTTCCGCCTCCCCGCAAGCACCGGGATGGGAAACATGGACTTACAAGGTTTTAGTTGGGTACAGTCCCGAGCCACATGGAGGCAGTGAGCGGATCTTCAGGGGTTCGTCTCTCCCGGTATTGGGGGTGAGGTCGCGCTGTGTCTAGGAGAGCCATTACACGAAGCCCTCGGCCGAGGCAGGAGATTTACTGGTAGGTATTCCTGTAGTATCTCAGGGTATTCTGGGCTACACTCCGACACGACTTGTACCGCTTTTGGGGGGCTGACTTTTACGAACCCCCTAGGCCCGCCATGCGATGCTCATAGACGAACGGACCGGACTGTACGGATATTGTAACTGACAGGCTCAGTAGGGTGTCAGGATGAGTTCGCTCATCGACGTCCCTTTTGGTCAATACCTGGTAGCCCGTTACCTATTTGCTTATACCTCTGACGTGCTAGTGGTTAAATCCATAACTAAGGTGTTGACGAGTCATTAGAGTCCCCCACATTCAGTTGCTCAAGTTTTCGGGCGAAACGCTGTAGAGGCCATATGGAGATATCGCAGCGTTCGATCAGATACGTGCGGTATTACACTGATCAGGATTGGACGGTTAGTGCTAGAGGCCCTATGGATATATGGCAGGGTTCGATCAGATACGTGCGGTTTTGCACGGATCAGGATCGAACGAATATTACTAGCCGGCTTTGGTTTAAGCCGGATCCTAGTATAGTACAGTGTAGATTTTGTCTCATTGCATTTGTATTCGGTCGGAATACAGATGCGGGTGTGTATACACAGTATCGGGGTTTTCCTGTAATTTATTACGGGACCAGTTTTTTGGAGTTGCCAGTTTGCTTTCCGTTTCGGCCAATTTCCTTTGTATCGTTCATTGGCCGAAGATTGGTGAAGGAGGGATTATTTTCATTTGTGCAAATAAGCATTAGTGGAGGGGGTTCTTTTCATTTTGTTGCTTCATGATAGCTCTTGTTGACCTTGACTTATTCACTTCATCATTGCTTGACTTTTGGAGTCATCATGTTTGATGAGTGATGGTTGAGTGTAGTTCTTGCTTGGTGATCATTGTGTTTTTCTTCATCACATTTTCCCTCTCTCTCTTGGATTATTTTGTGGCTACCTCTTTGTTACACTCTCTCACTCTCTTGCTAATACCATGGCCGGCCAAGCATGAGGGAGGGGGCTGCCCAAATTATGGAGGTGGGATTTTTGTTCATTTGGCTTTGCAAAATTCCCACAAGTTCCATCTCCAAACTACATATCATTCCTCCACCTAAATGGCAACATCTAGTAACCCCAAAATGAGACATGAGTTCTACACACATTCTACAGCAAATCTTAGGCACGTCGACTCGCCAGCTTCGTGCCCGAGTTGCCTCGGTATAGAGGTGGGAGCCCGTAAAAGAAGCAGGCGACGTGGTGCCCTTTCCGGCGAGGAGGTGGAGACTGGACATTCCGCGGGAGATCGGGATGACGACGAGAAGACCGGAGGACACGGATCCCTCGGTATATCTCTCTTCCCCATCTAGTAGTTAGCTAGGACTAGTTAATGGTACGATCCGGGTTTTTGTGCGCGGTGGTGCCGGTTTGAAAAATTAAAGTTAACCATCGCTTCCGCATTTGGCCTCGGGATAGAGGCCGGGGCGCCGCCATGCACTTACAAAACCACCGTTTTGCATGTTCTCTTGGACGTGGAAAGGTGGAAATCAAAGTACAGTAGGAATCACACAAGACACCATGACGATCTCGGGTCTACAGACTAACCTGTACAAGTGTCACCCGAGAACTGCCATCTGACGTGAGGTATAATACCATCTAGGAGTTCTCGGCGAGTCCGTCCAGTGTACCCAGTCTCCACTGAGCACCCATATACCGTCTCTGATGTCAAACACCAATGGATATGGGATCATCCATCGCCCATCTCATGGATCGAGAAGCGTATACGTTAGTCTACTCTGGTATATCGATGCCCTGTCTCGATACACCCACGACTAGGAAAATTAAAGGATGAACTTATGGAGTACCATGGCCCCACTAGTATGATCTGCATCATAGTCCTGGTAGTCAAGTACACATCCTAAGGGCTTTACCAACATGTAACCATAAGACAGTATCAAGAGACAAGTATACATGTTAATATAAAGAGCAACCAGATAGCATACTATCATATCGAGCAAGAAAGTCCTCTCTATATATGTCCACGCATCCAATATAATATACATCATATGTACAATACTGTCCTCTAGGGCATACATACAACTAACAAAATATGCATCTTAATGTAACTTAGCTAGTCGAGTCGCATTGATATGACCTAGTCTACAATGCCCGAAATAGGATTCATTCATTTCTGAACTCTTCCTCTTGTGTGTGTTCTGTACGTTAATGTCACGACCCGAAAGTACGTAACGCGACTGGCACTTAGATTACGAGACGTCTTAAGGCGTACCGTAACCTAAGTCAGCCAAAGCCCAGAAGAATCTAAACCAAAATCAAAAGAGAGTGAAGGAAAACCTTTAATGAAAACGATTTTCAAATCAATTAAGTTGCAAAGAATCCCTTTTTAAAAACATCATAAATTTCTGAAAATTTCGGCAGAGTCTCCCCTGTATTTTCTATCCCCCAAAATGGGTACAACAAGATAATAAACCTGTAATCAAAAAAATGGCATCCCCAAGCGGGAGCTAGCTCTTCGCCCAAGGAGGATCACAACCACATGCAATATAATATTAATATCAAGAAAAAGAGCATAAAAGAAACGCAAAATATCAGAAAACACAACGCCGGCTCAAGTGAGCTCGACCCAAAAGAAACCACAAATATACAAATCTCTCAGTCTCACGACTAGGTCACATATACAATATAAAGTGGTAGATGGAGAATACTAGATACAATGATAGAGCAAAAAGAAATAAAGTGTGCTCGCAACTCACCTACGGGCGATATCGCGAGTCTGAGCAAAAGGAGCTGATGATAGGATAGCCCGCCGCTACAAGGGTGACGGGTCCGACCTGCAAGACACTGTGGCACAACGGGGGTGAGTTGCCAGCTCGTGAGTAAATATAACATCTAATAAGGCAATCGTAAGAATGCACGCAATGCACCACAACATGCATGTCCATATGTGATATAATGGCTCTAGTATGCATGCACAGGTATGCAATGTCATTGCTAACTCTTTAAGTGTTTTAAATGCTAGGGGTATTGAATTCTTAACTTTAAAAAATGAATATCTGTATAATAGCTAAGTACCATCAAGAAATCATCTGAAAACCCGTGTCAAGCATCGACATCAAATAGGAATCACATCTGTCTCAATATCGGGCTCTGTCAGTCCGGATAGGCCCATATCATAAATCTCACGACAACGGTCGGTATCCTCCGGATATCCGCCGTGCCAGACATCACCGGTAGGTAGTCTTCCCCTGCCAGGCTCATCGTCTACAACTCGATCTTCTTGCCCCGGGGTACCATACCGGGCCCACCATGTACCCGAAACGGTTCATCCACTCCTCGAATCGGGTCTCGAAATCCAACAGAAAACATGAAAACTCATGGTGGACGACACATACATCACGAGAAAACCGCAACTTTGTTTTGAAAATGATAAATATAAGGTTTTGTTAAATTCTTGTGGTTTTCCCCAAAAGTCCAGAAATCGCAGCAATACTGAAATCCTCAAGAAAATCATAATGTCCACATGTTATATATGATAAATGTCTATTATATCAATGCATACGATGTGAATTTTGCTAGAAATCTATATAAATATGATGATGATGCGAGGTATACGTATGCTATGCAATTTCATATATCAAGTATGAATGCAAGTGGCGATATTATGATAAACAGGTTCTATAGTGCACGTGGCATGGCAGTTACCAAAGGCGTGTGTGTCACATGAATGGTGCGCGTGCAACAGATGCCAATGGTAATGGTGTTCGTGTCCTATAAAGTGATATCGCATAAGTATAGATGAATGTCCACGCAATCTAATATACTGCTCGCTATAAGGGTACGCAGTGTACATGAATGGATAAGCTATCTAACAATATGAATCTTGCAAAAAGTAGGGTAATTCTAACTAGGGGGGCCTCGCGCCATTCAGATGATTCCCCCATAGATGAATACATCTACTCACATGAAATCCCCGCTAATCCGATCCGACCACCGCCTTGCCTTTACGCGCCGTGTCCGATGTTTCCCCGACCGATCCTATATTTGCACAACACCAAGCATAAGACTACATAACCTAAAACGATGCAAGTCACATTATACAAAAATCGACGCTCTCGAATTAAACATAACACGCACTCGGTGCGCGGGAAAACGCACGAAAATCGCTAACCTTTAACTAGAATCGTCATTTCGGGGAAATCGACAAAACTACAACCCGACTAGACGAAACCCCACGTTCGCGCACTCTAATAGTCCTATACGAAGCTATTTATATCGCTATCATAACGCAATTTGATCGCATTCTAATTTTTGTAAAAATCTAGTAAGTAAATTTCAAACCGATTCGATGCAAACGTCGCAATTTTTGTCGATTTAGCGAGCATAACACTACACTATTAACCACTCCAATCAATTAGATAACCAAACCCTAACTTAAATCCAACCACCATGCTACAAACCCTAATTTAAAATCAAATCCTTCTCTTGATTTTCCTAAACAAACATTTACTACTAAACTAATACTTCAAATTTCAATTCTAGCATATTTAAACTACAAGTTAACAAAAAGATTAGAATCTTCACCTCATAAGCTTGAACCCTAGCTTGATCAAGTCACCAAGAAGCCTCCATTCATCATGTTTTTGAACTAATTTGGGTTGAAGAGAGAGTGGATTAGGGTTTGGCTTTGAATGGGAGAGTGAAATTATGGATTTATTAAATTTTTAGCAAGAAAAAGAAGCAAAAATGAAGTGAGAAGAGAGGGGATTTGCTGCAGAATGGGTCGGCCAGCAGGTGAGGGAGGGAGTTGTGTGATTTTTGGAGAAGTTTCTAGGTCAATAAACACCCCATGTTCTCATTTAATGCTTTCATGTCAACAATTTACAAAAAAAACCTCATTTTACACCATTTTTCCATTAAATTTCCAACCCTAAAACCAAAAGTTTGCAAGTCATGATATAATTTTATTAACACCATATTTTAGCTTATAAAGACTCCTAATTATGAAATTTACCTAATTAAATTTGTATTTATCACTAATTTAATGTATTTAAAAAGGCTTAAAATAATAAAAAAATAATTAATTACGAAATTTTTTTTATTTAACTAGAAAATTATAAGTGACATTTTAGTGACAAAATTATAGTAATATCTTATCTAAATTTTGTATAATTAGGTCTATATTGAAAAATATCAATTTTGAATTTTTACGGAAAAAGCCGAAAAATTAGCCGATTACCGAAAAACTGCCTAAACGATTTTCGAAGGGTTACAATCTTCCCCCCATAAAGAAATTCGGTCCCTGAATTTAGAATTTAACTACGCGTACCTTCAAAAAGATGGGGATATCTCTTCCTCATCTCGACCTCGGTCTCCCAGGTGACATCCTCGCTGTTCGGGCCACGCCAAAGACCTTGACGGACGGTATAACCTTCGACCTCAATTTCTTCACCTGCCGATCCAAAATGACCACCGGCTGCTCGGTGAAAGAAAGATCACGCTCTAGCTGGATCGTCTGGTGCTGAATCGCCTGGGAAGGATCATGAAGGTACTTGCGGAGCATCGAGACATGGAATACGTGATGAACATCGGGGAAGCTAGGCGGAAGAGCTAACCGATAAGCGAATGGACCAACACGCTCTAGGATCTCGAAAGGACCAACATATCTAGGACTCAGCTTCCCTTTCTGCCCAAATCTCATCACACCTTTAATCGGAGAAACCTTCAGGAAAACATGATCGCCAACAGCGAACTCGAGTCGGCGACGGCGCCTGTCAGCATATGATTTCTGCCTGCTCTGTGCCGCTCTCATCCTGTCCCAAATCAGCTGTATCTTCTCGGTCGTCTCCTGTACGATCTGCGGCCCCAAAATACTACTCTCCCTGAGCTCTGTCCAACATACAGGCGATCGACATCTCCTCCCATATAAAGCCTCGAAAGGTGCTATCTGAATCGTCTCCTGGAAGCTATTATTGTAGGAAAACTCGATCAAAGGCAAATGACGATCCCAGCTACCACCGAAATCTAAAACGCAAGCTCTGAGCATGTCCTCAAGAGTCTGAATAGTACGCTCTGACTGACCGTCAATCTGCGGATGAAAGGCTGTGCTAAAACTCAATCGGGTGCCCAAAGCTTCCTGAAGTTTCTGCCACAATCAGCTGGTAAACTGGGTGCCACGGTCGGACACGATGCAAGTTGGAACACCATGCAGTCGCACTATCTCATCAATATAAACCTGGGCGTACTGAGAAAATCCAAAAGTGGTCTTCACTGGCAGAAAGTGAGCCGCTTTCGTCAGTCGATCAACAATCATCCATATAGAGTCGTACCCTCGACTGGTCCTGGGTAGTTCCACAATGAAGTCCATGGAGACCTGCACCCACTTCCACTCAGGGATGGGCAAAGGCTGTAACTCGCCGGCTGGCCTCTGGTGCTCGGCCTTGACTTGCTGACAAGTCAGGCATCACGACACAAAGTCTGTAATATCCTTTTTCATCCCCTCCCACCAGTAAACCTCTCTCAAATCACAGTACATCTTGGTGGAACCTGGATGCACGCTGTATACTGATCTATGTGCCTCCTCGAGAATATCACGCCTCAGTCCCTCTGAATCTGGCACACACAGTCGAATCCCAAATCGAAGTATTCCCTGATCATCAATCACGAACTCAGAAACTCTGCCCTGCCGAATCTGCTCAATAATCTCTAAGATACGGGCATCGCCGGACTGTGCCTCGCGGATACGGTCAAGTAACTGTGGGCGTGCTCTGAAATGGGCCAGCTGTCCCGCTGTAGGAGTAAACTCAAACTGCACTCTGCTATCACATAACACCTGCCAATCCGCCGTCGACTGCATCTGTACTGCGCTCAAACAAGATAAGCTACCTCCAGGCCTCCTACTCAAAGCATCTGCCACCACATTCGCCTTGCCCGGATGGTATAGAATCTCGCAGTCATAATCCTTCACCAGCTCCATCCAACGGCGCTGTCTCAGGTTCAGATCTCGCTGCTGGAAGATATACTTCAAACTCTTGTGGTCAGTGAATATCTGGCACGACTCACCGTATAGGTAATGTCTCCAGATCTTAAGTGCAAATACCACTGCAGCCATCTCTAAATCATGGGTGGGGTAGTTCTGCTCGTGTTTCCTCAGCTGCCGAGAAGCATACGCGATAACTCTGTCGTGCTGCATCAAAAAACATCCCAGCCCCACTCTAGAAGCATCACAATATACCACGAACCCGCCTGATTCTGAAGGCAATGCTAACACTGGTGCAGTAGTCAGACGAGTCTTCAACTGCTGGAAACTATCCTCACATGCCTGGGTCAAATCAAAAGGAGCCCACTTCCGGGTCAACCCGGTCAAAGGTGCAGCAATGCGGGAGAAATCCTGGACAAAACGTCGATAATAGCCGGCCAGACCTAGAAAGCTGCGAACCTCTGTAACTGATAGTGGTCTAGGCCAACGCTGAACTGCCTCGATCTTCTTCGGGTCCACACAAATACCGTCTCTCGTCACCATATGACCCAAGAAGTCGACACTGTCTAACCAGAATGCGCACTTGGAGAATTTGTCGAACAGTTGATGCTCCCTCAAAGTCTGCAAGGTGATACGTAAGTGCTGCTCATGCTCCTCCCGGCTCCGAGAATAAACCAAGATGTCGTCAATGAACACAATGATGAACTGATCGAGATACGGCCTGAATACGCGGTTCATCAAACTCATAAATGCT
Source organism: Agapanthus africanus (assembly GCA_030015575.1). NCBI lineage: Eukaryota > Viridiplantae > Streptophyta > Magnoliopsida > Asparagales > Amaryllidaceae > Agapanthus > Agapanthus africanus. Next base: position 672,586,371 of record CM057338.1, on the reverse strand, counting down.
GCCGGGGCATTGGTGAGCCCGAACGACATCACCAAGAACTCGTAATGACCATAACGAGTACGGAAGGCAGTCTTCGGAATATCCTTCTTCCGAACCCGCAACTGGTGATAACCTGACCGTAAATCATCCTTCGAGAAAAACCCTGCACCCTGGAGCTGATCAAATAAGTCATCAATGCGGGGTAGGGGATACCTGTTCCGCACAGTAACCCGGTTCAGCTGACGATAATCAATGCATAAACGCATACTTCCGTCCTTCTTCTTAAGAAACAAGACGGGAGCACCCCAAGGTGACACACTCGGTCGGATAAGCCCTTTGTCCAGCAAGTCCTGTAACTGATCCTTTAGCTCTCTCAGCTCTGCCGGGGCCATCCGATAAGGCGGTATAGAGATAGGCCCCGTGCCAGGGATCAAGTCAATACAGAACTCAATCTCGCGCTCTGGTGGCAGACCAGGCAGCTCGTCAGGGAAAACATCAGGAAACTCTCTCACAACAGGGACCTGGTCCAAAGGAACCTCTGTGGAGCTAGTATCACAAATATAGGCTAAGAATCCCTGACACCCTTTCCTTAAGAGCTGACCAGCGCGAAGAGAAGAAATCAAGCTGGGAAGGGTAGCACTATGATCTCCCTGAATAACAAGAACCGGCTCACCAGGAAAACTGAATCTGACTGCTTTTTCACGGAAGTCCACGGATGCATAACAGGTGGCTAGCCAGTCCATACTAAGAAGAACGTCAAAGTCTAGCATATCGAGGAGAATCAAATCAACTGAAGAATCTCTCTCCCCGATACGAACGGAACACGATCGGTACACAAAACGGGCAACAAAAGACTCGCCTACCGGTGTAATAACGACAAGCGGCTGATCTAACGGACAAGACTCTCGGCCCAACCTCGGTGCAAAGTACGTGGATACATAGGAATGTGTGGAGTCTGGATCAAATAATACCCGTGCATCAAAAGAACATACTGGCAGAGTACCTGTCACGACGGCATTGGATGCATGTGCATCCTAAGGAGTCAACGCGAACACTCAGGCCTGTCCACCACTAATAGCTTGCTGTCCTCTGCCTCTACCTCGGCCTCTGCCTCTGCCTCTGCCTCTGTCGCCTCGTCCTCTCGGAACTGGACCGCCACGCCCACGGCCTCTAGAAGCATCTGACTGACGTGGAGCATCGTCAGGAGTAGGAAGTAAAGCTCTCTGAGAAGGTGGTGAGGGTGGTAAAGTCACATGCGGGACTGTCGCCGCGCCCGGACGTCCCATGGTACAGTCTCTAACACGGTGGTACTGACTCCCACACCGAAAACATCCTGGAGACGACCGTTGGGTCTGTGGATATGAACCAAATAACTGACCTCGTCTCAATCCTCTGCCTCCACCATTTCCCGGAAATAATCTATCACGATGTCGACCCATCTGCCGCTGAGCTGGCATATCAGTACGGATCCTCTTCGGCCCAGAAACGACCGGAGTCTCAGAAATACGCTCCTCCAACAGTAAGGCTGCATCCATCGCGGCTGCGTATGTATCAAAGTGCTGGGTGCCGATGGCAAGGAATAGCTGTGTATCAAGCCCTCGCACAAACCTATTTATTCTCTTCTCTTCTGTGTCGACTAGGTACGGAGCATATCGAGACAACTGGGTAAACTGTATATCATACTCCGACACTGTCATCCCAGGAGTCTTGCGCAAAGACTCAAAACTACGGGCTCGAGCATCTCGGACACTCTCCGGAAGAAAACGGGCAAGAAATGCAGATGTAAACTCATCCCAGGTCATAGAAGGCAGACCTGCAGCTCGGCCTCTCTCTACTGAATCGTACCATGTCTGGGCAAGACCTTCCAGACGAAAACTCGCAAACTCCACCAATCTATCATCAGAACACCTCAACGAACGGCAAATCCGAGCCATCCTATCAAGAAATGCCTGTTGGTCCTCTGTCGCATCTATACCGGTAAAAGCTGGAGGTCTCAATCTCATGAACTCCTGTAGTGAAACAGGGATAGTCTCCGTAGTAGCAGCAGGAGTGATCATCGGTGCAGCAGGTACGATCGTAGTCTGTGCGGTGGAAGGAACGTCCTCGGATCACTGTGCCCGGCTGGACTCAACTAAAGATCCCATCATCTGCCACAACTCTTGCATGCCGGCCTCTAATCTGGCAATACGGTCAGGATAAGGCGGATCAGTATGACCCTGAGTGGTAGGCGTGTCCTCCCGCTCGATCCTCGCCTCAGACGAGCCCGCTCGAATCTCATCCCTAGCGGCAGCCCGCTGAGCTCTCGTAGTCTTTGGCGGCATCGAAGCTGGAATAAGAAACAGGACTGATAAGGACATTGCAATTGAATCAAGGAATGCAAAGAATCAAGAAAGGAAATACAAGCAATTATGTCCTAAGGTCACTTAGGCGGAGTACCGTATCGTAAATATGCCGCGGATCATACCCACGCTATGCCACTCTGCTTAAGTCACCTACTCTATCTACCAAGGTCGTCCTACACTCAGAAAGGTAAAACCTACGCTCTGATACCAACTTTGTTACGACCCGAAAGTACGGAACGCGACTGGCACTTAGATTACGAGACGTCTAAAGGTGTACCGTAACCTAAGTCAGCCAAAGCCCAGAAGAATCTAAACCAAAATCAAAAGAGAGTGAAGGAAAACCTTTAATGAAAACGATTTTCAAATCAATTAAGTTGCAAAGAATCCTTTTTTAAAAACATCATAAATTTCTGAAAATTTCGGCAGAGTCTCCTCTGTATTTTCTATCCCCCATAATGGGTACAACAAGATAATAAACCTGTAATCATAAAAATGGCATCCCCAAGCGGGAGCTAGCTCTTCGCCCAAGGCGGATCACAACCACATGCAATATAATAGTAATATCAAGAAAAAGAGCATAAAAGAAACGCAAAATATCAGAAAACAGAACCCTGGCTCAAGTGAGCTCGACCGAAAAGAAACCACAAATATACAAATCTCTCAGTCTCACCACTAGGTCACATATACAATATAAAGTGGTAGATGGAGAATACTAGATAAAATGATAAAGCAAAAAGAAATAAAGTGTGCTCGCAACCCACCTACGGGCGATGTCGCGAGTCTGAGCAAAAGGAGATGATGATAGGATAGCCCATCGCTACAAGGGTGACGGGTCCGACCTGCAAGACACTGTGGCACAACGGGGGTGAGTTGCCAGCTCATGAGTAAATATAACATCTAATAAGGCAATCGTAAGAATGCACGCAATGCACCACAACATGCATGTCCATATGTGATATAATAGCTCTAGTATGCATGCACAGGTATGCAATGTCATTTCTAACTCTTTAAGTGTTTTAAATGCTAGGGGTATTGAATTCTTAACTTTAAAAAATGAATATCTGTATAATAGCTAAGTACCATCAAGAAATCATCTGAAAACCCGTGTCAAGCATCGACATCAAATAGGAATCATATCTGTCTCAATATCGGGCTCCGTCAGTCCGGATCGGCCCATATCATAAATCTCACGACAACGGTCGGTATCCTCCGGATATCCGCCGCGCCAGACATCACCGGTAGGTAGTCTTCCTCTGCCAGGCTCATCGTCTACAACTCGATCTTTTTGCCCCGGGGTACCATACCGGGCCCACCATGTACCCGAAACGGTCATCCACTCCTCGAATCGGGTTTCGAAATCCAACAGAAAACATGAAAACTCATGGTGGACGACACGTACATCACGAGAAAACCGCAACTTTGTTTTGAAAATGATAAATATAAGGTTTTGTTAAATTCTTGCGGTTTTCCCCAAAAATCCAGAAATCGCAGCAATACTGAAATCCTCAAGAAAATCATAATGTCCACATGTTATATATGATAAATGTCTATGATATCAATGCATACGATGTGAATTTTGCTAGAAATCTATATAAATATGATGATGATGCGAGGTATACGTATGCTATGCAATTTCATATATCAAGTATGAATGCAAGTGGCGATATTATGATAAACAGGTTCTATAGTGCACATGGCATGGCAATTACCAAAGGCGTGTGTGTCACATGAATGGTGCGCGTGCAACAGATGCCAATGGTAATGGTGTTCGTGTCCTATAAAGTGATATCGCATAAGTATAGATGAATGTCCATGCAATCTAATATACTGTTCGCTATAAGGCTACGCAGTGTACATGAATGGATAAGCTAGCAAACAATATGAATCTTGCAAAAAGTAGGGTAATCCTGACTAGCTTGGAGCCTCGCGCCATTCAGACGATTCCCCCATAGATGAATACATCTACTCACATGAAATCCCCGCTAATCCGATCCGACCACCGCCTTGCCTTTACGCGCCGTGTCCGATGTTTCCCCGACCGATCCTATATTTGCAGAACACCAAGCATAAGATTACATAACCTAAAACGATGCAAGTCACATTATACAAAAATCGACGCTCTCAAATTAAACATAACACGCACTCGGTGCGCGGGAAAACGCACGAAAATCGCTAACCTTTAACTGGAATCGTCATTTCGGGGAAATCGACAAAACTACAACCCGACTAGACGAAACCCCACGTTCGCGCACTCTAATAGTCCTATACGAAGCTAATTATATCGCTATCATAACGCAATTTGATCGCATTCTAATTTTTGTAAAAATCTAGTAAGCAAATTTCAAACCGATTCGATACAAACGTCGCAATTTTTGTCGATTTAGCGAGCATAACACTACACTATTAACCACTCCAATCAATTAGATAACCAAACCCTAACTTAAATCCAACCACCATGCTACAAACCCTAATTTAAAATCAAATCCTTCTCTTGATTTTCCTAAACAAACATTTACTACTAAACTAATACTTCAAATTTCAATTCTAGCATATTTAAACTACAAGTTAACAAAAAGATTAGAATCTTCACCTCACAAGCTTGAACCCTAGCTTGATCAAGTCACCAAGAAGCCTCCATTCATCAAGTTTTTGAACTAATTTGGGTTGAAGAGAGAGTGGATTAGGGTTTGGCTTTGATTGGGAGAGTGAAATTGTGGATTTATTGAATTTTTAGCAAGAAAAAGAAGCAAAAATGAAGTGAGAAGAGAGGGGATTTGCTGCAGAATGGGTCGGCCAGCAGGTGAGGGAGGGAGTTGTGGGATTTTTGGAGAAGTTTGTAGGTCAATAAACACCCCATGTTCTCATTTAATTCTTTCATGTCAACAATTTACAAAAAAAACCTCATTTTACACCATTTTTCCATTAAATTTCCAACCCTAAAACCAAAAGTTTGCAAGTCATGATATAATTTTATTAACACCATATTTTAGCTTATAAAGACTCCTAATTATGAAATTTACCTAATTAAATTTGTATTTATCACTAATTTAATGTATCTAAAAAGGCTTAAAATAATAAAAAAATAATTAATTACGAATTTTTTTTTATTTAACTAGAAAATTATAAGTGACATTTTAGTGACAAAATTATAGTAATATCTTATCTAAATTTTGTATAATTAGGTCTATATTGAAAAATATCAATTTTGACTTTTTACGGAAAAAGCCGAAAAATTAGCCGATTACCGAAAAACTGCCTAAACGATTTTCGAAGGGTTACAGTTAAGAACCGTGGTTTAATTTAGAAGGTATACGCTATTAGATAACGTGCCTGAACCGATCAACTCTTGATATGGGAAATGTTCAAAACATTATCCAACAGTACAAAATTATATCCTTCTTTACTTAATAAAGAGACCGATATGATATTATATATCAGGTTCGGTATCTAATAACAATCGTTCAGAATCAATGTATTTGGTAATATAAGGTGATATCTGCCAACTGATTTGGCTACAACAATTGCACCAATGTTTGTACTTAGAGACATATCCCCTATTATCAGTTCTCTACCTATCCATAGCCCATATAACAGATTACATACGCGGGATCCTGATCCAGTATCTAATACCCAGGATGTAGAAGATGCTGATAAATAGTTCTCTGTAACGAACACAGCCGAACAAGATGCATCAATCATACACTTTCTTCGTTTCGGCGGCATGGGAATCCTGGTATTCCCCTATTTCCTGCTCGGTCTTATAACAATTATAAGTTGGAGAGGGTCCAACGTTCCCAGCTTAGTATAACAAGCGGGTTTGATCAATACATCCATATTATTACCTTGATTAAGGCGTGACGTGGTCGCTACCTTGAGAGAGAGAGAAGAAAACACTTTGCATGCGCTCTTGCAAGATTAGATTGGTTATATATTTTATCTAATCAGGATGTCTCCCACTGTTTTTATCAAATCTTCTTTCAAATCTTAAAAGGAAAGACTAGCCGAGCTTAATTATACCTTACAAGTTCGCCAATCTTTCAGCCAGGCCAGTGCTGGTAATTTGAGGGAGGTTCCCCGTACTTTCACACGGACTTAATTAAAATAAAACTCATTTTCCCTGGGGCATAACCCCGTTGACACCTTTCAAGACACCTACTTGATCGGCTATTTGTAAAGTGCAAAACTCTTCCAGGATTAATAATTACTCGCAGTGGGTATCAGGATCCAACTATCTCTTAGAAGGTATGCAATCTCATTGCAAATTTCAAAACTTGAAACTCCCGATAATGGGTTTTTACTCCTAGTGGCTTATGACCTTGGCTATGGTCAACAAATCATAATCACTAGTCAAGTTCTACCCGTCATTTCGTGATAATTAGACCCACCCACAGATCCCTTGGCTAAGGTCAACAAAGTCACATGACTGTCCCAATTAATGGCATCATATGCTGTATAGGATGACGTCACTTAGCTACCGTACACTACGCCTTGGCTATGGTCAACAAACGCATCACGAATACTAAGTACTCTACTTCCTAAAATGATGGAGGGTTGCGGATGGTTTTTGTGAAAACCTTTAACACTTTGAACTTGATATCGTTGCAGAATCAAATGGTTTTAAAAGGAGTGGCTTAAGCTCCGCATTTTGAAACATTGCTTTTTCATAAAAAGCCCAGTGGGTTTCAAATTCGATTCTATAACATCTTTTAGGTTTATTTTCTTTCATTAATCACATTAATTAATGTCCCATCATTTAAGTTACCTAAGCATCAAAGATAAATACAACGTACGCTTATGCCATCCGCATTCGCCACGAAGTCCCGTCGTGCACCGTTAGGTTAGGTAACTAACGTTAGAGCGAGGCAGGGCTGGCGCGGGTGAAAAACATAACCAACGTCAATAATATATCATATATATTATATATAGTATTCAACTCGGAATATAATGTGATCTCATCACTTAAGGGTTACCCTAGTGCCCCGGTCAACATCCGTGGCCAAATGCGGAAGAATATAATGTGATCTCATCACTTAAGGGTTACCCTAGTGCCCCGGTCAATATCCGTAGCCAAATGCGGAACAAATTTTTTTTCTAACGAACAAAAACTTGGCACTAGTTTAACTCTAAAACCCGGAAGTTTCCATAAAACCAACTAGCTACACTAGGAGAGCTATCTACTATGATGAGGAATTCTTACCAAACGAACCATGTCCTTCGGTCTTCGTTCTTCATCCTTAGCTCCTACTAGCCACCTTGAACTTGCTTGATCTTCTTTCCTTGCTCCGTCGGTCCTCCGGGATCGAGCTTGTTCCCCGGCCTTCCTTGGTCCTTTATGATCCACCTGGGGAATGTAATCCATGGTTCTAGCTCTTTGCTAAGTGTCAAAAGAGCAACTAGAAAACCTAGGATGCTGGTCCAAGTAATCTAGGCTGTAGTTTGGATGTCTAAGTGTTTGCTATCTCTTTTCTAATCTCTTCACTTGTTTCTCAACACATGAGAATGTTAGTGAAGAGGAAGAAGATGAAGACGGAGGAAAGCAAGAGGAGGGTGGAGCTTGGAGAGAAAATGGAGCTAAAGAAAAAATGAGCAAGCATGAGAGAGAAATTCACACACAAGAGTTATGTATGTTCATTTCTTAAATTAAACAATAGCAACCATGCTTCAATAGTAAACCCAAAATGAATTATAAATTCATTTGTAAACTATTGAAGCATGATCAACTCCATACCTCCCTCACCTCTCACTTTACACCTCATTTGCATTTATTAAATAAATAGAAAATCCATAATGAGGTGGCCACCTTCTAGAAGGAAATCTGTAATAAATACGGATTTCAGTCTACTGTACAAATATACCTGCAATCAGATAAAAATCCGAACGCCTAAAAGAGATAGAATAACACGAAGAACGTAATACTAGAATTTATATATCGAAATACAAATACGTAAATTATTAAATCAATACCTGATTTAATAATCCGGCTCAAACCCGAGCCGGCTAGTATTACAAACCGTCTGATCGAAAATCCGAGTAACAAGTACATCAATCGAACGAACCTTGCACGTATCCAATACGGCTACTACATCATTTCGTCTGAATCAGGGAAACCCTCTGCGTGGGACTCTAAAGACTCGGCACTACTCTGGCAGTGGGTTTAACCACAAGCACGTCAGCGGCACTAGCTGTACGTAACGGCTACCCAGGTACCTGTCAAAAAGAAAGCCGATGAGCAAACGCATCCGGATCTCCTACTGAGCCTATCCGTGACAATATCCGTACAGTCCGGTCTCTTCGTCAAAGAGTATCACATACCGGGTCTAGGGGATGGTGAACGTCAGACCCTAACAACCTGATAAGTCATGCCGATGTGGCTGAGGACCAATCCGTGAAACTACTGATCAACCTATCAGTAAATTCCAAGTGCCTTGGCCAAGGTCTTATGGTCCTGACCAATCGAATCACAGTGCGATATCGACTCCCTATACCGAGAGAGACGAATCCCCGACAATCGCTCACTGCCTCCATGTTGCTCGGGACTGAACCCAACCAAAACCTGTTTGCATGACTCAGTAGAGCCGTGGTAGGGTAGTGATCAAAGTTCAGTGGGAACACACTTGAGACAAATGCTGATCTCGGGTCTAAAGACTAACCTGTACACATGTCACCTGAGAACTTCCATCCGACGATAGGTATAGTACCATATGGAAGTTTTCGGCGAGTCCGTCCAGTGTACTCATATCCAGTGAGAACCTGCATACGATCTTAGATGCATCAGACCAATGGCTGCGGGACCAACCATCCCCCGACGGGGGTAGAAACGTACACACCAGTCAACTCTGGAGTATCAGTGCCCAGTCTCGATACTCACGCGACTAGGGACCATTTAAGGATGTTCTTATGGACTACCCTGCTCCTACAAGTATGATCGCCATCACAACGCAGGTAGTCAAGCAAGATCCTAGGGGCTTTATCAACATGTAACCACAATATGTAATAACGAGTATGACATATGCCATGTTAAGAAAAAGAAAATCCACAATAGTATACTACCGTATCGAGTCTTTATCAATATGTGCAAACCAGATAAAACAACAATACACATGTCCCTATAAACACAAGTCAAATAATATAATATAAACTGAGCAAGATTGTTCTGTACATACATATCTCTAGTATCCATATATATACATATACAATACTGGCCTCTAGGACATATACATCCAACAATCACAGAATATCACAGCAGAAGACAACATATGAAATATTGGATATACTAGGATTTCCGGGTTTTAATTTAAGCCTGTATAAAACATGGATTCCACGGTCGTAATGAATAGCCAAACCCACATCCCTAGACCCCTACGAGAGCGGCAAGAAACCATACCATTTCCAGGGTTAGATGGTCACCCACTGGACCCTAGAACCCGGTTACTTGTGCTCCCCTCCTTGGGTCTATCCTAACGCAGAAAAGTAAATAATATACATTAATGGTGACATCATCCTCAACCCATAAGTGCCCCAATAAAAGAATATTATATACATTGAATTTTACATGAATGAAATGAAAAACTCTCATCTCACATAAAAAACCCCGGCTATTCAAACATGGCGATCCAATATAATATATCACAGCAACACATAACATCATATGTCTTCAACGTAAGTAAATACGCGTATCCCAATTTTCGTTGACATATAGCAACGAAACCGGTGATACACCACATATTACACTTATGGTCGCAGAAAATAAAGTGAAAACTACAACAGTTGGAATCCGCAACCACCTTAAACATTATAAACCCGAAATATCTCATATTCCGGATTTCATGCCTAACAATAGGAATTCCATAGACATCACATGCCTAACAATTATAAACCCTTCATTTTAGTCTCGATATTGAAAACACTTTCCAATAATACGTCGGGCAATTCAACAAGATTCCCGACATCCTGTTCGAATGCTCTTCGGAAAATTTAGTAGACGGTTGCACCCCCGATACCATCGACGAAGTGCACTTAGGCGGAACACCACGGCCGCGAGCACCCAAACAGATGCTTTTGGCAATGAGGTTCTCCTACAGTCACTTGGTCGGGGCTATGGGGTGTGGCTATCTAGTAAGGTTACCCGGCGAGTATCCGCATACGCTACGTGAATGCGATGGACTTTTGATCACATCAAAATCCCGTGGCAACAGATCAAATGAGACTAAATTGCTAGATTTATAAAAATCAAATATTGTGGATTCCAAGTATTTTATCCCATCACAAATATCCGGACGACGTTAAACTCGTCGAACAATTCATCAAAGTCCGACAATTTCCCAAGAGCTCAACACTTGAGCACAGTTTATAAATACCCAGAATCATGCCACAACACCTATGGACCAGCCGTAGAAGGGCAAACCCAAGCCTCATTAATAGGACCGCGGAACTACCGCAAACCCTACGGTTCGAAAACGGTTCCATGGTCATTATATGGAGTTTTGATTTCATTCTTCTAGAGGGTCCACAGAATGACTTGCATGATTTTCCGAATACCCTAAACTTGGAAAAAATGGGTTTTTGACATTCGTTTGAACTTTTTAACTTCGCCAAGATAACATGTGAAAACCCGAAACCATGGTAAACTACGAAACACTCTGAGTTACCTATACAGTAAGACTGCATCATATGAAATCCTGGAAAAAATAAACAACACCTGGAACATCAAAGCCCAAAGACTGGAACACCACCAAAATTTAAAGCAAAAACTCCACAAAACGGCCGAGCACACCGGTTTTTTTACTGCTTTGGACGGACAAAAACCAAGAAAAGGGGTCCAAATTTTGGCGGTGTTGATGATATATCTCATACATCATTCTGAAGTTGTTTAAAATTTTTTTCGAGGACTTTAAAAATTCGACAGAAACTAGGTTTCCATGTTTCAAGTTTCAGAGTAATTTCGGTTTCGTAATCTAACAAACATCGTCTAATACTCTAGCACGGCTCTGATACCACTGTTGGGATTCCTTAGCACCATACTGGGATTTCACAGCAACTACCAAGCCAATTTAAAATTTTCAAGAGTGCTAAACAACCATAACTTAGGATCTAGCTAGAGTAAATAGACGATATAAACATGTAATCTACCATTACACTAAGTGAATGAGGAATACAACCTTTATAGATCGGTCCTTCACTTATAAAGCTCCGTGTAGAAGTCCCTTCTCTGCAAGTAGAGATCTCCCAAACTCTAGTATGGGATCCCTTGGAGAAATGAACAACCTTGCTCGAATTCTTCGAGGTCGAAGATGATCTACGTCGAGGAGACTCAAACCCAAGCTACCTCTTCATTAGGTGACGAACTTTGTGAAGAGAACACCCTAAACTAAATAGAAAGTAGTAGAGGATGATGAATTAGGAAGTGGGCTCATTTTAGATTTATTTTTCTCACAATATTTCATCACTTCAAAGCCTAGAAAGCATTGGAAATGAAGAAGAAGATGAAGCAAAAATGAAGAATGAATGAATGTTATGAGTAACCATGGGTGCGTTAGTATCATATACTAACCATTATAGAGATATAAGCCTAGTTTAAGATAATGGTTTGGTTAATAAATATCTTAAGTGAGACAAAATTAGTGGAAAAAGTCAAACAATCCACAAGCTTCCACTTATGAAAATTATCCAACTAATTTTGAATTACATAAAATAAATAATAACCTAAACATCATCTTAAGTATGGTGTAAGTCTCATACACCCATGAATCATGTATCATCTAGCATGATACAAAATCATGTGCACAAATATATATCACATATATATTTAATGCACACTTAAGTAAGAAAAAGATATCTTAAGTGAGCTAATACTAGTTAATATAAATTAATATATCAAATATATGATTATGCATTAGATTATTAAATCAACTCTACATTTAATAATCCGGCTATATCACATATAACCAACTAATATTATGTGTATCAATTTATCGAATCAACACTTGATTCGATAACCCGGCTATATCGCTTATAACCAACCGATGACACAAATCGCGAGAATAGAATACTGTATCACATACGCGCATTAATCTCGGTCCCACAAATATCTCATATATGCTCCTACTCCGTTTCGCTTGAGCCAGGAAACCTTTGTGTAGGACTCTAAAGGCTCATCAATACGCCAGCAGTAGGTGATGATCATATCAAACACCCACAAGCCGCAAGAGGCCAGCTAAACTTAACTGCCACCCGAGTATTGAGCGATCAGAAAAGATCAACAAGCAAGCCTCCTCATACTCCTGTGAATCCAATTAGAAACCCTACCATACAGTCCAGTCTCTTCATCTGATATGTCGCATATCTCACCTAGGGGTTGTAAACGTCGGACCCCAATATCTTGATAAGTCATGTCGATGCAAGGTCCATAACGGGTCGAGAAACTACTTATAACACTTACCAGTAAATCTCATCTACCCTGTCTAGGGATTTCAGTTTTAGCCAATCGAGCATAGCGTAACATCAACCACCAATACCGGGAGAGACCCCTCCTATCGTTCATTGGCTCCATGTGACTCGGGACTGTACACAAAAACTATCTGTTTACGTGACTCAGTAGAGCCGTGGTAGGGTGGAAATTAAAGCACAGTAGGAGACACACAAGACTCCATGACGATCTCGGGTCAACAGACTAACCTGTACCAGTGTCACCAGAGAACTGCTACCTGACGTGAGGTATAATACCATCTAGGAGTTCTCGGCAAGTCTGTTTAGTTACCCAGTCTCCACTGAGCACCCGTATACCATCTCTGATGTCAAACACCAATGGATATAGGATCATCCATCGCCCATCATATTGGTCGATAAGATATACGCTAATCTACTCTGGAATATCGATGCCCCATCTCGATATTCCCACGACTAGGAACATTGAAGGATGAACTCATGGACTACCCAGGCCCCACTAGTATGATTTGCATCATAATCCTGGATGTCAAGTACACATCCTAAGGGCTTTATCAACATGCAACAGAGAGACAGTAAGTATACATGTTAAGATAAAGAGCAACCAAATAGCATACTATCATGTCGAGCAAGAAAGTCCTCCCTATATATATCCTAGCATCCATTATAATATACATCTCTTGTACAATAATGGCCTCTAGGGCATACATACAACTAACAATTTCCCACTTGCACTAAGGCCATTTGTTGTAGTATCTTATATCGAACGTCTTATAAAAGTCTCTCGCTGGAAAGGCCTTTGTGAGTGGATCCGTCGTGTTATCCTTCGCGTCAACTCTCCTAACATCGATCTCTTGGAGATCAACCATCTCTGTGATCAGGTGATACTGCCGTAGAATCTGTGTGGATCATGTAGGGTTACTAGACATTCTAATAAGGTTCTACAAGGCATCAACCATGCCCGATTTAAAATTTAGCCGTGCCGAACAACCCTAACCAAGATCTTTAAACTAGAGATTAGGCGAAAACAAGCATGCTAAACATTTTAACACTAAGTGAGAGGGATCACAACCTTTGTAGATCCTGTCCTTCACTTCTTAAGCTCCGTGTTGAGATCCCTTCGCTGCGATCATCATGTTCCAGACTCTCGAGAGGCTCCACGAAGAGAAATATATAAGCTTGCTTCCGATCATCGATAACAAAGATGATCTACCATGAAATTTCATTAACGCAAGCTCTCACTCACTAAATGAAGTGAACACCCTCATTTAAATGGCAAGGATAGATAAGGATGATGAAATGGGATTTTAGCTCTCATTTGTTTTCTTATTCTCACTCATTTTCATCACCTTTGAAAAATCTAGTAAGCTTTTCCATCAAAGAAAGAAGAAGGAAGAAGAACAACAATAATCAATCCTTTTGTGATGAATAATGAAAGAATATATGATTAATAATGTAACCATGGTCAACTAAAGCTTTGTAGAGATTTAACTAGGGCTAGGGTTTGGGTTAGGTTAAGAATGAGTCATTACAAAATATCAAGCATAATATCTTTAACTAAAAACAAAAAGAAACCATCTAGAATGTTCATGAAAGAACTAACCCAATTCAAACCCTAACCTTGTTTAATCTCCACTAAACATATTGCATTAGTAATCATATCATGTTACAATATTATATATCACATATATAATATTTATTGTAATAAAATAAAATAATACAATTAACATATATCGCATATATATCAATGTATTACCCGAGTGAGAAAAATAATCTTTTAGTGAGCTAATATTAGTTAATATAATTTAATATATCATATATATAATTATACATTAAATTATCGAATCAACACTTGATCCGACAATCCGGCTATATCGCATATAACCGACTAATATATCATTTACCGATTCAACGAATTAACACTTGATCCGATGACCCGGCTTATATCATATATCGCGAGAATAGAATACGGTATCTCATATCGCATTATCCTCGGTCCTGCACATAACACATATGTGCCCCTACTCCGTTTTACCTGAGCCAAGAAAGCTCTGTGTAGGACTCTAAAGAATCGTCAATACGCCGGCAGTAGGTGATGATCATATCAAACACCTAAAAGCTGCTAGCGGTCAGCTAAACGTAACAGCCACCCAGGTATAGAGCGCTCAGAAGATCAACAAGCAAGTCTGTACATTCTCTTGTGAATCCAGTCAGTAACACTCTTGGACAGTCCGGTCTCGTCGTCTGATATGTCGCATATCTCGCCTAGAGGTGGTAAACCTCAAACCTCATTAGCTTGATAAGTCATGTCGATATGAAGTCCAAAACAGTTCGAGAAACTACAGATAACACTTACCAGTAAATCTCAGAAACCCTGGCCAAGGATTTCTAATTATAGCCAATCGAACACAGCACAACATCAACTCACTATACCGGGACAGACGAATCCCCTCCCATCGCTCATTGCCTCTATGTGATTCAGGACTGTACCCAAAAGCCACCTTTTTGCACGCCCTCTTGTATGTGGTATGATGGAAATCAAAGCACAGTGGGAATCATACAAGACTCAATGACGATATCGGGTGAAAAGATTACTCTGTACCAGTGTCACCGGAAAACTGCCATCTGACGTAGGGTATAATACCATCTGGGAGTTCTTGGCGAGTCCGTCCAGTGTACCCAGTCTCTACTGAGCACCTGTACACCATCCTTGATGTCAAACACTGATGGATATAGGATCATTCATCTCCCATCATATGGGTGAAGATGCGTATACGCTAGTCTACTCTGGTGTACCGATGCCCTGTCTCGATACACCCTCGACTAGGAACATTTGAAGGACGTACTTGGCGACTACACTGTCCCTACTAGTATGATCCACATCATAGTCCTGGTAGTCAAGTACATATCCTAACGGCTTTATCAACATGTAACATAGAGACAATCAGAGTACATGTAATGATAAAGTACAACAAAATAGCATACTATCATGTCGAGCAAGAAAGTCCTCCCTATATATGTCCAAGCATCCATTACAATATACATCGTATATACAGTAATGGCCTTTAGGGCATACATATAACTAACTATCTCCCACTTGCACTAGGGCCATCTGTTGTGGTATCACATACCCAACAATTAGCTGTGGTTAAAGTATCTCATACTCAACCATCCCATAAAAGTCTCTACTGGAAAAAAGGCCTTTGTGAGTGGATCCGCGCTGTTGTCTTCTGTGTCTACTCTCCTAACCTCGATCTCCCTGGAGATCAGCCATCTCCATGATCAGGTGATACTCCCTAAGAATTATATCTGTATTTCTGATGGGACGGGGGGTTCCTTGGCAAAAGCCGCAACTCTATTGTCATACAATGGTAGGAACGAAGTTCATCTCATGAACTTATATATATCCAGACTGCCTCTTTGGTAGCATCCTTGGTAATGATGTATCTTGCCTTTAATCGTCTAGTAAGCCACGGTATCTAGCATGGAATTCTTCCAACATGCCGTCCCTCTACTGAGGGTAAAGACAATGCCTGCGACTGACATTCTGTCGTCCTTATCACCCTGGAACCTTTCTATTGAATCTCCCCAGGATCGATTGATATCATCTCACTACAACTAGTGAGTATCCTAACATCCAATTAGATCTATCTCATAGATCCAAAACCCAGGATTTAGGAGGTATCACTTTGATCCTATATGGAGAATCCTTGTGATAAGCGGAGATTGACCGAGCGTAGCATAGGAAACTCCTTCCCTATCAAGAGTGTGTCATCCACGTACTCTACGAGGATCACCACCATAGTCCCTACTACCTTTTTGTATATACAAGGTTCATCTACCATTTTGATGAAGTCAAACTCTTTGACTGCCACATCAAAACAGACGTTCCAACTCCGCGATGCCTGCTATATCGCATAAAACAACTTGCACACGTTTCCGCTGCTCCCACTGTCTATGAAGCCCTCGGGATGTGTACTTATAGACGCTCTCTTCCAAAACAATATTTAGAAAAGCAGTCATGACACCCAACCACCAGATATCGTAGTCATGGTATGTAGCAGTGGCAAGTAGGATCTGGATGAACTTAAGCATAGCTTTGAAAATCTCAACTTTTCCATGTACACCAAGTAATCTTCTCATGATATACTTGCTCCTGATGGGGATTTAACCCTTCAGATAAAGCAACCAAAGTCCATACTTTGTTGGTGTATAAGCATTCCATCTTAGATCGCTAAGCATCCTGCCATTCTTATAGAGTCCCACTCTTGATGGCCAGCTCGAAAATAGTTGGGTCATCATCTCATGATGCAATCCTCGCTCCCACTGTCATAGAAAAAACCGAAGTATCTCTCAGGTGGGTGAGGAACCCTACTAGATCGGCGGAGAGGCTGAGGTTCGTTGGTTTCTATTGAATCCTTTGGTTCTACCAAATCATCATCTGCAGTTTGTATAGCTGGAACTCCTTCCAATTCTACCTCATGTCCACTAATTTCTTCACAAAAAATTTCCTTTCACAAAGGTGGCATGCTGAGAAACAAAACATTTTTGTTCGTCGGTCAGGTAGAAGATATTCCCTTCCGTATGCTTGGGATATCTAACAAACTTCCACAGATCTGACTTTGCCTCGAGCTTGTCCGGATTTTGCTTTTTAGACATAGGACGGACAACTCCAAATCTTAACAAACTTAAGATATGGGCTCTTCCCATTCCATATCACATATGAAGTGCTAGTCAAGTGATTTGATTTGAACCCTATTCAGTAGGTATGCAGCTTCTCAAGTGTATAACTCCCTCAAGGAAATAGGAAAACTCAGTAGTACTCATCATAGAGCACACCATATCACATATAGTGCTATTGCTCCGCCCGATATACCATCGTGCTATAGTGTATACGGAGGAGTAAGGCTGAGAGAGAATCTCATTCTCCTTTAGAATAATCCAGGACTCCCATGCACAAGTATTCTCCTCCTTGATCTCATCAAAGGACATAATACTTATACCCGTTTTTGGTTCTCTACTCTAACTTATATTCTGTGATTATCTCAAAAGTTTCGGACTTGTGTTTCAACAGGATCATATGTCTGAATCTTGAGAGATCATCAATGAATGTAATGAAGTACAAAGAACCGGTCTTGGCATATGTAGACAGGGGACTTTCATACATCAGCATGTATCAATCCCAAGAGTTCATTAACCCTTTCACTGTTTCCAATAAACAGAGCTGTGGTCATCTTATCTTTGTGACATGACCGGCAAGTTTCACAAGATGTAAATTCAAACTAATTTAAATATGCATCTTTGTGTACCTTCAGCTAGTCGGGTTGCATTAATATGACCTAGTCTACAATACTTGAAGAAGGATTCGTTCATTTCTAGACTCTTCCTCTTGTGTTTGTTCTGTATACTAAGAACTATGTCTTGATTTAGAACGTCTATGTTTTTAGAAAACGTGCCTGAACCGATCAACTCTTGATATAGGAAATATTCAAAACATTATCCAACTATACAAAATTATATCCATCTTTATCTAAATAAAGAGACTGATATGATTTTGTATATCAGGTTCGGTATCTAATAACATTCATTCAGAATCAATGTATTCTTGTAATACTGGATGATAACTACCAACAGACTTGGCTGCAACTCATTCACCATTTCTATCTCATGAAACTTATCAACCGTTCTCAGTTCTCTACCTATCTGTAGCCCATGTAACAAATTACATTTGCGGGATCCTGATCCGGTATCACATACCCAGGACGTAAAGGATGCTGAGAAATAGTTCTTTGTAATGTACACACCCGAAGAAGATGCATCAGCATGCACTTTTCTCGTTTGGGCGGCACGGTAATTCTGGTAATCCCCAATTTCCTGCTCTGTCTTATAACAATTATAAGTTGGAGCGGGACCAACGTTCCCTAGCTCAGTATAACAAGTGGTTTCGGTCAATACATCCATATTATTTTCTTGATTTAGGCATGACATGGTCGCTACCTAGAGAGAGAGAGAAGAAAACACTCAGCGTGCACTTTTACAAGATTAGATTGGTTATCAATTTATTTAATCAGGATGTCTCCCAGTGTTTTAGTCAAATCTTCCTTCAAACCTCAGAAGGAAAAACTAGCCGGGATTAATTACACTCTACAAGTTCGCCAATCTTTCAGCCAGGCCAGTGCCGGTAGTTTGAAGGAGTTTCCCCGTGCTTTCGCACGAACTTAATTAAAGTAAACCTCGTTTTCCCAGAGGCATAACCCCGTTGACACCTTTTTAGACACCTACTTGATCGGCTAATTGTAATGTGTAAAACTTTCCCAGGAGTAACTCTAACTCGTAGTGGGTATCAGGATCCAACTATCTTATAGAAGGTATGCAATCTCATTGCAAATTTCAACACTTGAAATTCCCAATAATATTTTGTCCCAAGCGTCCTATGACCTTGACAGAGGTCAACAAACCATAGGCTGCTAGTCAAGTTCATCCCGTCATTTCCTGATTGAAGTAAACCCAACCGCACGACCCATGACAGAGGTCAACAAGGTTGCACGACTACCTTAAATCAATAACTTCATTTATTTATACAGATAAGCACTAATCAGCTAACGCACACTACGCCTTAACAGAGGTCAACAAACGTTGTACGAATACAAACTATTACTTATCTGAAATGACGGAGGGCTACGACAGGTTTTTAAGAAAACCCTTTGCGTAATGAACTTGATATCGTTGTAGAATCGAGTGATTTTGATTGGAATGGTTTTTTTATGCCTTTTCAAGATTTGCTAAAGAAGTCACTCCCGGTGAAGGGATCGTCGGCTCTTTCCTTATCGAATAAGGTGCAGGATATTTCACAAATATCACTATGCAAAGCAAAAACTATAAAAACAATCAAAATACAAACCATGTTTGTAGCATCTGATTGTTTCGCTAAAGAGGTCACTCCCGGTGAAGGGATCTCGGCTCTTTCCTTATCGAATAAGCTGCTGGATATTCTACAAGGAATACCGCTATGCAAAGCAAGAACTAGAGCTACCAGTTTTTAAACAAGTTTCTATAACATCTTTAGCTTTCTTTTATTTCATTAATCTCATCAATGAAGTCCCATATTTATTATGCTTCACAAGCATCACATTTGAAATGAAATCTGCAATATAACATATATCTCATATATATAATATAAACATTCGTCTCAGACAGTAATATGATCTCTGTTAGTTATATGTATGCCCTAGAGGCCATTACTATACATAGGATGTATATTGTAGTGGATGCTTGGACATATATAGGGATGACTTTCTCGCTCGACATGATAGTATGCTATCTGGTTGCTCTTTACCTTAACGTGTATACAGATTGTCTCTCTGTTACATATTGGTAAAGCCCTTAGGATGTGTACTTGACTACCTGGACTATGATGCGGATCATACTAGTGGAGACATAGTAGTCCATAAGTACATCCTTCACAGTCCCTAGTCGTGGGTGTATTGAGACGGGGCATCGATATACCAGAGTAGACTAGCGTATACCTTCTCGACCCATACAGATGGGCGATGGATGATCCCATATCTATTGGTGTTTGACATCAGAGATGATATGCGGGTGCTCAGTGGAGACTGAGTACACTGGACGGACTCGCCGAGAACTCCCAGATGGTATTATACCTTACGTCAGATGGCAGTTCTCTGGTGACACTGGTACAGAGTAGTCTGTTGACCCGAGATCGTCATAGAGTCTTGTGTGGTTCCCACCGTGCTTTGATTTCCATCTTACCACGTCCAAGAGGGCGTGCAAAACGATGGTTTTTGGGTACAGTCCCGAGTCACATGGAGGCAATGAGCGATAGGAGGGGATTCGTCTCTCCCGGTATAGGGGGTTGATGTTGCGCTGTGTTCGATTGGCTATAACCGGAAATCCCTAGCCAGGGTTGCTGAGATTTACTGGTAAGTGTTACCAGTAGTATCTCGAACTGTTATAGACCTCATATCGACACGACTAATCGAGCTATTGGGGTCTGACGTTTACCACCCCTAGGCGAGATATGCGACATATCAGACGATCAGACCGGACTGTACGGTAGTGTTACTGGTTGGATTCACAGGAGTGTGAGCGGGCTTGCTCGTCGATCTTCTGATCGCTCAATACCCGGGTGGCCGTTACGTTTAGCAGACCGCTTGCGGCTTGTGGGTGTTTGATATGATCATCATCTGCTGCCGGCGTATTGACGAGTCTTTAGAGTCCTACACAGAGGTTTCCTGGCTCAAGCGAAACGAAATAGGAGCGCATATGAGATATGTGCGGGACCGAGAATAATGCGTGTATGTGATACCGTATTACATTCTCGCGAACAATGTGTCGAATGGTTGTATGCGATATAACCTAGTTATCGAATCGAAGATTGATTCGATAAGCCGATACATTTGATACTGGTCGGTTATATGCGATATGACCGGATCGTTAAATCAAGTGTTGATTTAATGATTTAATGTATAATTATATATTTGATATATTACTTTGCATTAACTAGTATCGGTTCACTTTAAATGGATTTTCTCGCTCGGATGTGCGCATTGTATATGTGATATGATTTTGTGCACATGCTTGTATCATGTTTGATGGTGCATGTAAAATTGGTTAAGTATAAAGAATTAAACCTTGGTTAATGAAATGGTTAGGGTTTATTATTTGCTTATTCATTTTATTCATTAATTTATTCTTTTGGAAAAAGAAAAGGAAATGATAAAATGGTGGCATTCTTTGTTCTTTCATGAAGCTTCATGAATACTTTGACTTTATGACCACTTTGTCTCATCCTTAACCCTAACCATTCCACTTAACCCTAATTAATTCTCTACACCTAACCATGGTTCTATTATGATAAGAATTCATTATTCTTTTCATTTTAGGATTAACTTATCATAACAATTATCTTCATCTTCTTCTTCTTCTTCACTTGAAGAAAACCTTTCTTCATCAATGGTGATTGACGAAAATGAGTGAGAAATCCAATTCTAAAGTGAACCCACTTCCTATTTCTTCATCCTCTACCTCTTGCCAAGTAGTAGAGTGTGTTTTGTTCACAAGTTTCATGACTTGGTGAAGTGGGAGCTTGATCTTGTGATTCTTCGACGTAGATCATCTTCGGCACGAAGCCGACGATCTTGCCCGCCCATTTCTCCGATGAAGCCGACGCTAGAGCCCGGGATTCCATTTGGAAAGCAAGGAGACTTCATTGCGGAGCTATGGAGGTGGAGGACTGGATCTACAAAGGTTGTATTTCCGTTCTCTTAGTAAAGTAGTTTACTAGTTGCATCTTTCGCCTAAATTTCTAGTTAACGATCCGTAGTTTAGGGTTTCTCGGCACCGTAAAATTTGAAATTGGTATGGTTGATGCCTTGTGAGACCTCTTGAGAGTGCCTAGGAACCCTAGAGTGGCATCAGAGCCTAGCTAGAGCCTTAGGCGATGCGTAGACGGAGTTTGAAACCCGATCGAACCGAAACCCCGATTCCAAAATGCTCTCTGGACTTTTTCCAAAAACTGGGATTTTTGTGAATTGAAAATTGCTAAAAAATTCAGTAGGAAAAACTAAGAATTACGGTGCCAAAATTATCGCATGATTCCATAAAAGTGCGGCGGAACCGCGGCATTAGCGTGCTAATGCGGCGGTTCCGCGGCCCTTTTGTCTTATCTGTCATTAATTCTTGCACAGTAACTCCTATATTTTAGTGCTGGATTTTATGGGAATTTTTAATTTGAATTCAAGAGTTGAATTTTCTGGGGTGTTTTGGAGCGTACATGATTTGATCGGATTATCAGATTTTGTCTATGTGGCTTTCCGGATATTTTAGAATATGTTAAAAAGTTCGACCGGATATAAATACCCACCTTTTCCCCTGCCGAAAAATATCCAAGTGTTGGATTTTTCTGTGGTTTAAGGACGTTCTGAGTAGTGCAAGTAACGCGATGGTCCCTCTAGAAGACAACAAACCTTAACTCGATTATGTGACCGTCTAGAACTGCCCTTTGAACCTTCGGGTTTGGGGCAGTACGGCGTGCCATATGTGAGGCGTTGGCTTGACCCTTCTACGGCTGGACCGTTGGTACTGAGGCATGAAGTGAATGTCTTTGAACCTATTTCATGTGTTGAACGGTTTCAGGAAAACTTGGGTGTTCGAATGTTCGATCGGAAAGTTTAATATTTTCTATTTATCCGGAATGGGATACAATAATTGGAATTCATAATTAGTTATGAGATAACTGAATGAATGTTATAAACATAGCACTTTAGTCTCACTTGATCGGTTGCTACGGAATTTTGATGTGATCAAAAGTCCGTCGCAATCACGTAGCGTACGCGGATACTCGCCGGGTAAACTTAATAGACAGCTACACCCCATAGCCCCGACCAAGTGACTGTAGGAGAACCTCATCGCCGAAAGCTTCCGTTCGGGTGCTCGCGGTAGCGGTGTTCCGCCTTAGTGCACTTCGTCGACGGCATCGGGGGTGCGGCCGTCTACTGAAGTTTGCGACGAGCATTCGATCAGGATGTCGGGAATCTTGTTGAATTGCCCGACTTGATATTCAAAAGAGTTTTCGATAATGAGACTAAAATGCGGGGTTTATAATTGTTAAGCATGCGATGTCTAAGGAATTCATTTGATTAGGCATGCGATGTCTATGCAGGTTGCGGATTCCAACTGTTGTAGTTTTACACATTCTTTTCTGTGACCGTAAGTGTAATATGTGATATCGCCGGTTTCGTTGCTATATGTCAACGACAATTGGGATATGCATATTTACTTACGTTGATGACATGTGATGTTATGCATTGCTGGATATGTTATATTGGATCGTCGTGTTTGAATAGCCGAGGTTTTTTTATGTGAGATGAGTGTCTTTCATTTTCATTCATGTAAAAACTTGTATGTAATATTCTTTTATTGGGGCACTTCCAGGTTGCGGAAGATGTCACCCATTTTATATTATTTACTTTTCCGCACTAGGATAGACCCAAGGAGGGGAGCACAAGTAACCGGGTTCTGGAGTCCAGTGGGAGACCAACTCGAGGAGTCGAGTCCGGGTCTCCTAACTCTAGAATTGGTAGGGCTGCTTGCCGCTCTCGTAGGGGTCTAGGGGTGTGGGTTTGGCTATTCATCACGACCGTGGAATCCATGTTTTATACTGGCTCGTATTGAAAACACGGACGTCCTAGTATATCCAATATTTCATATGATTCTTCTGCTGCGATATCTATGATGTGATCATGTGATGTTCTGTGATGGATACTGTATATAGTATATATGATATATTATATAGGCGTTACTTATGTTTTACACCAGCGCTAGCCCTGCCCCGCTCTGCCGTTAGTTACCTAACCTAACGGTGCATGAGGGGACATCGAGGCGAATGCGGATGGCATAAGTGTACGTCGTATTTATCTGTGATGTTTAGGTAAATTAAATGATGGGACTTCATTAATGTGATTAATGAAAGTAAAAGAAACCTAAGATGTTGTAGAATCGAATTTCAAAATTAAAACAGGTAGCTACAGTTCTTGCTTTGCACAGAGGTATATGTGATATATCCTGCACCTTATTCGATGAGGAAAGGACCGAGATCCCTTCACCGGGAGTGACTCCTTTAGCAATAACCGGCAGATGCTACACACTCGGTTTGTCTTTTGATTGCTTTTAAGAGTTTTTTGCTTTGCACAGTGATATATGTAAGTCCATATTGCGACCCCCGGTTCTTACGGGGAGGCGGAAACGGTATAAAAAAAAACGAATTTTTATCGCAAGAGGCAACATGGACTAAACTATGGTCGGGATCGTTGTCTAAACTAAAACTAGCAAACTATGCTAAAGAGAGTTAGCTACTCGGATGAAGATGGTTATACCTAAACTTGAACTCCTTCTCTTCAAGCTCCGATGGTGGTTCGATGGCTCCTTCTCGTTGTCTCCGTACGCCGAAGATAGATCCACTTGAAAGCTCCAACCTTT
The DNA here is from genome assembly GCA_030015575.1 of Agapanthus africanus. Lineage (NCBI taxonomy): Eukaryota > Viridiplantae > Streptophyta > Magnoliopsida > Asparagales > Amaryllidaceae > Agapanthus > Agapanthus africanus. Next base: position 672,561,610 of record CM057338.1, on the reverse strand, counting down.
AGCTCCTTCTTCGTTCTTTGAAGAAACTAGTTCACTTGGTTTGCTAAACCTAGTGAACTAGAATGAGTAGAGATGATTTAGAATGGGATTTTATCTATGGTTCTTGATTCTCAACTCATGAGACAAGAGAACCATAGATCAAGAGAGGGAGCAAGAGGTTGAGGATGAGAGCAAGATGAGAGCTCAAGAACAAGAGAGAGAATGAGCAAGAAAGAATGAGCAAGTATTTTGTCTCTCACCCTCTCATAATCCAAAGCAATGATAACTCATCATATCAACAAAAGTCTTATGTGATGGTTGAAGTAACCATAACCTTATCATGTCATGCACTCATTTTACTCAAATGAACAAGCAAGAAAAAGTCTTTGGCATGAAATGATAACCATGGTTATCATGATGGTCAACTAGTCAAGCCTAGTCAACCGGTCAACAAGTCAACAAAAGTCAACAAGTCACCAAAGTCAACAAGTCAACAAAAGTCAACAAGTCAACAACCATATCACCATAATACTTAATTAATATAATAGTTAATCACATATCATATTCTCATTAGGGTTGAGCATAAAGTCAAAAAGTCAACGGTCAACTGTCAACAACCCTAATGAGAATCCGCTGCCTCTGCCTCCCTGTCAACTGTGCATACACACCCGCATCCGCGTTCCGAGGAACACGAATGCAAACTAGATAAATCCAATCCCATAAGGTACACTAGGATCTGGCTTAAACCAAAGCCCGCTAGTGTAAACTGTCCGGACACTGTACGTGCACAAGTGCACGGATGTGACCGAACCCTGTCGCAAAACCATGCGACCTGTCGCAATACCATGCGACCTCTACTCTTTTGCCTAAAGGCGAAAAGCTTTCTGTGTGGGACTCTAAAGACTCGACACTACGCTGGCAGTGGGTTTAACCACAGACCGCAAGCGGCACTAGCTGTGCGTAACGGTCCCCAGGTAATGCCGACAAGAAGACCGACGAGGCGAAACCCATCTGAACTCCTACTGAGCCTGAGTGTGACATTCTCCATACAGTCCGGTCTGTTCGTCTGATACATCGCATGGCGGGCCTAGGGGGAGGTAAACGTCAGTCCCCCAATAGCGGTACAAGTCGTGCCGGAGTGAAGCCCAATACACCCTGAGATAACACTGGAAACCTACCAGTATATCTCGTTTGCCCTGGCCAGGGACTACTCGTGTAATGGCTCTCCTAGACACAGCGCGATGTCAACCCCCAATACCGGGAGAGACGAATCCTGTCTAACCGTCACTGCCTCCAAGTTCTTCGGGACTGCACCCAACTACCACCTGTTTGCACGACTCCTTTGAGCCGTGGTAGGGTAGTGATCAAAGTACAGTGGGAACACACCCGAGGCGAAGTGACAGTGTCAAGTCAGCGGACTAAGCTGTACTCAAGTCACCTGGGAACTGATAACTGACGATAGGTATAATACCAACTAGTCAGTTCCCGACGAGTCCTGTCCAGTGTACCCGTAACCTAACGAGCACCCGCATACTATCTCAAGTACGACGTACTGACGGCTGTGGGACAGACCGTCTCCCACACTGGGATGAGAAGCGCATGCGCTGGTCTACTCCGGAGTATCGATGCCCTGTCTCGATAGTCCTGCGACCAGGGACCTGAATAAGGATGTGCTTATAGATTACCCAGCCCCCACTAGTGTGACTGCCATCACAACGCTGGTAATCAAGCAAAGATCCTAAGGGCTCCACTAATGCGTATAAGTGATATACTGAAATAAACACAAGTACACATTGAAGTAGAAACAAACCAAGTAGCATACTACTATTTTGAGCAAGATTGTATATACAAGGTGAATATCCCAAGCATCCATTAAGTAATATACAAACTAGTATGATACAGTAATGGCCTCTAGGGCATATACACTAACAATCTCCCACTTGCACTAAGGCCATGTACTGGCGTATCGAAGACCAATCATCTCGATCAGCCGCTCGAACTGAGTCTGGGGCAGGGCCTTGGTGAATGGATCTGCAGTGTTGTCTTCTGAAGCAACTCTCCGAACCTCGATCTCCTTGCGATCCACGATCTCCCTGATCAGGTGATACCGCCTCAAGATGTGCCTGGATCTCTGATGGGACCTGGGTTCCTTCGCTAAAGCTATAGCCCCGTTGTTGTCGCAATACAGAGGTATTGGATCAACAATGGACGGAACCACCTGAAGTTCTTTCAAGAACTTCCTTATCCAGACAGCTTCTTTTGCGGCATCAGATGCAGCGATGTATTCCGCTTCCATCGTCGAGTCTGCAACGGTTTCTTGTTTGGAACTCTTCCAACACACCGCCCCTCCATTGAGGGTAAAGACAAAACCCGACATGGACTTGGAATCATCCTTGTCACTCTGGAAGCTGGAGTCAGCAAAGGCCTCGATCTGGAGGTCTTTTCCGCCATACACCAAGAACATCTCCTTAGTCCTTCTCAGGTACTTGAGAATGTTCTTTACCACTATCCAGTGTTTCTCCCCAGGGTTTGACTGATACCGGCTTACCACACTCAGTGCATAAGCTACATCCGGTCTGGTACACAACATCGCATACATTATAGAGCCTACCGCAGAAGCGTAGGGTATAATAGACATGCGATCCCTCTCCAAATCAGTCTTGGGAGACATCTCTTTAGAGAGGGTGATCCCGTGACAAGCCGGTAGGTTACCGCGCTTGGAATCTTCCATACTGAATCTTTTCAGTACGGTGTCGATGTACCTGGACTGAGAAAGTCCCAATATCCTCTTGGATCTATCACGATGGATCCGGATCCCCAGGATGTATGAGGCATCACCCAGGTCTTTCATGGAGAACCTTTGTGACAAGAACCCCTTGACAGATTGTAGCATAGGAATATCATTTCCTATTAAGAGAATGTCATCCACGTATAAAACGAGGAATACTACAGTTCTCGCTACAAATCTACTATAGATGCATGGTTCATCTGGATTTTTGATAAAGCCAAATTCCTTGACCGTCTCATCAAAACAGATGTTCCAACTCCGCGATGCCTGCTTTAGTCCATAGATGGACTTAAGCAACTTGCACACCTTTCCGCTGCTCCCACTCTGAATGAAACCCTCTGGCTGATCCATATAGACACACTCCTCTAAATTTCCATTTAGAAAAGCGGTTTTTACGTCCATCTGCCAAATCTCATAATCGTGGAAGGCAGCAATGGCAAGAAGGATCCGAATGGATTTCAGCATGGCTACTGGAGAAAAGGTTTCGTCGTAGTCCAAGCCAGGTCTTTGACGAAAACCCTTTGCTACCAGCCTAGCTTTATAGGTCTCAACCTGTCCATCTACACCAATCTTCCTTTTGAAGATCCACTTGCATCCTACGGGTTTTACCCCGTCTGGAGCAATGTCCAACGTCCATACCTTGTTGGTGTACATGGACTCCATTTCGGTCCGCATTGCATCCAGCCATTTCACTGAGTCAACGCTCTGAACGGCCTGCTGGAAGCTAGTAGGCTCATCATAATCTATGATGCAATCCTCTCTATCCCCGTCTATGAGAAAACCGCAGTATCTCTCGGGCGGATGAGACTGCCTACTACTCCTGCGGAGCGGCGTAGGAATGTCCTGTTCTGTTGAACCCTCTGGTTCCACTAAGCTTTCAGTAACAGTCTGTGGTTCTGGAATTTCTTCCAGTTCTATTGTGTTCCCACTTATCTGGGTTTCCAAAAACTCAGTTTCCAAGAAGCGGGCATGCTGAGAAACAAAAACCTTTTGTTCCTCAGCGGAATAGAAAAGATACCCCCTGGAGTTCCTTGGGTATCCCACAAACTTACACTGTACTGAACGTGCCTCAAGCTTGTCCGCATGCTGCTTTTTTACAAAAGCTGGACATCCCCATACCTTAAGGTAATTAAGACAGGGTTTCTTCCCAGTCCACATCTCATATGGGGTGGTGGGCACAGTCTTGGTAGGAGCCTTGTTCAAGAGATACGCAGCTGCTTCTAGTGCATATCCCAGAATGATCGCGGTAACTCAGCGTTACTCATCATGGACCGAACCATATCCAATAGGGTTCGGTTCCGTCTCTCCGATACACCGTTATGTTGCGGAGTGTATGGAGGAGTAAGCTGAGAGAGAATACCATTCTCTTTTAAGTAATTCAGGAATTCGGCACTTAAGTATTCTCCACCTCGATCCGATCTTAGAATCTTAATACTTTTGCCGGTCTGTTTCTCTACTTCATTCTTATACTCCTGGAATTTTCCAAAGGCCTCGGACTTATGTTTCATTAAGAAGACATAACCGTACCTTGAGAAGTCATCCGTAAAAGTAATGAAGTAAGAATGTCCGCTTCGGGCATGTGTAGACATTGGACCGCACACGTCACTGTGTACGAGTCCTAAGAGCTCGCTCGCTCTTACTCCTTGTCCAGTAAACGGAGTCTTTGTCATCTTTCCTTTGAGACAAGATTGACAAGTGGCATACGATTGATATTCGAACGCATTCAAATATCCTTCTGTATGTAACTTAGTCAACCTTCTCTCATTGATGTGACCCAATCTACAATGCCATAAGAAAGTCTGATTCATTTCCAGAGACTTTCTTTTGTGTGTATTCTGGACGTTGAAAATCTGTGGTTGGTTTAACACGTATATACCATTACTCAATGTACCTGACCCAATCAAAACTTGATTAAGGTGAATGTTTACAACATTACTTACAAACGCAAATTCATAACCTTCTTTAGAAACTAAAGATACAGAAATGATATTACAAGTTGCGTTGGGTACAAAAAAGCAATTACGCAAAACCAAAACATGTCCATCTGACATTCCCAGGTGATAGTCCCCCACGGCTTTAGCATCCATGCTAGCTCCGTTCGCAACTTTGAGGGTCATGTCACCTGCCTTCAAAACACTACGGTTTCTCAACGCCTGCAAAGAATTACAGATATGAGATCCTGATCCGGTATCCAATACCCAGGAAGTAGAGTTTATTGAAAGACAGTTTTCAATAACATACACACCTGAAGCTGAAGCTGCAACCTGCTTCAATTCCTGTGTTCTGGCCTTCCAGGCCCTGCAATCATTCTTCCAGTGTCCTTTCTTATGACAATAGAAGCATTCTTCCTTATCCACAAGCTTCCCCGCTATCTTTGTTGCTTTGCCTTTTCCCTTCGTATCCACTTTACCAACACCGCCCCTTGGTTTGGCGGGGGCCTTCTTCTTCTTTCCCTTGGCTTTCGCCTTGGACCTAGAAGAAGATGATCCTCCTACAAACAAAGTGGATGTTTCCCTACCTTTCTGTAGGGTGCCCTCTGCGCTCCTCAGCATGTTGAGGAGCTCTGATAGTTCAACCTCTTTTTCTTGTAGGTTGAAGTTCAGTATAAACTGGGCGTAAGTGGAAGGAAGGGACTGGAGAACTATATCCGTATATAGCTCACTCTCCAATGTGATCCCTAGGTCAGCGAGCTCCTCAATGAAGCCGATCATCTTTAGCACATGCTCGGCTACTGATGATCCGACGGCCATTCTTGTCGAAAATAACTTTTTCGACGCTTCGTATCTTGCGATACGTGATTGCTCTCCATACAGTTCTTTTGTATGGAGCAATATGGACTCCATGTCCATATTCTCATGCCTTCTTTGATGTTCGTTGTCCATCGAGGCAAGCAGGAGGCACTTGGCCTTCGCGCTATCAATCTCCCAAGTCTTGCGGATTTCCTTATCCGCGACACTGGAAGTTGGACCAGGGACAGGGGGAGCTTTGGTGGTAAGAAGATACCCCAGCTTGTCATAAGTGATTGCTATCGTGACATTCCTGAGCCAATCTTTGTAGTTTGGCCCTGTCAGTTTGTTTTTATCTAGGAGTAACTTAAGTCCAGTCATGTTGATTGGTCGCTGCAATTAGGAGAGAGAAGAAGAAACACTCAGCATGATGCTCTTGCAAGTTTAGAGTGGTTTTTAGTTTGTCTAAACAGGATGGCTCCCACTGTTTCTCGAATCCCTCCTCAAACCATAAAGGAAGAATTAGTCAGGATCAATCCCACCGTACAATACTTGCTTAACCGTTCAGCCAGGCCGGTGTCGGTACTTCGAGGGAGGTTTTCCAACGCTTTCGTGAAGTTCCTTAATTAGAGAACCTCTTTTCCCTGGAGGCGTAGCCCCGCTAACACCTTTCTAGGCACCTACTAGGTTTATAGCATTGATCGTTAAGTGAGAAATTTCCCGAGGAGTAGCATATACTCACAGTAGGATCGGGATCCAAATATCATCGCATGACGAAACTGAAGGAATCCTACCAGAATCATCACACTCCAAATGGTATGCAAATCTAGCAAGTTTCAGTACTTATGAAACTCCCGATGTGGATTTTTGCCCCATGCTCTTATGACCTTGACGAAGGTCAACAAATCATAAGTCACATGTCAAGTTCTGCCCGTCATTATCCAGGTTAATTTGAATCCACCCGTATGTACCCTTGACGAAGGTCAACAAGGTAATGCGAATGTCCCAAACCAACGCATCTATCTATGCTACATATGAATACCCAATAGCTACCAATCACTATGCTTTGACGAAGGTCAACAAACACAGCTTGAATACTTATTGAATATTCATACGAAACGACGGAGGGCTACGAATGGTTTTGGCGAAACCGTGAACGTAGTGAACTTGATTTAATCGATGGAACGAGATAGCTTTTAGAAGGAGTGGCTCAAGCTCCGCATTTAAAAGTTATTTTGAAAAGAACCGAGTGGTTTTTCGAAAGTGTTCCAACGACTTTAACTTGGTTTATTATCTTGCATTAGTTCTTTTAATGCGTGATATTCTTGCATTAGTACTTTTAATGCGTCCCATCATTTAACCCTACCATTGCAGAAAACAACCAAAATATGACGTACGCTTATGCCATTCGCATTCGCCACTGGGCCCCGTCATTACCCGTTAGGTTACTTAACTAACGACAGAGCGGGGGCTGGGCTAGCGCGTCTGTAAAACATAAGCAACGCCTAAATAGTAAGCAATGATAGACATTACAGATCACAGATGAATGCATTGGATATACTAGCAATCCGCAATCCTTTCGAGCCTGAAACGAAAAGCGGATAACACGGTCGCGGTGAATAGCCAAATACCCCACCCAAGACCCCTACGGGTGCGGCAAACTACCCGCCAAGTACTCGGTAGTTTGTGCACCCATCCATGGGTCTATCCTAGGAGCAAAAACAGTAAAAAGAATTATACAATGACGGCTACAACCCCGACCCGGTTGTGCGGCCAAACAAATAATATTATTACATCAATTTACATTTACAATGAATGAAAGAAAAACAAAAGCTCATCTCACATCCACCCCGGCTATTCACCCGCGACAGTCCAACACATTCATATACACATTCCAGCACATTACAGATCATGTATAACCCCGACTAATCGACTTATAGCGATTAGCCGACGTTCAATACATGCAAGCATCACAGATATAACCATCATAGTCAAAGTGCAGTGAAGTTCGGAAAAATACGGAATTATAGGACCCCAAAAGGAAATTTCTTTTCTGGACAATCTGGGAACATATAATATATTTTAAAAATCCCAAAACCAACACACAAACACACTGCACGAAAAACGATGCAGAGAAGACAACAACTCGCGGCGGTTCCGCGGTGGCTAAGAAGGCTCACGCGGCGGAAGGGCGGCAGTTTAGACGAGTCACTGTATCGTTTTTCTTGGGTGTTCACACAAAACCCTGAGCCGAATTTACAAGTATAAAGTTTTTCATTTTGACCAGAAAATATTTCAACAGAAACTCAGGTTTTTGTAAAGTTTGGTTTTTGGATTTTTCCGGTTCCGAACTTCGTTACACTTCACTACCAAGCTAGTTTAAGTTTAGTTAGGCTCTGATACCACTGTAAGTCCATATTGCGACCCCCGGTTCTTACGGGGAGGCGGAAACGGTATAAAAAAAAAACGAATTTTTATCGCAAGAGGCAACATGGACTAAACTATGGTCGGGATCGTTGTCTAAACTAAAACTAGCAAACTATGCTAAAGAGAGTTAGCTACTCGGATGAAGATGGTTATACCTAAACTTGAACTCCTTCTCTTCAAGCTCCGATGGTGGTTCGATGGCTCCTTCTCGTTGTCTCCGTACGCCGAAGATAGATCCACTTGAAAGCTCCAACCTTTAGCTCCTTCTTCGTTCTTTGAAGAAACTAGTTCACTTGGTTTGCTAAACCTAGTGAACTAGAATGAGTAGAGATGATTTAGAATGGGATTTTATCTATGGTTCTTGATTCTCAACTCATGAGACAAGAGAACCATAGATCAAGAGAGGGAGCAAGAGGTTGAGGATGAGAGCAAGAGGAGAGCTCAAGAACAAGAGAGAGAATGAGCAAGAAAGAATGAGCAAGTATTTTGTCTCTCACCCTCTCATAATCCAAAGCAATGATAACTCATCATATCAACAAAAGTCTTATGTGATGGTTGAAGTAACCATAACCTTATCATGTCATGCACTCATTTTACTCAAATGAACAAGCAAGAAAAAGTCTTTGGCATGAAATGATAACCATGGTTATCATGATGGTCAACTAGTCAAGCCTAGTCAACCGGTCAACAAGTCAACAAAAGTCAACAAGTCACCAAAGTCAACAAGTCAACAAAAGTCAACAAGTCAACAACCATATCACCATAATACTTAATTAATATAATAGTTAATCACCGGCTTGTCACGGAATGGAGGATTCCAAGCGCGGTAATCTACCGGCTTGTCACGGAATCACCCTCTCCAAAGAGATGTCTCCCAAGACTGATTTGGAAAGGGCTCGCATGTCATCAATACCCTACGCATCTGCGTTAGGCTCTATTATGTATGCGATGTTATGTACCAGACCAGATGTAGCATACGCATTGAGCGTTGTAAGCCGGTATCAGTCGGACCCAGGGGAGAAACACTGGATAGCAGTAAAGAACATTCTCAAGTACCTGAGAAGAACTAAGGAGATGTTCTTGGTGTATGGCGGAAAAGACCTCCAGATTGAGGCCTTTGCTGACTCCAGCTTCCAGAGTGACAAGGATGACTCCAAGTCCATGTCGGGTTATGTCTTTACCCTCAATGGAGGGGCGGTTTGCTGGAAGAGTTCCAAGCAGGAAACCGTTGCTGACTCAACCATGGAAGCGGAGTACATAGCTGCTTGCGATGCCGCAAAGGAAGCTGTCTGGATGAAGAAGTTCCTCACGGAACTTCAGGTGGTTCCTACCAGTGTTGATCCAATACCGCTATATTGTGACAACAACGGCGCTATAGCTTTAGCGAAGGAACCAAGGTCCCATCAGAAGTCCAGGCACATTTTGAGGCGGTTCCACCTGATCAGGGAGATCATTGATCGCCAGGAGATCGAGGTAAAGAGAGTAAAATCAGAAGATAACACTGCAGATCCATTCACCAAGGCCTTGCCCCAGACTCAGTTCGAGCGGCTGATCGAGATGATAGGTCTTCGATACGCCAGTACATGGCCTTAGTGCAAGTGGGAGATTGTTAGTGTATATGCCCTAGAGGCCATTACTGTATCATACTAGTTTGTATATTACTTAATGGATGCTTGGGATATTCACCTTGTATATACAATCTTGCTCAAAATAGTAGTATGCTACTTGGTTTGTTTCTACTTCAATGTGTACATGTGTTTATTTTTGTATATCGCCTATACACATTAGTAGAGCCCTTAGGATCTTTGCTTGATTACCAGCGATGTGATGGCCGTCACACTAGTGGGGCTGGGTAATCTATAAGCACATCCTTATGCAGGTCCCTGGTCGCAGGACTATCGAGACAGGGCATCGATACTCCGGAGTAGACCAGCGCATGCGCTTCTCATCCCAGTGTGGGAGACGGTCTGTCCCACAGCCGTCAGTACGTCGTACTTGAGATAGTATGCGGGTGCTCGTTAGGTTACGGGTACACTGGACAGGACTCGTAGGGAACTGACTAGTTGGTATTATACCTATCGTCAGTTATCAGTTCCCAGGTGACATGAGTGCAGCTTAGTCCGCTGACTTGACACTGTCACTCCGCCTCGAGTGTGTTCCCACTGTACTTTGATCACTACCCTACCACGGCTCATAGGAGTCGTGCAAACAGGTAGTGGTTGGGTGCAGTCCCGAAGCACTTGGAGGCAGTGACGGTTAGACAGGATTCGTCTCTCCCGGTATTGGGGGTTGACATCGCGCTGTGTCTAGGAGAGCCATTACACGAGTAGTCCCTGGCCAGGGCAAACGAGATATACTGGTAGGTTTCCAGTGTTATCTCAGGGTGTATTGGGCTTCACTCCGGCACGACTTGTACCGCTTTTGGGGGACTGACGTTTACCGCCCCCTAGGCCCGCCATGCGATGTATCAGACGAACAGACCGGACTGTACGGAGAATGTCACACTCAGGCTCAGTAGGAGTTCAGATGGGTTTCGCCTCGTCGGTCTTCTTGTCGGCATTACTTGGGGACCTTTACGCACAGCTAGTGCCGCTTGCGGTCTGTGGTTAAACCCACTGCCAGCGTAGTGTCGAGTCTTTAGAGTCCCACACAGAAAGCTTTTCGCCTTTAGGCAAAAGAGTAGAGGTCGCATGGTATTGCGACAGGTCGCATGGTTTTGCGACAGGGTTCGGTCACATCCGTGTACTTGTGCACGTACAGTGTCCGGACAGTTTACACTAGCGGGCTTTGGTTTAAGCCAGATCCTAGTGTACCTTATGGGATTGGATTTATCCAGTTTGCATTCGTGTTCCTCGGAACGCGGATGCGGGTGTGTATGCACAGTTGACAGGGAGGCAGAGGCAGCGGATTCTCATTAGGGTTGTTGACAGTTGACCGTTGACTTTTTGACTTTATGCTCAACCCTAATGAGAATATGATATGTGATTAACTATTATATTAATTAAGTGTTATGGTGATATGGTTGTTGACTTGTTGACTTTTGTTGACTTGTTGACTTTGGTGACTTGTTGACTTTTGTTGACTTGTTGACCGGTTGACTAGGCTTGACTAGTTGACCATCATGATAACCATGGTTATCATTTCATGCCAAAGACTTTTTCTTGCTTGCTCATTTGAGTAAAATGAGTGCATGACATGATAAGCTTATGGTTGCTTCAAACCATCACATAAGACTTTTTTGATATGATGAGTTATGATCACTTTGGATTATGAGAGGGTGAAAGACAAAAGAGTTGCTCATTCTTTCTTGCTCATTCTCTCTCTTGTTCTTGAGCTCTCCTCTTGCTCTCACCCTCAACCTCTTGCTCCCTCTCTTGATCTATGGTTCTCTTGTCTCATGAGTTGAGAATCAAGAACCATAGATAAAATCCCATTCTATTTCCTCTCTACTCATTCTAGTTCACTAGGTTTAGCAAACCAAGTGAACTAGTTTCTTCAAAGAACGAAGAAGGAGCTAAAGGTTGGAGCTTTCAAGTGGATCTATCTTCGGCGTACGGAGACAACGAGAAGGAGCCATCGAACCACCATCGGAGCTTGAAGAGAAGGAGTTCAAGTTTAGGTATAACCATCTTCATCCGAGTAGCTAACTCTCTTTAGCATAGTTTGCTAGTTTTAGTTTAGACAACGATCCCGACCTAGCTTAGTCCATGTTGCCTCTTGCGTTAAAATTTTGATTTTATACCGTTTCCGCCTCCCCGTAAGAACCGGGGGTCGCAACGTGGACTTACAGTGGTATCAGAGCCTAACTAAACGTAAACTAGCTTGGTAGTGAAGTGTAACGAAGTTCGGAACCGGAAAAATCCAAAAACCAAACTTTACAAAAACCTGAGTTTCTGTTGAAATATTTTCTGGTCAAAATGAAAAACTTTATACTTGTAAATTCGGCTCAGGGTTTTGTGTGAACACCCAAGAAAAACGATACAGTGACTCGTCTAAACTGCCGCCCTTCCGCCGCGTGAGCCTTCTTAGCCGCCGCGGAACCGCCGCGAGTTGTTGTCTTCTCTGCATCGTTTTTCGTGCAGTGTGTTTGGGTGTTGGTTTTGGGATTTTTAAAATATATTATATGTGCCCAGATTGTCCAGAAAAGAAATTTCCTTTTGGGGTCCTATAATTCCGTATTTTTTCCGAACTTCACTGCACTTTGACTATGATGGTTATATCTGTGATGCTTGCATGTATTGAACGTCGGCTAATCGCTATAAGTCGATTAGTCGGGGTTATACATGATCTGTAATGTGCTGGAATGTGTATATGAATGTGTTGGACTGTCGCGGGTGAATAGCCGGGGTGGATGTGAGATGAGCTTTTGTTTTTCTTTCATTCATTGTAAATGTAAATTGATGTAATAATATTATTTGTTTGGCCGCACAACCGGGTCGGGGTTGTAGCCGTCATTGTATAATTCTTTTTACTGTTTTTGCTCCTAGGATAGACCCATGGAGGGGTGCACAAACTACCGAGTACTTGGCGGGTAGTTTGCCGCACCCGTAGGGGTCTTGGGTGGGGTATTTGGCTATTCACCGCGACCGTGTTATCCGCTTTTCGTTTCAGGCTCGAAAGGATTGCGGATTGCTAGTATATCCAATGCATTCATCTGTGATCTGTAATGTCTATCATTGCTTACTATTTAGGCGTTGCTTATGTTTTACAGACGCGCTAGCCCAGCCCCCGCTCTGTCGTTAGTTAAATAACCTAACGGGTAATGACGGGGCCCCGTGGCGAATGCGAATGGCATAAGCGTACGTCATATTTTGGTTGTTTTCTGCAATGGTAGGATTAAATGATGGGACGCATTAAAAGAACTAATGCAAGAATATCACGCATTAAAAGAACTAATGCAAGCAAAACATGCATTAAAAGAACTAATGCAAGAAAATAAACCAAGTATAGGTCGTTGGAACATTTTCGAAAAACCACTCGGTTCTTTTCAAAACAAACTTTTAAAATGCGGAGTTTGAGCCACTCCATTTAAAAGCTATCTCGTTCCATCGACTAAATCAAGTTCACTACGTTCACGGTTTCGCCAAAACCATTCGTAGCCCTCCGTCGTTTCATATGAATATTCAACAGTATTCAAGCTGTGTTTGTTGGCCTTAGTCAAGGCACAGTGTTTGGTAGCTGGTGGGTATTCATATGTTGCATAGATAGAATGCGTTGGTTTGGGACAGTCGTATTACCTTGTTGGCCTTAGTCAAGGGTATATACGGGTGGATTCAAATTAACCTGGACAACGACGGGTAGAACTTGACATGTGACTTATGATTTGTTGGCCTTAGTCAAGGTCATAAGAGCATGGGGCAAAAATATACATCGGGAGTTTCATAAGTACTGAAACTTGCTAGATTTGCATACCATTTGGAGTGTGATGATTCTGGTAGGATTCCTTCAGTTTCGTCACGCGATGATATTTGGATCCCGATCCTACTGTGAGTATATGCTACTCCTCGGGAAATTTCTCACTAAACGATCAATGCTATAAACCTAGTAGGTGCCTAGAAAGGTGTTAGCGGGGCTACGCCCCCAGGGAAAAGAGGTTCTTTAATTAAGGAACTTCGCGAAAGCGTTGGAAAACCTCCCTCGAAGTACCGACACCGGCCTGGCTGAACGGTTAAGCAAGTATTGTACGGTGGGATTGATCCTGACTAATTCTTCCTTTATGGTTTGAGGAGGGATTCGAGAAACAGTGGGAGCCATCCTGTTTAGACAAACTAAAAACCACTCTAAACTTGCAAGAGCATCATGCTGAGTGTTTCTTCTTCTCTCTCTTAATTGCAGCGACCCTGTGACCACGCCTAGGTTACATCTAGATAATAATATGACTGAACCTGACTGTTATGACTGGCAAAGGTCTGTCCAGATGTCCATTGCCCATGACAAGCTGGAACGCCTCTTAACTAATCAAAACCCTGCTGTCTCAGGTCCAGTTTCCCCTGTCACGGATGTTCACATCCGCAGGACATCGGAAAAGGATTGTGCGAAAGCCAAGTGCCTCGTGTTAGCCTCAGTTGATGGTGCAAACCAGAGGCAGCACGAGAAGATGGACTCAGTTTCTATCTTCCTCCATAACAAAGTTTTATATGGAGAGCAATCTCGTATCGCAAGATATGAGACCTCGAACGAATTGCTTCAAGCGAGGTTGGCACTCGGGTCATCTGTAAGGGGCAACGTCCTTACAGAGACCAGCTATATTGAGCTCACGGACCTGGAGACCACGTTGGCGAATGGGTCAAGTACTGACCTAATTCAACAGTCCCTGCCCTCTGCTTATACCCTGAAAGAAACCAGGGAAGAAAAAGGAAAAACAAGGGCAAAAGTTTCAGGACTGGATATAGTAAAAGAGGGACGTTCCTATTGTAACGGGAATGAACTATGGCAGAAAGATTGCAGGGCTTGTATAGCCAGTAGCCAGAATTCGAAGCATGTTGTGGCTTCGGCTTCGAGTGTGTTTGTAATTGAGAACTGTTTGTCAGTTAACCCTACTTCCTGGGTATTGGATACCGGATCAGGATCTCATATCTGTAATTCGTTACAGGGTCTGAGAAACCGTGGGGTTATCAGGAAAGGTGATATGACTCTCAGGGTTGCTAACGGAATGAGCATGGATGCTGTATCCGTAGGGGAATATCACCTAGGACTGACAACTGGGCAGATATTGATTCTGCGTGACTGTTTGTATGTACCAGGTGCGACTTGCAATATCATATCTGTATCCTTACTTTCTATGGAAGGATATGATTTTGCTTTTGTAAGCGATGTAGTAAACATCCACCTAAATCAAGCACTGATTGGGTCAGGTACATTAAATAATGGTATATACGTATTGAATCAAGCTCAGATATTCAGCGTCCAGAACACACTTAAAAGAAAGTCTCCAGAATTAAATCAGGCTTTCTTATGGCATTGTAGACTGGGTCACATCAATGAGACACGGTTGACTAAGTTACATAAAGAAGGATACTTGGATCCGTTCGAGTACCAGTCTTATGCCACTTGTGAATCCTGTCTCATGGGAAAGATGACAAAGACTCCGTTCACTGGACACGGAGTAAGAGCGAGCGAGCTCTTGGGACTTATACACAGTGACGTGTGTGGTCCAATGTCTACACATGCGCGAAGCGGTTATTCATACTTCATTACTTTCACAGATGATTTCTCTAGGTTTGGACATGTCTTCTTAATGAAGCACAAATCCGAGGCCTTTGAGAAATTTCGAGAATATAAGAATGAAGTAGAAAAACAAACAGGCAAAAGTATCAAGATCCTAAGATCGGATCGAGGTGGAGAATACTTAAGTGCCGAGTTTCTGGACTACTTAAAAGAGAATGGAATTCTCTCTCAGCGTACTCCTCCATACACACCACAACACAACGGTGTATCGGAAAGAAGGAATCGAACCCTATTAGATATGGTTCGTTCCATGATGAGTAAGGCTGAGTTACCGCGATCTTTCTGGGGTTATGCACTGGAAACAGCTGCACATCTCTTGAACCAAGTTCCTACTAAGACAGTGCCTACCACACCATACCAGATGTGGAGTGGGAAGAGACCCTGTCTTAAATCCTTTAAGACATGGGGATGTCCGGCTTTTGTAAAAAAGCAGCATGCGGACAAGCTCGAGGCACGCTCAGTACAGTGCAAGTTTGTGGGATACCCAAAGAACTCCAAGGGGTATCTTTTCTATTACGCAGAGGAGCAAAAAGTCCTTGTTTCTCGTCATGCCCGCTTCTTGGAAACTGAGTTTTTAGAAAATCAGATAAGTGGGAGCGCAATAGAACTGGAAGAAATTCCAGAACCAAAAGCTATTACTGAAACCTTAGTAGAACCAGAAGGTTCAGGGGAACCGGACATTCCTACGCCGCTCCGCAGGAGTAGTAGGCAGTCTCATCCGCCCGAGAGATACTACGGTTTTCTCATAGACGGGGATAGAGAGGATTGCATCATAGATTATGATGAGCCTACTAGCTTCCAGCAAGCCATTCAGAGCGGTGACTCGGTAAAATGGCTGGATGCAATGCGGACCGAGATGGAGTCCATGTACACCAACAAAGTTTGGACTTTGGAATTTGCTCCAGAAGGGGTAAAACCCGTAGGCTGCAAATGGATCTTCAGAAAGAAGATTGGTGTAGATGGGCAGGTTGAAACCTATAAAGCTAGGCTCGTTGCAAAGGGTTTTCGTCAAAGACCTGGTTTGGACTATGACGAGACTTTTTCTCCGGTAGCCATGCTTAAATCCATTCGGATCCTTCTTGCCATTGCTGCCTTCCACGATTATGAGATCTGGAAGATGGACGTTAAGACGGCTTTCCTAAATGGAAATTTAGAAGAGTGCGTCTATATGGATCAGCCAGAGGGTTTCAATCAGAGTGGGAGCAGCGGTAAAGTATGCAAGTTGCTCAAGTCCATCTATGGACTTAAGCAGGCATCGCGGAGTTGGAACATCTGCTTTGATGATACTGTCAAAGAATTCGACTTTGTCAAAAACCCAGAAGAACCATGCATTTACAGTAAGATTGTAGGGAGAAATGTGGTATTCCTCGTCTTGTACGTCGATGACATTCTCCTAATAGGAAATGATATTCCTATGCTACAGTCAGTCAAAGGATTCTTGTCACAGAGGTTCTCCATGAAGGACCTGGGCGATGCCAACTACATTCTGGGGATCCAGATCTATCGTGATAGATCTAAAAGGATGTTGGGACTTTCACAGTCAAGGTACATCGACACCATACTGAAACGATTCAGTATGGAGGATTCCAAGCGCGGTAATCTACCGGCTTGTCACGGAATCACCCTCTCCAAAGAGATGTCTCCCAAGACTGATTTGGAAAGGGCTCGCATGTCATCAATACCCTACGCATCTGCGGTAGGCTCTATTATGTATGCGATGTTATGTACCAGACCAGATGTAGCATACGCATTGAGCGTTGTAAGCCGGTATCAGTTGGACCCAGGGGAGAAACACTGGATAGCAGTAAAGAACATTCTCAAGTACTTGAGAAGGACTAAGGAGATGTTCTTGGTGTATGGCGGAAAAGACCTCCAGATTGAGGCCTTTGCTGACTCCAGCTTCCAGAGTGACAAGGATGACTCCAAGTCCATGTCGGGTTATGTCTTTACCCTCAATGGAGGGGCGGTTTGCTGGAAGAGTTCCAAGCAGGAAACCGTTGCTGACTCAACCATGGAAGCGGAGTACATAGCTGCTTGCGATGCCGCAAAGGAAGCTGTCTGGATGAAGAAGTTCCTCACGGAACTTCAGGTGGTTCCTACCAGTGTTGATCCAATACAGCTATATTGTGACAACAACGGCGCTATAGCTTTAGCGAAGGAACCAAGGTCCCATCAGAAGTCCAGGCACATTTTGAGGCGGTTCCACCTGATCAGGGAGATCATTGATCGCCAGGAGATCGAGGTAAAGAGAGTAAAATCAGAAGATAACACTGCAGATCCATTCACCAAGGCCTTGCCCCAGACTCAGTTCGAGCGGCTGATCGAGATGATAGGTCTTCGATACGCCAGTACATGGCCTTAGTGCAAGTGGGAGATTGTTAGTGTATATGCCCTAGAGGCCATTACTGTATCATACTAGTTTGTATATTACTTAATGGATGCTTGGGATATTCACCTTGTATATACAATCTTGCTTAAAATAGTAGTATGCTACTTGGTTTGTTTCTACTTCAATGTGTACATGTGTTTATTTTTGTATATCGCCTATACACATTAGTAGAGCCCTTAGGATCTTTGCTTGATTACCAGCGATGTGATGGCCGTCACACTAGTGGGGCTGGGTAATCTATAAGCACATCCTTATGCAGGTCCCTGGTCGCAGGACTATCGAGACAGGGCATCGATACTCCGGAGTAGACCAGCGCATGCGCTTCTCATCCCAGTGTGGGAGACGGTCTGTCCCACAGCCGTCAGTACGTCGTACTTGAGATAGTATGCGGGTGCTCGTTAGGTTACGGGTACACTGGACAGGACTCGTAGGGAACTGACTAGTTGGTATTATACCTATCGTCAGTTATCAGTTCCCAGGTGACATGAGTGCAGCTTAGTCCGCTGACTTGACACTGTCACTCCGCCTCGAGTGTGTTCCCACTGTACTTTGATCACTACCCTACCACGGCTCAAAGGAGTCGTGCAAACAGGTAGTGGTTGGGTGCAGTCCCGAAGCACTTGGAGGCAGTGACGGTTAGACAGGATTCGTCTCTCCCGGTATTGGGGGTTGACATCGCGCTGTGTCTAGGAGAGCCATTACACGAGTAGTCCCTGGCCAGGGCAAACGAGATATACTGGTAGGTTTCCAGTGTTATCTCAGGGTGTATTGGGCTTCACTCCGGCACGACTTGTACCGCTTTTGGGGGACTGACGTTTACCGCCCCCTAGGCCCGCCATGCGATGTATCAGACGAACAGACCGGACTGTACGGAGAATGTCACACTCAGGCTCAGTAGGAGTTCAGATGTGTTTCGCCTCGTCGGTCTTCTTGTCGGCATTACCTGGGGACCGTTACGCACAGCTAGTGCCGCTTGCGGTCTGTGGTTAAACCCACTGCCAGCGTAGTGTCGAGTCTTTAGAGTCCCACACAGAAAGCTTTTCGCCTTTAGGCAAAAGAGTAGAGGTCGCATGGTATTGCGACAGGTCGCATGGTTTTGCGACAGGGTTCGGTCACATCCGTGTACTTGTGCACGTACAGTGTCCGGACAGTTTACACTAGCGGGCTTTGGTTTAAGCCAGATCCTAGTGTACCTTATGGGATTGGATTTATCCAGTTTGCATTCGTGTTCCTCGGAACGCGGATGCGGGTGTGTATGCACAGTTGACAGGGAGGCAGAGGCAGCGGATTCTCATTAGGGTTGTTGACAGTTGACCGTTGACTTTTTGACTTTATGCTCAACCCTAATGAGAATATGATATGTGATTAACTATTATATTAATTAAGTGTTATGGTGATATGGTTGTTGACTTGTTGACTTTTGTTGACTTGTTGACTTTGGTGACTTGTTGACTTTTGTTGACTTGTTGACCGGTTGACTAGGCTTGACTAGTTGACCATCATGATAACCATGGTTATCATTTCATGCCAAAGACTTTTTCTTGCTTGCTCATTTGAGTAAAATGAGTGCATGACATGATAAGCTTATGGTTGCTTCAAACCATCACATAAGACTTTTTTGATATGATGAGTTATGATCACTTTGGATTATGAGAGGGTGAAAGACAAAAGAGTTGCTCATTCTTTCTTGCTCATTCTCTCTCTTGTTCTTGAGCTCTCCTCTTGCTCTCACCCTCAACCTCTTGCTCCCTCTCTTGATCTATGGTTCTCTTGTCTCATGAGTTGAGAATCAAGAACCATAGATAAAATCCCATTCTATTTCCTCTCTACTCATTCTAGTTCACTAGGTTTAGCAAACCAAGTAAACTAGTTTCTTCAAAGAACGAAGAAGGAGCTAAAGGTTGGAGCTTTCAAGTGGATCTATCTTCGGCGTACGGAGACAACGAGAAGGAGCCATCGAACCACCATCGGAGCTTGAAGAGAAGGAGTTCAAGTTTAGGTATAACCATCTTCATCCGAGTAGCTAACTCTCTTTAGCATAGTTTGCTAGTTTTAGTTTAGACAACGATCCCGACCTAGCTTAGTCCATGTTGCCTCTTGCGTTAAAATTTTGATTTTATACCGTTTCCGCCTCCCCGTAAGAACCGGGGGTCGCAACGTGGACTTACAGATACATCGCATGGCGGGCCTAGGGGGCGGTAAACGTCAGTCCCCCAATAGCGGTACAAGTCGTGCCGGAGTGAAGCCCAATACACCCTGAGATAACACTGGAAACCTACCAGTATATCTCGTTTGCCCTGGCCAGGGACTACTCGTGTAATGGCTCTCCTAGACACAGCGCGATGTCAACCCCCAATACCGGGAGAGACGAATCCTGTCTAACCGTCACTGCCTCCAAGTGCTTCGGGACTGCACCCAACTACCACCTGTTTGCACGACTCCTTTGAGCCGTGGTAGGGTAGTGATCAAAGTACAGTGGGAACACACCCGAGGCGAAGTGACAGTGTCAAGTCAGCGGACTAAGCTGTACTCAAGTCACCTGGGAACTGATAACTGACGATAGGTATAATACCAACTAGTCAGTTCCCGACGAGTCCTGTCCAGTGTACCCGTAACCTAACGAGCACCCGCATACTATCTCAAGTACGACGTACTGACGGCTGTGGGACAGACCGTCTCCCACACTGGGATGAGAAGCGCATGCGCTGGTCTACTCCGGAGTATCGATGCCCTGTCTCGATAGTCCTGCGACCAGGGACCTGAATAAGGATGTGCTTATAGATTACCCAGCCCCCACTAGTGTGACTGCCATCACAACGCTGGTAATCAAGCAAAGATCCTAAGGGCTCCACTAATGCGTATAAGTGATATACTGAAATAAACACAAGTACACATTGAAGTAGAAACAAACCAAGTAGCATACTACTATTTTGAGCAAGATTGTATATACAAGGTGAATATCCCAAGCATCCATTAAGTAATATACAAACTAGTATGATACAGTAATGGCCTCTAGGGCATATACACTAACAATATATATGATATATCCCGCACCTCATTCGACGAGGAAAGGACCGACGATCCCTTCACCGGGAGTGACTCCTTTAGCAAAACTAGAAAAGCCTCAAAAGCACTCCGTTTTAAAATCATTTGATTCTACAACGATATCAAGTTCATTACGCAATAGGTTTTCAGAAAAACCTGTCGTAGCCCTCCGTCATTTCAGATAAATCCTGTTTAGTATTCGTGCTGCGTTTGTTGACCTTGTCAAGGCGCAGTGTGCGGTAGCTAACCAGTATTTATCTGCTTATGCATATGATGCAGATTGGGTTAGGGTAGTCGTGCGGCCTTGTTGACCTTGTCAAGGGTCGTGCGGGTGGGTTTGATTCAATCAAGAAATGACGGGTTGAACTTGACTTGCGGTCTATGGTTTGTTGACCTTGTCAAGGTCATAGATCGTTCGGGGCAAAATATTATCGGGAATTTCAAGTGTTGAAATTTGCAATGAGATTGCATACCTTCTATGAGATAGTTGGATCCCGATACCCGCTGCGAGTAATTGTTACTCCTGGGAGAGTTTTACACATTACAATTAGCCGATCAAGTAGGTGTCTAGAAAGGTGTCAACGGGGTTACGCCTCTGGGAAAACGAGGTTAACATTAATTAGGTCCGTGCGAAAGCATGGGGAACCTCCCTCAAAGTACCGACACTGGCCTGGCTGAAAGATTGGCGAACTTGTAGTGTGTAATTAATCCCGGCTAGTCTTTCCTTTTAGAGTTTGAAGGAAGATTTGATAAATAGCAGTGGGAGCCATCCTGATTAGATAAATAATAACCAATCTATTCTTGCAAGAGCGCACGCTGAGTGTTTTCTTCTCTCTCTCTCCTGGTAGCGACCATGTCACGCCTTAATCAAGATAATAAAACGGATTATTGACCGAACCCGCTTGTTATACTGAGCTGGGGAACGTTGGTCCCGCTCCAACTTATAATTGTTATAAGACAGAGCAGGAAATTAGGGATTACCAGAATTCCCGTGCCTCCCAAACGAAGAGAGTGCATGCTGATGCATCATCTTCGGGTGTGTTCATTACAGAGAACTGTTTCTCAGTATGCTTTACGTCCTGGGTATGTGATACCAGATCAGGATCCCAGATATATAATCTGTTACATAGGGCTACAGAAAGGTAGAAAACTGAGAACGGGTGATAAGTTTCATGAGGCAGAAAAAGGAGCAAGTGTTGCAGCCAAGTCTGTTGGTCACTGTCACCCTGTATTTCAAATACATTGATTCTGAACGAATGTTATTAGATACCGAACCTGATATACAAAATCATATCTATCTCTTTATTAGTAAAGAAATGATAAAATTTTGTATAGTTGGATAATGTTTTGAACATTTCCTATATCAAAAGTTAATCGGTTCAGGCACGTTATCTAAAAGCATTGATGTTCTAAATCAAACTACAGTTATTTAATATACGGAACACACACAAGAAGAAGAGTTCAGAAATGAACGAATCCTTCTTGAGGCATTGTAGACTAGGTCATATCAATGTGACCCGACTAGCTGAAGTTACATATAGATGCATATTTAAATTAGTTTGAATTTACATCTTGTGAAACTTGCCAGTCATGTCACAGAGATAAGATGACCATAGCTCCGTTTACTGGAAACAGAGAAAGAGTTAGTGAACTCTTGGGATGATACATGTTGATGTATGTAGGTCCCCTGTCTACATTTGCCAAGACCGGTTCTTTATACTTCGTTACATTCTCTGATAATCTCTTTAGATTCAGACATATGTTCTTGTTGAAACACAAGTCCGAACCTTTTGAGATATTCACAGAATATAAGTTAGAAGTAGAGAACCAAAATACGGGTATAAGTATTATATCCTTTGATGAGATCAAGGAAGAGAACACTTGAGCATGGAATTCCTGGATTATTCTAAAGGAGAATGAGATTCTCTTTCAGCATTACTCCTCCGTATACACCATAGCACGATGGTATATCGGGGCGGAGCAATCACACCCTATATGATAAGGTGTGCTCTATGATGAGTACTACTGAGTTTCCTATTTTCCTTTTGGGAGTTATGCACTTGAGAAGCTACATACCTATTGAATAGGGTTCGAATCAAATCAGTTGCCTACCGCTTCATATGTGATATGGAAAGGGAAGAGCCCATATCTTAAGTTAGTTAAGATTTGGGGTTGTCCGGGCTATGTCTAAAAGCAAAATCCGGACAAGCTCGAGGCAAGGTCTGTAATGTAGAACTGGAAAGGTTCCAGCTATACAAACTACAGCAGATAATTTGATAAAACCAAAGGATTCAATAGTTACCAACGAACCTCAGCCTCTCCGCCGATCTAGTAGGGTTTCTCACCCACCTGAGAGATACTTCGGTTTCTCTATGACAATGGGAGCGAGGATTGCATCATGAGATGATGACCCAACTAGTTTCGAGCTGGCCAGCAGGAGTAAGACTCTGTAAGAATGGCTGGATGCTTAGCGTTCTGAGATGGAATCCATGTACACCAACAATGTATGGACTTTGGTTGCTATATCTGAAGGGTTAAATCCCCATCAGGAGCAAGTATATCTTGAGAAGATTACTTGGTGTAGATGGAAAAGTTGAGACTTTCAAAGCTAGACTTGTTAAAGCCTTTCGTCATCGACCAGGTGTGGATAATGATGAAACCTTTTCAAGTAGCTATGCTTAAGTCTATCCAGATCCTACTTGCCACGGCTACATACCATGACTACGATATCTGGCGGTTGGGTGCCATGACTGCTTTTCTAAATGATGTTTTAGAAGAGAACGTCTATAAGTACACAGCCAGAGGGCTTCGTAGACAGTTGGAGCAGCGGAAACGTGTACAAGATGCTTTATAGGATAAAGCAAGTATCGCGGAGTTGGAACATCTGTTTTGATGTATTAGTCAAAGAGTTTGACATCATCAAAATGGTATATGAACCTTGTATAAACAAAAAGGTAGTAGGGAGTATGGTGATGATCCTCGTAGAGTACGTGGATGACATGCTCTTGATAAGAAAGGAGTTTCCTATGCTACGCTCGGTCAATCTCCGCTTATCACAATGATTCTCCATGTAGGATCAAAAGTGATACCTCCTAAATCCTGGATTTTGGATCTATGAGATAGATCTAATTGGATGTTAGTATTCTCACTAGTTGTAGTGAGATGGTATCAATTGGTCCTGAGGAGAATCACTGGAAGTGTTCCAAAGTGATAAGGACGACTGAATGTCAGTCACAGGCATTGTCTTTACCCTCAGTGGAGGGACGGTATGTTGGAAGAGTTCAAAGATAGATACCGTGACATACTAGACGATTAAGGCTGAATACATCGCTACTTAAGATGCTACCAAAGAGGCTGTTTGGGTGTATATTAGTTCATGAGATGAACTATGTTCCTCCCATTGTGTGACAATGGAGTCATGGCTTATGCCAAGGAACGCCGGTCCCATCAGTGATCCAGACATATTCTAAGGCAGTATCACCTGATCATGGAGATAGTTGATCTCCAGGGTGATCGAGGTTTGGAGAGTAGACTCAGAGGACAACACGGCAGATCCACTCACGAAGGCCTATTCCCAGAGAGAGATTTTTACGGGATAGTTGAGTATGAGATATTGCAACCACTGCTACAGATGGCCCTAGTGCAAGTGGGAGATTGTTAGTTATATGTATGCCCTAGAGGCCATTACTATACATAGGATGTATATATGTAGTGGATGCTTGGACATATATAGGGAGGACTTTCTCGCTCGACATGATAGTATGCTATCTGGTTGCACTTTACCCTAACGTGTATACTGATTATCTCTCTGTTACATGTTGGTAAAGCCCTTAGGATGTGTACTTGACTACCTGGACTATGATGCGGATCATACTAGTGGGGACATAGTAGTCCATAAGTACATCCTTCACAGTCCCTAGTCGTGGGTGTATCGAGACGGGGCATCGATATACCAGAGTAGACTAGCGTATACCTTCTCGACCCATACAGATGGGCGATGGATGATCCCATATCCATTGGTGTTTGACATCAGAGATGATATGCGGGTGCTCAGTGGAGACTGGGTACACTGGACGGACTCGCCGAGAACTCCCAGATGGTATTATACCTTACGTCAGATGGCAGTTCTCTGGTGACACTGGCACAGAGTAGTCTGTTGACCCGAGATCGTCATAGAGTCTTGTGTGGTTCCCACTGTGCTTTGATTTCCATCTTACCAAGTCCAAGAGGGCGTGCAAAACGGTGGTTTTTGGGTACAGTCCCGAGTCACATGGTGGCAATGAGCGATAGGAGGGGATTCGTCTCTCCCGGTATAGGGGGTTGATGTTGCGCTGTGTTCGATTGGCTATAACCAGAAATCCCTGGCCAGGGTTGCTGAGATTTACTGGTAAGTGTTACCAGTAGTATCTCGAACTGTTATAGACCTTATATCGACACGACTTATCGAGCTATTGGGGTCTGACGTTTACCACCCCTAGGCGAGATATGCGACATATCAGACGATCAGACCGGACTGTACGGTAGTGTTACTGGTTGGATTCACAGGAGTGTGAGCGGGCTTGCTCGTCGATCTTCTGATCGCTCAATACCCGGGTGGCCGTTACGTTTAGCAGACCGCTTGCGGCTTGTGGGTGTTTGATATGATCATCATCTGCTGCCGGCGTATTGACGAGTCTTTAGAGTCCTATACAGAGGTTTCTTGGCTCAAGCGAAACGAAATAGGAGCGCATATGAGATATGTGCGGGACCGAGAATAATGCGTGTATGTGATACCGTATTACATTCTCGCGAACAATGTGTCGAATGGTTGTATGCGATATAACCTAGTTATCGAATCGAAGATTGATTCGATAAGCCGATACATTTGATACTGGTCGGTTATATGCGATATGACCGGATCGTTAAATCAAGTGTTGATTTAATGATTTAATGTATAATTATATATTTGATATATTACTTTGCATTAACTAGTATCGGTTCACTTTAAATGGATTTTCTCGCTCGGATGTGCGCATTATATATGTGATATGATTTTGTGCACATGCTTGTATCATGTTTGATGGTGCATGTAAAATTGGTTAAGTATAAAGAATTAAACCTTGGTTAATGAAATGGTTAGGGTTTATTATTTGCTTATTCATTTTATTCATTTATTTATTCTTTTGGAAAAAGAAAAGGAAATGATAAAATTGTGGCATTCTTTGTTCTTTCATGAAGCTTCATGAATACTTTGACTTTGTGACCACTTTGTCTCATCCTTAACCCTAACCATTCCACTTAACCCTAATTAATTCTCTACACCTAACCATGGTTCTATTATGATAAGAATTCATTATTCTTTTCATTTTAGGATTAACTTATCATAACAATTATCTTCATCTTCTTCTTCTTCTTCACTTGAAGAAAACCTTTCTTCATCAATGGTGATTGATAAAAATGAGTGAGAAATCCAATTCTAAAGTGAACCCACTTCCTATTTCTTCATCCTCTACCTCTTGCCAAGTAGTAGAGTGTGTTTTCTTCACAAGTTTCATGACTTGGTGAAGTGGGAGCTTGATCTTGTGATTCTTCGACGTAGATCATCTTCGGCACGAAGCCGACGATCTTGCCCGCCCATTTCTCCGATGAAGCCGACGCTAGAGCCCGGGATTCCATTTGGAAATCAAGGAGACTTCATTGTGGAGCTATGGAGGTGGAGGACCGGATCTACAAAGTTTGTATTTCCGTTCTCTTAGTAAAGTAGTTTACTAGTTGCATCTTTCGCCTAAATTTCTAGTTAACGATCCGTAGTTTAGGGTTTCTCGGCATCGTAAAATTTGAAATTGGCATGGTTGATGCCTTGTGAGACCTCTTGAGAGTGCCTAGGAACCCTACAATCTCATCACAGAACATTGCAGTAGAAGAACATATATGAATTATTGGATATACTAGGAGGTCCGTGTCTTAATACTAGCCTGTATAAAACACGGATTCCACGGTCGTGATGAATAGGCAAACCCACATCCCTAGACCCCTACGAGCGCGGCAAGCAACACTGCCAATTCTAGTGTTTGGAGACCCGGTCTCGACTCCTCGAGATTGTTTCCCACTAGACCTTAGAGCCCGGTTACTTGTGCTCCCTGCTTTGGGTCTACCTAATGCGGAAAAGTAAATAATATACAATGGTGACATCATCCTCGGCCCGGAAGTGCCCCAATAAAAGAATATTACATTCAAATGAATTTACATGAATGAAAAAGAAAAACTCTAATCTCACATAAAAACCCCGGCTATTCAAAACGCGACGATCCAATATAACATATCACAGCAACACATAATATCTCATATCATCAACGTAAGCAAGTATGCGTATCCCGATTGTCGTTGATATATAGAAACGAAGCCGGCGATACACAACATACTACGCTTACGGTCACAGAAAAGAAAGTGTAAAAGTACAACATTTGGAATCCACAATCTTTTTAGACATCGTAAATCCCAAATATCACATACTTCGCATTTCATGCCTAACTTTATGAATTCCACATATTATATCACATTCCAGATAAATAGACAGTATTAAACTTTCCGATCGAATAATCAAATACCTAAGATTTCCTAAATAGCTCAACACTTGAGCGGAGTTCAAATAATCCCAAAATATGTCACAATACCAATGGTCCAGCCGTAGAAGGGTCAAGCCAATGCCTCATATGTGGCACGCCGTACTGCCCCAAACCCTAAGGTTTTGAGGCAGTTCAGACGGTCACATAATCGAGTTAAGGTTTGTCTTCTTCTAGAGGGTCCACCGCGTTACTTGCACATTTTTCCGAAAGATTTAAACTCAAGAAAAAATCAGCACTTGAAAGTTTTTCGTGCCGGGAAAAGGTGAGTAAATGATATCCGTTCGAACATTTTAACTGTTTCTAAATTATCCGGAAAACTAAACGAAGTTAAATTATCCGATCGAATCAACGAGTCCCCAATACAACCCAGAAAACTCAACACTTGAGTATGAATTAAAACTTCCCAGAAAAGTGAGGAAACACCTACGGATGTTACGGTAGAAAATTGAGTACCTAATCTCCACATACGGCCGCGGAACCGCCGCCAAAAGCAGGGTATTGCCGCGGTTCCACGGCGCTACAGTGGAATTAGGCAGTCGTATTCTACAGTTATTCTTAGATTTCCCTGCTTATTTTTTTGAGTATTTTTAATACAGAAAAAATCACATTTTTACAAAATTTCCAAAGAAGGGTATATATCGGGGTTTCCGGGTTCGATCGGACTTTAAATTTCGTCTAGAATTCGCCTAAAGTACTAGCTTGGCTCTGATACCACTGTAGGGTTACTAGACACTCTAATAAGATTCTACAAGGTATCAACCATACCCGATTTAAAATTTATCCGTGCCGAACAACCCTAACCAAGATCTTTAAACTAGAGATTAGGCGAAAACAAGTATGTTAAACACTTTAACACTAAGTGAGAGGGATTACCACCTTTGTAGATCCTATCCTTCACTTCTTAAGCTCAGTGCTGAGGTCCCTTCGCTGTGATCATCAAGTTCCGGACTCTCGAGAGGCTCCACGAAGAGAAAGATTCAAGCTTGCTTCCGATCTTCGATAACAAAGATGATCTACCTTGATGTTTCATTAACACAAGCTCTCACTCACTAAATGAAGTGAACACCCTCATCTAAATGTCAAGGATAGATGAGGATGATGAAGTAGGATTTTAGCTCTCATTTGTTTTCTTATTCTCACTCATTTTCATCACCTTTGAAAAATCTAGTAAGCTTTTTCATCAAAGAAAGAAGAAGGAAGAAGAAGAACAATAATCAATCCTTTTGTGAGGAATAATGAAAGAATATATGATTAATAAAGTAACCATGGTCAACTAAATCTTTGTAGAGATTTAACTAGGGATAGGGTTTGGGTTGAGTTAAGAATGAGTCATTAAAAAATATCAAGCATAATATCTTTAACTAAAAACAAAAAGATACCTTCTAGAATGTTCATGAAAGAACTAACCCAATTCAAACCCTAACCTTGTTTAATCTCCACTAAACATGTTGCATTAGTAATCATATCTTGTTACAATATTATATATCACATATATAATATTTATTGTAACAAAATAAAATAATACAATTAACATATATCGCATATATATCAATGTAATACCCGAGTGAGAAAAAGAATCTATTAGTGAGATAATATTAGTTAATGTAATTTAATATATCATATATATAATTATACATTAAATTATCGAATCAACACTTGATCCGACAATCCGGCTATAACGCATATAACCGACTAATATGTCATTTACCAATTCATCGAATCAACACTTGATCCGATGACCCGGCTGATATCATATATCGCGAGAATAGAATACGGTATCTCATAACACATTATCCTCGGTCCTGGACATATCACATATGTACCCCTACACCATTTTGCCTGAGCCAAAAAACCTCTGTGTAGGACTCTAATGAATCGTCAATACGCCGGCAGTAGGTGATGATCATATCAAACACCTACAAGCTGCAAGCGGTCAGCTAAACGTAACAGCCACCCAGGTATTGAGCGCTCAGAAGATCAACAAGCAAGCCTGTACATTCTCCTGTGAATCCAGTAAGTAACACTCCCGTACAGTCCGGTCTCGTCGTCTGATATGTCGTATATCTCGCCTAGGGGGTGGTAAACGTCAGACCCTAGTAGCTTGATAAGTCGTGTCAAAATGAGGTCCATAAAAGTTCAAGAAACTACTAATAACACTTACCAGTAAATCTCAGCAAACCTGGCCAGGGATTTCTTGTTATAGCCAAACGAACACAGCACAACATCAACTCCCTATACCGGGAGATACGAATCCCCTCCTATCGCTCATTACCTACATGTGATTCGGGACTGTACACAGAAGCCACCTTTTTACACGCCCTCTTGGACGTGGTATGATGGAAATCAAAGCAAAGTGGGAATCACACAAGACTCTATGACAATCTCCGTTCAACAGACTACTCTGTACCAGTGTCACCGGAGAACTGGCATCTGACGTGAGGTATAATACCATCTGGGAGTTCTCGGCGAGTCCGTCCAGTGTACCCAGTCTCTACTGAGCACCCGTACACCATCCTTGATGTCAAGCACCGATGGATATAGGATCATCCATCGCCAATCACATGGGTCAAGATGCGTATACGCTAGTCTACTCTGGTGTATCGATACACCCTCGACTAGGAATATTTGAAGGATGTACTTGGCGACTACACTGTCCCCACTAGTATGATCTGCATCATAGTCCTAGTAGTCAAGTACATATCCTAAGGGCTTTATCAACATGTAACATAGAGACAATCAGAGTCCATGTTAAGATAAAGTACAACCAAATAGCGTACTATCATGTCGAGCAAGAAAGTCCTTCCTATATATGTCCAAGCATCCATTACAATATACATCGTATGTACAGTAATGGCCTATAGGGCATACATATAACTAACAAATCACTGATGGGACGAGGATTCCTAGTTCAAAGCAACAACTCCATTTTATGACAATGGTAGGAACCCAGTTCATCTCATGAACATATATACACCCAAACTGCCTCTTTGGTAGCATCGTTGATAGCGATGTATCCAGCCTTTATCGTCTAGTTTGCCCCGGTATCTAGCTTGGAACTCTTCCAACATACCGTCCCTCTACTGAGGGTAAAGACAGTTCCTGTGACTGACTTTCAGTCAACCTTACCACCCCGGAAGCTCGAGTCCGCAAAGGACTCCCACAGGAGTTCACCGTTACCAAGCTCCGAGAACAGTTCTTTAGTGCTTTTCAAGTACTTAAGAAGGTTCTCCAAAGCTGTCCAGTGATTCTCCCCAGGATCGTTTGATACCATCTCACTACACCTAGTGAGAATCCTAACATTGACTTAGATCTATCTCATAGATCTAAAAACTAGGATTTAGGAGGTATCACCTAGACCCTACATGGAGAATCAATGTGATAAGAGGAGATTGACCGAGTGCAGCATAGAAAACTCCTTTCCTATCAAGTGTATGTCGTCCACGTATAATACGAGGAAGACCACCTTACTCTCTATTACCCTTTTGTATATACAAGGTTCATCTACCATTTTGATGAAGTCAAACGCTTTGACTATCACATCAAAAAAGATGTTCCAACTCCGTGATGCCTGCTTTAACGCATAAAGCAACTTGCACACATTTCCGCTGCTCCCACTGTCTACGAAGCCCTCTGGCTGTGTACTTGTAGACGCTCTCTTCTAAATTGGTATTTAGAAAAGTAGTCATGACACCCAACAACCAGATATCGTAGTCATGGTATGTAGCAATGGCAAGTAGGATCCGGATGGACTTAAGCATAGTCACTGGAGAAAAGGTTTCATCATTATCCACGCCTGGTCAATGACGAGAACCTTTTGCAACAAGCTACCTTTGAAAGTCTCAAATTTTCCATCTACACCAAGTAACCTTCTCAAGATATACTTTCTCCCGTTGGGGATTTAACCCTTCAGGTATAGCAACTAAAGTTAATACTTTGTTGGTGTACATGGATTCCATCTTAGATCACTTAGCATCCAGCCATTCTTACAGAGTCCCCACTCAAGATGGTATGCTCGAAACTAGTTGGTTCATCATCTCTTATGATGCAATCCTCGCTCCTACTGTCATCGAGAAATCGAAGTATCTCTCAGGAGGATGAGGAACCCTACCAGATCGGCGGAGAGGCTGAGGTTCGTTGGGAACTACTGAGTCATCCGGTTCTACCAAACCATTAATTGTAGTTTGTTTAGCCGGAACTTATTCCAGTTCTACCACATTACGACTAATTTCTTTCAAAATAAATTCCTTTTCCTAAAAAGGTTGTCATGCCGAAAAATAAAACACCTTTTGTTCCTCGGTGCGGCAGAAGATATTCCTTTGCTAATGCTTGGGATATCCAACAAACTTCCATAGAACTGACATTTCCTCGAGCTTGTTCGGATTTTGTTTTTAGACATAGGTCGGCCAACCAAAATCTTAACTTGCTTAAGATATGGGCTCTTCCCATACCATATCTCATATGGAGTGGTAGGCACTGATTTGATCGGAACGCAATTCAATAGGTATGCTGCTTCCCCAAGCGCATAACCCTAAAAAGGAAATAGGCAACTCAATAGTAGTCATTATAGAGCACACCATATCAAATAGGGTGCGGTTGCTCCGCCCCGATACACCGTTGTGCTGTGGAGTATACGTAAGAGTAATGCTGAAAGAGAATCTCATTCTCCTTTAGAATAGTCCAGGATTTCCATGCTCAAGTGTTCTCCTCCCTGATCACATCAAAGGACTTAAATACTTATACCAAGTTCTGGTTCTCCACTTCTGACTTATATTCTTTGATTTTCTTAAAACTTTTAGACTTGTGTTTCAACAGGAACATGTGTCCGAATCTTGAGAGATCATTAGTGAATGTAATGAAGTACAAAGAACCAGTCTTGGCATATGCAGACAGGGGACCACATACATCATCATGTATCAGTCCCAAGAGTTCACTAACTCTTTCTCTTTTTCTAGTAAACGGAGCTGTGGTCATCTTTTCTTTATGACATGATTGGCATGTTTCACAAGATGTAAATTCAAACTGATTTAAATATGCATCTTAATGTAACTTAGCTAGTCGAGTCACATTGATATGACCTAGTCTACAATGCCATAGGTAGGATTCATTCATTTCTGAACTCTTCCTCTTGTGTGTGTTCTGTACGTTAAGAACCGTGGTTTGATTTAGAACGTATATGCTATTAGATAACGTGCCTCAACCGATCAACTCTTGATATAGGAAATGTTCAAAACATTATCCAACAAAACAAAATTATATCCTTCTTTACTTAATAAAGAGACTGGTATGATGTTGTATATCAGGTTCGGTATCTAATAAAATTCATTCAGAATCAATGTATTTGGTAATACAAGGTGATAGCTGCCAACTGATTTGGCTGCAACAATTGCACCAATCTCTATACTTAGAGACATATCACCCTATTCTCAGTTCTCTACCTATCCGTAGCCCATGTAACAGATTATATATGCGGGATCCTGATCCAGTATCAAATACCCAGGATGTAGAGGTTACTGAGAAACAGTTCTCTGTAACGAACACACCCGAAGAAGATGCGTCAATCATGCACATTCTCCATTTGGGGGGCATGGGAATCCTGGTATTCCCCTATTTCATGTTCGGTCTTATAACAATTATAAGTTGGAGCAGGACCAATGTTCCCCAGCTCAGTATAACAAGCGGGTTCGGTCAATACATCCATATTATTATCTTGATTAAGGCGTGATATGGTCGCTACCTGGAGAGAGAGAGAAGAAAACACTTTGCGTGCGCTCTTGCAAGATTAGATTGGTTATATATTTTATCTAATGCAGATGGCTCCCACAGTTTTTATCAAATCTTCCTTCAAACCATAAAAGGAAAGACTAGCCGGGATTAATTATACCCTACAAGTTCGCCAATCTTTCAGCCAGGCCAGTGCCGATACTTTGAGGGAGGTTCCCCGTGCTTTCGCACGGACCTAATTAAAATAAACCTCATTTTCCCAGGGGAATAACCCTGTTGACACCTTTCAAGACACTTACTGGATCGGCTAATTGTAAAGTGCAAAACTCTCCCAGGAGTAACAATTACTCGCAGTGGGTATCTGGATCCAACTATCTTATAGAAGGTATGCAATCTCATTGGAAATTTCAACACTTGAAACTCCCGATAATGGTTTCTTACCCTTAGTGGCTTATGACCTTGGCTATGATCAACAAATCACAAGCAGTAGTCAAGTTCTACCCGTCATTTCGTGATTAATTAGACCCACCCACATGACCCTTGGCTAAGGTCAACAAAGTCACATAACTATCCTAATTAATCGCATCATATGCTGTGTAGGAAGACATCACTTAACTACCGTACAATACGCCTTTGCTAAGGTCAACAAACGCATCACGAATACTAAGTACTCTACTTCCTAAAAGGACGGAGGGTTGCGGATGGTTTTTGTAAAAACCTTTAACACTTTGAACTTGATATCGTTGCAGAATCAAATAGTTTTAAAAGTAGTGGCTTAAGCTCCGCATTTTGAAACTTTGCTTTTTTCATAAAAAGCCGAGCGGGTTTCAAATTCGATTCTACAACATCTTTGTCACGACCCGAAATTACGGAACATGACCGGCACTTAGACTACGAAACGTCTAGTGGCGTACGTAATCTAAGTAAGCCGAAAACCAGAAAACCAAACCAAGAAAAGTAGTAGAGTGAAGGAAACCCAATTTAAATCTAGTAGTTTTAATAGCATAAGACGAATTATGCGTTCTTAAAAACATCAAATATTTCCTGAAAATTTCGGCAGAGTCTCCTTTGTAAATACTGGCCCCCAAACGGGATACAACATGAATCGTATACTAAATAATTAAAATGGCATCCCAAGCGGGAGCTAGCTCTTCGTCAATTGACGGTCACAACCACACAAGCAATATAATATACAACGCCAAGGGCGAGGATCAAAACTCAAAAGAAACTCAAACAGCAAGAAATCTATAGAAATACAAGGCGCGACTCTAAGGTCGAAAGAATAAACATCACTGGTCTCTATCTCTGAAATAAATACATTTTTGGTTGATGGAATTTACTAGATACAACAGAATAATATTATACAAAGTAATATGATGGGTACGATACCAATAAACCCACCTACTAACAAATCACCTGAAAGAAGCAGTGCCAGCAAAGCCATAATGAAACCTGTACGGCAAAACCTGCAAGAAACTGTGGTACAACGGGGGTGAGTTGCCAACTCGTTAGAAGAAAAAGATCTACGAACAACGCAATCCTAGGTCAACGATCATAGTATATCCTAAGATATATATAACATGCAGCCTATAACAATGGCTAGGGTAAATATCTAACCCGAGTGTAATCCCAAGTGCCCGTGTCAGTTCCTCAGGTAGCAATATAACATATGGATGATGTATGAATGCATGTACTCAAGAAAACTACTTTCATAAATTAGTGAGATTTCTGTATCTTTTTAAAAACGGGGCATCATAAATGAAATTAGCATAAACAGTGCCTAGTATCGACGCAAAACAAATATCTAAATATCTCGATATCTCTGTGTCGCAATCTCTGTATCTCAATATCTCAAATATCTCTGTATGTCTCAATCTCACTGTCTAGGGCGCCGTCAGTCCAAACCGGCCCCTACCATCAATCTCAAGACCACGACGGTATCCTCCGGATATCCGACGCGTCGGATAATATCACCGGTAGGTAGTGCTCCCCTGCCAGGCTCAACGCCATCATCTACGATCCTCTTGCCCTGGGGTACCGCACCGGGTCCACCATGTACCCGAAATGGTTCCTCCACTCCTCGAACTCGGGTCTCGAAATCCATTAGCAAACTCATGCTGGACGACTCATACATCATGGTAAAACCGCACTTTTTATTTAAAAGGGAGAAAAAAAGTTTATATAAGTTTTGCGGTTTTCCCCCAAATCCAGAAAATCTCATTGAAATCCGAATCCAAATCCTCAATAGCATGTAAACAGTGAATATAGGCATAAAATCCATGAATGCGGCTTAACAACGAATAATAACATGCATGAAGTAGCAAGTAATAACTACAATGTCTAAAATAGCATATAAGGAAAGTATACTAATATCATGTCTAAACTATTAGCTAACAACCTATGTCAAATGAAATAATATTTTCTAAAGTGTTCGTGACATGGCAATTACCGATGAAGATGTGTGTGAGCCGGAAAGTAAGTGTACGTGGTACATACGCGTCATCGGTAATGGTGCTGGTGTCCTAACAGCATGATATCAACAATAGAATATGAAACATAATATAAGCATGCGATGCGGAGCGAACAACATTAATGAGCGGGAGCTGAATACGAGACACAACAACAACTAATATGGGCTAACAACTACACTAAACTATAAGGGCTAAGCTGTCAAGCTAAACTAAAGGTAAGGAAGCCGCCTAACGTCTGACTGGATACATATGTATATGTATATATATATATATATATTAATCGGTTATCCCGCCTCGATAATATCACATCCGATACCATATCTATAATCAGACATCCCCAAGTCAAGAGTGCGGATCAAACATCAATATATAGCTCGTACGTAAATCCGTCGTACGGCATCCCCAAATCTGGGTACAGGTCAGTATCACATTCATCAAATTAATCATTTGGTATCCTCTTTATCAAAGATCATAATCCGGGGTACTGATCTACGTCTAGTACGATACTAATATCATGAATACAGTCATGCTCTGACTGCTGATCTAGAGCCTCATACAAACCGATATCATCATCATATATCGTCATAAAGAGGTATACATCGCCTAATGCGACCTATTATGAATATCTTAACATATCTTATCTCATATCACGATCAAATGTCAACCATTCAATGTATAACACTATTCACATGTATCGTCGTCCCAAGATCCGCTATAACATCAGGATGTATCTCAAGTACGAATCCTGCCATATCACCATTCTTGCGGTCTCAGTCAAATTTTATCGACTCATCTCAAATCCTAAATACTATCCTCAAATCCAGTATGTGAACACATAGTCCCATACCCATGTGAACACATAATAATATAACCCCATATAAGCACATATGAAAGAAGAATGCATGCAAGTATGGGTGTGTGTGTATGTGTGGTGCAACCACTAATCTAGGGTTTCGCAACACTAAACCTATCCAATCACACCTAAAATCTATCTTTATCATCAATAAACTCAACAATATATATATATGTGTATACGTATTCGTATACATCACCAAGAACTGCGGGGGTGCTATACGCCATCCACCCGACTTCTCCCCGTAGATATAAATCTACTCACCTGGTCCTCGCTCGCCAGTGCCGATGTTGCCACGTGTTTGCTTGTCGTCTCGAAATCCACATGAGGTAGCTACATATCATAATGCACCGTATCCCATTAAAATTTGACTCATGACCAAAATGACACACGAATCCCACATAGTCAAAACCTATGATTACTTCCACAAATCAACCCAAAAACCCTCGACGTCGGCGTACAGACGCCAACCATGGAGAAAAACCCAAACACACCCATTTTCACATTCACAAACACTAAACATATATATGGAATAGGTTAAAATTCACAAAAACCCCAAATCCACTAATTATATAACAAATAAGGTTAATTTCATCAAAACCATAAAATTAAACAAATTGTTTTATTTCCCAAAAACCTAGTTAACGGTCGCTAACCTTTTTTTAATACAAATCATGATGTTTTTGCAAAACTAGTGGTTATAATATTCACTAATTCGCTTAAATAAGCCACATGAACATTTACTATATTTTTAATCTTGCTAAATTCTCTTAAACGAAAACCTAGTTAGCACAAATACCCTTTTTGCTCAAAACATGAAGTTTCAACCAATAAAAACATTTCAACAAATTTTGTGGCCAAAATGCTCACTAAATAACTTAATTAAGTCTTACAAACCATTTCTATATTTTAATCTCATCGATTTTCATTAACTCTAAAAACCTAGTTTGCAATTTAAGCAATTTGGACATTTAACATGGAACAATTAGTAATTAGCAACTAGATTGTTTTAACAAGTCTAAAGATGTTAACCTACATCGCACCACACTAATCCAAATACTCAAACCCTAACTCAAATCAAAATCCTCACTAGAATTTCCAACCTCTCAAATAAACCCACAATTAAACGCCTAATAACTTTAATTAAGCAACTAATCAACAAACAAACCATGGGGCACAAATTTATAGCTCACAAATTGAGATCTACCATGCAAATCCTAGCCTCAAAAAATAGCTTCCATGCTCCTAAATCCATGCTAGATAGGCAAATGAGAAATGGGTAGGAGTTGGATTTTGATTTTGTTTGGATTTTTGAGGTATTTTGATGAATTTTTGATGGAAAAAGAAGTGGGATTTTGGGAGGGGCTGATGCAGTTTTGGGGAGAGGGGAGGCTCGGCTATGAGCAGGAGGGGTGTGTGAATGTGGGGGGGAAAGAGAAATTTCCAAGTCAAAGCCCATACTTAACATATAAAAGCACATGTTTCATTGTTTATTATTATTTCCTTTATTCCTTTCTTTTCTTAAGCTTGTGAGGCATGAAAGGGGGGGGGGAGAATTCCTGCAGTTCAGCCAAGTGGGGATTTGGGTTTGTGTGGTTGTGTGTGTGTGAAGCAATGAACACCAAACACCAATTCAATATGCACCAAAACCCTTTTATTTTCACAAAATAAGCCTTTTTCTTCAATATTTTTTAAAACCGATTAACAACTTCATTTCATTTCAAAAACGACGTGTTAAAATTTTATTTAATTGCTATGATGTAAAAAATTTGTTTCAACTCATTCTAATTTGTAATTTTCCCTAATTAAATGTATTAGTGACGGCTTAAAATAATATTAAAATAATTAATTTCGGAAAAATTTTCAGAAAATTTGAAATTTCACCAGTGGCTCAATAAACACCAAATACAAGTAATTACATAGCTAGAATATATATATTTAGTTTTATAATAAAAATATTTGTATTTTGACCTTTTACAGAAAATCCCCTTATTTTACCGATTTCTCGAAATTTCACCGAAATGATTTTCAAAACGTTACAATCTTCCTCCCTTAACGAAATTCAGTCCCCGAATTTAAATTAAAACTCCACACAAATACTAAAACATCTAAGCAAAACCATCAAGTCGTCGGGGCTCCGAAATCGTGAATACATAAAACAAATCGTAACGCAGCGCATGCGCATGAAAAATAAGCATATAACTCAAAACCAAAACTCCGTCAAGTATCTCGCAATCATAAGAGTCATGGTAAAGAAACAAATGTCAAACCCAATACAAAACCAATATGATATAACTCGAAACTATACACGTGAATATCAAATCTATATATGTAAATATCTGGAGGAAATGCATGCCAAATCTCTTAAAGTCGCTGTGCAATGCGCATAACACTGCACAGTGGCGAACGTCTATCATAAGAAAATAACTATATACATATATACCTTTTGTTTGAAATGTATGTTCCGCCGTTTTGGGAAACAATTTAGAAGGGTTTCGTTTTTTTAAACGTTTCGTGTCATATCAAACACGTAGGTAAATACTGAGACTATAGCTCGCTTTTTAGAGTTCCCTTCGATAGCTATCAACGCATGCAAAATACATTCAGGTACTGTCCTCTGACTAGTCCTGATCAGTACGAAAACACATAGCAAATGTTATAAAAACCTACTACTCTATAAGAAATCAATCCCAAAATATGCATATGAATACTACGTGCGTCTGGTGCGCACGGAAATCAAAATCCATATACGTGCCATACAAGTGCACAGAAACATGATCTAAGTGCATCGGGTGTTAACGAAGCATCTGTCATAGACAACGTGTATGCCTGACAGCAAAATCAGGTGCATCTGACATGCACGAAAAATCTCGATTTAGTGCATCTGGTGTGCACCAAATCGCATCTCAGAACATGCGCTCAACATGCGCGAAAATCCAAGGCTGGTTCATCTATCATGCACGAAATCATGAAATCCAATATCAAGCGCCGAACATGCGCACAATCTGTTAGTGTATATGCCCTAGAGGCCATTACTGTATCATACTAGTTTGTATATTACTTAATGGATGCTTGGGATATTCACCTTGTATATACAATCTTGCTCAAAATAGTAGTATGCTACTTGGTTTGTTTCTACTTCAATGTGTACTTGTGTTTATTTCAGTATATCACTTATACGCATTAGTGGAGCCCTTAGGATCTTTGCTTGATTACCGGCGTTGTGATGGCAGTCACACTAGTGGGGGCTGGGTAATCTATAAGCACATCCTTATACAGGTCCCTAGTCGCAGGACTATCGAGACAGGGCATCGATACTCCGGAGTAGACTAGCGTATGCGCTTCTCATCCCAGTGTGGGAGATGGTCTGTCCCACAGCCATCAGTAGGTCGTACTGGAGATAGTATACGGGTGCTCGTTGGGTTACGAGTACACTGGACAGGACTCGTCGGGAACTGACAGGTTGGTATTATACCTATCGTCAGTTATCAGTTCCCAGGTGACATGAGTACAGCTTAGTCCGCTGACTTGACACTGGCACTTCGCCTCAAGTGTGTTCCCACTGCACTTTGATCACTACCCTACCACGGCTCAAAGGAGTCATGCAAACGGGTGGTGGTTGGGTGCAGTCCCGAAGCACTTGGAGGCAGTGACGGTTAGACAGGATTCGTCTCTCCCGGTATTGGGGGTTGACATCGCGCTGTGTCTAGGAGAGCCATTACACGAGTAGTCCCTGGCCAGGGCAAACGAGATATACTGGTAGGTTTCCAGTGTTATCTCAGGGTGTTTTGGGCTTCGCTCCGGCACGACTTGTACCGCTATTGGGGGACTGACGTTTACCACCCCCTAGGCCCGCCATGCGATGTATCAGACGAACAGACCGGACTGTACGGAGACTGTCACATTCAGACTCAGTAGGAGTTCAGATGGGGTTTCACCTCGTCAGCCTTCTTGTCGGCATCTACCTGGGGACCGTTACGCACAGCTAGTGCCGCTTGCGGTCTGTGGTTAAACCCACTGCCAGCGTAGTGTCGAGTCTTTAGAGTCCCACACAGAGGGTATTCGCCTCTGGGCAAAACAGAGTAGAGGTCGCATGGTTTTGCGACAGGGTTCGTTCTCATCCGCGCACTTGTGCACGTTTGGAGTCCGGACGGATTATACTGGCAGGCTCTGGTTTGAGCCAGATACTAGTATATATATTTGGGGTTGCTTTTATATCTTGGTGTTCTTGTTCCTCGGAACGAGAATGCAGGTGTGTATGCACAGTTGCTTGAGGCGGAGGATGAGGTATTTCATTAGGGTTTCGGAACGGGTGCGTATGCACAGTTGACAGTTATCTTTTTCCAAACCCTAATGGATTTATGGATTATCTATTTATAATAGTAATTAAATGAGAATTTTGTTATGGTTGATATTGTTGACTTGTTGACCATGGTTGACTTGTTGACCATGGTTGAAAGTTGACCACCATCATGCTTCAAAAGTCTTCCTTGATTTATGCTTACATTTTTAAATGAAGCATGGTTGTGGTCATTCCAAATTGCCATCAACTATTCTCATTTTCAATTATTATTATTAGATAATTCTTTTCTTTTGCATTATGGTTGCAAGAAAGAAAAAATATAGCTCATTCTATCATTCTGATTCTCTCTCCTCTCTTCATCTTCTTCTTCCTCTAGTCAAGAGAAACCTTCTCATGAGTTGAGAATCCTTCTCTTGAAAAACAAAAGCAACCCTTAGACACTCTCTACTCACTCTAGGATCAAGGGTCCAGCAAGCCGGCGATTCTAGTTCACTCCAAGTACGAGAAAGAGCCCAAAGGTCGAGCCTTCGAGGTGGATCCATCTTCGACGGGAGAAGGCGACGAAAAGAGAACCATCAACCTCTACAAGGTTTGAAGAAGAAGGAGTTCAAGTTTAGGTATAACCATCTTCCATAGTAGCTAACTCCTTTTAGCGTATTTGCTAGTTTAGTTTAGACACGATCCCGACCTTGTTTAGTCCATGTTGCCTCTTGCGATAAAAATTTGTTTTTTATACCGTTTCCGCCTCCCCGTAAGCACCGGGGGTCGCAATATGGACTTACAGTGGTATCAGAGCCTAACTAAACTCAAACTAGCTTGGTAGTGAAGTGTAACGAAGTTCGGAAACGAAAAATCACAAAACCGGATAAATTACAAAACCTGAGTTTCTGTTGAAATTTTTTTGGCTCAAAATGAAAAAATTTATACTTTAAAAATCGTCTCAGGGTTTTGTAAGAACACCCACCAAAAACGATAGCATGATTCCTCCAAAGCGCCGCCCTTCCGCGGCCTCACCTGTTCATCAGGCCGCGGAACCGCCGCTGTTTGATGTCTTCTCTGCATCGTTTTTCGTGCAGTGTTCTTCTGTGATGGTTTTGGGATTTTTAAGATATATTATATGTGCCCAGATTTTCCAGAACTGAAATTCACTTTTGGGGTCCTATAATTCCGTATTTTTTCCGAACTTCACTGCACTTTGGCTATGTTGGTTATATCTGTGATGTTTGCATGTATTGAACGTCGGCTAATCGCTATAAGACGATTAGTCGGGGTTATACATGATCTGTAATGTGCTGGAATGTGTATATAAATATGTTGGATTGTCGCGGGTGAATAGCCGGGGGTTGTGAGACGAGAGTTTTCTTTTCTTGCAATTCATTGTAAATGTAAATTGATGTAATTATATTATTTGTTTGGCCGCACAACCGGGTCGGGGTTGTAGCCGTCATTGTATAATTCTTTTTACTGTTTTTGCTCCTAGGATAGACCCATGGAGGGGTGCACAAACTACCGAGGACTTGGCGGGTAGTTTGCCGCACCCGTAGGGGTCTTGGGTGGGGTATTTGCTATTCACCGCGACCGTGTTATCTGTTTTTGTTACAGGCTCGTACAAATTACAGATTGCTAGTATATCCAATGTATTTATCTGTGATCTGAAATGTCTATCATTGCTTTCTATTTAGGCGTTGCTTATGTTTTACAGACGCGCTAGCCCAGCCCCCGCTCTGTCGTTAGTTAAGTAACCTAACGGGTAATGACGGGGCCCCGTGGCGAATGCGAATGGCATAAGCGTACGTCATATTTTGGTTGTTTTCTGCAATGGTAGGATTAATTGATGGGACGCATTAAAAGTACTAATGCAAGAATATCACGCATTAAAAGAACTAATGCAAGATAATAAACCAAGTTAAAGTCGTTGGAACACTTTCGAAAAACCACTCGGTTCTTTTCAAAAATAACTTTTAAATGCGGAGCTTGAGCCACTCCTTTTAAAAGCTATCTCGTTCCATCGACCAAATCAAGTTCACTACGTTCACGGTTTCGCCAAAACCATTCGTAGCCCTCCGTCGTTTCGTATGAATATTCAATAGTATTCAAGCTGTGTTTGTTGACCTTCGTCAAGGCATAGTGATTGGTAGCTATTGGGTGTTCATATGTAGCATAGATAGATGCGTTGGTTTGGGACACTCGCATTA
This sequence comes from Agapanthus africanus, assembly GCA_030015575.1. Taxonomy (NCBI): domain Eukaryota; kingdom Viridiplantae; phylum Streptophyta; class Magnoliopsida; order Asparagales; family Amaryllidaceae; genus Agapanthus; species Agapanthus africanus. The sequence continues at coordinate 672,518,881 of CM057338.1, read as the reverse complement.
CCTTGTTGACCTTCGTCAAGGGTATATACGGGTGGATTCAAATTAACCTGGATAATGACGGGCAGAACTTGACATGTGACTTATGATTTGTTGACCTTCGTCAAGGTCATAAGAGCATGGGGCAAAAATCCACATCGGGAGTTTCATAAGTACTGAAACTTGCTAGATTTGCATACCATTTGGAGTGTGGCGATTCTGGTAGGATTCCTTCAGTTTCGTCACGCGATGATATTTGGATCCCGATCCTACTGTGAGTATATGCTACTCCTCGGGAAATTTCTCACTTAACGATCAATGCTATAAACCTAGTAGGTGCCTAGAAAGGTGTTAGCGGGGTTACGCCCCCAGGGAAAAGAGGTTCTTTAATTAAGGAACTTTGCGAAAGCGTTGGAAAACCTCCCTCGAAGTACCGACACCGGCCTGGCTGAACGGTTAAGCAAGTATTGTACGGTGGGATTGATCCTGACTAATTCTTCCTTTATGGTTTGAGGAGGGATTCGAGAAACAGTGGGAGCCATCCTGTTTAGACAAACTAAAAACCACTCTAAACTTGCAAGAGCATCATGCTGAGTGTTTCTTCTTCTCTCTCCTAATTGCAGCGACCAATCAACATGACTGGACTTAAGTTACTCCTAGATAAAAACAAACTGACAGGGCCAAACTACAAAGATTGGCTCAGGAATGTCAAGATAGCAATCACTTATGACAAGCTGGGGTATCTTCTTACCACCAAAGCTCCCCCTGTCCCTGGTCCAACTTCCAGTGTCGCGGATAAGGAAATCCGCAAGACTTGGGAGATTGATAGCGCGAAGGCCAAGTGCCTCCTGCTTGCCTCGATGGACAACGAACATCAGAGGAGGCATGAGAATATGGACATGGAGTCCATATTGCTCCATACAAAAGAACTGTATGGAGAGCAATCACGTATCGCAAGATACGAAGCGTCGAAAAAGTTGTTTTCGACAAAGATGGCCGTCGGATCATCAGTAGCCGAGCACGTGCTAAAGATGATCGGCTACATTGAGGAGCTCGCTGACCTAGGGATCACATTGGAGAGTGAACTATATACGGATATAGTTCTCCAGTCCCTTCCTTCCACTTACGCCCAGTTTATACTGAACTTCAACCTACAAGAAAAAGAGGTTGAACTATCAGAGCTCCTCAACATGCTGAGGAGCGCAGAGGGCACCCTACAGAAAAGTAGGGATACATCCACTTTGTTTGTAGGAGGATCATCTTCTTCTAGGTCCAGGGCGAAAGCCAAGGGAAAGAAGAAGAAGGCCCCCGCCAAACCAAGGGGCGGTGTTAGTAAAGTGGATACGAAGGGAAAAGGTAAAGCAACAAAGATAGCGGGGAAGCTTGTGGATAAGGAAGAATGCTTCTTTTGTCATAAGAAAGGACACTGGAAGAATGATTGCAGGGCCTGGAAGGCCAGAACACAGGAATTGAAGCAGGTTGCAGCTTCAGCTTCAGGTGTGTATGTTATTGAAAACTGTCTTTCAATAAACTCTACTTCCTGGGTATTGGATACCGGATCAGGATCTCATATCTGTAATTCTTTGCAGGCGTTGAGAAACCGTAGGGATTTGAAGGCAGGTGACATGACCCTCAGAGTTGCGAACGGAGCTAGCATGGATGCTAAAGCCGTGGGGGACTATCACCTGGGAATGTCAGATGGACATGTTTTGGTTTTGCGTAATTGCTTTTTTGTACCCAACGCAACTTGTAATATCATTTCTGTATCTTTAGTTTCTAAAGAAGGTTATGAATTTGCGTTTGTAAGTAATGTTGTAAACATTCACCTTAATCAAGTATTGATTGGGTCAGGTACTCTGAGTAATGGTATATACGTGTTAAACCAACCACAGATTTTCAACGTCCAGAATACACACAAAAGAAAGTCTCCAGAAATAAATCAGACTTTCTTATGGCATTGTAGATTGGGTCACATCAATGAGAGAAGGTTGACTAAGTTGCATACAGAAGGATATTTGAATGCGTTCGAATATCAATCATATGCCACTTGTCAATCTTGTCTCAAAGGAAAGATGACAAAGACTCCGTTTACTGGACGTGGAGTAAGAGCGAGCGAGCTCTTAGGACTCGTACACAGTGACGTGTGCGGTCCAATGTCTACACATGCCCGAAGCGGACATTCTTACTTCATTACTTTTACGGATGACTTCTCAAGGTACGGTTATGTCTTCTTAATGAAACATAAGTCCGAGGCTTTTGGAAAATTCCAGGAGTATAAGAATGAAGTAGAGAAACAAACCGGCAAAAGTATTAAGATTCTAAGATCGGATCGAGGTGGAGAATACTTAAGTGCCGAGTTCCTGGACTATTTAAAAGAGAACGGAATTCTCTCTCAGCTTACTCCTCCATACACCCCGCAACATAACGGTGTATCGGAGAGACGGAACCGCACCCTATTGGATATGGTGCGGTCCATGATGAGTAACGCTGAGTTACCGCGATCATTCTGGGGATATGCACTAGAAGCAGCTGCGTATCTCTTGAACAAGGCTCCTACCAAGACTGTGCCCACCACCCCATATGAGATGTGGACTGGGAAGAAACCCTGTCTTAATTATCTCAAGGTATGGGGATGTCCAGCTTTTGTAAAAAAGCAGCATGCGGACAAGCTTGAGGCACGTTCAGTACAGTGTAAGTTTGTGGGATACCCAAGGAACTCCAGGGGGTATCTTTTCTATTCCACTGAGGAACAAAAGGTTTTTGTTTCTCAGCATGCCCGCTTCTTGGAAACTGAGTTTTTGGAAACCCAGATAAGTGGGAACACAATAGAACTGGAAGAAATTCCAGAACCACAGACTGTTACTGAAAGCTTAGTGGAACCAGAGGGTTCAACAGAACAGGACATTCCTACGCCGCTCCGCAGGAGTAGTAGGCAGTCTCATCCGCCCGAGAGATACTGCGGTTTTCTCATAGACGGGGATAGAGAGGATTGCATCATAGATTATGATGAGCCTACTAGCTTCCAGCAGGCCGTTCAGAGCGTTGACTCAGTGAGATGGCTGGATGCAATGCGGACCGAAATGGAGTCCATGTACACCAACAAGGTATGGACGTTGGACATTGCTCCAGACGGGGTAAAACCCGTAGGATGCAAGTGGATCTTCAAAAGGAAGATTGGTGTAGATGGACAGGTTGAGACCTATAAAGCTAGGCTGGTAGCAAAGGGTTTTCGTCAAAGACCTGGCTTGGACTACGACGAAACCTTTTCTCCAGTAGCCATGCTGAAATCCATTCGGATCCTTCTTGCCATTGCTGCCTTCCACGATTATGAGATCAGGCAAATGGACGTAAAGACAGCTTTTCTAAATGGAAATTTAGAGGAGTGTGTCTATATGGATCAGCCAGAGGGTTTCATTCAGAGTGGGAGCAGCGGAAAGGTGTGCAAGTTGCTTAAGTCCATCTATGGACTAAAGCAGGCATCGCGGAGTTGGAACATCTGTTTTGATGAGACAGTCAAAGAATTTGGCTTTATCAAAAATCCAGATGAACCATGCATCTATAGTATATTTGTAGCGAGAACTGTAGTATTCCTCGTTTTATACGTGGATGACATTCTCTTAATAGGAAATGACATTCCTATGCTACAATCTGTCAAGGGATTCTTGTCACAAAGGTTCTCCATGAAAGACCTGGGTGATGCCTCATACATCCTGGGGATCCGGATCCATCGTGATAGATCCAAGAGGATATTGGGACTTTCTCAGTCCAGGTACATCGACACCATAGTGAAAAGATTCAGTATGGAAGATTCCAAGCGCGGTAACCTACCGGCTTGTCACGGGATCACCCTCTCTAAAGAGATGTATGTCTCCCAAGACTGATTTGGAGAGGGATCGCATGTCTATTATACCCTACGCTTCTGCGGTAGGCTCTATAATGTATGCGATGTTGTGTACCAGACCGGATGTAGCTTATGCACTGAGTGTGGTAAGCCGGTATCAGTCTAACCCTGGGAGAAACACTGGATAGCAGTAAAGAACATTCTCAAGTACCTGAGGAGGACTAAGGAGATGTTCTTGGTGTATGGCGAAAAGACCTCCAGATCGAGGCCTTTGCTGACTCCAGCTTCCAGAGTGACAAGGATGATTCCAAGTCCATGTCGGGTTTTGTCTTCACCATCAATGGAGGGGCGGTGTGTTGGAAGAGTTCCAAACAGGAAACCGTTGCAGACTCGACGATGGAAGCGGAATACATCGCTGCATCTGATGCCGCAAAAGAAGCTGTCTGGATGAGGAAGTTCTTGAAAGAACTTCAGGTGGTTCCGTCCATTGTTGACCCAATACCTCTGTATTGCGACAACAACGGGGCTATAGCTTTAGCGAAGGAACCCAGGTCCCATCAGAGATCCAGGCACATCTTGAGGCGGTATCACCTGATCAGGGAGATCGTGGATCGCAAGGAGATCGAGGTTCGGAGGGTTGCTTCAGAAGAGAACACTGCAGATCCATTCACCAAGGCCTTGCCCCAGACTCAGTTCGAGCGGCTGATCGAGATGATAGGTCTTCGATACGCCAGTACATGGCCTTAGTGCAAGTGGGAGATTGTTAGTGTATATGCCCTAGAGGCCATTACTGTATCATACTAGTTTGTATATTACTTAATGGATGCTTGGGATATTCACCTTGTATATACAATCTTGCTCAAAATAGTAGTATGCTACTTGGTTTGTTTCTACTTCAATGTGTACTTGTGTTTATTTCAGTATATCACTTATACGCATTAGTGGAGCCCTTAGGATCTTTGCTTGATTACCAGCGTTGTGATGGCAGTCACACTAGTGGGGGCTGGGTAATCTATAAGCACATCCTTATACAGGTCCCTAGTCGCAGGACTATCGAGACAGGGCATCGATACTCCGGAGTAGACTAGCGTATGCGCTTCTCATCCCAGTGTGGGAGATGGTCTGTCCCACAGCCATCAGTACGTCGTACTGGAGATAGTATACGGGTGCTCGTTGGGTTACGAGTACACTGGACAGGACTCGTCGGGAACTGACAGGTTGGTATTATACCTATCGTCAGTTATCAGTTCCCAGGTGACATGAGTACAGCTTAGTCCGCTGACTTGACACTGGCACTTCGCCTCAAGTGTGTTCCCACTGCACTTTGATCACTACCCTACCACGGCTCAAAGGAGTCGTGCAAACGGGTGGTGGTTGGGTGCAGTCCCGAAGCACTTGGAGGCAGTGACGGTTAGACAGGATTCGTCTCTCCCGGTATTGGGGGTTGACATCGCGCTGTGTCTAGGAGAGCCATTACACGAGTAGTCCCTGGCCAGGGCAAACGAGATATACTGGTAGGTTTCCAGTGTTATCTCAGGGTGTTTTGGGCTTCGCTCCGGCACGACTTGTACCGCTATTGGGGGACTGACGTTTACCACCCCTAGGCCCGCCATGCGATGTATCAGACGAACAGACCGGACTGTACGGAGACTGTCACATTCAGACTCAGTAGGAGTTCAGATGGGGTTTCACCTCGTCAGCCTTCTTGTCGGCATCTACCTGGGGACGTTACGCACAGCTAGTGCCGCTTGCGGTCTGTGGTTAAACCCACTGCCAGCGTAGTGTCGAGTCTTTAGAGTCCCACACAGAGGGTATTCGCCTCTGGGCAAAACAGAGTAGAGGTCGCATGGTTTTGCGACAGGGTTCGTTCTCATCCGCGCACTTGTGCACGTTTGGAGTCCGGACGGATTATACTGGCAGGCTCTGGTTTGAGCCAGATACTAGTATATATATTTGGGGTTGCTTTTATATCTTGGTGTTCTTGTTCCTCGGAACGAGAATGCAGGTGTGTATGCACAGTTGCTTGAGGCGGAGGATGAGGTATTTCATTAGGGTTTCGGAACGGGTGCGTATGCACAGTTGACAGTTATCTTTTTCCAAACCCTAATGGATTTATGGATTATCTATTTATAATAGTAATTAAATGAGAATTTTGTTATGGTTGATATTGTTGACTTGTTGACCATGGTTGACTTGTTGACCATGGTTGAAAGTTGACCACCATCATGCTTCAAAAGTCTTCCTTGATTTATGCTTACATTTTTAAATGAAGCATGGTTGTGGTCATTCCAAATTGCCATCAACTATTCTCATTTTCAATTATTATTATTAGATAATTCTTTTCTTTTGCATTATGGTTGCAAGAAAGAAAAAATATAGCTCATTCTATCATTCTGATTCTCTCTCCTCTCTTCATCTTCTTCTTCCTCTAGTCAAGAGAAACCTTCTCATGAGTTGAGAATACTTCTCTTGAAAAACAAAAGCAACCCTTAGACACTCTCTACTCACTCTAGGATCAAGGGTCTAGCAAGCCGGCGATTCTAGTTCACTCCAAGTACGAGAAAGAGCCCAAAGGTCGAGCCTTCGAGGTGGATCCATCTTCGACGGGAGAAGGCGACGAAAAGAGAACCATCAACCTCTACAAGGTTTGAAGAAGAAGGAGTTCAAGTTTAGGTATAACCATCTTCCATAGTAGCTAACTCCTTTTAGCGTATTTGCTAGTTTAGTTTAGACACGATCCCGACCTTGTTTAGTCCATGTTGCCTCTTACGATAAAAATTTGTTTTTTATACCGTTTCCGCCTCCCCGTAAGCACCGGGGGTCGCAATATGGACTTACACAATCCAATCAGGTGCACAAGGTGCGCAAAAAAATATCGAACATCACAATCGAAATCGAAGTTCAATGCATCTAAGTGCACAAAATGCGTACCACTGCACTACAAGCATATGTGAATTATACCGAGTACAAAAACCAAATCGTATGCGTATATACGCACAAATCAACTCAACTGTATGAAATTCTTATAATCACAAACATGAGAAACCAAGGCACGAAAAAATCTCCTAAGTGCAACAATTGTGCAAAAATCGTAAATACTCAGTAGGTGCAACCATGTTGCATGAAAACGATATCATGAAACTCAATCATCAAAACCAAATCATGCGAATAGATCGCTCAAAATACCAAAATCAAGTATGGCGGAATAGTCCCGCTCAAGCACATCCTCAAAGAATCTCTGGCCAACTGTCGTGGTCACTCATAGCATGTCTCGTCGACGATCCTGAACTCTGGCCTGCCGGTGTGCGTAACATGACCACCCATGGGCCGAAGTCTTCTCGTAATTTATTCCCGAAAGATCCTGTCGAGGTCTCTCCCAAATCTCTTCTCTACCGAACTGTACGGAAGTCATCGTCCTTTACTATATCTGTTTCTTGTTCCGGAATGGCTACATACTCATCATGACTCCTTCTGGAAGGTATATCCAAGTACAATGCCTCGGCATGCGTATCGCATCTCTGATGTCGGCGGAGTTGAACGTCATCTTATCCAGATCTTGGACGAACCTCTTACTCCACCATTCCCTAATGTCGACTGCTTTGGACTCGTCTCATCGTGGTTGCATGGTCTGAGCTCCAACGGCTATCGTCGTATCTAGAGTCTCCCAAGAAGTGCATCTCACCACCTAGTATCTGAATGAAGTCGAACCATCCGATCGATTTGTCAAAACCTCATAATCCCCCAAGAGCTCAACATCTTGGGTACAGTTTAACAGTATCGAGTACATACCACAGCATCGATGGTCCTGCCGTAGAAGGGCAAACCTAAGTCTCACTAATGGCGCCGCGGAACTGCCGCAAACCCTATGGTTCAAAGGCTTTCACACAGTCATTAAGTCGAGTTAGGGTTTCATTCTTCTAGAGGGTCCATAGAATTGCCTGCATGCTCTTCCGAATACTTTAAACTTGGAATAATAGGTTTCTGATATTCGATCGCCTCTTTCGACTCACAACGTCTCCGCGTGAAGTCGTCTCTAGCTGGAATCAATCTATCTGATGACCTCGCATCGGGGTAGGCGAACGAACCATATATCCTAGTCATTCATCCTCGGTTGACTAGCGACCTTCTATCATCTCTTAGTACAACTTGTACAGCAATAGCTCCAACATCTGGGGCGATATCTCGTCATTCGCAGCAATGACTGGCTCACTCGTCTGCACGCTGAATAGTGTCTCAATCATGAGGAGTAAACAATATGCCAACGGTCATCAAAATCTGGTTGGCCTCTATTATTGGCTCAATCCTCTGGGGCTGATCTGCATGTCTGAGTAATCTCATACAGCAATCCACCAAACGCTTGTGGCGCGAAAACACAATGAAAAGACACATCTCTGCAATCGTGTTTCGCCGGAATCACGCCCTGGTCAGTCCTCGTTCTTGACGAGCTCGTGCTTACCGCAACTCTAGCCGTAGCTCTCCCTGCCCGTAATCATGGCAGCAAAACCATGACTGGTACCGATGAGGCTAGATCAGGAATGAATATAATACTGAACAAAGAAATGTACATCCTAAGGCTCCTTAAGTGGTGTAGCGTATCGTAAATATGCCGCGGAACATACCCATGGTACGTCACTCTACTTTAGTCACCTATTCCATCAACCAAGGGTCATCCTATGCTCCGAAGGTAAACCTAATGCTCTGATATCAACTTTGTCACGACCCGAAAGTACGGAACATGACCGGCACTTAGACTACGAAACGTCTAGAGGCGTACGTAATCTAAGTAAGCCGAAAACCAAGAAAACCAAACCAAGAAACGTAGTAGAGTGAAGGAAAACCAATTTAAATCAAGTAGTTTTAATAGCATAAGACGAATTATGCGTTTTTAAAAACATCAAATATTTCCTGAAAATTTCGGCAGAGTCTTCTTTGTAAATACCGGCCCCCAAACGGGATACAATATGAATAGTATACGAAATCAATAAAAAGGCATCCCTAAGCGGGAGCTAGCTATTCGTCAATCGACGGTCACAACCACACAAGCAATATAATATACAATACCAAGGGCGAGGATCAAAACTCAAAAGGAAACTCAAACAGCAAGAAATCCACAGGAATACAGCGCGCGACTTTAAGGTCGAAAGAATAAACTTCACCGGTCTCTATCTCTGAAATAAATACATGTTTGGTTGATTGAATTTACTAGATACAACTGAATAATATTATACAAAGTAATATGATGGGTACGATACCAATAAACCCACATACTAGCAAGTCACCCGAAAGAAGCAGTGCCAGCAAAGCCGTAATGAAACCTGTACGGCAAAACCAGCAAGAAACTGTGGTACAACGGGGGTGAGTTGCCAACTCGTGAGTAGAAAAACATCTACGAACAGAAACCGTATGAACAACGCAATCCTAGGTCAACGATCATAGTATATCCTCAGATATATATAACATGCAGCCTATAACAATGGCTAGGGTAAATATCTAACCCGAGTGTAATCCCATGTGCCCGTGTCAGTGCCTCAGGTAGCAATATAACATATGGATGATGTATGAATGCATGAAACAGAATGCATGTACTGAAGAAACTGTTTTCATAAATTAGTGAGATTTCTGTATCTTTTTGAAAACGTGGTATCATAAATGAAATCAGCATAAACAGTGCCTAGCATCGACACAAAACAAATATCCAAATATCTCGATATCTCTGTGTCGCAATCTCTGTACCTCAATATCTCAAATATCTCTGTATGTCTCAATCTCACTGTCTAGGGCATCGTCAGTCCAGACCGGCCCCTACCATCAATCGCAAGACAACGACGGTATCTTCCGGATATCCGATGCGTCGGGTAATATCACCGGTAGGTAGTGCTCCCCTGCCAGGCTCAACGCCATCATCTGCGATCCTCTTACCCCGGGGTACCGCACCGGGTCCACCATGTACCCGAAACGGTTCCTCCACTCCTCGAACTCGGGTCTCGAAATCCATCAGCAAACTCATGGTGGACGACTCATACATCATGGGAAAACCGCACTTTTTATTTAAAAGAGAGAAAAAAAGTTTATATAAGTTTTGCGGTTTTCCCCCAAATCCAGGAAATCTCATGGAAATCCGAATCCAAAACCTCAATAGCATGTAAACAGTGAATATAAGCATAAAATCCATGAATGCGGCATAACAACGAATAATAACATGCATGAAGTAGCAAGTAATAACTACAATGTCTAAACTAGCATATAAGGCAAGTATACTAATATCATGTCTAAACTATTAGCTAACAACCTATGTCAAATAAAATAGTATTTTCTAAAGTGTTCGTGACATGGCAATTACCAATGAAGATGTGTGTGAGCCGGCAAGTAAGTGTACGTGGTACACACGCGTCATCGGTAATGGTGCTGGTGTCCTAACAGCATGATATCAACAATAGAAAACATAATATAAGCATGCGATGCGGAGCGAAAAACAATAATGAGCGGGAGCTGAATACTAGACACAACAACAACTAATATGGGCTAACAACTACACTAAACTATAAGGGCTAAGCTGTCAAGCTAAACTAATGGTAAAGAAGCCGCCTAACGTCTTAGTCGATACATATGTGTCAATATATATATATATATTAATCGGTGATCCCGCCTCGATAATATCACATCCGATACCATATCTATAATCAGACATCCCCAAGTCAAGAGTGCGGATCAAACATCAATATATAGCTCGTACGTAAATCCGTCGTACGTCATCCCCAAATCTGGGAACAGGTCAGTATCACATTCATCAAATTAATCATTTGGTATCCTCTTTATCAAAGATCATAATCCGGGGTACTGATCTACGTCTAGTATGAAACTAATATCATTAATATTGTCATGATCTGACTGTTGATCTACAGCCTCATACAAACTGATATCATCATCATATATCGTCATAAAGAGGTATACATTGCCTAATGCGACCTATTATGAATATCTTAACATATCTTATCTCATATCACGATCACATGTCAACCATTCAATGTATAACACTATTCACATATATCATCGTCCTAAGATCCGCTATAATATCAGGACGTATCTCAAGTTCGAATTCTGTCATATCACCGTTCTCGCGGTCTCAATCAAATCTTATCGACTCATCTTAAATCCTAAATACTATCCTCAAATCCAGTATGTGAACACATAGTCCCATACCTATATGAACAAATAATAATATAACCCCATATAAGCACATATGAAAGAAGAATGCATGCAAGTATGGGTGTGTGTGTGTGTATGTGTGGTGCAACCACTAATCTTGGGTTTCGCAACACTAAACCTATCCAATCACACCTAAAATCTATCTTTATCATCAATAAACTCAACAACATAAAATCAATATATATGTGTGTATACGTATTCGTATACATCACCACGAATTGCGGGGGTGCTATACGCTATCCACTCTACTTCTCCCCGTAGATATAAATCTACTCACCTGGTCCTCGCTCGCCGGTGCCGACGTCGCCACACGCTTGCTTGTCGTCTCAAAGTTCACATGGGGTACCTACATATCATAACGCACCGTATCGCATTAAAATCTGACTCATGACCAAAACGACACACGAATCCCACATAGGTCAAAACCTATGATTGCTTCCACAAATCAACCCAAAAACTCTCGACGTCGACGTACAAACGCCAACCATCGAGAAAAACCCAAACACACCCATTTTCACATTCACAAACACTAAACTTATATATGGAATAGGTTAAACTTCACAAAAACCCCAAATCCACTAATTATATAACAAATAAGGTTAATTTCATCAAAACCATAAAATAAACAAAATGTTTTATTTCCCAAAAACCTAGTTAGAGGTTGCTAACCTTTTTTTTAATACAAATCTTGATATTTTAGCAAAACTAGTGGTTACAATATTCACTAATTAGCTTAAATAGGCCACATGAACATTTACTATATTTTTAATTTTGCTGAATTCTCTTAAACCAAAACCTAGTTAGCACAAATACCCTTTTTGCTCAAAACTTGAAGTTTTAACCAATAAAAACATTTCAACAAATTTTGTGGCCAAAATGCTCACTAAATAACTTAATTAAATGATACAAACCATTTCTAAATTTTAATCTCATCGATTTTCATTAACTCTAAAAACCTAGTTTGCAATTTAAGCAATTTGGACATTCAACATGGAATAATTAGTAATTAGCAACTAGATTGTTTTAACAAGTCTAAAGATGTTAACCTACATCGCACCACCCTAATCCAAATACTCAAACCCTAACTCAAATCAAAATCCTCACTAGAATTTCCAACCACTCAAATAAACCCACAATTAAACGCCTAATAACTTTAATTAAGCAACTAATCAACAAACAAACCATGGGGCACAAATTTATACCTCACAAATTGAGATCTACCATGCAAATCTTAGCCTCCAAAAATAGCTTCCATGCTCCTAGATCCATGCTAGATAGGCAAATGAGAAATGGGTAGGTGATGGATTTTGATTTTGTTTGGATTTTTTAGGTATTTTGATGAATTTTTGATGGAAAAAGAAATGGGATTTTGGGAGGGGCTGATGCAGTTTTGGGGAGTGGGGAGGCTCGGCCATGAGCAGGAGGGGTGTGTGAGTGTGTGGGGGGGGAAGAGAAATTTCCAAGTCAAAGCACATACTTAACATATAAAAGCACATGTTTCATTGTTTATTATTATTTCCTTTATTCCTTTCTTTTCTTAAGCTTATGAGGCATGAAAGGGGGGGGGGAATTCCTGCAGTTCAGCCAAGTGGAGATTTGGGTTTGTGTGGTTGTGTGTGTGTGAAGCAATGAACACCAAACACCAATTCAATTTGCACCAAAACCCTTTTATTTTCACAAAATAAGCCTTTTTATTCAATATTTTCTAAAACCGATTAACAACTTCATTTCATTTCAAAAACAATGTCTTAAAATTTTGTTTAATTTACTATGATGCACAAAATTTGTTTCAACCCATTCTAATTTGTAATTTTTCCTAATTAAATGTTTTAGTGACGGCTTAAAATAATATTAAAATAATTAATTTCAGAAAATTTTTCAGAAAATTTGAAATTTTACCAGTGGCTCAATAAACACCAAATACCAGTAATTACAAAGATAGAATATGTATATTTAGTTTTATAATAAAAATATTTGTATTTTGATTTTTTACAGAAAACCCCTAATTTTACCGATTTTCCGAAATTTCACTGAAACGTTTTTCAAAACGTTACAATCTTTTAGGTTTATTTTCTTTCATTAATCAAATTAATGAATGTCCAATCATTTAAGTTACCTAAGCATCATACATAAATACAACGTACGCTTTTGCCATCCGCATTCACCACGAAGTCCCGTCGTGCACCGTTAGGTTAGGTAACTAACGGCAGAGCAGGGCTGGGCTAGCGCGGGTGAAAAACATAAGCAACTTCTATAATATATCATATATATTATATATAGTATTCATCTAAGAATATAAAGTGATCTCATCATATAATATCAGCAGCAAAAGACAACATATGAAATATTGGATATACTAGGATTTCCGGGTTTTAATTTAAGTCTGTATAAAACACGGATTCCACGGTCGTGATGAATAGACAAACCCACATCCCTAGACCCTTACGAGAGCGGCAAGCAACCCTACCAATTCTAGGGTTAGGAGACCCAGTCTCGACTCCTCGAGATGGTCTCCCACTGGACCTTAGAACCCGGTTACTTGTGCTCCCCTCCTTAGGTCTATCCTAATGCGGAAAAGTAAATAATATACATCAATGGTGACATCATCCTCAACCCGGAAGTGCCCCAATAAAAGAATATTACATACTTTGAATTTTACATAAATGAAAATGAAAATGAAAAACTCTCTGTTAGTGTTTATGCCCTAGAGGCCATTACTGTATCATACTAGTTTGTATATTACTAAATGGAAGTTTGGGATATTCACAGTTGTATTAACAGTCTTGCTAAAAAAGGTAGTATGCTACTTGGTTTGTGTCTACTTTAATATGTGCATATGTTTCTTTTAACGTATCGCTTATACATATTAGTAGAGCCCTTAGGATCTTTGCTTGATTACCAGTGTTGTGATGGCAGTCACACTAGTAGGGGCTGGGTAGTCTATAAGCAACATCCAATACAGGTCCCTGGTCGTAAGATTATCGAGACAGGGCATCTATACTCTGGAGTAGACCGGTGTATACGCTTCTCATCGCAGCACAGGGAGATGGTCTGTTCCACAGCTATCAGTACGTCGTATTGGAGATAGTATACATGAGCTCGTTAGGTTACGGGTACACCGGACATGACTCGCCGGGAACTTCAGGTTGGTATTATACCCATCGTCAGATAGCAGTTCCTAGGTGACATGAGTACAGCTTAGTCCGTCGACTTGATACTGCTACTTTGCCTCGGGTGTGTTCCGACTGTACTTAGATTATTACCCTACCACATCTTAAAGGAGTCGTGCAAACAGGGAGTAGTTGGGTACAGTCCCGAAGCACTTTGAGGCAGTGGCGGTTAGACAGGATTCGTCTCTCCCGGTATAGGGGGTTGATATCGTGCTGTGTATGGAGAGCCATTACACAATGTCCCTGGCCAGGGCAAGCGAGATTTACTGGTAGGTTCCAGTAGTTTCTCAAGCTGTAATAGGCTTAACTCCGACACGACTTATACCGCTATTAGGGGTCTGATGTTTAGCGCCCCCATAGGCCCGATATGCGATAGTCCTAGACGAACAGACTGGACTGTACGGAGATAGTCACATCAGGCTCAGTAGGAGTTCGGATGGGTTTCCTCATCGTCCTTCTTATCGACATCTACCTGGGGACCGTTACGTACAGCTAGTACCGCTTGCGGCCTATGGTTAAACCCACTTCCAGCGTAGTGTCGAGTCTTTATAGTCCCACACAGAGAGTTTCCCTGCACCGGGCAAAAGGTGTAGAGGCCGTATGGTTTTATGGCAGGGCCGCGATCTCTTACGTACACTTGTGCACGTATTATGATCGGCCAGATAATACTAGTGGGCTTTGATTTAAGCCAGATTCTAGTATTATACAGATGGATTTATTCAGTCAAAGATTATCCGTGTTTTTCGAAAATACGAATGGGAGGGGCAGTCTCGTAATTTGTCGGGAAGCTTCTAGAAGAAGGTGACTCATTTTTGTTTAATTCTTTTTAGTATTTAAACAAATGAGGTGGAGATATGAGGTGTATGTTTTCATTAAATGGATAATGACTCATGAGATGATTCATCTCAAATGAATTAAATGAAGCATGCTTGATATTATGATAGATATTTGTTTTGATATTTTGATGCTTCATATTATTCTAAGATGAGACATTATACATATCATTATCACAAAAGCTTTCTCTCTCCTCAAGCCTTCATCTTCTTCCTCAAACCCTTATAGCTCTCATGAGTTAAGAAACCTAGGGTTTAAGTGACTAAGTAATCCATCTAATTACTCTACACCCTCTAGGACTTCTAGATTAGCGATCTAGAAGCCATAGTTATCTCAGATTCGAGATAAGAGCTCGGACTATAGACTCTCGGGTGGATCGTCTTTTGACTCGAGGAGGCTGTTGAGGTGCTCATGTTCCATAGAGCCTATGAGGTGCGGAGGACAGCGATGAAGACCCGAAGGACAAGTAACATGAGGTATAACTTCGAATCCGAGTAGTTAAACCTCTCGTAGTTTGCTAGTAATGGTTTAGACACGATCCATATACTCAAGTCCGTGTTACAAAGCTTTGATAATTGTTTTTCAAATATTCCGCCTTCCCGCAAGCTCGTGGGGTGCGTGATATGGGCTTACACTCTCATCTCACATAAAAAAACCCCGGCTATTCAAACACGACGATCCAATATAACATATCACAGCAACTCATAACATCACATGTCATCAATGTAAATAAATATGCATATCCCAATTTTCGTTGACGTATAGCAACGAAACCGGTGATACACCACATTTTACACTTACGGTTGCAGAAAAGAAAGTGAAAACTACAACAGTTGGAATCCACAACCACCTTAGACATAAAAAACCCGAAATATCTCATATTCCGGATTTCATGCCTAACAATAGGAATTCCATAGACATAACATGCCTAACAATTATAAACCCCTCATTTTCGTCTCGATATTGATAACACTTTCCAATAATACGCCGGGCAATTCAACAAGATTCCCGACATCCTGATCGAATTCTATTCGGAAACTTTAGTAGACGGCCGCACCCCCGATACCGTCGATGAAGTGCACTTAGGCGGAACACCACAGCCACGAGCACCCAAAAGGATGCTTTTGTCAAAGGGGTTCTCCTACAGACACTGTGAAGGGTTACCCTAGTGCCCCGGTCAACATCCGTGGCCAAATGCGGAACAAAAATTTTAAAGCGATCAAAAACTTGGCACTTGAATAAAGCTTAACCGGATCATTAACCATAAACTTAGTTAGGTAATTGTGAGCTCTATCTACTATGAAAGAAGATATACCAAGAGGATCAAGTCCTTCGGTCTTCTCTCCTCGTCATGTTCTCCAAGTGGTCTCCTTGAACTTGCTTGATCTCCTACTCCGGCTCAATCGGTCCTCCGAGATCGAGCTTGTTCTCCGTCCTTGCTTTGTCGTAGATGATCCACCCGGGGAATATGATCCATGGTTCTAGCTCTTAATCAAATGACGATAAGGAGCAACAAGAGAACTTGGGTTGTCAAACCAAGTGGTCTAGGATGTAGTGAGGGTGTCTAAGTGTTTGCTATCTCTTTTTCAATCTCTTCACTTGTTTCTTAACACATGAGAATGTTAGTGAAGAGGAAGAAGATGAAGATGGAGGAAAGCAAGAGGAGGGAAGCGCTTGGAGAGAAAATGGAGCTTAAGAAAATTATGAAGCATCAATGAAATAGAAAATACCCACAAGTGTTTTGTGTATCAATTCTTTCATTAAACAATTAGCAACCATGCTTCAATACTAACTCCAAAATGAATTTTAAATACATTTTTTCACTATTGAAGCATGGTCACCTCCATTCCTCCCTCACCTCTCACTTTACACATCATTTCCAACTATTAAATAAAAGGAAAATACATAATGAGGTGGCCATCTTCTAGAAGGAAATCTGTAATAAATACGGATTTCAGTCTACTTTACATATATACCGGCAATCAGATAAATATCCGAACGCCCAAAAAGATAGAATAACACGAAGAACGTAATACTAGAATATATATATCGAAATACATATATGTAAATTATTAAATCAATACGTGATTTAATAATCCGGCTCAAACCCGAGCCGGCTAGTATTACCAACCGTCCGATCGAAAGTCCGAGTACAAAGTACATCAATCGATCGAACCCTACACGTATCCAATATCGCAACTACATCATTTCGCCTTAATCAGGGAAACACTCTGTGTCGGACTCTAAAGACTCGATAGTATTCTGGAAGTGGGTTTAACCATAAGCACATCAACGGCACTAGCTGTACGTAACGGCTACTCAGGTACCTGTCGAAAAGAAGGCCGATAAGCAAACTCATCCGGATCTCCTACTGAGCCTATCCGTGACAATATCCATACAGTCCGGTCTCTTCGTCAATGAGTATCGCATACTGGGTCTAGGGGATGGTGAACGACGGCCCCGAATAACCTGATAAGTCGCGCCGATGTGGCTCAGGACCAATCCAGGAAACTACTGATCAACCTATCCGTAAATCCCTAGTGCCTTGGCCAAGGTCTTATGGTCCGGACTAATCGAATCATAGTGCGATATCGACTCCCTATACCGGGAAAGGCGAATCCTCGACAATCGCTCACTGCCTCCATGTGGCTCGGGACTTAACCCAACCAAAACCTGTTTGCACGACTCAGTAGAGCCGTGGTAGGGTAGTGATCAAAGTTCAGTGGGAACTCACACAAAACAAATGCCGATCTCGGGTCCAAAGACTAAACTGTACACATGTCACCTGAGAACTTCAATCTGACGATGGGTATAGTACCACATAGATGTTCTCGGCGAGCCCGTCCAGTGTACTCACAACTAGTGAGCACCTGTATACGATCTTAGGTACATCAGACCAATGGCTGTGGGACCAACCATCCCCCGACGGGGCTAGAAATGTACACACCAGTCTACTCTGGAGTATTAGTGCCCAGTCTCGATACTCACGCGACTAGGGACCATTTATGGATGTGCATATGGACTACCCTGCTCCTATAAGTATGATCGCCATCACAACGCAGGTTGTCAAGCAAGATCCTATGGGCTTTATCAACATGTAACCGCAATATGTAATAACGAGTATGACATATGCCATGTTAAGATAAAGACAAACCTCAATAGTATACTACCGTATCGAGTCTTTATCAATATGTGCAAACCAGATATAACAACAATACAAATAAATACACATATCTTCATAAAAACAAGTCAAATAATATACTATAAAACTGAGCAAGATTGTTCTGTACATACATATCCCTAGTATCCATATGTATACATATACAATACTGGCCTCTAGGGCATATACATCCAACAATCTTCCACTTGCACTAAAGGCCAGTGATTGGCGTGCCAAATACCCAACGTCTGCTCTAAGGCCAGCTGTTGGCGTACCACATACCCTACATCCCAAAAATTTGCTCGAACTGTGCTTGACGGGGGTTCTATCTAAATGGATCCGCCGTGTTGTCTTTTGTATCCACTCTCCGGACCTCGATCTCCTGGCGATCTACGATCTCCCTAATCAGGTGATACCGTCTTAAGATGTGCCTAGATTTCTGATGGGACCGTGGTTCCTTCACTAAAGCTATAGCCCCATTGTTATCACAATTCACTGGTATCGGATCAACAATGGACGGAACCACATGAAGTTTAGCTATGAACTTGTTTATCCAGACCGCCTCTTTTGTGGCATCGCTTGCAGCAATGTATTCAACCTCCATCGTCGAGTCTGCGACGGTATCCTGTTTGGAACTCTTCCAACATACCGCCCCTCCGTTGAAGGTAAACACAAAACCTGAGAAAGACTTTCTGTCATCCTTGTCACTCTGGAAGCTTTAGTCGGTAAAGGACTCGACCCTGGGGTCTCCATTACCGTAAATCAGGAACATCTCCTTAGTCCTTCTCAGGTACTTGAGAATGTTGTTTTCTGCAGTCCAGTGTTTTTTACCTGGGCCTTACTGATACCGGCTCACCACGCTTAGCGCGTAAGCTACATCTTGTCTTGTACATAGCATCGCATACATTATAGATTCTACCGCTGAAGCGTAGGGTATAGTGCTCATGCGAACCCTTTCCTCGTCAGTCTTGGGAGACATCTTCTTGAAGAGGGTGATTCCGTGCAATGCGGGTATGTTACCGCGCTTGGAATCTTCTATACTAAATCTCTTTAGTACGGTCTCTATGTACCTGGACCGCGAAAGTCCCAGTAATCTCTTGGATCTATCTCTGTAGATCTTGATCCCCAGAATGTTTGAGGCATCACCTAGTTCTGTCATAGAGAACCTTTATGATAAGAATAGCTTGACCGATTGTAGCATATGAATGCTATTTCCTATCAAAAGATTGAATCCATGTACAAGACTAGGAACATGACAGTTCGTCCTACAATCTTCTTATGAATACAAGGCTCATCCTCGTTCTTGATGAAGTCAAATTCCCTGACTGTCTCATCAAAACAGATGTTCCAGCTCCGCGATGCTTGCTTCAATCCATAAATGGATTTGAGCTGCTTGCACACCTTCCCGCTGCTCCCACTGTCTACAAAACCTTCCGGCTGATCCATGTAAACGCACTCTTCTAAACATCCGTTTAGAAAAGCCGTTTTATGTCCATCTGCCAGATCTCATAGTCATGGAAGGCAGCAATGGCAAGAAAGATCCTAATGGATTTGAGCATAGCCACTGGAGAAAAGGTTTCGTCATAGTCCACTCCTTGTCTTTGACGAAAACCTTTTGCAACACGTCTAGCCTTATAGGTTTCCACCTGCCCATCTACACCAAACTTCTTCTTGTAGATCCATTTGAATCCAACGGGTTTTACCCCAGGTGGAGCAACTTCCAGAGTCCACACTTTATTGGTGTACATGGACTCCATTTCAGATTGCATAGCATCCAGCCACTTATCAGAGTCTCTACTGATAATAGCCTGCCTGAAACTAGTAGGATCATCTTCTTCAAAGATGCAATCCTCTCGATCCCCATCTATGAGAAAACCGTAGTATCTCTCGGGTGGATGATAAATACTACTAGATCTGCGGAGTGGCTGAGGTTCGTCCGGTATTGTTGAATCTTGTGGTTCTACCAAATCATCAGTTATAGTTTGTCCTTATGGAATTTCTTCCAATTCGACCGTGCCCCCACTTATTTCTTTTTTAAGAAAAAACCTTTCAAGAAAGGTGGTGTGTCGAGAAACAAAACCTTTTGTTCATCGACAAGGTAGAATATATATCCATTTGAGTGTCTGGGATATCTAACAAACTTACATAAAACTGACCGTGCCTCAAGTTTGTCCGGATTCTGGTTTTTCACATAGGCCGGACAACCCCATATCTTAATCCTTTTAAGACATGGTCTTTTATTACTCTATATTTCACATGGAGTCT
The DNA here is from genome assembly GCA_030015575.1 of Agapanthus africanus. Lineage (NCBI taxonomy): Eukaryota > Viridiplantae > Streptophyta > Magnoliopsida > Asparagales > Amaryllidaceae > Agapanthus > Agapanthus africanus. The sequence continues at coordinate 672,498,429 of CM057338.1, read as the reverse complement.
TAGGCACAGATTTAGATGGAACCTGATTCAACAGATACGCTGCTACTTCAAGCGCAAGCCCCCAGAATGAAAGAGGCAATTCTGCATTACTCATCATGGAGCGAACCATATCCAATAGGGTACGGTTTCTCCGCTCTGATACACCGTTGTGTTGTGGTGTATACGGAGGAGTAAGCTAAGAGAGAATACCATTCTCTTTCAAAAAGTCCCTGAATTCATACTTAAGTACCCCCCCTCTTTCAGATCGGAGGATCTTAATACTTTTGCCAATCTGGTTCTCCACTTCCTTCCTGAATTCTTTGAATTTCTCAAAAGCATCAGATTTGTGTTTCATAAGATACACATATCCGAATCTAGAAAGATCGTCAGTGAATGTGATGAAGTACGAGAACCCACCCCTTGCATGTATAGATATCGGACCACACACATCACTGTTTATGAGTCCTGAGATCTCTACTGCTCTTTCTCTATGTCCGGTGAACGGAGATTTGGTCATCTTTTCTTTGAGACAAGACCGACAAGTTTCATAAGATGAAAATTCGAACGTATTCAAGAGTCCATTTTTATGTAACTTACTCAGTCATTTCTCTCCGATATGACCAAGTCTACAGTGCCACAAGTAGGATTCGTTCGTATCTGAACTCTACCTCTTGCGTGTGTTTTGTACACTGAGAACTGTATTCTGATTTAGAACATAGATACCATTACACAGTGTACCTTCTGCTACTAGTACCTTATCAAGGTAAATGATCATGTTATTTCTATCAAAAACAAAGTTATATCCATCTTTATCTAGTAAAGAAACTGATATGATGTTGCAAAGCATGGAAGGTACATAGTTGCATTTGTTCAAAATCATAGTATTGCCATTCGGCAACACTAGGTGATATTCATCGATGGCCTCAGCATTAACTTGTGCTTCGTTCCCTACTCAGTTCCTGTAATAAATTACAGATATGAGATCCTGATCCGGTATCTAGTACCTAGGAGGTAGGACTGACTGAAAAGCAGTTCTCGATAACAAGAACACCTGAAGAAGACGCAATAGTATGTTTCTTCTTCGATGGGTTGATCAAGGAATTCAAACTTTCCTCTTTCCCTTGCTCATACTTATGACTGTTGTCGTAAGTTACAGTTGAATCGACATTCCCCAGCCCCGAATAAGAATTCAGATCGGTCAAAGCGATACATTTTATTATCTTAATTAGGGCGTGAAATGGTTGCTACCTGGAAAGAGAGGGAAAACACTCACCGTGCGCTCTTGCAAGATTAGATTGGTTATTAATTTATCTAATCAAGATGGCTCCCACTGTTTATTCAAATTCTTCTTCAAACTCTAAAAGAAGAACTAGTCAGAATTAATCGCACGTCACAATACTTGCCTAACCTTTCAGCCATGCAGGTGTTGGTACTTCGAGGGAGGTTTTCCAACGCTTTCGCTAAGTTCATTAATTACATAACCTCTTTTCCCTGGAGGCGTAGCCCCGCTAACACCTTTCTAGACACCTACTTGGTTTATAGCATTGATTGTTAAGTGTGATAATCTCTCGAGAGTAATCCTACTCATCAATGGGATCGGGATCCAACTATCATTGTGTGATGCACTAGATGGAATCCACTCTAGTCACCACACTCCAGAAGGTATGCTAAATCTGCAAGTTTCCTGTATATTTGAAACTCCCGATATGGTTTTTGCCCCTAACGACATATGGTCTTGAAAGAGACGAACGCACCATAAGTCGCAAGTCAAGTTCAACTCGTTATTGTCCTAGATTAACTTAGACCCACCCGCATAAGCCCTTGATAGTGACTAAAGTGGCTATGCGACTATCCTAATTAATCGCATCCTAAGATGCAACAGATAAGCAACACATAGCTACCGTGCACAATGCCTTGATAGAGACCAACGTACATAGCACGAATACTAACTGCTTTTTATCTGAAATGAAGGAGAACTACGACTGGGTTTTTGGCGAAAAACCTGTTAACATAATGAACTTAATATCGTTGAAGGAACCTGAGTAGTTTTGTAAATATATAGTGGCAAAAACCTTTGCTAAAGAGGTCACTCCTTGTGAAGGGATCTCGACTCTTTCCTCGTCGAATGAGGTGCAGGATATTCCAAACTGAAGACCATGATGCAAAGCAAAAATAATCGACTATATTGAAGTTATTACGTTGACGCAAACTTTTACTCAAGGGGTGACTCCCGGTGAAGGGATCTCGGCCCTTGCCTCGTCGAATGAGGCACAGGATATTCTAAATTGAATACCACTATGTAAAGCAAAAGAGAACACTTGTAATGTTAATTTTTAATGCTTGGTTCCAACAAAATCTTTTAGGTTTATTATCTTGCATTAATCAAAATTAATGCGGTCCTATCAATTTGTAATCTATTACACCAGAAAAGAACGAAAATATGATATACGTATATGCCATCCGCATTCGCATCTGGGCCCCGTCATCACCCGTTAGGTTACTTAACTAACGACAGAGCGGGTGCTGGACTAGCACGGGTGCAAAACATGTACAACATCTCTTAGTATATATATAAGTGTATATAACATTCGTCCTATGCATGATAATAAACAACATCACAGATAACAATACAAAATGGTGGATAATCTTGGAGCCCCGGGTTACATTTGAGCCGCAAATAAAACCCGACATTCCCGGTCTTGTGGATAGCCTGTGCAATGAAAACCCTGTACCCCCTACGAGTGCGGCGAATTGCCCGCCAATTCTAGAATGAAGCCCCCTCCGTCTCAGCTCCATGAGATGCGAGCTTGTTGCCTTCTAGAACCCGGCTATTCGTGCACTCCACCGTGGGGTAATCCTAATAAAGAAAAATAAAATAATATATACAAGCGGTGGCATCGACCTCAACCCGTTCGTGCCCCAAAATAATATACAACCTGGCAAAGATGGCAGTCCACATGTCGGACGCTCGTCCCACAACAAAAAATGTAGAAATGAATGTAAACTGTATTTCTCACATTGCACCACATGCTATCCACCATGACAATCCAACCACAAACACATCATAAGCACAAAACATCAACCCGAATGTCACGTTCGCAAAACCAGTCTAAAGGAACATATAGCAATCAGACAAGTTTTACCGATCGAGTGACATTCCCGGTCGCAGATAAAAGTGAATGTAGTAAAAATTGTTAAACAATATTAAATATAACAAATTCGAAACACATCAAGTTTCCCCATACTCAAAACTACAGAGAATCAAATTTGGGAAAAATTTAAACGACACAAAAATATCAAAATACCAGAGATAAGTGCCCAGAAAAAAAAATTGCATTTCCTCACACCAAAACCGAGGACACCGGTTTTTAAGGGAAAGTGGCCGGCCAAATAATGATGAAAATGCCTCGTTTTGGTTCTGGGTACATCTCATTACATATGGATCACTCTGCACTTGTTTAAAAAAATTTTGAAACCTTTTTAAAATTAACAGAAACTGCAGATTTGGTTTTTGGTTTTGTGAGTTGTTTCGGTTTCGTTATTTTAACATTGTTTAAACAGCTATACTAGGGTTTATGGGCTGGCTCTAATACCATTAAGGGTTACCCTAGTGCCCCGGCCAACTTCCATGGCCAAATTCGAAACAAAAATTTTAAAACGAACAAAAAATTTGCACTAGAATAAAGCTTAACCGGATATTTAACCATAAACCTAGTTAGCTAATTGTGAGTTCTATCTACAATGAAAGAAGATATACCAAGAAGCTCAAGTCCTTCGGTCTTCTCTCCTCGTCATGTGCTCCAAGTGGTCTCCTTGAACTTGCTTGATCTCCAACTCTGGCTCCATCGGTCCTCCGGGATCGAGCTTGTTCTCCGGCCTTGCTTTGTCATAGATGATCCACCCGGGGAGTTTGATCCATGGCTCTAGCTCTTAATCAAATGACTATAAGGAGCAACTAGAGAACTTGGGTTGCTAAACCATGTGGTCTAGGATGCAGTGAGGGTGTTTAAGTGTTTGCTATCACTTTTCTAACCTCTTCACTTGTTTCTCAACACATGAGAATGTTAGTGAAGAGGAAGAAGATAAAGATGGAGGAAAGCAAGAGGAGGGAGGATCTTGGAGAGAAAATGGAGCTCAAGAAAATTATGAAGCATCAATGAAAGAGAAAATACCCACAAGGGTTTTGTGTATCAATTCTTTCATTAAACAATTAGAAACCATTCGTCAATAGTAACTCCAAAATGAATTATAAATTCATTTGTTCACTATGGAAGCATGGTCACCTCCATTCCTCCCTCACCTCTCACTTTAGACCTCATTTCCAATTATTAAATAAAATGAAAATACATAATGTGGTGGCCACCTTCTAGAAGGAAATCTGTAATAAATACAGATTTCAGTCAACTCTACATATATACCGGCAATCAGATAAAAATCCGAATGCCCAAAGAGATAGAATAACATGAAGAACGTAATACTAGAATATATATATCGAAATACATATACGTAAATTATCAAATCAATACCTGATTTAATAATCCGGCTCAAACCCGAGCCGGCTAGTATTACCAACTGTGCGATCGAAAGTCCGAGTACAAAGTACATCAATCGATCAAACCCTGTAGGTATCCAATATGTCTATTACATCATTTCGCCTGAATCAGGGAAACCCTCTGTGTAGGACTCTAAAGACTCGATAGTCTTCTGGCAATGGGTTTAACCACAAGCACGTCAGCGGCACTAGCTGTACGTAACGGCTACCAAGGTACCTGTCGAAAAGAAGGCCGATGAGCAAACTCATCCGGATCTCCTACCGAGCCTATCCGTGACAATATCCGTACAGTCCGGTCTCTTCGTCATAGAGTTTCGCATACCAGGTCTAGGGGATGGTGAACGTCATGCCCGAATAACGTGATAAGTCTTGCCGATGTGGCTCAGGACCAATCTGGGAAACTACTGATCAACCTATCGGTAAATCCCAAGTGCCTTTGCCAAGGTCTTATGGTCCTGACCAATCGAATCACAGTGCGATATCGACTCCCTATACCTGGAAAGATGAATCCCCGACAATCGCTTACTGCCTCCATGTGGCTCGGGACTGAACCCAACCAAAACCTGTTTGCATGACTCAGTAGAGCCGTGGTAGGGTACTGATCAAAGTTCAGTGGGAACTCACACAAGACAAATGCCGATCTCGGGTCCAAAGACTAACCTGTACACATGTCACCTGAGAACTTCCATCTGACGATAGGTATAGTACCACATGGATGTTCTCGGCGAGTCCATCTAGTGTACTCATAACCAGTGAGCACCTGTATACGATCTTAGATGCATAAGACCAATTGCTGTGGGACCAACCATCCCCCGACGGGGCTAGAAACGTACACACCAGTTTACTCTGGAGTATCAGTGCCCAGTCTCCATACTCACACGACTAGGGACCATTTATGGATGTGCTTATGGACTACCATGCTCCCATAAGTATGATCGCCATCACAACGCAGGTAGTCAAGCAAGATCCAAGGGGTTTATTAACATGTGACCGCATTATGTAATAACGAGTATGATATATGCCATGTTAAGATAAAGACAAACTACAATAGTATATTACCCCATCGAGTCTTTATCAATACGTGCAAACTAGATATAACAACAATACAAATAAATACACATATCCCGATAAAGACAAGTCAAATAATATACTATAAAATTGAGCAAGATTGTTCTGTACTTACATATCCCTAGTATCCATATGTATACATATACAATACCGGCCTCTACGGCATATACATCCAACAACTTGGTCGGGGCTATGAGGCATGGCTATCTAGAAAGGTTACCCGGCGAGTATCCGCGTGCGCTACGTGATTGGGGCAGACTTTTGATCACATAAAAATCCCGTGGCAACCGATCAAATGAGACTAAATTGCTAGATTTATAAAATTCAAATATTGTGGATTCCAAGTATTGTATCCCATCACAAATATGCAGACGACGTTAAACTCTTCGAATGATTCATCAAAGTCCCACAATTCCCCAAGAGCTCAACATTTGAGCACAGTTTATAAATACCCAGAATCATGCCGTAGCACCTATGGACCAGCCGTAGAAGGGAAAACCCAAGCCTCATTAATGGCACCACGGAACTACCGCAAATCCTAAGGTTCGAAAGCGGTTCCATGGTCATTATGTCGAGTTAAGGTTTCATTCTTCTAGAGGGCCGACAGAATGACGTGCATGATTTTCCGAATACCCTAAAATTGGAAAAATGGATTTTTGACATTCGTTCGAATATTTTAACTTCGCCTAGATAACATGTGAAAACCCGAAACCATGTTAAACTACAAATACGAAACACTCCGAGTTGCCTATACAGTAAGACTGCATCACATGAAATCTTAGAAAAACCAAACAACACCTGGAACATCAAAATCCAGAGACTGGAACACCACTAAAATTTGAAGCAAAAACTCCAAAAAATTACCGAGCACACCAGATTTTTTACTACTCTGGCCGGCCAAAAACGGAGCAAAGGGATCCAAATTTTGGTGGTGTTCATGATATATCTCATACATCATTATGGAGTTGTTTAAAAAATTTTTCGAGGACTTTAAAAATTCGACATAAACTAGGTTACTATGTTTCATGTTTCGGAGTAATTTCTGTTTGGTAATCTAACAAATATCGTCTAATACTCTAGCGTGGCTCTGATACCACTGTTGGGATTCCTTATCACCCTACTGGGTTTTCACAGCAACTACAATGCAAAGTTAAAATTTTCAAGAGTGCTAATGAACCATAACATGGATCTAGCTAGAGTAAATAGACGATATAAACATGTAATCTACCATTACACTAAGTAAATGAGAAAACCTTTGTAGACCGGTCCTTCACTTATAAAGCTCCGTGTAGAAGTCCCTTCGCTGCAAGTAGAGATTTCCCAAACTCTAGTATGCGTTCCCTTGGAGAAATGAACAATCTTGCTCGAAGTCTTCGAGGCCGAAGATGATCTACGTCGAGGACACTCAAACCCAAGCTACCTCTTCACTAGGTGACGAACTTTGGGAAGAGAACACCCTAAACTAAATGGAAAGTAGTAGAGGATGATGAAGTAGGAAGTGGGCTCACAATAGATTTATTTTTCTCACAATATTTCATCACTTCTATAAAACCAAGAAAGCTTTGGAGATGAAGAAGAAGATGAAGCAAAAATGAAGAATGAATGAATGTTATGAGTAAATATGGGTGAGTTAGTATCATATACTAACGATTGTAGAGATATAACCCTAGATTAAGATAATGGTTTGGTTAATAAATATCTTAAGTGAGACAAAATTAGTAGACAAAGTCAAACAATCTACAAGCTTCGACTTATGACAATTATCCAACTAATTTTGAATTCCATAAAATAAAAAATAACCTAAACAACATCTTAAGTGTGGTGTAAGTCTCATACACCCATGACTCATGTAACATCTAGCATGATACAAGATCATGTGCACAAATATATATCACACATATATTTAATGCACGCTCAAGTGAGAAAAAGATATCTTAAGTGAGCTAATACAAGTTTAAGTAAATTAATATATCAAATATTTGATTATGCATTAGATTATTAAATCAACACTTGATTTAATAATCCGGCTATATCACATATAACTGACTAATATTATGTGTATCAATTTATCGAATCAACACTTCATTCGATAACCCTGCTATATCGCATATAACCGACCGATGGCACAAATTGCGAGAATAGAATACGGTATCACATACGCGTATTAATCTCGGTCCCACATATATCTCATGTGTGCTCCTACTCTGTTTCGCTTGAGCCAGGAAACCTATGTGTAGTACTCTAAAGACTCGTCAATACGCCGGCAGTAGGTGATGATCATATGAAACACCCACAAGCCGCAAGATGCCTGCTAAACTTAACGGCCACTCGGGTATTGAGCGATCGGAAGATCAACCAGCAAGCCTGCTCATACTCCTGCGAATTCAATCAGTAACACTACCATACCGTCCGGTCTCTTCGTCTAATATGTTGCTTGTCTCGCCTAGGGGTGGTAAACGTCAGACCCTAATAGCTTGATAAGTCATGTCAATGTAAGGTCCATAACGGGTCGAGAAATTACTAATAACACTTATCAGTATCATCTACCCTGGCAAGAGATTTCAGTTATGTCCAATCGAGCATAGCGGAACATCAACCCCCAATACCGGGAGATACGAATCCCCTCCTATCACTCATTACCTCCATATGACTCGGGACTGTACCAAAAAACCACTTCTTTGCACGACTCAGTAGAGCCGTGGTTGGGTGGAAATCAACGCACAGTGGGAGACACACAAGACTCTATGCCGATCTCGGGTCAACAGACTAACCTGTACCAGTGTCACCAGAGAACTACTATCTGACGTGAGGTATAATACCAACTATGAGTTCTCGGCGAGTCCATTCAGTGTACCGGGTCTCGACTAAGAACCAATATACCATCTCTGATGTCAAACACCGATGGACATAGGATCATCCATCGCCCATCACATGGGTCGAGAAGATATACGCTAGTCTACTATGGAATATCGATACCCCGTTTCGATATTCCCATGACTAGGAACATTGAAAGATAAACTCATGGATTACCCAAGCCCCACTAGTATGATCTGCATCACAACCCTGGAAGTCAAGTACACATCCTAAGGGCTTTATCAACATACAACAGAGAGACAGTAAGTATGCATGTTAAAATAAAAAGCAACCAGATAGCGTACTATCATGTCGAGCAAGAAAGTCCTCCCTATATATGTCCCAGCATCCACTATAATATACATCTCATGTACAATAATGGCCTATAGGGCATACATACAACTAACAAAATGGTTGGATGCAACGCGGACAGAAATGTACACCAACAAAGTATGGACTTTGGATTTTGCTCCAGAAAGGGTAAAACCCGTAGGCTGCAAGTGGATCTTTAGAAGGAAGATTAGTGTAGATGGACAGGTTGAAACCTTTAAGGCTGGACTTGTTGCAAAATTTTTCTTCAAAGACCTGGTTTGGACTTTGATGAATCCTTTTCTCCTGTGGTTATGCTCAAATCCATTCGGATCCTTCTTGCCATTGCTGCCTTCTACGATTATGAGATCTGGAAGATGGAAGTAAAGACCGCTTTTCTAAATAGAAATTTAGAATAGCGCATCTATATGGATCAGCCAGAGGGTTTCATTCAGAGTGGGAGCAGCGGAAAGGTGTACAATTTGCATAAATCCATTTATGGACTAAAGCAGGTATCATGGAGTTGGAAATTCTGTTTTGATGAGACAGTCAAGAAATTTGACTTTATCAAAAATCCATATGAACCATGCATATATAGTAAAATTGTAGCGAGAACTGTGGTATTCCACGTCTTGTACGTGGATGGCATTCTCTTGATTGGAAATGACATTCCTATGCTACAATCAGTCAAGAGATTCATATCACAAAGTTTCTCTATGAAGGACCTGGGTGATGCCTCCTACATTCTGGCGATCCAGATCTATCGTGACTGATCTAAACGGATATTAGGACTCTCACAGTCAAGGTACATCGACACCATACTGAAACGATTCAGTATGAATGATTCTAAGTGCGGTAATCTACCATCTTGTCACGGAATCACCCTCTCCAAAGAGATGTCTGCCAATACTGATTGGGGATGGGATCGCATGTCTATTATACCCTACGCATCTGCGGTAGGCTTTATAATGTATGCGATTGTCACGACCCAAAATTTGGCACGTGGCGGCCCTTAAACTAAGCAACGTCTATAGGAGTAACGCAATTTAAGTAAGCCGAAAACCCAGAAATCTAAACAATCAAAAGTAGTAAGTGATAATAACATTATTTAAAACTTTTGAAATCTTAAGTAAAAATCTTTAAAGTCCAAATTTACTTTCTTTAAAATTTGGCAGCACCTCTTTTGTAAAACAATCCCCCAAAAAGGGTACAACATAAATATAAGTAAAGCATCCCCAAACGGGAGCAAATCTTCACCTAAAGTCGGAAAACAACCACCATAACAGATATACGACGCCGTAGCGAAGAAAAAGACGATATAAATAAAAGCAGCATAAATGACATCCATAGTCATAAAATAATATACAATATCGTCCTCACAACTCGTCTCTAAGTCAATACATAAAGTAGTAGATGGAGAGTACTGGATACAACGAATATACAATGATCAATATCGGATAGCCGCAAAACCCACCTATAGCAAAACTCCATACAGTCAGCCGTAGCGGTATCTACTGGAAAAGATGATACGATAGATGAAAGCCCTGCCGTGACTGCCCTGAGGGACTACCTGCAAAACACTGTGGCACAACGGGGGTAAGTTTCCAACTCGTGTATAGTAAATAACATATGCAGGTAATCGCAACTATACACGTACTGCGATGGTCTATTACATGCAAGCTGATAGCAATAAATGGCAATATGTAAATGCAACAGTCATGAAATGTATTCTATCAGGTATAACTAATATATGAAGCAATGCATATAAAAAAAATGCGGAGTACAGAATAAAACATATCATCCTTACGGAATCCTCATCGTGGCAGGACCAGTGTCCATCAAGACAATCTAAATCCCAAATTCCTCAAATCGGCCCTCGGATCGGCCCTCATATCGGCCCTCTGATCGGCCCTCATATCGGCCATCAGATCCCGGCCCTTATATCGGTCCTCATATCGGCCCTCATATAACCTGAGTGCCCATCATCGACACCCGAAAACATCATGAAAACAAGTGTCCAGCATCGACACATAAATACTCATCTAGCAGGTGGCGTCACCACGACTGGCCCAGATATGTACGTATCATACGCTATCGAAACCCGAGTGTCCAACTTTGACCCTCGAAATTCCACGTATCCATAAGTACATGACTCCGGTCGGTATCTCCACGATCTCCGCTGAGTCTGATACTGTCACTGTTAGTTATGTATATGCCCTAGAGGCCATTGTTATACATATGATGTATATTATAATGGATGCTTGGATATATATAGAGATGACTTTCTTGCTCGTCATGATAGAATGCTATTTGGTTTCACTTTATCTTAACATGTTGACTTGTATTGGTTTACTGTTTTACTCTCACATGTTGATAAAGCCCTTAGGATCTGTACTCGACTACTGGGACTATGATGAGATCATACTAGTGGGGCCGCGGTAGTCGATGAGTACATCCTATAACTGTTCCTAGTCGAGGGTATATCGAGACAGGGCATCGATACACCAGAGTAGACTAGCGTATACGCATCTTGACCCATATGATGGGCGATGGATGATCCCATATCCATCGGTGTTAGACATCAAGGATGGTATACGGGTGCTCAATAGAGACTGGGTACACTGGACGGACTCGCCGAGAACTCCCAGATGGTGATATACCACACGTCAGATGGCAGTTCTCCGGTGACACTGGTACAGAGTAGTCTGAAGACCCGAGATCATCATAGAGTCTTGTGTGATTCCCACTGTGCTTTGATTTCCACCTTACCACGTCCAAGAGGGCGTGCAAAATGGTGGCTTTTGGGTACAGTCCCGAATCACATGGAGGCAATGAGCGATAGAAGGGGATTCGTCTCTCCCGGTATAGGGAGTTGATGTTGTGCTGTGTTCGATTGGCTATAACTGGAAGTCCCTGGCCAGGGCTGATATAGAGATTTACTGGTAAGTGTTACTAGTAGTTTCTCGACCCGTTATGAGCCACACATCGAGACGACTTATCGGTTATTGGGGTCTGACGTATACCACCCCTAGACTTGATATGCGACATATCAGACGAACAGACCGGACTGTATGGGAGTGTTACTGGTTGGATTCATAGAAGAACGCACAGGCTAGCTTGTTGATCTTCTGATCGCTCAATACCTGGGTGGCTGTTACGTTTAGCTGACCGCTTGCAGCTTGTGGGTGTTTGATATGATCATCACCTGCTACCGGCATATTGACGATTCTTTAGAGTCCTACACAGAGGTTTCTTGGCTCAAGCGAAACGGAGTAGTGGCACATATGTGATATGCGCAGGACCGAGAATAATGCGATATGGGATACCGTATTATATTCTCGCGATATATGGAAATGAACCGGGTCATCGGATCAAGTGTTGATTCGATGAATCGGTACATGATATATTAGTCGGTAATATTCGATATAGCCGGATCATCGATTCAAGTGTTGATTCGATGATTTAATGTATAATAATATATATGATATATTGTATTACATTATCTAATATTGGCTCGCTTTATTATTTCATTTTCTCAGTGGATGATACATTGATATATATGCGATATATGTTAATTGTATTATTTTCTTTTGTTGCAAATATATAATATATATATGTGATATATATTATTATGACATGATATGATTAATTGTTAAACATGTTTAAGGATGATTAATTGAGATTAGGGTTTGATTAGGGTTAGTAGCTTCATGCACCTTCTAGAAGCTTTTTGTTTTGTCATTCTTAAGATCTTTATTGATGACACATTCATTTAACCCAACCAAACCCTAACTCTAGTTGTTTCTCTACTCATTCTTATCCATTCATCCTTGACCATGGTTAGATATCAATCATATGATTTATATTTCTATTCATCACAAAAGAAAAGGATGATCATTATCTTTTCATTATCATCTTCTTCCTTCTTCAAGAAAACTTGCTAGATTTTCTTAAGTGATGAATAAATATGAGAAAATGATATAAAAGGAAAGCAAAATTACTACTCTCTCATCCTCATCTCATCTAGCCCATGGGATTAGTGTGTTCTACTCTTTTGAGTGAGAAAGCTTGAGTCGAAGCAACTTCAAGGTAGATCATCGGAGATTTGGAATACTTCGAGCTAGCATGGATCGTTCGAGTCGTGGAGTCTCTCATGAGTCCGGAAGATCATGGATCGCGGCAAAGGGACTTCTACTCGGAGCTTGCGAAGTGGAGGAGCGGACTACAAAGGTTGTAATCTCTCACACTTAGATAAAAGTTATCTTAATGCATGTTAAACCCTAATAATCTAGCATAGATCCCGGCTTTGGGTTGTTCGGCACGTCTAAAATTTAATCCGGGCATGTTTGATGCCTTTTGAACCTTCACAAGAGTGCCTAGGAACCCTACAGTGGTATCAGAGCCTAGCTAGAGCATTAGGCGATGTGTTTACGAAGTTAAAACTCCGATCAAACCCGGAACGACGCAAAAAGACCCCTCTCTGGAAATTTTTTAAATTTTGGGATTTTTCTGAATTAAAAATATGTAAAAAAATCAGCAGGGAATTCTAAGAATTACCATAAAACCCGAGCCCCTAATTCGACTAAACGGCGGCGGAACCGCGGCGAAAGCAAGCCTTGAGCGGCGGTTCCGCGGCGGAACAGTGAGATCATGACACGTGGATTTTATGGTAATGTCCGTAGGTACTTGTTGATGTTTCTGGATATTTTTAACAGTGATTCCAGTATTGTTTAAATCTGGGGTTTATTTGGTAATAGTAGATTCGATCGGAATATTTAAGTTCGTATTTCTTTCCGGATATTTAGAAACTGTTAAACTATTTGAACGGATATCATTAACTTACTGTTTCCCGGTACGGCAAACTTTCAAGTGTTGAAATTTTTTCGGGTTTAAATCTTTCGGAAAAATTGTACAAGTTAAGCGGTGGACCCTCTAGAAGAGAACAAACCTTAACTCGATTATGTGACCGCCTTGAACTGCCTTTTGAACCTTCGGGTTTGGGGCAGTACGGCGTGCCACATGTGAGGCGTTGGCTTGACCCTTCTACGGCTGGATCACTGGTACTTTGACATATTCTGGGATTATTTGAACTCCGCTCAAGAGTTGAGCACTTTGGGAAATTTTGGGTGTTTGATTATCTGTTCGAAAAGTTTAATACTGTCGATTTATCTGGAATGTGATACAATATGTGGAATTCATAGAATTAGGCATGAAATGCGGAGTATGTGATATTTCGGATTTACGATGTCTAAAGTGATTGTGGATTCCAAATATTGTAGTTTTACACTTTCTTTTCTGTGACCGTAAGTATAATATGTGAGATCGCCGGTTTCGTTGCTATATGATTCAACGACAATTGGGATGCGCATATTTACTTACGTTGATGATATGTGATATTATGTGTTGCTGTGATATGTTATATTGGATCGTCGCATTCTGAATAGCCGGGGGTTTTATGTGAGATGAGGGTTTTTATTTTCATTCATGTAAAATTCATTTGTAATGTAATATTCTTTTATTTGGGGCACTTCCTGGTTGCGGTTGATGTCACCAGTGTATATTATTTACTTTTCCGCATTAGGTAGACCCAAGGAGGGGAGCACAAGTAACCGGGTTCTAGGGTCCAGTGGGAGGCCATCTCGAGGAGTCGAGACCGGGTCTCCTAACCCTAGAATTGGCAGTGTTACTTGCCGCTCTCGTAGGGGTCTTGGGATGTGGGTTTGGCTATTCGTCGCGACCGTGGAATCCGTGTTTTATACAGGCTCGTATTGAAAACACGGACGTCCTAGTATATCCAATATTTCATATATGTTCTTCTGCTGCAATGTTCTGTGATGAGATCATATTACTGCCTGAGACGAATGCTTATACTATATATATATGCTGATATATAAATATTAATGCTTTCGTTTCTTCTGTGATGCTTAGGAAGCATAAGCTGATGGGATTTTTATTAATGAGATTAATAAAAGAAAAGAAACCTAAAGATGTTGTAGAATCAAAACTTTATAAAAAGGGTAGCTACAGTTTTGCTTTGCACAGTGATATATATGATATATCCTGCACCTTATTCGATGAGGAAAGGACCGAGATCCCTTCACCGGGAGTGACTCCTTTAGCAAAACTGGCAGATGCTACAAAACTCGGTTTGTCTTTTGATTGCTTTTAGTCTTTTGCTTTGCACAGCGGTATATATGATATATCCTGCACCTTATTCGATGAGGAAAGGGCCGACGATCCCTTCACCGGGAGTGACCCCTTTAGCGAAACTAAGAAAAGCCTCAAAAACACTCCTTTTTCAAAAACTACTCGATTCTACGACAATATCAAGTTCATTACGCTCAGGGTTTTCTGAAAAACCTGCGTAACCCTCCGTCATTTTAGGAAAATAGAGTACTTAGTATTCGTGATGCGTTTGTTGACCATAGTTAAGGCGCAGTGTACGGTAGCTAAGTGATGTTTTCCTATAAAACATAAGATGTGATTAATTAGGACAGTCATATGACTTTGTTGACCATAGTTAAGGGTCATGTGGGTGGGTCTAAATTAATCAAGAAATGACGGGTAGAACTTGACTAGTGCTTATGATTTGTTGACCATAGTTAAGGTCATAAGACACTAGGGGCAAAATATTATCGGGAATTTCAAGTGTTGAAATTTGCAATGAGATTGCATACCTCCTATGAGATAGTTGGATCCCGATACCCACTGCGAGTAAGAGTTACTCCTGGAAGAGTTTTACACAGGATAATTAGTCATTCAAGTAGGTGTCTAGAAAAGTGTTAACGAGGTCACGCCTCTGGGAAAACAAGGTTTACTTTAATTAGGTCCGTGCAAAAGCACGGGGAACCTCCCTCAAAGTACCGACACTGATCTGGCTGAAAGATTGACGAAATTGTAGGGTGTAATTAATCCCGGCTAATCTTACCTTTTAGGGTTTGAAGGCAGATTTGATAAAAACAGTGGGAGACATCCTGATTAGATAAGATAATAACCAATCTAATCTTGCAAGAGCATACGCTAAAGTGTTTTCTTCTCTCTCTCTCCAGGTAGCGACCATTTCAGGCCATAATCAAGATAATAATATGGATGTATTGACTAAACCCAATTATTGTACTGAGCAAGGGAACGTTGGACCCGTTCTTTCTTATAAGAGTTATAAGACTGAACAGGAAACAGGAGAATATCTGGATTCTCATGCCGCTCAAAAGAACATGCAGGCTGATGCATCTTCTTCGGGTGTGTTAGTTATTGAGAACTGTTTCTCAGTTCGCCCTACGTCCTGGGTATTAGATACCGGATCAGGATCCCACATATGTAAACAGTTACATGGGCTGCGTAAAGGTAGAGAACTGGGAAAAGGTGATCATTCCGTTCAAGTAGGGAACGGTGCAAGTATTGTAGCCAAAGCTGTTGACGAATATCACCTCGTATTACCAAGTCGTAATACACTGATACTAAATGAGTGCTATTATATACCGAACATGATGTGCAACATTATATCAGTTTCTTTATTGAGTAAAGAGGGATATAATTTTGTAGTACAGGATAATGTTATGAACATATTCCTAGATCAAAAGTTGATAGCATCAGGCTCGTTACATAATGGCATATTCATTCTAAATCATAAAACAGTCCTGAATATACAAAACACACACAAGAGGAAAAGTTCAGATATGAACGAATCCTTCTTATGGCATTGTAGACTTGGTCATATCAATGCGACACGACTGGCTAAGTTACATAAGGATGGTTATTTGAATCCGTTCGAATTATCATCTTATGATACTTGCCATTCATGTCTCAAAGGAAAAATGACCAAAGCTCCGTTTAGTGGACACGGAGAAAGAGTTACTGAACTCTTAGGACTGATACATAGTGATGTATGTGGTCCCATGTCTACGCATGCCAGGAACGGTTCTTCCTACTTCATTACATTCACTGACGATCTCTCTAGATTCGGACATGTGTTCCTGATGAAACACAAGTCTGAAGCTTTTGAGAAATTCAGAGAATATAAGCACGAAGTAGAGAATCAAACGGGCAAAAGTATTAAGATTTTTCGATCTGATCGAGGAGGTGAATACTTAAGTAATGAGTTTCGGGATTATCTCAAAGAGAATGGGATTCTCTCTCAGCTTACTCCTCCTTATACACCACAGCACAACGGTGTATCGGAGCGGAGGAATCGCACCCTATTAGATATGGTGCGCTCTATGATGAGCACTGCTGAGTTACCTATCTCCTTTTGGGGTTATGCGCTGGAAACAGCCACATATCTATTGAATAGAGTTCCAACTAAATCGGTGCCTGCCACTCCATATGAGATATGGAATGGGAAGAGACCATCTCTTAAACGAGTTAAGATATGGGGTTGTCCGGCCTATGTTAAAAAGCAAAATCTGGACAAACTCGAGGCAAGATCAGGTATATGTAAGTTTGTAGGATATCCAAAAGATTCTTATGGATATATATTCTATCACGCTGAGGAACAAAAAGTGTTTGTTTCTCAATATGCCACCTTTTTAGAAAAGGAATTTCTTGCAAAAGAAATTAGTGGCAAAGAGGTAGAGCTGGAAGAGGTTCCAGCACCACAGACTACAACTGATGATTTATTGGAACCAGAGGATTCAGTAGTACCCGACAAACCCCAGCCTCTCCGCCGATCTAGTATGGTTTCTCGTCCACCTGAGAGATACTACGGCTTTCTCATTGATGGTGGAAGCGAGGACTGCATCATGGATGATGATGAACTGACTAGTTTCGAGCAGGCCATCACGAGTGGTGACTCTATGAAATGGCTGGATGCAATGCGATCTGAGATGGAATCCATGTACACCAACAAAGTATGGACTTTGGAAAATGCTCCTGAAGGGGTAAAACCCATTGGGAGGAAGTGGATCTTTAAAAAGAAATTTGGTATAGATGGAAAAGTTGAGACTTTCAAAGCTAGACTTGTAGCAAAAGGTTTTCGTCAACGACCAGGTGTGGATTATGACGAAACCTTTTCTCCAGTGGCTATGCTTAAGTCCATCCGGATCTTACTTGCCATTGCTGCATACCATGACTATGAAATCTGGCAAATGGATGTTAAGACCGCCTTTCTAAACGGTGATTTAGAAGAGTGCGTGTACATGACTCAGCCAGAGGGCTTCGTAGATAGTGGGAGCAGCGGAAAGGTGTGCAAGCTGCTTAAATCCATTTATGGGTTAAAGCAAGCATCGCGGAGTTGGAACATCTGTTTTGATGTTGTAGTCAAAGAGTTTGACTTCATCAAAAATATAGATGAACCTTGTATCTATAAGAAGGTAGCAGAGGGTAAGGTTGTCTTCCTCGTATTGTACGTGGATGACATACTCTTGATAGGAAATGATATTCCTATGCTGCAATCAGTCAAGCTCGTCTTATCACAGAGATTCTCAATGAAAGATCTAGGTGATGCCTCCTGCATATTGGGAATCATGATCTATAGAGATAGATCTAAACGGATACTGGGATTGTCCCAATCCAGATACATTGACACCATACTAAAGAGGTTTAGTATGGAAGAATCCAAGCGTGGGAATCAGCCCACGATCTCTGTACTCACTCTCTCCAAAGAGATGTCTCCCAAAACTGATTTGGAGAGAGCTCGCATGCAAAGGATACCCTATGCTTCGGCAGTAGGCTCTATCATGTATGCGATGCTATGTACCAGACCCGATGTAGCATACTCACTAAGTGTAGTGAGTCGGTATCAAGCAGATCCTGGAGAGAGTCACTGGACAGCTGTGAAGAACATTCTCAAGTACTTACGAAGGATTAAGGAGATGTTCTTGGTGTATGGTAACAGAGAACTCCAGGTGGAGTCCTTTACCGATTCCAGCTTTCAAAGTGATAAGGACGACTCTAAGTCGCATTCGGGTTTTGTCTTTACCCTCAATGGAGGGGCGGTATGTTGGAAGAGTTCCAAACAGGATACCGTTGCAGACTCGACGATGGAGGCTGAATACATCGCTGCCAACGATGCTGCCAAAGAAGCTGTCTGGATCAAGAAGTTCATTAGTGAACTTGGTGTGGTTCCATCCATTGAGCATCCAATACCTCTGTATTGCGATAACAATGGAGCTGTGTCTTTAGCCAAGGAACCCAGATCCCATCAAAAGTCCAGACATATTCTGAGGCGGTATCACCTGATCAGGGAGATAGTTGATCGCCGGGAGATCGAGGTCAGGAGAGTAGATACGAAGGACAACACTGCGGATCCATTCACGAAGGCTATTCCCCAGATACAGTTTGAGAGATTATTCGGGATGCTAGGTATGAGATACTACAGCAGCTGGCCTTAGTGCAAGTGGGAGATTGTTAGTTATGTATATGCCCTAGAGGCCATTGTTATACATATGATGTATATTATAATGGATGCTTGGATATATATAGAGATGACTTTCTTGCTCGTCATGATAGAATGCTATTTGGTTTCACTTTATCTTAACATGTTGACTTGTATTGGTTTACTGTTTTACTCTCACATGTTGATAAAGCCCTTAGGATCTGTACTCGACTACTGGGACTATGATGAGATCATACTAGTGGGGCCGCGGTAGTCGATGAGTACATCCTATAACTGTTCCTAGTCGAGGGTATATCGAGACAGGGCATCGATACACCAGAGTAGACTAGCGTATACGCATCTTGACCCATATGATGGACGATGGATGATCCCATATCCATCGGTGTTGGACATCAAGGATGGTATACGGGTGCTCAGTAGAGACTGGGTACACTGGACGGACTCGCCGAGAACTCCCAGATGGTGATATACCACACGTCAGATGGCAGTTCTCCGGTGACACTGGTACAGAGTAGTCTGAAGACCCGAGATCGTCATAGAGCCTTGTGTGATTCCCACTGTGCTTTGATTTCCACCTTACCACGTCCAAGAGGGCGTGCAAAACGGTGGCTTTTGGGTACAGTCCCGAATCACATGGAGGCAATGAGCGATAGGAGGGGATTCGTCTCTCCCGGTATAGGGAGTTGATGTTGTGCTGTGTTCGATTGGCTATAACTGGAAGTCCCTGGCCAGGGCTGATATAGAGATTTACTGGTAAGTGTTACTAGTAGTTTCTCGACCCGTTATGAGCCACACATCGACACGACTTATCGGTTATTGGGGTCTGACGTATACCACCCCTAGACTTGATATGCGACATATCAGACGAACAGACCGGACTGTACGGGAGTGTTACTGGTTGGATTCACAGGAGAACGCACAGGCTAGCTTGTTGATCTTCTGATCGCTCAATTCCTGGGTGGCTGTTACGTTTAGCTGACCGGTTGCAGCTTGTGGGTGTTTGATATGATCATCACCTGCTACCGGCGTATTGACGATTCTTTAGAGTCCTACACAGTGGTTTCTTGGCTCAGGCGAAACGGAGTAGTGGCACATATGTGATATGCGCAGGACCGAGAATAATGCGATATAGGATACCGTATTATATTCTCGCGATATATGGAAATGAACCGGGTCATCGGATCAAGTGTTGATTCGATGAATCGGTACATGATATATTAGTCGGTAATATTCGATATAGCCGGATCATCGATTCAAGTGTTGATTCGATGATTTAATGTATAATAATATATATGATATATTGTATTACATTATCTAATATTGGCTCGCTTTATTATTTCATTTTCTCAGTGGATGATACATTGATATATATGCGATATATGTTAATTGTATTATTTTCTTTTGTTGCAAATATATAATATATATGTGATATATATTATTGTGACATGATATGATTAATTGTTAAACATGTTTAAGGATGATTAATTGAGATTAGGGTTTGATTAGGGTTAGTAGCTTCATGCACCTTCTAGAAGCTTTTTGTTTTGTCATTCTCAAGATCTTTATGGATGACACATTCATTTAACCCAACCAAACCCTAACTCTAGTTGTTTCTCTACTCATTCTCATCCATTCATCCTTGACCATGGTTAGATATCAATCATATGATTTATATTTCTATTCATCACAAAAGAAAAGGATGATCATTATCTTTTCATTATCATCTTCTTCCTTCTTCAAGAAACCTTGCTAGATTTTCTTAAGTGATGAATAAATATGAGAAAATGATATAAAAGGAAAGCAAAATTACTACTCTCTCATCCTCATCTCATCTAGCCTATGGGATTAGTGTGTTCTACTCTTTTGAGTGAGAAAGCTTGAGTCGAAGCAACTTCAAGGTAGGTCATCGGAGATTTGGAATACTTCGAGCTAGCATGGATCGTTCGAGTCGTGGAGCCTCTCATGAGTCCGGGAGATCATGGATCGCGGCAAAGGGACTTCTACTCGGAGCTTGTGAAGTGGAGGAGCGGACTACAAAGGTTGTAATCTCTCACACTTAGATAAAAGTTATCTTAATGCATGTTAAACCCTAATAATCTAGCATAGATCCCGGCTTTGGGTTGTTCGGCACGTCTAAAATTTAATCCGGGCATGTTTGATGCCTTTTGAACCTTCACAAGAGTGCCTAGGAACCCTACAGTCACCGGTAGGCAGTGAACATCCCCTGCCAGGCTCATCAGCTGATCCATCGACATACCTTTTTTGCCCCGGCATACCATACCGGGCTCCACCATGTACCCGCACATGGCTCACTCCACTCCTCGCATGGGGTATGTATCACAATCTCATAACAGAGAAATCTCATGATGGACGCATCGAAATATCATATCAAGAGAAACCGGGTTTTTTAAACAATGCATAAATTTTTATGAACAACCACAGTCCTCAAATCCAGAAAATATCAAGCAAAGAATAAGAATACTTGTATAGGTCATTATATATGTGTACATATATAACAGCGTCCCATACCACTGATATGTATACACACACACATATATATATATATATCAGCGTCCCATACCACTGATATATATACTTATGAGTAAAACATCATTTGAAATCCATATCTCAATACGAAATTCCATGAATATAATATATGCAATATGAAACAGTAATATGAGCATATAAAGGAAAAACCGCTATTTAACTGCAATAAGTTATTAAGTATATCATGCGATTCCTAATTTCTCCGAAATCAAGCGCAATATCATATAAAGGTGAACATGTAACTATAGCATGGTGTATGAGCATGTATCTATCAATAATGATGTAATACCATACGGGTGTATGTGTAAGTATGTATGCAAGGTATGCAAGATGTACATGTAGCTATGTCTCATATGCGTTTATACCTGTCACTAATGGTAAAATACCATATAGGTAGATGGGTAACTAGCATGTAGGCATGTCAAGGAATATGTGTAAGCATGCAGGTATACAGGTATTCTATATGTTATATGCACAATAAAATAAGGGTCATGTCTCAAGTCCCTGAAGGGTTCCGGCAGCGCCCCGGCCATGAAACGCGGCCAAAATGCGGAACAAAATTTTTCTAAACTGGCGCTATCGCTACCCGATTTACGGATCGACCTTAAACCCTAAACTAGCAATAAAAACTAAGAGTTAGAATCGTTATACCGAGTTGATCTGTGTCCTTCGTGTTGGATATATGTATGCCTTAGAGGCCATTATATGATAGTGGACGTATTTATACATGTAAATATATATATATATTCAGTGTACATTCTTGCTCGACATGATAGTATGCAATCTGGTTCTTCTTTATCTGACATGTTGATTTGATCATGCTTTTATTCATTCACACATGTTGATAAAGCCCTGAGGATATAGGTTTGACTACTGTGATTATGATAGAGATCATACTAGTGGGACATCTGCAGTTTATAAGCATATCCTGAAAAGTCCCTAGTCGTAGGTATATCGAGACGGGGCATCGATATAATAGAGTAGACTAGCGTATATGATACTACACCCATATGATGGGCGATGGATGTTCCCACATTCATCGATGCTTGACATCGAGATCGTATACGGGTGCTCAGTGGTGACTGGGTACACTGGACGGACTCACCGAGAACTCCTATATGGAATTATATCTATTGTCGGATAGCAGTTCTCAGGTGACACTGGTGCAGGTTAGTCTGTAGACCCGAGATCGTCATAGAGACTTGTGTGTTCTCCCACTGTACTTTGACTACCACCCTACCACGGCTCTACTGAGTCGTGCAAACAGGTGGCCGTTGGGTACAGTCCTGAGACACACGAAGGCGATGAGCGATAGGAGGGGTTCAGTGTCTCCCGGTATTGGGAGTTGACGCTATGCTGTGCTCGATTGGCTATATCAGTAAGTCCCTGGTCAGGACTGTTGAGATTTACTGATAAGTGTTATCAGTAGTTTCTCGATCTCTTATAGATCATTCATCGGCACGACTTATTGAGTTATTGGGGTCGACGTAACCATCCCAAGACTCAATATGCAGCATATCTGACGAAGAGACCGGACTATACGGTAGTGTTGCCGGTTGGCTCGACGGGATTTGTGACAGGTTCGCTTGTTTTCTTCTGATCGCTCAATACCCGGGTGGCCGTTACGTTTAGCTGACCGCTTGCGGCTTGGGGGTGCTTGATATGATCATTACCCACTGCCGGCGTATTGACGAGTCTTAGAGTATTACAATGGAGTTGCCTAGTCCAGGACAAACGATTTGGTGTGCATATGAGATATGCGCGTGGACCAGGTTAAAATGCGTGTATGAGAAACCGTATATTAATTGGGCAGTTTGTTTTTGGTCGGGTCGTATGTGATATGACCGGGTTGCTAAATCAAGTGTTGATTTATCATTGACCATTAATTTTTCACTTTAAACCCTTTCTTGTCTTTTTGTTGTATGCATGCATGTATGCATTCATTCTTATTCATGCACATATGGATGTGCATACACAAATACATGCATACATCATTCTATAATGGTTCTTGATATAGTGGATGGTGCCAATATAAGACTCACACCCTTTATAAAATATATGGATAATATTTTTGGAAAAGAAAAATGGAAATGGAAATTATAATCATTGTTTAATTTTTATTCTTTCACTATCCCTTTGGTTTAACCATGATTCATTTTCTATGGCCATTTTTGTTCCAAACTAAAATATCTAGATATTTTATAACTATATTTAAGTATGAGAAAGTGAAAATATATATATTTTCATTTCTCATTTTTATTCACAAGCTTATCATTATCTTGAGCTCTTTACAAGCCATCATCTTCATCCACCTTTCTCTCTTGCTCTCTAGTTTTCTCAAGTGAGCAAAAGAGTCACCAAGTTAGGTTTTTGAAGTGAGAAAACAAACCACATCACCATTCTACACCAGTCTTGCCCATTAGTGTAGAGTGTTAGCTTCCATTTCTTCTCTTGATCTAGTGGAACTTCAAGCCTGGACAAAGAGGACTCCGGATGGATCGTCGTGGACCTAGAGAATCGCAAGCGAACCTTTTTCAAACCCTCAAGTAGCCAAGGAGTTTAGCGTAGGGAGCTACAAAGGTTGTACTCTCAAAACCTTAGCTTTTACTACTTGTGTTTGTGTTGCCCTAAATTTTCTAGCATGATCCTTAAGAAAGTTTCTTTAGCACCATAAAAAATTTAAATATGGCATGTGTGTTGCCTCCAAACCCTTGTAGTGGTGCTGTAGGAAACCCTTCATGGTATCAGAGCCAAGCTAGAGCTTTTGGCGACGTTCAGGCGATGTTAAAACTCCGATCGAACCACGAAATACGGAATTAGACCCTTGTCTGGACATTTTTTTAAAACTGTGTTTTTTCAGAATTAAAAATACTTAAAAAATTTAGCAGGCAAATTTAAGAAATAGTGTAAAAACCGACGCCATAATCCGTACATACCGCCGCGGAACCGCGGCCATACCTCGCTTGGGCCGCGAATCCACGGCCGTATAGAAGTAATATAGCCTCGTTTTTGTACACTAATGTTCTTGTCAGCTTGTACATATTTTTGGGTATTTTTAATATGACTCAAGTATTGAGTGTTCTAGGGATTATTTTGGATTCGTTGATTCGATCGGAATATTTAATTTCGTGCTGTTTTCGGGTAATTTAGAAAGTACTAAAAAGTTCGAACGGATATCATTAACTCACTTTTTCCCGGCACAAAAAACTTTCAAATGTAGAATTTTTCTCGAGTTTAAATCTTTCGGAAATACGTGCAAGTAACGTGGTGGATCCTCTAGAAGAACACAAACCTTAATTCGATTATGTGACCGTCTGAAGTTCCTCTAAACCTTAGGGTTTGGGGCGGTACGGCATGCCACATGTGAGGCGTTGGCTTGACCCTTCTACGGCTGGACCGCTGTTACTGTGACATGTTCCGGGATTTTTGAACCCCGCTCAAGTGTTGAGCTATTAAGGAAATCTTGGGTATTTGATTATTCGATCGGAAAGTTTAATACTGTCTATTTATCTGGAATGTGATACAGTATGTGGAATTCATATGGTTAGGCATGAAATGCGAAGTATGTGATATTTCGGATTTACGATGTCTAAAGTGATTGTGGATTCCAAATGTTGTAGTTTTACACTTTCTTTTCTATGACCGTAGGTGTAGTATGTCGCATATCGCCGGTTTCGTTGCTATACATCAACGACAATCGGGGTACGCATACTTACTTACGTTGATGATGTATGATATTATGTGTTGCTGAGATATGATATGCAGGATTGTCGCGATTGAATAGCCGGGGTTTTTTTATGTGAGATGAGAGTTTTCTTTTCATTCATGTAAAATTCAAATGTAATGTAATATTCTTTTATTTTGGGCACTTCCGGGTTAAGGTTGATGTCACCAGTGTTGTATATTATTTACTTTTCCGCATTAGGATAGATCCAAGGAGGGGAGCACAAGTTACCGGGTTCTGGGGTTCATAGGGAGGCCATCTCGAGGAGTCGAGACCGGGTCTCCTAAACTCCAGAATTGGTAGGGTCGCTTGCCGCTGTCGTAGGGGTCTAGGGGTGTGGGCTTGGCTATTCATCGCGACTGTGGAATCCGTTTTTTCTATTGTTGGCTAAATACTAAATACGGACGTCCCAGTATATCCTATATTATCATATCTGTGTTTCTGCTGCCTGTATACTGTGATGTGATATTTAAGACGAATGATATATTATATATGAGATATATAGTAGACGTTGCTTATGTTTTACACCCGCGCTAGTCCCGTCCCGGTATGCCGTTAGTTAAGTAACCAAACGGTGCATAACGGAAGATTGGGGCGAATGTGGATGGCATAAGCGTACGTTGTATTTTCGTTTCTTTTCTGTGATTGGCTTAAGGACTTAAATGATGGGGATACATTAATATGATTAATGTAAAGAAAATAAACCTAAAAAGATGTTGTAGAATCGGATTTGAATACCACTTGGCTCTTTATGAAAAAGCTACATTTCAAAACTGCGGAGCTCAAGCCACTCCTTTCGAAAACCATTTGATTCTACGACGATATCAAGTTCAAAGCGTTAAAGATTTTCTTAAAAATCATCGGCAACCCTCCGTCATTTTAGGAAGTAGAGTACTTAGTATTCGTGCTATGTTTGTTGACCTTAGCCAAGGCGTAGTGTACGGTAGCAAAGTGATGTCTTCCAACAAGGCATATGATGCAGATTAATTGGGACGGACATGTGACTTTGTTGACCTTAGCCATGGCTCATATGAACGGGTATAATTAATCAAGAAATGACGGGTTGAACTTGACTAGTGCTTGTTATTTGTTGACCATAACCAAGGTCATGAGTACTAGGGGTAAAAACCACATCGGGAATTTTAATAGTTGAAATTTGCAATGAGATTGCATACCTTCCATATGATGGTTGGATCCCGATCCCACTGTGGGCAATAGTTGCTCCCAAGAGAGTTTTGCAGTTTACAATTAGCTAACCCATTAGGTGTCTAGAAAGGTGTTAACGAGGCTATGCCTCTCGGAAGATGAGGCTTACTTTAATTAGGTCCGTACGAAAGTACGGGGAACCTCCCTTAAGTACCGACACTGGCCTGGCAGAACGGTTAGCGAAGTTGTAGACTGTAATTAATCCTGGCTAGTTTTCTTTTTAAGGTTTGAAAGAAAAACTTGATTAAAGCAGTGGGAGTCATCGATTAGATAAGATAATAACCAATCTGATCTTTGCAAGAGCCTTCGCTGAGTGTATTCTTTTCTCTCTCTTAATAGCAGATACCAATGACAGGACTCAAGCTTCTACTAGATGAAAATAAACTGAATGGGAACAATTATAAAGACTTCCTGAGGAATCTGAACATTGCCTTGACTTATGATAAAGTATCATATGTCCTCACGGCTCCAGCCCCGCCCGTCCCAGGTCCAAAATCCTCGGTTGCGGATATTGAAGTCCGTAAGACATGGGACGCTGACTCTGCCGCGGCCAAATACCTCGCGCTTGCATCGATGGATAACACACATCAAAAGCAGCTTGAGAATGTGGACGTTCACGCCATATTCCTCCATACAAAGGAGTTGTATGGAGAGCAATCCCGCGTATTACGATACGAAGCATCATGGATATTGTTTCAGATGCAAATGGCCCCTGGCACACCAGTAGGAGACCATGTTCTGAAGATGATAGCTCTCATAGAAGAGCTTGAGGACCTTGGATGGACGATGGACAATGAACAATTTACGGATATTATTCTGCAGTCCCTCCCCTCTACTTTTACTCAATTTATAGTTAACTTCAACATGCACAACATGGAGAAGGAACTACCTGAACTCCTTAATATGTTAAGGATTGCAGAGAGCGCACTGAAATCAGTGAAAACTCCCGTTTTGAGTGTTGGGCAATCTTCCTCTTCTCGCCCAAAGTATAAGGCTAAGGGAAAGATGAAGAAGAAGCCCACCAAGCCTAGGGGTGGAGTTAAAAAGGTTAAGGAGAAGGACAAGTCCAAAGCTGGAGAATCGGGGAAAGGGGAATGTTATCACTGCAACAAAACAGGACATTGGAAGCGCAACTGCACGGAGTACTTAAATCTCAAGAAGAAGCATGGGGATGCTTCCGCTTCAAGTGTGTTTGTGACAGAAAACTGTTTTTCAATAAACTCTGCTTCATGGGTATTAGATACCGGTTCAGGTTCTCACATTTGCAATTCATTGCAGGGGCTGAGAAATAGCAAGGTTTTGAAGACAGGTGACTATACTCTCCGCGTTGGAAATGGTTCCAATGTACATACAGTTGCAGTGGGAGAGTATCATTTGGGGTTGCCGTCTGGGTGTATATTGGTTTTGAACCCATGTTATTTTGTATCTAGTATGCTTTGTAATATAATATCCGTTTCTTTGTTAGACAATGAAGGATAAAATTTTGTATTGCAGAACAATGTTATGAACATTCACTTGAATCAAATGTTGGTTGGGTATGGTACGCTTAATAACGGGATATACGTCCTAAATCAACACACAGTTTTCAGCATACAACACAATAATAAAAGAAAACTTTCAGAAATAAATGAAGCTTTTCTTTGGCACTGTAGACTTGGTCATATTAACGAAACAAGACTAAACAATTTACACAAAGATGGATATTTAAACCCTTTTGAATATAAATCTTATGCGACTTGCCAATCTTGTATCAAGGGTAAAATGACCAAAACTCCGTATACCGGACACGGAGAAAGAGCTACTAAGCTCCTAGGCCTCATACATAGTGATGTATGTTGGCCAATGTCTACACAGGCTAGAGGCGGTTTTTCATACATCATTACATTCACTGACGATTTCTCAAGATTCGGTCATGTATTTTTATTAAAGCACAAATCCGAAACTTTCGAGAGATTCGCTGAATATAAACTCGAAGTAGACAAACAAACCGGCTTGAGTATCAAAATGCTTCGATCAGATCAAGGAGGGGAGTATCTCAGTACAGAGTAAACTTCCAAAAAGAGAATGGGATTCTCTCTCAGCTTACTCTTCCTTACACACCACAGCACAATGGTGTGTCTGAACGACTGAATCGGACCCTATTAGATATGGTCCGATCCATGATGAGTGATGCTGAGTTAATGTCACGACCCAAAAATTGGCACGTGACGGCCCTAATACTACGCAACGCCTAAAGACGCAACACAGTAGAAGAAAGCCAAAACCCAGAAATCTAAAGCATAAAAATACGGAAAGATAATATAAGTTTTTGAAACATTTTGAAATCGCAACACAAATTCTTTAAAAGTCCTACTGTCTTTCTTTAAAATTTTGGCAACACCCTCTTTTTATAAAAACTGGCCAAGATGAATACAACACAAAAATATAACGCCGTAGCGAAGAAATAGAGACAATAGAGAGAAAGCTGTATATAAAAGACAACAACCCACAAATAATATACAATATTGTCCTCACCAAGTCTCTAAGTCAACAGCATAATAGTAGATGGAGAGTACAAGATACAACGAATGTACAATATGAAATACAGATAATCATCTAACCCACCTAAGAAAAATAGTACTGTGAGCTGATGCGGTATCTGTAGCAAAAGATGAAAACTGAATAGCTGAATAGCCTGCCTCGACTACTCTGGGGAACAACCTGAAACACCTGTGGCACAACGGGGGTGAGTTGCCAACTCGTGAATAGTAGATAACATATGCAGGTAATCGCAGGAATGTACGTACAGCATGAATCTAAGATATGCGATTACAGTAATAACATGTCATGTGAATGCCGAATAATTGAAAGTACACTAGCAGGTATAATAATTGTGTGAAGCAATAATGACATGATAATAGTATGCAATAACTATGCAATAGGGATATGAGAAAGAATATATGCAGTAATCATAAGGGTACCCTAACAGGTACTACCAATAAATTGAGCTGTGCATAAAACAGCTAAGTATGAGGTAGGGGTGGACTATGTCATTTCCACGGAAACCTAATATCGTGGTAGGATCACAATCAACCAAGACACTCAAATCCCAAATCCTCAAATCAGCCCCCAAACTGGGCTCTCACATCATATAAGTATCACATCACCTCGTTGTACAATATCGAATAGCTCTCCTATATCTCGAATGTACAAATCAACAGTCTCTTTCATATCCAATATCCAATCTCAATGAATCACCTAATATCCCAAATCAAATCTCAAGTAGAATTCTAACATTCTAAAGGTATATATTTGCATAAATGAATATGATGGGGGCAATACACATATATTAGCGTCCCATTTCACTAATATTTGTGTAAGGGTATATATAACAACGGCTAAATCCCCTGTCATATATACAAAGGTATTAAAAGAAATATCATGAAAACAATGTGCCAAGCATCGACACAGAAATCCTGATAGCTACATATCATACGCTTTCCCGAAAGTACGAGTGCCTAGCTCTGACCCTCGCCTTTCGACGTATGCATACGTGCATGACTCCCAATGGTATCTCCATGATCCCCGCCGAGTCATTGGTACTGTCACCGGATGGTATGGTTCCCCTGCCGGGCTCATCGGCTCATAGAACATCGACATCCCTTTCTTGCCCCGGGGTACCTCCGGGCCCCACCATGTACCCTCTACGGCCTCGACGGCTCCTCGTAGGGGTATATATAATCAGCACCGATAAAACCCACGGTGGATGCGCAAATATCATATCAAGGAAACCGGGTTTTTCAATGTATGCATAATTTCATCAACTCCCGCGGTTCCCAAATCCAGAAAACATCATGTAAAATCCAAATAATAATGCGCAATCCTGGAATAAATATATACGATAAATCTGAAATGCGAGCATATAACAGAGAATTTGTAGCTGAAACCAGATGTATGCGAAACCAATAAGTTACAGCTAAGTAACATCAGTAAAGGTAATATGTGACTGCAACTGAATATGTGTGTAACATACAGGTGTAGCAATGTATAGGTATCTACCTATATGAACTGATGTCGTATACCCCCTGGGTATAAGTAAAATATGAGTTAGCTATACATGTAGATGTATCGTGAAGGGTATGTGTACTTATCACTAATGGTACGATACTCTATAGGTATATAAGTATGGTAATGTCATATGTGATAAGCAGTACGAATCAATGTCACAAGGTTCCTAACCAAGCAATATAATGTCTATAATGGTTTGTGTGTGACATGGCAATTATTGACGGTGTGTGTGTAGCATACAATCCGTGCTCGTGCAACATGAACCGTCAATAATATGTGCAGTGTCCTGCGGCTGCTAGTCACAGTATAACTATATCAAGAAAATAAAGTAAAGGCGCAATTCTAACAACGACGTAGAATATGCGACAAGTATTAGAATCCTTGCCAGACGCATAACGCCATGCGGGCGATTCCCATGTAGATGTTAAATCTACTCACGTACGCTCCACGCTAGGTGAATCCTACCCTCTGTTTCCCCATGTAGTAGTGTCCGTAGTCCCTGCCTGCAAACCTGCAAATAAGACACGGAAATCATTTTTAAGCCAAATATTCCGCAAAACGCGATATCGAACCAAAACGAGAAACTTGCGTCGCGAACTAAACGCGCGTGTGCACGATACGCTGAATCGTGTGTATACGCGTCTAAAAGTACCGCGATACGCCGCGATACGCTGGATCACAGAACCCACTCACGTATCGTGCGTATCGCGCGAACACAACGGACATGCAAAACGATATATGATCCCAGATTTTCCTACAGGTCAAATCTTTAAAAACTGGACATGCCAAAACACTACAATACACTGCAGACAACCCTACCCAAAACCCCAAGACCCCACCCCCCGTCCTGACCGCAATTTGCGGCCAGATGGATTAAATTGCGGCCAAGTTTGGGAATTTGGGGCTCGTGTTCTGGTGGTGTGGTTCTGACCTAATAAGCATGTTCCAGTTTCCTTAATTTTGTTCTGAAAGGTCCGGGTCAATAGTAGATCACAAAAAGCTAAAATATCGCATTAAAAACACCGATATTGCACAAAATACAAACCCTATGGTATTTTATTGTAATCCAGGGAAATACTCAGTTAAAAGGACTCTAACAACACTTAAATAAGTAGGGTTCACCAACACAAACACCACTTAACTAACATTCCTCATAAAACACCATACTCTAGCACTAAACTATCTAATTAACACAAACCGACGCTAATAAGCATACATTCTAGGAGAAAGGGGACTTGGGTTCAGAAATATACCCTAGAGAACCCTAAGAAAGTAGGTGAAGAAGTTAAAGGAGCTGCTGCAAGTTGCTGCAGCTCCTGCTACTGCTGTTGCTGCCAGCTGCTCCTGCTGCTGATGATGATGATGCTGTCTGCTGCTGCTGATGATGATGATGCTGTTGCTGCTACAAGTTGCAGCTGCTGGAGCTTCTTCTGCTGCTGCGGCTGCTGAGTGTGTGTGTATGGGAGAGAGTTAGAGAATGAGAGAATGAGAGTGAGAATGGGAAATGAGAGCAACAACACACACACACACACCCTTCTCTTTCACTTTCTTCATTAAATGGGCATGGCACAACCATGTAGCCCCATGCCCATCTCTCTCTCTCTCTCTCCCCTTAGTCAACCATTCAAACAATATTAAAATTCCATTTAAATTCATTTTTCATTTTAAAACAACCATGCTAACTTAGAACCCAAAACACTTAAACAAAACATAAAACTAGATTAAGAGATGGTTAAACCCCAAATTAACACCCTAGTTAACATGCACAAGTGTGTGTGTGCTTAGAAAAATTCTAAAAAAATACTTATTAAATAGGATAAAATATTTAAAAACCAAATTGGTAAACTTTTTATTAAAAACCATATATTAAAATATAATTATCCACAAAACACATTATAAGGTGTTACAATCTCTCCCCCCTTAAAAGAAATTCTTCCCCGAATTTAAAAATATACAATTACGTATACCTTCAAAGAGAAGATTACAACTCTCAAATCTCGCTCGCAGCCTCCCAAGTGACTATCTCACTATACGGCTATGCCCAAGAAAAACCCTTCACAGATGGCAAGACCTTTGACCGACGTTTCTCCACCTGCCGAGCCATTAACACAATTGGCTGCTGGTGAACGAAAGATCGCGTCCAAGCCAGATGGTCTGGTGCTAAATCATGTGAGAAAGGTCAAGAAGGTAATTGTAAAGTATCATCACAAGGAATACGGGGTGAAAATTCAATAATCTCGGTGGAAGTGCCAAATTAAAGGCAACGAAACTAACTCGCTTATAGGATCTTAAAAGGACCTAAAATCCTGGGATAAGCTTCCCAAAATCCAACATGTCATTCATCGGAAAGTCCGTAGGAATAAATGATCTGTCCCTGCGAGCTCGAGTCTATGACCAACACAGTCGGCATAAAACCTCAGTTTCCAATGGACAATTTCTATCCTGACCTAACACAACTGGACCATCTCCGAAGTCTCTAGACTAGCTGGGGTCCAAAGTCCTACTTATGCAGTGTCAGAAAAACAACAGACTGGTGATCGACATGACCTAACCCCTAAACCTAAAGGTTGCCAATTGAAGTGTCTCCTTATAACAGCTATCGAAGAAGAATCCTAACAATGGCGAGTGACGATCCCCAACTGCTGCCAACAACTAACAAAATAAATACACAACTTAACAAGGAACAACTGAGCAAACTGAGTATAACCGGACGACAAGAATCCGAATGGAGTCACACCCTGACTTGACCTGGGTAGACACTATAATGAAATTCATGGAGATCTGCTCCCACTCCTACTTCGGAACGGTAAAAGGTTGCAACTCTCCAGCCAGCTTCAGATGCTCGACCTAAGCACACAACAAGACAGACACCTTGAAACGAAACCTGAAATTTCTCTTTACATTCCTACCCACCCGTAACTATCTCACAAGTCACGTTAATTGTTGGTGGAACTTGAATGCATATAGAGAGTTGACAGATGTGCCTGTTCTAGGATTTTTAGTCTCTACCTGATAATATCAGGTACACAAACGCGTCCCTAACTTAGCACACCATTGTTACAAATCAAGGGCTCCAAATCATTACCCAGCCGAGTATGCTCAAGTATCACTGACGAACGAGAATAGGCGGGTAGTGTCTCGCGAAAGCGATTTAAGGAAAGTGGTCGGGCGCGGACATGAGCAAGCTGTCCCCTCCGTAGAGACGAACTTAAGCTGTACTCAACGATCACACAAGAACTGTAAATCTGCAGAAGACTATGGCGACAATCAAAATCAGCTGCAGGAAGATGTACATTAAGCTCTAGTGGTCCGTGGAATATCTGACACCACTCTCGAACAAGTAGTGTCTCCAAATCTCCAACGCAAAACCACTGCGGCCATCTCGAGATCATGAGTGGAATATCCTTCTCGTACTTCCTCCAAATGTAGGGAAGCAAAAGTGATAACTCTGTAGTGTCACCTCAGTACACACTTGAGCCCCACTCAAGAAACATTACAGTTAAACAACAAGGTCGCCCGAACCAAGAACAAAGAAAAAACTGATGCAGTTGTTAACAGAATCTTCAACTGCCGAAGCTCCACACACATGCCTCAGTCCACAGAAAAGAAACCTCCCTTCCTGTCCATTCAGTCGACGGTGCAGAACTACTCTATCAATCCTGCACGAAACGACGGTAAGAACCTGCTAAGCCCAAAAATCTGCGGACCTTCGTCCTGCATACAGGTCTGGGCCTAAGCTGTACGGCCACGATCTCCCTCGGAACCATACGAAACCATCTCCCGTAACTACAAGACCTAGGAGTCAACACAAAACAAGCCTGAAGAAACACTCCGAAAATTTAGCAAACAGCTGGTGCTCTCCCAGTATCTGCATAACAAATGCTCAAGTGCTACTACTGTCCCTCAAGACACATTAGATAGACCAGAATGTCGTAAATAACATAACAATAACTGGCCGAGGAACGACCTGCAGAAATCTGGTTCATCATATCTACGAATGCTGCTAGGGCACTGGTGAGTCCAATGACACACCAAAACACACAAAGCCCGTAGCACGCACAAGGCAGTCTTCGGAATGCCATCACTCCGGACCCGCAATAATGATGACCTGATCCGAAGCAAACTTAGAAAATGTCTCGCACTCTGGAGCTGATCGAAGAAATCGTCACGGCGAGGTGAAGGATACCTATCCGCACCGTAAGCTGGTTCAATTGACGATCCATCGATACACAACCTCAAACTGCCGTCTTCCTCCTCGATGAAAAGAAATAGGAGCTTCCAAAAGCGAAAAACTCAGACACACAAAACTCCCCAAACAACAATTCTGCTGCTGATCCTTAGGCTCCTTAAGCTTCGCCGGCTCATCCGGAACAACGTCGGAAAAACTCTCGCACGAAAGGAACACCGGTCCAACAAACCCTCTGTGGCTACGGTATCACAAATGAACTCCAAGAATCCATGACATCTCCTCAGAAGCCGACTAGAGAAAAAGGCTGAATTCAAGCTGTGAGAGGCGGCACAACTATCCACCTGCACAACAAGAACTGACTCGCCGGGAAAACAATTCCTGACTGTTTCCTCACGGTAGTCCACAGACGCCTAGCACGTAGTTAACCAGTCCGTGCCCAGGAGAACGTCAAATCCAACATCTTTAGAAGTATCAAAACGACGGATGAATCTCTATCTCCTATCCGATTGGCACACAACTGAAATACGTGTTGCGCAACAAAAGAATTGCAGACAGAAGTTAACACAACTACGACTAATCTACCCAACTACGGTTCAAGTATGAAAACAAACGAATAAATCAAAGAACATGCGAAAAAAGGATACCTAAAAACTCTGAATTGGACGTCTGCGCGTCCCGATGAGTAGAAGCAAACTCCTATATCTGCCCTCTACCCGCAACAGGCTGAACTCCTCTGGTAGGCTTATCCCTCTGAGCAAATCTTCCACGTCCACGGCCTGTCTGAAAACGATCATGACGAGGTGCTAAAGAACAATCCCTGACGAAGTGCTGAAGGCTCCCGCATCGAAAACATCCACGCGCTGACTGCTGAACATCCTGGGGATGAGAGCTGAACGACCGTCCTTGTCCTAAGCCTCTGCTACTCCCGCGACGGCCATGAAATCTGTCTCGATGACCAAACCTCTGTCTCTGGGCTGGTACATTGGTTCAAGTCCTCCACTTTCCTGGAACTCTCTGAGCCTCTGGAATATGCGCCTCATCAACTGGAGCTGCAACCACTGGTGCTATGTAGGTGACGAACTGCTGCATGCTGATCGTAAGTGACAACTAAGTAACAGAGGTGACAACCTCCTGTCGTAGCTCCCGAACGACATCAACCAATGAACTCATAGTCTGACGAAAGTCCTGCATCTCTGCCAAAAGTCTATCAATAGTATATGTCGTAGGCTGATCCGTCTGCACCTGTGCAACTAAAGTGCTATCCTGGTCAGTACTCGTCTCACCTGAGCAAACTCTGAACTCGGCCCTCACTGCATCACTCTGAGTCCCCATAGTCATCGGCGGCAAGGCTATAAATAGATATAAGATTCGATGAGAATAAGGAAATAGAATCTCAAGGATATGAATCATCAAGGAAGGAATGGCAAGCAATTTGTACTTAGGTCACTTAAGGCGAAGTACCGCACCGTGGGTATGCTGCAGACATACACACTCTACGTTACCTTGCTTAAGCTACCTACTCTATCATACTACGGTCATCCAACACTCCGAAAGGTAAAACCTAGCGCTCTGATACCAACTTTGTCACGACCCAAAAATTGGCACGTGACGGCCCTAATACTACGCAACGCCTAAATACGTAACGCAGTAAAAGAAAGCCAAAACCCAGAAATCTAAACCATAAAAATACGGAAGGATAATATAAGTTTTTGAAACATTTGAAATCGCAACCCAAATTCTTTAAATGTCCTACTTTCTTTCTTTAAAATTTTGGCAACACCCCCTTTTTGTAAAAACTAGCCAAGATGAATACAACACAAAAATATAACGCCGTAGCGAAGAAATAGAGACAATAGAGAGAAAGCTGTATATAAAAGACAACAACCCACAAATAATATACAATATCGTCCTCACCAAGTCTCTAAGTCAACAACATAATAGTAGATGGAGAGTACAAGATACAACGAATGTACAATATGAAATACAGATAATCATCTAACCCACCTAAGCAAAATAGTACTATGAGCTGATGTGGTATCTGTAGCAAAAGATGATAACTGAATAGCTGAATAGCCTGCCTCGACTACTCTGGGGAACAACCTGAAACACCTGTGGCACAACAGGGGTGAGTTGCCAACTCGTGAATAGTAGATAACATATGCAGGTAATCGCAGGAATGTACATACAGCATGAATCTAAGATATGCGATTACAGTAATAACATGTCATGTGAATGCCGAATAATGGAAAGTACACTAGCAGGTATAATCAATGTGTGAAGCAATGATGACATTATAATAGTATGCAATAACTATGCAATAGGGATATGAGAAAGAATATATGCAGCAATCATAAGGGTATTCTAACAGGTACTACCAATAAATGGAGCTGTGCATAAAACAGCTAAGTGTGTGGTAGGAGATGGAATATGTCATTTCCACGGAAACCTAGCATCGTGGTAGAATCACAATCCATCAAGACACTCAAATCCCAAATGCTCAAATCAGCCCCCAAACTGGGCTCTCACATCATATAAGTATCACATCACCTCAATGTACAATATCGAATAGCTCTCCTATAGCTCGAATGTACAAATCAACAGTCTCTTTCATATCCAATATCCAATCTCAATGAATCACCTAATATCCCAAATCAAATCTCAAGTAGAATTCTAACATCCGAAAGGTATATATTTGCAGAAATAAATATGATGGGGGCAATACACATATCTTAGCGTCCCATTCCACTAATATTGGTGTAAGGGTATATATAACAACAGCTAAATCCCCTGTTATATATACAAAGATATTAAAAGAAATATCATGAAAACAATGTGCCAAGCATCGACACAGAAATCCTGATAGGTACGTATCATACGCTGTCCCGAAAGCACATGTGTCTAGCTCTGACCCTCGCCTTTCAACGTATGCATACATGCATGACTCCCAACGGTATCTCCATGATCCCCGCCGAGTCATTGGTACTGTCACCGGATGGTATGGTTCCCCTGCTGGGCTCATCGGCTCATAGCACATCGACATCCTTTTCTTAACCCGGGGTACCTCCGGGCCCCACCATGTACCCTCTACGGCCTCGACGCCTCCTCGTAGGGGTATATATAATCAGCACAGATAAAACCCAAGGTGGATGCGCAAATATCATATCAAGGAAACCGGGTTTTTCAATGTATGCATAATTTCATGAACTCCTGCGGTTCCCAAATCCAGAAAATATCATGTAAAATCCAAATAATAATGCGCCATCCAGGAATAAATATATACGATATATCTTAAATGCGAGCATATAACAGAGAATATGTAGCTGAAACCAGATGTATGCGAAACCAATAAGGTACAGCTAAGTAACATCAGTAAAGGTAAATATGTGACTGCAACTGAATATGTGTGTAACATACAGGTTTAGCAATGTATAGGTATCTACCTATAAGAACTGATGTCGTATACCCCCTGGGTATAAGTAAAATATGAGTAAGGTATACCTGTAGATGTATCGTTATGGGTATGTGTATTTATCACTAATGGTATGATACTCTATAGGTATATAGGTATGGTAATGCCATTTGTGATAAGCAGTACGAATCAATGTCACAAGGTCCCTATGCAAGCAATATAATGTCTATAATGGTTTGTGTGTGACATGCCAATTATTGACGGTGTGTTGTAGCATACAATCCGTGCTCGTGCAACATGAACCGTCAATAATATGTGCAGTGTCATACGGCTGCTAGTCACAGTATAACTTTATCAAGGAAATAAAGTAAAGGCGCAATTCTAACAATGACGTAGAATATGCGACAAGTATTAGAATCCTAGCCCAGACGCATAACGCCATGTGGGCGATTCCCCTGTAGATGTTAAATCTACTCACGTACGCTCCACGCTAGGTGAATCCTACCATCTGTTTCCTCCCTGTAGTAGTGTCCGTAGTCCCTGCCTGCAAATCTGCAAATAAGACGCGGAAATCATTTATAAGCCAAATATTCCGCAAAACGCGATATCGAACCAAAACGAGAAACTCGCGTCGCGAACTAAACGCGCGTGTGCATGATACGCTGAATCGTGTGTATACGCGTCTAAAACTACCGCGACACGCCGCGATACGCTGGATCACAGAACCCACTCAGGTATCGCGCGTATCGCACGAACACAACGGACATGCAAAACGATATATGATCCCAGATTTTCCTGCAAGTCAAATCTTACAAAACTAGACATGCCAAAACACTACAATACACTGCAGACAACCCTACCCAAAACCCTAAGACCCCACCCCCCTTCCTGGCCGCAATTTGTGGCCAGACGGATTAAAATTGCGGCCAAGTTTAGGAATGAGGGGCTCGTGTTCTGGTGGTGTGGTTCTGACCTAATAAACATGTTCCTGTTTCCTCAATTTTTTTCTGAATGGTCCGGGTCAATAGCAGATCACACAAAGCTAAAATATCGCATTAAAAACACCGATTTTGCACAAAACACAAACCCTATGGTATTTTAGTGTAATCCAGGGAAATACTCAGTTAAAGTGACCCTAACAACGCTTAAATAAGTAGGGTTTACCAACACAAACACCACTTAACCAACATTCTACATAAAACACCATAATCTAGCACTAAACTAGCTAATTAACACAAGCCGACGCTAATAAGCATACAAGCTAGGGAAAACGGAACTTGGGTTCAGAAATATATACCCTAGAGAACCCTAAGAAAGTAGGTGAAGAAGTGAAAGGAGCTGCTGCAAGTTGCTGGAGCTCCTGCTGCTGCTGTTGCTGCCTGCTGCTCCTGCTGCTGATGATGATGCTATCTACTGCCGCTGCTGATGATGATGCTGTTGCTGCTACTAGTTGCTGCTGCTGGAACTTCTTCTGTTGTTGTGGCTGCTGAGTGTGTGTGTGTGAGAGAGAGTTAGAGAATGAGAGAATGAGAGTGAGAATGGGAAATGAGAGCAACAACACACACACCCTTCTCTTTCTCTTTCTTCATTAAATGGGCATGGCACAACCATGTAGCCCCATGCCCATCTCTCTATCTCTCCCCCCTTAGTCAACCATTCAAACAATATTAAAATTCCATTTAAATTCATTTTTCATTTTAAAACAACCATGCTAACTTAAAACCCAAAACACTTAAACAAAACATAAAACTAGATTAAGGGATGGTTAAACCCCAAATTAACACCCTAGTTAACATGCACAAGTGTGTGCGCCTAGAAAAATTCTAATAAAATATTTATTAAATTGGATAAAATATTTAAACACCGAATTGGTAAACTTTTTATTAAAATCCATATATTAAAATATAATTAGCCACAAAACACATTCTAAGGTGTTACAGTTACCCGTCTCATTTTGGGGGCATGCATTGGAGACAGCAGTGTTTTTACTGAACAGGGTCCCAACCAAAACTTTTAGGTTTACCGAGCACCCTATGTAGAGTTTGGAAGCATCCCATGTCACAAAGATCAAATTTTTATGGTGCTAAGTAAGCATACAAATGATCTATCCTAGAAAATTATGGTTTCAAAACATTAAAGGGAACAAAGACTAGGGTTTCGAGAGTACAACCTTTGTAGCACCCTTCGCTAGACTCTTTGGCCACTTGAGTGTTGGAGGAATGTTCTCTTGAATTCTCCTAGTGTCCACAACGATCCACCCGAAGCTCCTATGTCCAAGCTATCGACTTCACTTTCCAAGAGAAGAAATGAAGACAACACTCTAAACAAGTGGGCTAAATTTGTGTAGAATGATATTGTGGTGGCTTTTCTCACTTAAAAAACCTAACTTGATGAGTATATTGCTCACTACAGAAGTCTAGAGAGCAAATGGTGAAGGAGGAAGAAGATGATGACTTTCGTTTAACAAGAGTAAAAAGATAACTCATAAAAGGAAAAATGAAAATATATGTATATATATTTATTCCTTCTCATCTCAAACCATGGTTAAATGTTTAAGATATTATTTAATTTGAGTTAAAACATAAAGAGAAGGTTAACTCATGGTTAGGAGTAGGTGAGCAAGGTTAGGTTTAAGAAGATTGTAGAAACTAAGCATGAATTATCCTTTTCTTTATATCTTTTGTTTTAACCAAAAATTAAATAATAATCCATATATTTAACCATGGTGCGAGTCTTATATTGCCATCATATTCAATGTGTAATCAACCATGAAGGATGATGTATGTATGTATGTATGTATGCACATCCATATGTGCATGAATCTAAAAAGAAAGAAAGCATACATGCATGCATACATCCATCATGTACAAGAAAAGATTTCAAGTGAGAAAACTAATGGTTACATGATAAATCAACACTTGATTTATCAATCCGGCCATATCACATATGACCCCACCAAAAAAAAGCCGCCCGATCAATATACGGTTTCCTATACACGCATTTTAATCGGGTCCATGCGCATATCCCATACGCGCACCACAACGTTTTGCCTGGACTAGGTAACTCCTTTGTGGGACTTTAAGACTCGTCAATACGCCGGCAGCGGGTGATGATCATATCAAGCACCGCCAAGCCGCAAGCGGTCAGCTAAACGTAACGGCCACCCGCGTATTAAGCGATCAGAAGAAAACAAGCGAACCTGCTACAACTCCCGTCGAGCCAACCGGCAACACTACCATACAGTCCGGTCTCTTCGTCAGATATGCTGCATATCGATCCTAGGGATGGTCACGTCGACCCCAATAACTCAATAAGTCGTGCCGGTGAATGGTCTATAACAGAACGAGGAACTACTGATAACACTTATCAGCAAATCTCAGCAGCCCTGGCCAGGGACTTACTGATATAACCAGTCGGGTACAGCACGGCATCAACTCCCAATACCGGGAGAGACGAAACCCCTCCTATCGCTCATCGCCTTAGTGTGTCTCGGGACTGTAGCCAACGGCCACCTATTTGTACGACTCAGTAGAGCCGTGGTAGGGTGGCAATCAAAGTACAGTGGGAGAATACACAAGACTCTATGACGATCTCGGGTCTACAGACTAACCTGTACCAGTGTCACCTGAGAACTGCTATCTGACGATAGATATAATTCCATATAGGAGTTCTCGGTGAGTCCGTCCAGTGTACCCAGTCACCACTGAGCACCCGTATATGATCTTGATGTCAAACATCGATGAATGTGGGAACAATCATCGCCCATCGTATGGGTCTAGTATCATATACGCTAGTCTACTCTGGTATATCAATGCCCCGTCTCGATATCCCTATGACTAGGGACATTCTAGGATATACTTATAGACTACAGATGTCCCACTAGTATGATCTCCATCATAATCACAGTAGTCAAGCCGATATCCTCAGGACTTTATCAGCATGTATGAATGAATAAAAGCATGATCAAATCAACATGTCAGATAAGGAAGAACCAGATAGCATACTATCATGTCGAGCAAGAATGTATACTGAATATATATACATGTACAAATACATCCACTATCATATAATGGCCTCTAGGGCATACATATATCCAACAATCTCCCACTTGCACTAAGGCCAGTTTTCGGCGTATCTCATACCCAACATATCAAAAAGTCGCTCATGCTTCGGCTGATGGAGGGCCTTGGTGAATTGATCCGCGGCGTTATTCTTTGTGTCTACTCTCCTAATCTCGATCTCGCGGCGATCTACAATCTCCCAGATCAAATGAAAACGCATCAGGATGTGTCTGGACCGCTGATGGGATCTGGGCTCCTTGGCTAACGCCATAGCCCCATTATTATCACAATACAAAGGTATTGGATCAATAATGGTTGGAACTACTCCTAGCTCCGAGACGAAATTCTTCATCCAGACGGCTTCCTTGGTGGCATCATTCACAGCAATGTACTCAGCTTCCATCGTAGAGTCTGCAACGGTATCCTGTTTGGAACTCTTCCAACTTACCGCCCCTCCATTGAGGGTAAATACAAACCCAGAGATAGATTTGCTGTCGTCCTTATCGCTCTGGAAGCTCGAATCGGTAAAGGCCTCCATTTGGAGATCTGCATTACCATACACCAAGAGCAATTCTTTAGTCCTTCGTAAGTACTTAAGAATGTTCTTCACAGCTGTCCAGTGATTCTCCCCTGGCTTGGATTGATACCTGCTTACAACACTAAGTGCATAAACTACATCTGGGCGTGTACATAATATCGCATACATTATAGATCCTACTGCCGAAGCATAGGGTATAACACTCATGCGAGCCCTCTCTTCATCGGTTTTTGGGCAAGAATCCTTGAAGAGAGTGACCCCATGGCAAGCAGGTAAGGCACCCCGCTTGGAGTCTTCCATACTAAACCTTTTTAGGATGGTGTTAATGTACCTGGTTTGGGACAATCCCAATAACCTTTTGGATCTATCCCTATAGATCCTTATGCCAAGAATGTATGTGGTATCACCCAGGTCCTTCATAGAGAGCCTTAGTGATAAGAAAGATTTGACCGACTGTAGCATAGGAATATCATTTCCTATCAGAAGAATGTCGTCCATGTATAATACGAGGAATGTGACAGCTCTCCCTACAGCCTTCTTATAAACACAAGGTTCATCTGGAATTTTGATGAAATCAAACTCTTTGATGACATCATCGAAACAGATGTTCCAACTCCGTGATGCCTGCTTTAACCCATATATGGATTTAAGCAATTTACATGCTTTCCCGCTGCTCCCACTGTCAATGAAGCCTTCTGGCTGAACCATATAAACACATTCTTCTAAATTTCCATTTAGAAATGCTGTTTTAACGTCCATCTACCAGATTTCATAGTCGTAGTGAGCAGCAATAGCAAGTAGGATCCGAATGGATTTAAGCATGGCCACGGAAGAAAAAGTCTCGTCATAGTCCAAGCCTGGTCTTTGACGAAAACCTTTCGCCACAAGTCTTGCTTTATAGGTCTCCACCTGCCCATCTACACCAATCTTTCTTTTAAAAATCCGTTTGCACCCTACAGGTTTTACCCCAAGGGGTACAACGTCCAAAGTCCATACTTTGTTGGTGTACATAGACTCCATTTCGGATCTCATGGCATCCAGCCACTTCACAGAGTCTCCACTCATGATAGCCTGCTGAAAACTGGTAGGATCATCATCATCCATGATGCAGTCTTCTCCGTCAACATTAATGAGGAAACCATAGTACCTCTCCGGTGGGCGAGAAGTCTTACCAGACCTACGGAGTGGCCGAGGTTCCTCAGTTTCTATTGCAACAGCCGGTTCAACCAAATCGTCCTTTGTAGTTTGTGTTTCTAGAACCTCTTCTAGATCCACCACCTTGCCATCATCTTTATCTATGAAAAACTCTTTTTCTAAGAATGTGGCATACAAAGAAACAAACACTTTTTTTTCCTCTTTATGGTAGAATAGATATCCATAAGAACTCTTTAGATATCCCACAAAGTTACACATGACTGACCGTGTCTCGAGTTTGTCCGGATTCTTCTTTTTAACATTGGCCGAGCAAACCCAAATCTTAATTCTCTTAAGAGATGGTCTCTTCCCATGCCATATCTCATATGGCGTGGTAGAAACG
The DNA here is from genome assembly GCA_030015575.1 of Agapanthus africanus. Taxonomy (NCBI): domain Eukaryota; kingdom Viridiplantae; phylum Streptophyta; class Magnoliopsida; order Asparagales; family Amaryllidaceae; genus Agapanthus; species Agapanthus africanus. The sequence continues at coordinate 672,454,077 of CM057338.1, read as the reverse complement.
GTTTTGGTCGGAACCCTGTTTAGCAGAAACGCTGCAGTCTCCAATTCATGCCCCCAAAACGAGACGGGTAACTCAGCATCACTCATCATGGAACGGACCATATCTAATAGGGTCCTATTCCGTCGTTCTGACACACCATTGTGCTGTGGTGTGTAAGGAGGAGTGAGCTGAGAGAGAATCCCATTCTCTTTTAGGGAGTTTGCAAATTCTGTACTGAGATACTCACCTCCTCGATCTGATCGAAGCAACTTCATACTCAAGCCGATTTGTTTTTCTACTTCTTGTTTATATTCAATGAATTTCTCGAAAGCTTCGGACTTGTGCTTTAATAAAAATACATGACCGAATCTTGAGAAATCGTCAGTGAACGTAATAAAGTATGAAAAACCGCCTCTAGACTGTATAGACATTGGCTCACATACATCACTATGTATGAGGCCTAGGAGCTGAGCAGCTCTTTCTCCGTGTCCGGTAAACGGAGTTTTGGTCATTTTACCCTTGATACAAGACTGGCAAGTAGCATAAGATTTACATTCAAAAGAGTTTAAATATCCATCTTTGTGTAACTTGTTTAGTCTTGTTTCGTTAATATGACCAAGTCTACAGTGCCAAAGAAAAGCTTCATTTAATTCTGAAAGTTTTCTTTTATTAGTGTGTTGTATACTGAAAACTGTGTGTTGATTTAGGACATATATTCCGTTATTAAGCGTACCATACCCAACTAACATTTGATTCAGGTGAATGTTCATAACATTGTTCTGCAATACAAAATTATATCCTTCATTGTCTAAGAAAGAAACGGATATTATATTACAAAGCATACTTGGTGCAAAATAACATGGATTCAAAACCAAAATACATCCAGATGGCAACCCCAAGTGATACTCTCCCACTGCGACTTTATGTACTTTAGAACCATTTCCAACGCGGAGAGTATGGTCACCTGTCTTCAAAACTTTGCTATTTCTCAGCCCCTGCATAGAATTGCAAATGTGAGAACATGAACCGGTATCCAATACCCAGGAAGCAAAGTTTATTGAAAAACAGTTTTCTGTCACAAACGCACCTGAAGCAGAAGCATCCCCATGCTTCTTCTTGAGATTTAAGTACTCCGTGCAGTTGCGCTTCCAATGTCCTGTCTTGTGGTAATGAAAACATTCACCTTTCTCCGAGTCTCCAGCTTTGGACTTTTCCTTTCCCTTCACCTTTTTAACTCCACCCTTAGGATTGGTAGGCTTCTTCCTTTTCTTTCCCTTGGCCTTAGCTTTCGGGCGAGAAGAGGAAGACTGTCCAACAGTCATAACGGGAGTTTTGGCTGATTTCATAGTGCTCTCTGCACTCCTTAACATATTAAGGAGTTCAGGGAGTTCCTTCTCCATGCCATGCATGTTGAAGTTCACTATGAACTGAGCAAAGGTGGAGGGGAGGGACTGCAGAATAATATCCGTATATTGTTCATTGTCCATTGTCCATCCTAGGTCCTCAAGCTCTTCTATAAGAGCTATCATTTTCAGAACATGGTCTCCTACTGGTGTGCCAGGGGACATTCGCATCTGAAACAATTTCTTTGATGCTTCATATCGTAATACGCGGGATTGCTCTCCATACAACTCCTTTGTATGGAGAAATATACCGTGAAAGTCCATATCCTCGTGCTGCTTTTGATGTGTGTTATCCATCGATGCTAGCGCGAGGCATTTGGCCGTGGCACAGTTAGCGTCCCATGTCTTGCGGACTTCAATGTCCGCAACTGAGGATTTTGGACCTAGGACGGGCGGGGCTGAAGCCGTGAGGACATATGATACTTTATCATAAGTCAAGGCAATTTTCAGATTCCTCAGCCAGTCATTATAATTGGTCCCATTCAGTTTGTTTTTATCTAGTAGAAGCTTGAGTCCAGTCATGGGTATCTGCCATTAAGAGAGAGAAAAGAATACACTCAGCGAAAGTTCTTGCATAGATCAGATTGATTATTATCTTGTCTAATCGATGTTTCCCACTGCTTTAATCGAGTTTTTCTTTCCAACCTTAAAAAGAAAAACTAGCCAGGATTAATTACAGTCTACAACTTCACTAACCGTTCAGCCAGACCAGAGTCGGTACTTGAGGGAGGTTCCCCGTGCTTTCGCACAGACCTAATTAAAGTAAACCTCGTTTTCCCAGAGGCGGAGCCCCGTTAACACCTTTCTAGACACCTAATGAGTTAGCTAATTGAAAACTGTAAAACTCTCCTAGGAGCAACTATTGCCTACAGTGGGATCGGGATCCAACCATCACATGGAAGGTATGCAATCTCATTGCAAATTTCAACTATTGAAATTCCGATGTGGTTTTTACCCCCAGTACTTATGACCTTAACTAAGGTCAACAAATCATAAGTACCAGTCAAGTTTTACCCGTCATTTCTTGATTAATTAGACCCACTCATATGACCCTTAACTATGGTCAACAAAGTCATAAGAATGTCCTAATTAATCTGCATCATATGCAATGTAGCAAGACATCACTTAGCTACCGTACACTACGCCTTAACTATAGTCAACAAACGTAGCACGAATACTAAGTACTCTACTTCCGAAAATGACGGAGGGTTGCGGATGATTTTTAAGAAAATCTTTAACGCATTGAACTTGATGTCGTTGTAGAATCAAATGGTTTTCAAAAGGAGTGGCTTAAGCTCCTCAGTTTTGAAATGTAGCTTTTTCATAAATAGCCGAGTGGTTTTCAAATCTGATTCTACAACATCTTTTTAGGTTTATTTTCTTTACATTAATCACATTAATGTAATCCCATCATTTAAGTCCTTAAGCCAATCACAGAAAAGAAACGAAAATAACACGTACGCTTATGCCATCCGCATTCGCCGCAATGTTCCGTTATGCACCGTTAGATTACTTAACTAACGGCATACCGGGACGGGACTAGCGCGGTTGTAAAACATAAGCAACGTCTACTATATATCATAAATATAATATGTCATTCGTCTCAGATATCATAGAACACAGGCAGCAGAAACATAGATATAATGTGGGATATACTAGGACGTCTGTATTTAATATTTAGCCAAAATAGAAAATACGGATTCCACAGTCGCGAAGAATAGCCAAGCCCACACCCTGGACCCCTACGAGAGCGGCAAGCGACCCTACCAATTCTGGAGTTTAGGAGACCCGGTCTCGACTCCTCGAGATGGCCTCCCCCTGAACCCCAGAACCCGGTCACCTGTGCTCCCCTCCTTGGGTCCATCCTAATGCGGAAGAGTAAATAATATACAACACTGGTGGCAGCAACCTCAACCCGGGAGTGCCCTAAATAAAAGAATATTACATTAAATTTGAATTTACATGAATGAAAATATAAAACTCTCATCTCACATAAACCCCCCCGGCTATTCAATCGCCACAATCCTGCACATCATATCTCAGCAACACATAATATCTCATATCATCAACGTAAGTAAGTATGCATACACCGATTGTCGTCGACGTATAGCAACGACAATCGGAAATACCACTACATACTACACTTACGGTCACAGAAAAGAAAGTGTAAAACTGCAATATCTGGAATCCACATTCTCTTTAGACATCGCAAATGCAAAATATCACATACTTCGTATTTCATGTCTAATAATATGAATTCCACACATTGCATCACATTTTAGATAAACAGACAGTATTAAAGTTTTCGAACGAACGATCAAATACCCAAGATTCCTTAAAGCTCAACACTTGAGCGGAGTTCAAAAACCCGGAGTGTGACACAGTAGTAGCGGTCCAGCCATAAAAGGGTCAAGCCAACGCCTCACATGTGGCACGCCGTACTGCCCCAAACCCTAAGGTTCAAAAGGCAGTTCAAGACGGTCACATAATCGAGTTAAGGTTTGTTGTCTTCTAGAGGGTCCACCACAAAAAAACTTGCACGTATCTCCAGAATATTTAAACCCCATGAAAAGTGAGCAAATGATACTCGTTCGAACATTTCAATACTTTCTAATTTACCCGGAAAAGCAACGAAATGAAAATTCCAATCGAATCGTTGAGTCCAAAACCATCTCCAGAATATACAGTACTAGATTCAGATTAAACATACCTAAAACAATATACAAGCAGTTATAAGAATTACTGTGCAAATAGGAAGCAATGAAGTCTCTGCATGGCCGCGGTGCCGCGACCTAAGCAAGGATATGCCGCGGTTCCGCGGCGGTTTGTATGAATCATGGCTTCATATTTCACAGTGTTTCTTATTTTTTCCTGCTGTATTTTTTAAGTATTTTTAATTCTGAAAAATTACAGATTTTAAAAATTGTCTAGAGAAGGTCTCGAAACATCGTATTTTGGTTCGATCGGAGTTTTTGCTTCCTAAAAGTGTCGCCTAATGTTCTAGGTCGGCTCTGATACCAATGTTAGATTTACCTAGCACCCTATGTAGAGTTTGGAAGCATCACATGTCACAAAGATCAAATTTTTATTGTGCAAAGTAAGCATACAAAGGATCTATCCGAGAAAATTAGGGTTTCAAAACATTAAAGGCAACAAAGACTAGGGTTTCGAGAGTACAACCTTTGTAGCTCCCTTCGCTAGACTCTTTGGCCTCTTGAGTGTTGGAGGAAGGTTCTCTTGAAGTCTCCTAGTGTCCACAACGATCCACCCGAAGCTCCTTCGTCCAAGCTATCGACTTCACTTTCCAAGAGAAGAAATGAAGACAACACTCTAAACAAGTGGGCTAAACATGTGTAGAATGATGTTGTGGTGTCTTTTCTCACTTCAAAAACCTAACTTGATGAGTATATTGCTCACTACAAAAGTCTAGAGAGCAAATGGTGAAGGAGGAAGAAGATGATGGCTTTCTTTTAACAAGAGTAAAAAGATAACTCATAAAAGGAAAAAGCAAAATATATGTATATATATTTATTCCTTCCCATCTCAAACCATGGTTAAATGTTTAAGATATTATTTAATTTGAGTTAAAACACAAAGAGAAGGTTAACTCATGGTTAGGAGTAGGTGAGCATGGTTAGGTTTAAGAAGAGTGTAGAAACTAAGCATGAATTATCCTTTTCTTTATATCTTTTATTTTAACCAAAAATTAAATAGTAATCCATATATTTAACCATGGTGTGAGTCTTATATTGCCATCATATTCAATGTGTAATCAACCATGAAGGATGATGTATGTATGTATGTATGTATGCACATCCATATGTGCATGAATCTAAAAAGAAAGAAAGCATACATGGATGCATACATCCATCATGTACAAGAAAAGATTTCAAGTGAGAAAACTAATGGTTAAATGATAAATCAACACTTGATTTATCAATCCGGCCATATCACATATGACCCCACCAAAAACAGGCCGCCCGATCAATTTACGGTATCCTATACACGCATTTTAATCGGGTCCATGCGCATATCGCATACGCGCACCACAACGTTTCTCCTGGACTAGGTAACTCCTTTGTGGGACTCTAAGACTCGTCAATACGCCGGCAGTGGGTGATGATCATATCAAGCACCCCCAAGCCGCAAGCGGTCAGCTAAACGTAACGGCCACCCGGGTATTGAGCGATCAGAAGAAAACAAGCGAACCTGCTACAACTCCCGTCGAGCCAACCGGCAACACTACCGTACAGTCCGGTCTCTTCGTCAGATATGCTGCATATCGAGCCTAGGGATGGTCACGTCGACCCCAAAAACTCAATAAGTCATGCCGGTGAATGGTCTATAACTGATCGAGAAACTACTGATAACACTTATCGGCAAATCTCAGCAGCCCTGGCCAGGGACTTACTGATATATCCAGTCGGGCACAGCACAGCATCAACTCCCAATACCGAAAAAGATGAAACCTCTCCTATCGCTCATCGCCTTCGTGTGTCTCGGGACTGTACCCAACGACCACCTGTTTGCACGACTCAGTAGAGCCGTGGTAGGGTGGCAATCAAAGTACAGTGGGAGAACACATAAGACTTTATGACGATCTCGGGTCTACAGACTAACCTATACCAGTGTCACCTGAGAACTGCTATCCGAAGATAGATATAATTCCATATAGGAGTTCTCGGTGAGTCCGTCCAGTGTACCCAGTCACCACTGAGCACCCGTATATGAACTTGATGTCAAACATCGATGAATGTGGGAACAATCATCGCCCATCGTATGGGTCTAGTATCATATACGCTAGTCTATCTGGTATATCAATGCCCCATCTCGATATACCTACGACTAGGGACATTCCAGGATATGCTTATAGACTACAGATGTCCCAATAGTATGATCTCCATCATAATCATAGTAGTCCAGCCGATATCCTCATGGCTTTATCAGCATGTATGAATGAATAAAAGCATGATCAAATCAACATGTCAGATAAAGAAGAACCAGATAGCAACTATCATGTCGAGCAAGAATGTATACTGAATATATATACATGTACAAATACATCCACTATCATATAATGGCCTCTAGGGCATACATATATCCAACAAAAACTGTGTCTACCACACCATATGAGATATGGCATGGTAAGAGACCATCTCCTAAGACAATTAAGATTTGGGGTTGCCCGGCCTATGTTAAAAAGAAGAATACGGAAAAACTCGAGACACGGTCGGTCATGTTTAATTTTGTGGGATATCCAAAGAACTCTTATGGATATTTTTTTTACCACAAGAAGGAACAAAAGGTGTTTGTTTCCTAGCATGCCACATTCTTGGAAAAAGAGTTTTTCAAAGATAAAGCTGATGGCAATGTGGTGGATCTAGAAGAGGTTCTAGAGACACAAACTACAAATGACGACTTGGTTGAACCGGCTGTTGCAATAGAAACTGAGGAACCTCGACCACTCCGTAGGTCTGGTAGGACTTCTCGCCTACCGGAGAGGTACTACGGTTTCCTCATTGATGGTGACCGAGAAGATTTCATCATGGAGGATGATGATCCTACTAGCTTTCAGCAAGCTATCACGAGTGGAGACTCTGTGAAGTGGCTGAATGCCATGAGATCCGAAATGAAGTCTATGTACACCAACAAAGTATGGAATTTTAACGTTGTACCCCTGGGGTGCAAATGTATCTTTAAAAGATAGATTGGTGTAGATGGGCAGGTAGAGACCTATAAGACAAGACTTGTAGCGAAAGGTTTTCATCAAAGACCAGGTTTGGACTATGAAGAGACTTTTTCTCCCGTAGCCATGCTTAAATCCATTCGGATCCTACTTGTTATTGCTGCTCACTACGACTATGAAATCTGGCAGATGGACGTTAAAACGGCATTTCTAAATGGAGATTTAGAAGAATGCGTTTATATGGATCAGCCAGAGGGCTTCATTGACAGTGGGAGCAGCGGGAAAGCATGTAGATTGCTTAAATCCATATATGGGTTAAAGCAGGCATCACGGAGCTGGAACATCTGTTTCGATGATGTTATCAAAAAGTTTGATTTCATCAAAAATCCAGATGAACCTTGTGTTTATAAGAAGGCTGTAGGGAGAGCTGTCACATTCCTCGTATTGTACGTGGATGACATTCTTCTGATAGGAAATGATATTCCTATGCTACAGTCGGTCAAATCTTTCTTATCACTAAGGTTCTCCATGAAGGACCTGTGTGATGCCACATACATTCTGGGCAATAGGATCTATAGGGATAGATCCAAGAGGTTATTGGCATTGTCCCAAACCAGACATCAACACCATCCTAAAAAGGTTTAGTATGGAAGACTCCAAGCGGGGTGCCTTACCCGCTTGGCATGGGGTCACTCTCTCCAAGGACTCTTGCCCAAAGACCGATGAAGAGAGAGCTCGCAAGAGCATTATACCCTATGCTTCGGAAGTAGGATCTATAATGTATGCGATGTTATCTAAACGCCCAGATGTAGCTTATGCACTTAGTGTTGTAAGCAGGTATCAATCCAACCAAGGGGAGAATCACTGGATAGCTGTGAAGAACATTCTTAAGTACTTGCGAATGACTAAAGAATTGTTCTTGGTGTATGGTAATGGAGATCTCCAATGGAGGCCTTGTAGGGTTCCTAGGTACACTCATGAGGTTCTACAAGGCATCTACCATGCCAAAATCAAATTTTTATGTGCCGAACAACCCTATGCAAGATCGTATACTAGAGATTAGGCGAAACTAAAAGAAAGCAAACAACTTTAACTACAAGTGAAAGGGATTACAACCTTTGTAGATCCGGTCCTTCACTTCTAAAGCTCCGTGTTGACGTCCCATCGCTGCGATCATCGGGATCCCGGACTCTAGCGATGGTTTCTTCGGAGAAATGAGCGGGTTAGGTCGTTGACTTCGAGGCCGAAGATGATCTACGTCAAGGAGACTCAAACTCAAGCTATTCCTTCACTTGGTCAAGAACATTGTGAAGAGAACACCCTAAACTAACTGGCAAGTAGTAGAGGATGATGAAATAGGAAGTGGGTTTACTTTAGATTTGGATTTCCCACTCTAAAAATTTTCTAGAAAGTTTTTCTTCACTTGTAGAAGATGAAGAAGAAGAAAAGAATACGAATGAATTATCTAAAATGAATAATCAAGTGAGGTTTATCATAATGCAACCATGGGTGAGTAAACCTTTGTAGAGACTAAACCCTAGTTTGAGTTAATGGTTAGGTTAATGAAAATCTTATGCAAAACAAAATGGTTGGACTTTGTCAAAGATGCTTAAAAGCTTCATGAAGCTTCAAGCAAAAACAAAGAAAGCCACCATTTTGTTTTTACCAAAATAAACAAAAACCTAAACCATTAACTTAAATATGGTGTAAGTCATACGCACCCAAGCTTGCATGTATCATCAATCATGATTCAAACTAGTGCACAAACATATATCATATATACAACTTGTGCACATCAAGTGAGAAAATCAATCTTAAGTGAACCAATACTAGTTAATGTAAAGTAATATATCAAATATATAATTATACATTAAATCATTAAATCAACACTTGATTTAATGATCCGGTCATATCGCATATAACTTACTAATATCTAGTGTATCAACGTATCGAATCAACACTTGATTCGGTCACCCGGCTATATCTCATATAACCGTCCGATATTACAAATCGCGAGAATAAAATACAGTATCACATACTGGTATTATTCTCGGTCCCACAGAGATCTCGTATGCTCTCCTATTTCATTTCGCTTGAGCCTGGAAACCTCTGTGTAGGACTCTAAAGACTCGTCAATACATCGGCAGTAGGCGGTGATCATATCAATCACCCACAAGCCGCAAGCGGTCTGCTAAACGTTACGGCCACCCGGGTATTGAGCGACCAGAAGATCAACAAGCAAGCCTGCTCACACTCCAGCGAATCCAATCAGTAACACTTACCACACAGTCCGGTCTGTTCGTCTGATATGTCGCATATCTCGCCTAGGGGTGGTAAATGTCAGACACCAGTAGCTTGATAAGTCATGCCGATATAAGGTCCACAACAAGCGTGAAACTACTGATAACACTTACCAGTAAATCACTGCAACCCTGGCCAGGGATTTCCAGTTATAGCCAGTCGAGCATAGCGCAACATCAACCCCCAATATCGGGAGAGACGAATCCCCTCCTATTGCTCATTGCCTCCATGTGAATCGGGACTGTACCCAAAAACCACCTATTTGCATGACTCAGTAGAGCCGTGTTAGGGTGGAAATCAAAGCACAGTGGGAGACACACAAGACTCTATGACGACCTCGAGTCAACAGACTAAGCTGTACCAGTGTCACCAGAGAACTGCCATCTAACGTGAGGTATAATACCATCTGGGAGTTCTCAGCGAGTCCGTTCAGTGTATTCAGTCTCCACTGATCACCCGCATACCGTCTCTGATGTCAAACACCAATGGATATGGGATCATCCATCGCCCATTACATGGGTCGAGAAGATATACGCTAGTCTACTCTGGAATATCGATGCCCCGTCTCGATATTCCCACGACTAGGAGCACTGAAGGATGTACTCATGGACTACCCAGGCCCCACTAGTATGATCTACATCATAGTCCTGGAAGTCGAGTACACATCCTAAGGTCTTTATCAACATGCAACAGAGAGACAATAAGTATACAAGTTAAGATAAAGAGCAACCAGATAGCGTACTATCATGTCGACCAAGAAAGTCCTACCTATATATGTCCTAGCATCCACTACAATATACATCTCATGTACAGTATTGGCCTCTAGGGCATAGATATAACTAACAATCTCCCAATTGCACTAGGGCCATCTGTAGCAATGGTTGCAGTATCTCATACTCAACCGTCCCATATTAGTCTCTCTCTGGGAAAAGGCCTTTGTGAGTGGATCCGCCGTGTTGTCCTCTGAGTTTACTCTCCTATCCTCAATCACCCTGGAGATCAACTATCTCCATGATCAGGTGATACTGCCTTGGAATATGTCTGGGTCACTGATGGGACCATTCTTCCTGGGCCAAAGCCTCACCTCCTATGTCATACAATGGTAGGAACCTAGTTCATGAACTAATATACACCAAAACTGCCTCTTTGGTAGTATCTTTGATAGCGATGTCACCAGCCTTTATCGTATAGTCTGCCACAGTATCTAGCTTGGAACTCTTCCAACATACCGTCCCTCTACTGAGGGTAAAGACAATGCCTGCGACTGACATTCAATCGACCTTATCACCCTTGAACTTTTCCATTGATTCTTCCCAAGATCGAATGACACCATCTCACTATACCTAGTGAGAATCCTATTATCCATTTAGATCTAGCTCATAGATTTAAAACCTAGGATTTAGGAGGTATCACATAGATCCTATATGGTGAATCCTTGTGATAAGAGGAGATTGACCGTGCGTAGTATAAGAAACTCTTTTCCTATCAAGAGTATGTTGTCTATGTACAATACGAGGATGTCCACCTTACTCTCTACTACCTTTTTGTATGTACATGGTTCATCTACCATTTTGATGAAGTCAAACTCTTTGACTACCACATCAAAACAGACGTTCCAACTCCATGATACTTGCTTTATCCTGTAAAGCAACTTGCACACGTTTTCGCTGCTCCCACTGTCTACGAACCCTTTTGGCTGTATACTTATAGACGCACTCTTCTGAATCAATATTTAGAAAAGCAGTCATGACACCCAACCACCGGATATCACGGTCATGGTATGCAGCAATGGCAAGTAGGATCTGGATGGACTTAAGCATAGCCACTGGAAAAGGTTTCATCATTATCCACGCCTGGTCGATGACGAAAAACTTTAACAATTCTAGCTTTGAAAGTCTCAACTTTTCCATCGACACCAAGTAATCTTCTCAAGATATACTTGCTCGTGATGGGGATTTAACCCTTCAGATATAGCATCCAAAGTCCATACTTTGTTCGTGTACATGGATTCCATCTCAGATCGCTAAGCATCCAGCCATTCTTACAAAGTCTTCACTCTTAATGGCCTGCTCGAAACTAGTTCGGTCATCATCTCATGATGCAATCCTCGCTCCCACTGTCATCGAGAAACCGAAGTATCTCTCATGCGGATGAGGAACCCTGCTAGATCGACGGAGAGGCTGAGGTTCGTCGGAGACTATTGAATCCTTTGGTTCAATCAAATCATCAGCTGTAGTTTGTATAGCTAGAAATCCTTCCAGTTCTACAGAACTGACCTTGCCTCGATATTGTCCGGATTTTGCTTTTGACATAGGCCGGACAACCCCAAATCTTAACTTGCTTAAGAAATGGGTTCTTCCCATGCCATATCTCATATGGAGTGGTAGGCACTAATTTGATTCGAACCCAATTCAATAGTTATGCAGCTTCTCAAGTGCATAACCCCCAAAAGGAAACAGGTAACTCAGTAATACTCATCATAGAGCACACCATATCCAATATGGTGCGATTGCTCCGACCCGATACGCCTATGTGCTGTGGTGTATACGGAGGAGTAATGCTGAGAGAGAATCTCATTCTCCTTTAGAATAGTCCAAGAATTCCATGCACAAGTATTCTCCTCCCTGATCTCATCATAGGACATAATACTTATACCTGTATTGGTTCTCTACTTCTGACTTATATTCTTTGAATTTCTCAAAAGCTTCAGACATGTGTTTCAACAGGAACTTGTGTCCGAATCTTGAGAGATCATCAGTGAATGTAAGGAAGTACAAAAAACCAGTCCTGGCATATGTAGACTGGGGAACTTTATACATCACTATGTATCAGTCGCAAGAGTTCGCTAACTCTTTCTCTGTTTCGAGTAAACAGAGCTATGGTCATCTTATCTTTGTGACATGACTGGCAAGTTTCACAAGATGTAAATTCAAACAGATTTAAATATGTATCTAAATGTAACTTTAGCTAGTCGGGTCACATTGATATAACCTAGTCTACAATACCTCAAGAAGGATTCGTTCATTTCTGAACTCTTCCTCTTGTGCGTGTTCTGTACGTTAAGAACTATGGTCTGAATTAGAATGTATATACTTTTGGATAACGTGCCTGAACCGATCAACTCTTGATATAGGAAATGTGCAAAACATTATCCAACAATACAAAATTATATCCTTCTTTAGTAAATAAAGAGACAGATATGATGTTGTATATCAGGTTCGGTATCTAATAACATTCATTCAGAATCAGTGTATTCTGGTAATACAGAGTGATAACTGCCAACACTTTGGCTGTAACAATTGCACTGTTTCTAATTCTTGAAATTTATCACCTGTTCTCAGTTCTCTACCTATCTGTAGCCCATGTAACGGATTACCTTTGCGAGATCCTGATCCGGTATCTATTACCCAGGACATAGAGGATACAGAGAAACAATTCTTTGTAATGAACACACCCGAAGAAGATTCATCATTATGCACTTTCTTCGTTTGGGCGGCATAGGAATCGTGGTATTCCCCTAATTCCTGCTCGGTCTTATAACAATTATAAGTTGGAGCGGGACCAACGTTCCCCAACTCTGTATAACAAGCGGGTTCAGTCAATACATCCATATTATTATCTTGATTAAGGTGTGACATGGTCGCTACCTGGAGAGAGAGAGAGAAGAAAACACTCTGCGTACGCTCTTGCAAGATTAGATTAGTTATATATTTTATCTAATCAGGATGGCTCCCACTATTTTTATCAAATCTTCCTTCAAAACCTAAAAGGAAAGACTAGCCGGGATTATTTACACTCTACAAGTTCGCCAATTTTTCAGCCAGGCTAGTGCCGGTATTTTGAAGGAGGTTCCCCGTGCTTTGGCACGGACCTAATTAAAATAAACCTCGTTTTCCCAGGGGCGTAACCCTATTGACACCTTTCTAGACACCCACTTGATCGGCTAATTGTAAAGTGCAAAACTCTCCCACGAGTAACAATTACTCGCAGTGGGTATCGGGATCCAACTATCTTATAGAAGGTATGCAATCTCATTGCAAATTTCAACACTTGAAACTCCCGATAAAGGTTTTTACCCCTAGCACTTATGACCTTAACTATGGTCAACAAATCATAAGCATTAGTCAAGTTCTACCCGTCATTTCGTGATTAATTAGACCCACCGACATGACCCTTAACTAAGTTTAACAAAGTCATGCGGCTGTCCTAACTAATCGCATCATATGCGGTGTAGGAAGACATCACTTAGCTACCGTACACTGTGCCTTAACTATGGTCAACAAACACAGCACGAATACTAAGTACTCTACTTCCTAAAATGACGGAGGGTTGCGGATGGTTTTCAAGAAAACCGTTAACGCTTTGAACTTGATCTCGTTGCAGAATCAAATGGTTTTAAATGGAGTGTTTTTTAGGCTTTTGCTAGTTTCTCTAAAGAGGTCACTCCCGGTGAAGGGATCTCTGCTCTTTCCTCGTCGGATGAGGTGCAGGATATTCACAATACCACTATGCAAAGAAAAAACTAGAAAAGCAGTCAAAAGACAAACCGAAGATTGTAGCATCTGCTAGTTATTGCTAAAGAGGCCACTCCCTGTGAAGGGATCTCGGCTCTTTCCTTATCGAATAAGGTGCTGGATGTTCTACAAGGAACACCGCTATGCAAAGCAACAACTAGAGCTACTTAATTAATTTTTTTTTTAAATTCAATTCCAGAACATCATTTAGGTTTATTTTCTTTCATTAATCTCATTAATGAATGTCCCATCATTTAAGTCCACCTAAACATCACAGATAAATACAACGTACACTTATGCCATCCGCATTCGCCTCGATGTCTCGTCTGCACCGTTACGTTAGGTAACTAACGGTAGAGCGGGGCAGGGCTAGCACGGGTGTAAAACATAAGCAACGTTTATACAATATATCAAATATACTATATACAGTATCTATCTGAACTTATCGCATGATCACATCACAGATAACGCAGAAGAAAACATCCTATGAAATATTGCATATACTAAGACGTCCGTGTTTTATTTTGAGCCTGTATAAAACATGGATTCCACGGTCGTGACGAATAGCCAATCCCACACCCCTAGACCCCTACAAGAGCGGCAAGCAACCCTACCAATTCTAGAGTTAGGAGACCCAGACTCGACTCCTCGAGATGGTCTCCCACTGGACCCTAGAACCCGGTTACTTGTGCTCCCCGCCTTGGATCTATCCTAATGCGGAAAAGTAAACAATATACATCAACGGTGACATCTTCCTCAACCTGGATGTGCCTCAAATAAAAGAATATTACATACAAGTTTTTTACATGAATGAAAATGAAAAAACACTCATCTCACATAAAAACCCTGGCTATTCAAACACAACGATCCAATATAACATATCCAGCAACACATAACATCACATGTCATCAACGTAAGTAAACATGCCCATCCTAATTGTCGTTGACATATAGCAACGAAACCGGCGATTTCACATATTACACTTACGGTCACAGAAAAGAAAGTATAAAACTACAATAGTTGGAATCCGCAACCTCTTTAGACATCGCATGCCTAATCAAATGAATTCCTTAGACATCGCATGCCTAACAATTATAAACCCCGCATTTTAGTCTCATTATCGAAAACTCTTTTCAATACCAAGTCGGGCAATTCAACAAGATTCCTGACATCCTGATCGAATACTCGTCACAAACTTTAGTAGACGGCCACACCCTCGATACCGTCGACGAAGTGCACTAAGGCGGAACACCGCTGCCGCGAGCACCCGAACGGATGCTTTTGGCGACAGGGTTCTCCTACAGTCACTTGGCCGGGGCTATGGGGTGTAGCTGTCTATTAAGTTTACCCGACGAGTATCCGCGTACGCTACGTGATTGCGACGGACTTTTGATCACATCAAAATTCCGTGGCAACCGATCATCTGAGACTGAATTGCTAGATTTATAACATTGAAATCAGTTATCTTATAACTATTTGTGGATACCAAATACTGTATCACATTCCAGATAACTAGACAATGTTAAACTTTCCGATCGAATAATCAAACACCCAAGTTTTCCCAATAGCTCAACACTTGATAGGAGTTTAAAAACATCCATTTCATGCCACAGTACCAACGGTCCAGCCATAGAAGGGTCAAGCCAACGCCTCACATGTGGCACGCCGTACTGCCCCAAACCCTAAGGTTCAAAAGGCAGTTCAAGACGGTCACATAATCGAGTTAAGGTTTATTGTCTTCTAGAGGGTCCATCGCGTTACTTGCACGATTTAGACGTTCTTAAACAACGGAAAATTCCAACACTTGGAAATTTTCCGGGTCGTGAAAAAGTGAGTTATTGATATCCGGTCGAACTTTTTAACACGTTCTAAATTACCCGGAAAAACACATAGACGAAGTTAAACTTTCCGATCGAATCATCGAGTCCCCAATACAACCCAGAAAACTCAACCCTTGAGTATAAATTAAAAATTCCCAGAAAACATAGAAATTACATATGGACATTACCGTGCAGACAGTGACTAATGAAGCTACAGTATGGCCGCGGAACCGCCGTGCAAGCCAGGGTACGGCTGCGGTTCCACGGCGCATTGATCGAATTGGGGGCACGTGCTGCACAGTAATTCCCAGAAGACCCTGTTGATTTTTTTTGAGTATTTTTAATTTGGAAAAATCCACAGTTTAAAAAAATTTACAGAGAAGGGTATAGATTAGTGTTTCGGGGTTCGATCGGATTTCTAACTTCGTCTAGACTTCGCCTAAAGCTCTAGTTAGGCTCTGATACCACTGTAGGGTTCCTAGGCACACTCATGAGGTTCTACAAGGCATCTACCATGCCAAAATCAAATTTTTATGTGCCGAACAACCCTATGCAAGATCGTATACTAGAGATTAGGCGAAACTAAAAGCATGCAAACAACTTTAACTGTAAGTGAAAAGGATTACAACCTTTGTAGATCCGGTCCTTCACTTCTAAAGCTCCGTGTTGACGTCCCTTCGCTGCGATCATCGGGATCCCGGACTCTAGCGATGGTTTCCTTGGAGAAATGAGCGGGCTAGGTCGTTGACTTCGAGGCCGAAGATGATCTACGTCGAGGAGACACAAACTCAAGCTATTACTTCACTTGGTCAAGAACTTTGTGAAGAGAACACCCTAAACTAAATGGTAAGTAGTAGAGGATGATGAAATAGGAAGTGGGTTTACTTTAGATTTGGATTTCCCACTCTAAATCTTCACTTGAAAATTTTCTAGAAAGTTTTTCTTCACTTGAAGAAGATGAAGAAGAAGAAAAGAATAAGAATGAATTATCTAAAATGAATAATCAAGTGAAGTCTATCCGAATGCAACTATGGGTGAGTAAACCATTGTAGAGACTAAACCCTAGTTTGAGTTAATGGTTAGGTTAATGAAAATCTCATGCAAAACAAAATGGTTGGACTTTGTCAAAGATGCTTAAAAGCTTCATGAAGCTTCAAGAAAAAACAAAGAAAGCCACCATTTTGATTTTACCAAAATAAACAAAAACCCTAAAACATTAACTTAAATATGGTGTAAGTCATACACACACCCAAGTTTGCATGTATCATCAATCATGATACAAACTAGTGCACAAGCGTATATCATATATACAACTTGTGCACATCAAGTGAGAAAATCAATCTTAAGTGAACCAATACTAGTTAATGTAAAGTAATATATCAAATATATAATTATTCATTAAATCATTAAATCATCACTTGATTTAATGATCTGGTCATATCGCATATAACCGACTAATATCCAGTGTATCAACGTATCGAATCAACACTTGATTCGGTAACCCGGCTATATCTCATATAACCGTCCGATGATACAAATCGCGAGAATAAAATACAGTATCACATACTGGTATTAATCTCGGTCCCGCACATATCTCATATGCGCTCCTATTTCGTTTCGCTTGAACCAGGAAACCTCTGTGTAGGACTCTAAAGACTCGTCAATACACCGGCAGTAGGCGGTGATCATATCAATCACCCACAACCCGCAAGCGGTCTTCTAAACGTAACGGCCACCCGGGTATTGAGCGATCTGTAGATCAACGAGCAAGCCTGCTCACACTTCTGTGAATCCAATCAGTAACACTTACCGCACAGTCCAGTCTGTTCGTCTGATATATCGCACATCTCGCCTAGAGGTGGTAAACGTCAGACCCCAGTAGCTTGATAAGTCATGCCGATATAAGGTCCATAACAAGCGTGAAACTACTGATAACACTTACCAGTAAATCACTGCAACCCTGACCAGGGATTTCCAGTTATGGCCAGTCGAGCATAGCGCAACATCAACCCCCAATACCGGGAGAGACGAATCCCCTCCTATCGCTCATTTCCTCCATGTGAATCGGGACTGTACCCAAAAACACCTGTTTGCACGACTCAGTAGAGCCGTGGTAGGGTGGAAATCAAAGCACAGTGGGATGCACACAAGACTCTATGACGATCTCGGGACAGCAGACTAAGTTTTACCAGTGTCACCATAGAACTGCCATCTGACGTGAGGTATAATACCATCTGGGAGTTCTCGGCGAGTCCGTTCAGTGTACTCAGTCTCCACTGAGCACCCGCATACCGTCTATGATTTAAAATACCAATGTATATGGGATCATCCATCGCCCATCATATTGGTCGAGAAGATATACGCTAGTCTACTCTGGAATATCGATGCCCCGTCTTGATATTCCCACGACTAGGAGCCTTGAAGGATGTACTCATGGACTACCGAGGCCCCACTAGTATGATCTACATCATAGTCCTGGAAGTCGAGTACACATCCTAATGGCTTTATCAACATGTAACAGAGAGACAATAAGTATATATGTTAGGATAAATAGCAACCAGATAGCGTACTATCATGTCGAACAAGAAAGTCCTACCTATATATATCCTAGCATCCACTACAATATACATCTCATGTACAGTAATGGCCTCTTGGGCTTACATATAACTAACAGGCCTTTACCGATTCGAGCTTCCAGAGCGATAAGGATGACTGCAAATCTATCTCCGGGTTTGTACTTACCCTCAATGGAGGGGCGGTAAGTTGGAAGAGTTCCAAACAGGATACCGTTGCAGACTCTACGATGGAGGCTGAGTACATTGCTACGAATGTTGCCGCCAAGGAAGCCGTTTGGATGAAGAAGTTCGTCTCGGAGCTAGGAGTAGTTCCAACCATTATTGATCCAATACCATTGTATTATGATAATAATGGGGCTATGGTGTTAGCCAAGGAGCCCAGGTCCCATCGGCGGTCCAGACACATCCTGAGGCGCTTTCATTTGATCCGGGAGATTTTATATCGCCGTGAGATCGAGATTAGGAGAGTAGACACAAAGAATAACACCGCGGATCCACTCACCAAGGCCCTCCCTCAGCCGCAGCATGAGCGACTTTTCGAGATGTTGGGTATGAGATACACCAATAACTGGCCTTAGTCCAAGTGGGAGATTGTTGGATATATGTATGCCCTAGAGGCCATTATATGATAGTGGATGTATTTAAACATGTAATTATATATATATTCAGTGTACATTCTGTAGGGTTCCTAGGCACACTAATGAGGTCTCACAAGGCATCAACCATGCCAATTTCAAATTTTACGGGTGCCGAGAAACCCTAATACGGATCGTTAACTAGAATTTTAGGCGAAACTAGAAACTTGTTAACAACTTAACTAAAGGGAAAACGGAAATACAAACTTTGTAGATCCGGTTCTCCACCTCCATAGCTCTATGATGAAGTCCCCTTGCTGTACAAATCAAATCCTGGGCTCTAGCGTCGGCTTCATCGGAGAAACGGGCGGGCTAGGTCATCGACTACGATGCCGAAGATGATCTACGTCGAGGCATCACAAGATCAATCTCCCACTTCACCAAGTCATGAAACTTGTGAAGAAAACACCCTATACTACTTGGCAAGATGTAGAGGATGAAGAAATAGGAAGTGGGTTCACTTTAGAATTGGATTTCTGACTCATTTTCTCAAGTTTCCATTGATGGATCAAGGTTTCTTCTTGTAGAAGAAGAAGAAGATGATGAAATATGTTATGATAAGTATGTTTCAAAAAGAAAATAAAATGAATACTTATCATAATCCAACCATGGTCAAGTGTAGAGAATAAACTAGGGTTAGGTCAATGGTTAGGGTTATGCATGAAGACAAAAATGGTGACTTAGTCAAAGCTTCATGAAGCTTCAACATGCATCCGAAGAAAACCACCATTTTTCTTTTCTTTTGCCAAAAAGAAATAAATAAATAAATGAATAAATAGATATGAAAAACAAAACCCTAACCATTTAAATAACCATGGTTTAATCTTTACACAAACTCAAGTAAGCATGTATCATCAAAGATGATACAATCAAGTGCACAAAAGTATATCACATATACAACTTGTGAACTTCAAGTGAGAAAATCCATTTAAAGTGAACCAATACTAGTTAATGCAAAATAATATATCAAATATATAATTATGCATTAAATCATTAAATCAACACTTGATTCAATGATCCGGTCATGTCGCACACAACCGACTAGTATACAATGTATCGATTTATCGAATCAATCCTTGATTCGATAACTAGGTTATATCGCATACAACCATTAGACACATTCATCGCGAGAATGAAATACGGTATCACATACACGCATTATTCTCGGTCCCGCACATATCTCATATGCGCTCCTATTTCGTTTCACTTGAGCCAGGAAACCTCTGTGTAGGACTCTAAAGACTCGTCAATACGCCGGTAGCAGATGATGATCATATCAAGCACCCACAAGCCGCAAGCGGTCTGCTAAACGTAACGGCCACCCAGGTATTGAGCGATCAGAAGATCGATGAGCAAGCCCGCTCACACTCCTGTGAATCCAACCAGTAACACTTACCGTACAGTCCCGTCTCGTCGTCTGATATGTCGCATATCTCGCCTAGGGGTGGTAAACGTCAGACCCCAATAGCTTGATAAGTCATGCCGACGTGAGGTCCATAACATGTGTGAAACTACTGATAACACTTAGCAGCAGATCACTGCAACCCTGGCCAGGGATTTCCTGTTATGGCCAGTCGAGCATAGCGCAACATCAACCCCTAATACCGGGAGAGACGAATCCCCTCCTATCGCTCATTGCCTCCATGTGATTCGGGACTGTACCCAAAAACCACCGTTTTGCACGCCCTCTTGGACGTGGTAAGGTGGAAATCAAAGCATAGTGGGAACCACACAAGACTCTATGACGATCTCGGGTCAACAGACTACTCTGTACCAGTGTCACCAGAGAACTGCCATCTGACGTAAGGTATAATACCATCTGGGAGTTCTCGGCGAGTTCGTCCAGTGTACCCAGTCTCCACTGAGCACCCGTACATGATCTCTGATGTCAAACACCAATGGATATGGGATCATCCATCGCCCATCTGTATGGGTCGAGAAGGTATACGCTAGTCTACACTGGTATATCGATGCCTCGTCTCGATACACCCACGACTAGGGACCTTGAAGGATGTACTTATGGACTACCATGTCCCCACTAGTATGATCTGCATCATAGTCCAGGTAGTCAAGTACACATCCTAAGGGCTTTACCAACATGTAACAGAGAGACAATCAGTGTACACGTTAAGGTAAAGAGCAACCAGATAGCATACTATCATGTCGAGCAAGAAAGTCCTCCCTATATATGTCCCAGCATCCACTACAATATACATCCTATGTATAGTAATGGCCTCTAGGGCATACATATAACTAACAATCTCCCACTTGCACTAGGGCCATCTGCAGCGGTGGTTGTAGTATCTCATACCCAACCATCCTATAATCGTCTCTCTCTAGGAATAGGCCTTCGTGAGTGGATCCGCAGTGTTGTCCTCTGAGTCTACTCTCCTAACCTCGATCCCTTAGAGATCAACAATCTCCATGATCAGGTGATACTGCCTTAGAATATGTCTGGATCACTGATGGGACCGGCGTTCCTTGGCATAAGCCACAACTCCATTGTCTCACAATGGTAGGAACTAAGTTCATCTCATGAACAAAAATACACCCAGACAGCCTCTTTGGTAGCATCTTAAGTAGTGATGTATCTTGCCTTTAATCGTCTAGTATGCCACGGTATCTAGCTTGGAACTCTTCCAGCATACCGTCCCTTTACTGAGGGTAAAGACAATGCCTGTGACTGACTTTCAGTCGTCCTTATCACCCTGGAACCCTTCCAGTGATTCTCCCCAGGATCGGTTGATACCATCTCACTACAACTAGTGAGAATCCTAACATCCTATTAGATCTATCTCATAGATCCAAAACCCAGGATTTAGGAGGTATCACTTTGATCCTTTATGGAGAATTCTGGTGATAAGCAGAGATTGACCGAGCGTAGCATAGGAAACTCCTTCCCTATCAAGAGTATGTCATCCATGTACTCTACGAGGATCACTACCATACTCTCCACTACCTTATTGTTTATACAAGGTTCATCTACCATTTTGATGATGTCAAACATGATTGACTACTACATCAAAACAGATGTTCCAACTCCGCGATACCTGCTTTATCCTATAAAGCATCTTGCACACGTTTCCGCTGCTCCCACTGTCTACGAAGCCCTCTGGCTGTGTACTTATAGACGCTCTCTTCCAAAACATCATTTAGAAAAGCAGTCATGACACCCAACCACCAGATATCGTAGTCATGGTATGTAGCCGTGGTAAGTAGGATCTGGATGGACTTAAGCATAGCCACTTGAAAAGGTTTCATCATTATCCACGCCTGGTCGATGACGAAAAGCTTTAACAAGTCTAGCTTTGAAAGTCTCAACTTTTCCATCTACACCAAGTAATCTTCTCAAGATATACTTGCTCCTGATGGGGATTTAACCCTTCAGATATAGCAACCAAAGTCCTTACTTTGTCGGTGTACATGGATTCCATCTCAGATCGCTAAGCATCCAGCCATTCTTACAGAGTCCCACTCCTGATGGCCAGCTCGAAACTAGTTGGGTCATCATCTCATGATGCAATCCTTGCTCCCACTGTCATAGAGAAACAGAAGTATCTCTCAGGTGGGTGAGGAACCCTACTAGATCGGCGGAGAGGCTGAGGTTCATCGGTGTCTATTGAATCCTTTGGTTCTACCAAATCATCTGCTGTGGTTTGCATAGATGGAACATTTTCAGTTGTACATAACAGACCTTGCCTCGAGCTTGTCCGGATTATGCTTTTAGACATAGCCCGGACAACCCCAAATCTTAACTAGCTTAAGACATGGGCTCTTCCCATACCATATCTCATATGGAGTGGTAGGCAACTGATTTGATTCGAACCCTTTTCAATAGGTATGCAGCTTCTCAAGTGCATAACCCCCAAAAGGAAATAGGAAACTCAGTAGTACTCATCATAGAGCACACCATATCATATAGGGTGTTATTGCTCCACCCCGATATACCATCGTGCTATGGTGTATACGGAGGAGTAATGCTGAGAGAGAATCTCATTCTCCTTTAGAAAAGTCCAAGAATTCCGTGCTCAAGTATTCTCCTCCTTGATCACATCAAAGGACATAATACTCATACCGTTTTTGGTTCTCTACTTCTAACTTATATTCTGTGAATATCTCAAAAGGTTCGGACTTGTGTTTCAACAGGAACATATATCTGAATCTAAAGAGATTATCAGAGAATGTAATGAAGTACAAAGAACCGGTCTTGGCATGTATAGACAGGGTACCTTACATACATCATCATGTATCAGTCCCAAGAGTTTACTCACTCTTTCTCTGTTTCCAATAAACAGAGCTATAGTCATCTTATCTCTGTGACATGACTGGCAAGTTTCATAAGATGTAAATTCAAACAGGATTTAAATATGCATCTATATGTAACTTCAGCTAGTCTGGTCGCATTGATATGACCTAGTCTACAATACCTCAAGAAGGATCCGTTCATTTCTGAACTCTTCCTCTTGTGTGTGTTCCGTATACTAAGAACTGTAGTTTGATTTAGAACATCAATGCTTTTAGATAACGTGCCTGAACCGATCAACTTTTGATATAGGAAATGTTCAAAACATTATCCAACAATACAAAATTTTATCATTTCTTTACTAATAAAGAGATAGATATGATTTTGTATATCAGATTCGGTATTTAATAACATTCGTTCAGAATCAATGTATTGGGAATACAGGGTGACAGTGACCAACAGACTTGGCTGCAACACTTGCCCCATTTTCTGTCTCATGAAACTTATCACCCGTTCTCAGTTTTTCTACCTTTTTGCAGCCCTATGTAACAGATTACATATGCGGGATCCTGATCTGGTATCATATACCCAGGATGCGGAGGATACTGAGAAACAGTTCTTTGTAATGAACACACCCGAAGGAGATGCATCATATGCACTTTCTTCGTTTGGGCGGCATAGGAATTCTGGTATTCCCCTATTTCCTGCTCGGTCTTATAACAATTATAAGTTGGAGCGGGACCAACGTTCCCCAGCTCAGTATAACAAGCGGGTTCGGTCAATACATCCATATTATTATCTTGATTAAGGCGTTATATGGTCGCTACCTGGAGAGAGAGAGAGAAGAAAACACTCAGCGTATGCTCTTGCAAGAATAGATTGGTTATTATTTTATCTAATCAGGATGGCTCCTACTGCTTTTTATCAAATCTTCCTTCAAACCCTAAAAGGAAAGACTAGCCGGGATTAATTACACACTACAAGTTCGCCAATCTTTCAGCCAGGCCAGTGTCGGTACTTTGAAGGAGGTCCCCCGTGCTTTCGCACGAACCTAATTAATGTAAACCTCGTTTTCCCAGAGGCGTAACCTCGTTGACACCTTTCTAGACACCTACTTGATCGGCTAATTGTAATGCGCAAAACTCTCCCAGGAGTAACTCTTACTCACAGTGGGTATCGGGATCCAACTATCTCATAGAAGGTATGCAATCTCATTGCAAATTTGAACACTTGAAATTCCCGATAATTTTTCCCCTAGCGTCCTATGACCTTGACGGAGGTCAACAAACCATAGGCTACTAGTCAAGTTCAACCCGTCATTTCTTGATCGAATTAAACCCACCCGCACGACCCTTGACGGAGGTCAACAAGGCCGCACGACTACCCTAATCCAATCTGCATCATATGCATAAGCAGATAAATACTAGTTAGCTACCGCACAATACGCCTTGACGGAGGTCAACAAACGTAGCACGAATACTAAGTAGGACTTATCTGAAATGACGGAGGGCTACGATAGGTTTTTCTGAAAACCTATTGCGTAATGAACTTGATATCGTTGTAGAATCAAATGATTTTAAAATGGAGTGCTTTTGAGGCTTTTCTAGTTTTGCTAAAGGAGTCACTCCTGGTGAAGGGATCGTCGGTCCTTTCCTCATCGAATAAGGTGCGGGATATATCATATATATCACTGTGCAAAGCAAAAACTATTAAAAGCAATCAAAAGACAAACCGAGTGTGTAGCATCTGCGAGTTATTGCTAAAGGAGTCACTCCCGGTGAAGGGATCTCGGTCCTTTCCTCATCGAATAAGGTGCAGGATATATCACATATACCTCTGTGCAAAGCAAGAACTGTAGCTACCCTTTTTATTTTTGAAATTCGATTCTACAACATCTTTAGGTTTCTTTTATTTCATTAATCACATTAATGATGTCCCATCATTTAAGTACCTAAACATCACAGATAAATACGACGTACACTTATGCCATCCGCATTCGCCTCGATGTCCCCTCGTGCACCGTTAGGTTAGGTAACTAACGACAGAGCAGGGCAGGGCTAGTGCGGGTGTAAAACATAAGTAACGTCTATATAATATATCATATATACTATATACAGTATTTATCACAGAACATCACATGATCACATCACAGATATCGCAGCAGAAGAAACATATGAAATATTGGATATACTAGGACGTCCGTGTTTTCAATACGAGCCAGTATAAAACACGGATTCCACGGTCGCGATGAATAGCCAATCCCACACCCCTAGACCCCTACGAGAGCGGCAAGCAACCCTACCAATTCTAAAGTTAGGAGACCCGGACTCGACTCCTCGAGTTGGTCTCCCACTGGACTCCAGAACCCGATTACTTGTGCCCTCCTCCTTGGGTCTATCCTAGTGCGGAAAAGTAAATAATATACAAAGGGTGACATCTTCCGCAACCTGGAAGTGCCCCAATAAAAGAATATTACATACATGTTTTTTACATGAATGAAAATGAAAAACACTCATCTCACATAAAAAAAAACCCCGGCTATTCAAACACGACGATCCAATATAACATATCCAGCAACACATAAGAACACATGTCATCAACGTAAGTAAATATGCGCATCCCAATTGTCGTTGACATATAGCAACGAAACCGGCGATATCACATATTACACTTACGGTCATAGAAAAGAAAGTGTAAAACTACAACAGTTGGAATCCGCAACCTCCATAGACATCGCATGCCTAATCAAATGAATTCCTTAGACATTGCATGCCTAACAATTATAAACCCCGCATTTTAGTCTCATTATCGAAAACTCTTCTCAATATCAAGTCGGGCAATTCAACAAGATTCCCGACATCCTGATCGAATGCTCGTCGCAAACTTTAGTAGGCGGCCGCACCCCCGACGCCGTCGACGAAGTGTACCAAGGTGGAACACCGCTGCCGCGAGCACCCTTACGGATGCTTTCGACGACGGGGTTCTCCTACAGTCACTTGGTCGGGGCTATGGAGTGAGGTTGTCTATTAAGTTTACCCGGCGAGTATTCGCGTACACTACGTGATTGCGACGGACTTTTGATCGCATCAAAATTCCGTGGCAACCGATCAAGTGAGACTAAACTGCTATGTTTATAACATTCAATTCAGTTATCTCATAACTGCTTGTGAATTCCAATTATTGTATCACATTCCGAATAAGATAGAAAATGTTAAACTTTCCGATCGAACAATCGAACACCCAAGTTTTCCCGAAACAGCTCAACTCATGAAATAAGTTCAAAGACATTCACTTCGTGCCTCAGTACTAACGGT
The DNA here is from genome assembly GCA_030015575.1 of Agapanthus africanus. Lineage (NCBI taxonomy): Eukaryota > Viridiplantae > Streptophyta > Magnoliopsida > Asparagales > Amaryllidaceae > Agapanthus > Agapanthus africanus. The sequence goes on along the minus strand of CM057338.1, from coordinate 672,427,606 downwards.
CCAGCCGTAGAAGGGTCAAGCCAACGCCCCACATGTGGCACGCCGTACTGCCCCAAACCCGAAGGTTCAAAGGGCAGTTCAAGACGGTCACATAATCGAGTTAAGGTTTGTTGTCTTCTAGAGGGACCATCGCGTTACTTGCACTACTTAGAACGTCTTTAAACCTCGGAAAAATCCAACACTTGGAAATTTTCCGGCAGGGGAAAAGTTGGGTATTTATATCCGGTCGAACTTTTTAACATATTCTAAAATTATCCGGAAAAGCACAAAGACAGAATTAGACAATCCGATCGATACACCGAGTCCCCAATACAACCCAGAAAATTCAACTCTTTAATAAATATTAAAAATTCCCAGGAAAACCAGAATTGGAAACTAAGAATTACTGTGCAAAATTCTTTACATAATGAGGCCGTACGGCCGCGGAACCGCCGCACGAGCCATGCTCGTGCCGCGGAACCGCGGCGACTTAGTGGAATTGGCCTGTCGAATTTCACAGTAACCCTTAGATATTCCTGATGGTTTTTCTGTATATTTTTAATCAGGAAAAAACCCAGTTTTTCAAAATTGTCCAGAGAGCAAATTTGGGTTTGGGATTTGATTCGATCGGACTTCTAATTCCGTTTAAGCATCGCCTAAGGCTCTAGCTAGGCTCTGATACCACTGTAGGGTTCCTAGGCACACTAATGAGGTCTCACAAGGCATCAACCATGCCAATTTCAAATTTTACGGGTGTCGAGAAACCCTAATACGGATCGTTAACTAGAATTTTAGGCGAAACTAGAAACTTGTTAACAACTTAACTAAAGGGAAAACGGAAATACAACCTTTGTAGATCTGGTTCACCACCTCCATAGCTCCATGATGAAGTCCCCTTGCTGTACAAATCAAATCCCGGGCTCTAGCGTCGGCTTCATCGGAGAAATGGGCGGGCTAGGTCATCGACTACGATGCCGAAGATGATCTACGTCGAGGCATCACAAAATCAAGCTCCCACTTCACCAAGTCATGAAACTTGTGAAGAAAACACCCTATACTACTTGGCAAGAGGTATAGGATGAAGAAATAGGAAGTGGGTTCACTTTAGAATTGGATTTCTCACTCATTTTCTCAAGTTGCCATTGATGGAGCAAGGTTTCTTCTTGAAGAAGAAGAAGAAGATGATGAAATATGTGATGATAAATATGTTTCAAAAAGAAAATAAAATGAATACTTATCATAATCCAACCATGGTCAAGTGTAGAGAATAAACTAGGGTTAGGTCAATGGTTAGGGTTAAGCATGAATACGAAAATGGTGACTTAGTCAAAGCTTCATGAAGCTCCAACATGCATCCAAAGAAAACCACCATTTTTATTTTCTTTTGCCAAAAAGAAAGAAAGAAATAAATGAATAAATAGATATGAAAAACAAAACCCCAACCATTTAAAGAACCATGTTTTAATCTTTACACAAACTCAAGTAAGCATGTATCATCAAACATGATACAATCTAGTGCACAAAAGTATATCACATATACAACTTGTGAACTTCAAGTGAGAAAATCCATTTAAAGTGAACCAATACTAGTTAATGCAAAATAATATATCAAATATATAATTATGCATTAAATCATTAAATCAACACTTGATTCAATGATCCGGTCATGTCGCACATAACCGACTAGTATACAATGTATCGATTTATCGAATCAATCCTTGATTCGATAACTAGGTTATATCGCATACAACCATTCGACACATTCATCGCGAGAATGAAATACGGTATCACAAACACGCATTATTCTCGGTCCCGCACATATCTCATATGCGCTCCTATTTCGTTTCGCTTGAGCCAGGAAACCTCTGTGTAGGACTCTAAAGACTCGTCAATACGCCGGTAGCAGATGATGATCATATCAAGCACCCACAAGCCGCAAGCGGTCTGCTAAACGTAACGGCCACCTGGGTATTGAGCGATCAGAAGATCGACGAGCAAGCCCGCTCACACTCCTGTGAATCCAACCAGTAACATTTACCGTACAGTCCGGTCTCGTCGTCTGATATGTCGCATATCTCGCCTAGGGGTGGTAAACGTCAGACCCCAATAGCTTGATAAGTCATGGCGACGTGAGGTCCATAACATGTGTGAAACTACTGATAACACTTACCAGCAGATCACTGCAACCCTGGCCAGGGATTTCCTGTTATGGGCAGTCGAGCATAGCGCAACATCAACCCCCAATACTGGGAGAGACGAATCCCCTCCTATCGCTCATTGCCTCCATGTGATTCGGGACTGTACCCAAAAACCACCATTTTGCACGCCCTCTTGGACGTGGTATGGTGGAAATCAAAGCACAGTGGGAACTACACAAGACTCTATGACGATCTCGGGTCAACAGACTACTCTGTAACCAGTGTCACCCGAGAACTGCCATCTGACGTAAGGTATAATACCATCTGGGAGTTCTCGGCGAGTCCGTCCAGTGTACCCAGTCTCCACTGAGCACCCTTACATGATCTCTGATGTCAAACACCAATGGATATGGGATCATCCATCGCCCATCTGTATGGGTCGAGAAGGTATACGCTAGTCTACACTAGTATATCGATGCCCCGTCTCGATACACCCACGACTAGGGACCTTGAAGGATGTACTTATGGACTACCATGTCCCCACTAGTATGATCTGCATCATAGTCCAGGTAGTCAAGTACACAACCTAAGGGCTTTACCAATATGTAACAGAGAGACAATCAGTGTACACGTTAAGGTAAAGAGCAACCATATAGCATACTATCATGTCGAGCAAGAAAGTCCTCCCTTTATATGTCCCAGCATCCACTACAATATACATCCTATGTATAGTAATGGCCTCTAGGGCATACATATAACTAACACATTCTTGCTCGACATGATAGTATGCTATCTGGTTCTTCTTTATCTGACATGTTGATTTGATCGTGCTTTTATTCATTCACACATGTTGATAAAGCCCTAAGGATATAGGCTTGACTACTGTGATTATGATAGAGATCATACTAGTGGGACATCTGTAGTTTATAAGAATATCCTGAAAAGTCCCTAGTCGTAGGTATATCGAGACGGGGCAACGATATACCTGAGTAGACTAGCGTATATGATACTAGACCCACTTGATGGGCGATGGATGTTCCCACATTCATCGATGTTTGACATCGAGATCGTATACGGGTGCTCAGTGGTGACTGGGTATACTGGACGGACTCACTGAGAACTCCTATATGGAATTATATCTATCGTCGGATAGCAGTTCTCTGGTGACACTGGTGCAGGTTAGTCTGTAGACCCGAGATCATCACAGAGTCTTGTGTGTTCTCCTACTATACTTTGATTACCATCCTACCACGGCTCTACTGATTCGTGCAAACAGGTGGCCGTTGGCTACAGTCCCGAGACACACGAAGGCGATGAGCGATAGGAGGGGTTTCGTCTCTCTCGGTATTGGGAGTTGATGCTGTGCCGTGCTCGATTGGCTATATCAGTAAGTCCCTGGTTAGGGCTGTTGAGATTTACTGATAAATGTTATCAGTAGTTTCTCGATCTGTTATAGACCATTCATCGGCACGACTTATTAAGTTATTGGGGTCGACGTTACCATCCCTAGACTCAATATGCAGCATATCTTACGAAGAGACCAGACTGTACGGTAGTGTTGCCGGTTGGCTCGACGGGAGTTGTGACAGGTTCGCTTGTTTTCTTCTGATCGCTCAATACCTGGGTGGCCGTTACGTTTAGCTAACCGCTTGCGGCTTGCCGGCATATTGACGAGTCTTAGAGTCCCACAATGGAGTTGCCTAGTCTAGGCGAAACGATGTGGTGCGCATATGAGTTATGCGCGTGGACCCGGTTAAAATGCGTGTATGAGATACCGTATATTAATCGGGCGGTTTGCTTTTGGTCGGGTCGTATGTGATATGACCGGGTTGCTAAATCGAGTGTTGATTAATCATTGACCATTAGTTTCTCACTTTAAACCCTTTCTTGTCTTTTTGTTGTATGCATGCATGTATGCATTTATTCTTACTCATGCACATATGGATGTGCATGCACACATACATGCATACATCATTCTATCATGGTTGTTAATATAGTGGATGGTGGCAATATAAGACTCACACCCTTTATAAAATATATGGGTATTATTTTTGGAAAAGAAAAATGGAAATGGAAATTATAATCATTGTTTAATTTTTTATTCTTTCACTAACCCTTTGGTTTAACCATGATTCATTTTCTATGGCCATTTTTTTTTCTAAACTAAAATATCTAGATATTTTATAACTATGGTTAAGAATGAGAGAGTGAAAATATATATATATATATAAATATATATATATATATATTCATTTCTCATTTTTATTTACAAGTTTATCATTATCTTGAGCTCTTTACAAGCCATCATCTTCTTCCTCCTTTTTCTCTTGCTCTCTAGTTTTCTCAAGTGAGCAAAAGAGTCACCAAGTTAGGATTTTGAAATGAGAAAACAAACCACATCACCATTCTACAATAGTCTTTCCCATTAGTGTAGAGTGTTAGCTTCCATTTCTTCTCTTGATCTAGTGGAACTTCAAGCTTGGACAAAGAGGACTCCGGGTGGATCTTCATGGACTTAGAGGATCTCAAGCGAACCTTTTTCCAACCCTCAAGTGGCCAAGGAGTCTAGCGTCGGGAGCTACAAAGGTTGTACTCTCAAAACCCTAGCTTTTACTACTTATGTTTGTGTTGCCCTAAATTTTCTAGCATGATCCTTAAGAAAGTTTCTTTAGCACCATAAAAAATTTAAATATGGCATGTGTGTTGCCTCTAAACCCTTGTAATGGTGCTGTAGGAAACCCTTCACTTCGGTCTTCATTCCAATCTCCTGGCGGTTCTTTGATGATGTTTGGTTGCCGGTCTTCCTCTATCTCCGATGATCCACCCGAGGGAAACGGCGCAAGCTCCAACTACATCGAACGAGGTAACCGACACTCCAAAGTCTCTAGCGATGGAGAGTGGGTTTGTATGAAAATGTCACTACATTTTTCTCTCAACATCTATGCTCATGGCAGCAACCATAGAAGAAGAATGGAGGTGATGAAGCATTTGCATGAACAAAAATGGTTACGGGTTTTGTGTGAATGAGAGAGTGAGAGAGTGGGCTTGTGTAATGTATCATGTAAATAACCAAATGAAAATCAATCCCCTCCACATAAGTGGCCGGCCCCCCTTCTCCCCCTCTCTCATTATCTAAAAGAAAAATATCATTTTCCAAAGTCAAATTACAACAAACAAATGAACCATACCCAAAACCCATACCTTGTCATTGTTCATGCCACCTCACACCCTCCACCTCATTATAAAAAAAAATAAATTTCCTAAAAAGGAAAATCAATAATGAGGTGGCACATCTTCTAGAAGCTATTCCGTACAAAATACGGAATACTTTCCGGTACATGTATCAAAATACATATATGCGTATTCGTACAAAAATAAGAATAGCCGAGAGAGAAAACGAATAGTGAACAATAGTACTAGAATACGTATATACAAATACATATATAAATTATTAAATAAAAATCCGATTTAATAATCCGGCTTAATCCTAAGCCGCTACTATTATCAATCGTCCGATTCAAGTTTGCACAGCAAGTGCATATATTTAATCGGACACCTGTATGTATCAACATACCTCATGTACACCATATCGCCTGAACCGTGAAAACCCTCTGTGTGGGACTCTAAAGACTCGTCAATACGCTGGCAGTGGGTTTAACCACAAGCACGTCAGCGGCACTAGCTGTACGTAACGGCTACCCAGGTATTGAGCGAAAGGGAGGCCAACGAGCAAACTCATCCTGAACCCCTACTGAGCCTGACAGTAACAATATCCGTACAGTCCGGTCTGTTCGTCTAAGAGTATCGCATATCTAGTCTAGGGGGGTGGATAAAGTCAGAACCCTAACAATGCGATATTTAGTGTCGGCATGTAACTCATCACCTCATGAGAAACTATCGATCCTGGATCGGTAATCCTCGTCTACCTTGGCTATGGATTTGTGGTGATGGCCACCCATACACAATGCGACATCAACCCCCAATACCGGGAGAGACGAATCCTAGACGATCCGATCATTGCCTCCATGTGGCTCGGGACTGTACCCAACTAAAACCTGTTTGCAAGACTCCTTTGAGCCATGGTAGGGTAGTAATCAAAGCACAGTGGAAACTCACACGAGACAAATGACGACCTCAGGTCGACGGACTAACCTGTACACATGTCACCTAGGAACTGCTATCTGACAATAGGTATAATACCAACTAGCAGGTTCCCGGCAAGTCCGTCCAGTGTACTCATAACCCAATGAGCACCTGCATACTATCTTAGGTGAACAAACTAACATCAATTGCTTGTGAAACCTGGCCACCGTCTCTCGTCGGGGTCTCGATCAGTATACACTAGTCTACACTGGAGTATCGATACCCGGTCTTGATACTCCTACGATTAGGGATATTTAAGGATGTGCTTATAGACCCCAGCCCCCACATATATGATGGCCATCATAATGCTGGCAGTCAAGCAAGAATCCTATGGGCTCTATCAACACGTACATAATGATAAAGACAAACCAGATAGCATACTATCATCTCGAGTAAGATTTTCATCGGTATAGGTCTTGCCTCAATCATCATAATCACAAGTCCGCGACTATGATAATTGCCTTGAGGGCACTATAGCCAACAATCTCCCACTTGCACTTAAGGCCAATTATTCCGAAGTCGCATACTCACAGCCCGTGTGATACCGAACACCCATCTTCTCTACTAATCAGTTTCGCAAAGCATGTTTGAGAAAATGATTGCGTTCGAGAAATAGCCTCAGTGAGTGGATCCGCTCCAATGTTTCTTCTGTATCTCTCTTAATCTCAACTTCACGGAGAAAACTATCTCCCGAAATGAGCAATACTTGTCTTAGAATTTGTCTGGATGTCTGATGGGACCTAGTTCTCAAATGAACTCCTAATCCAGCACACTACTTAGACTGTATCGTCCACTGAATTTAATCAGTATCCTGCGCCATGCCTTTCCTCAGTATTCGCTTGGACTACCCATCCATCATACGGTCCCTCGAAAGAGAGAAACCTATAACTCTGACAGTCACTCTATAATCTATGTCACCTTGGAAGCCTGATATGATAACCATCTCCTGAAGGAGGCTGCCGTTACCATACCCATAGAATATCCATTCATGTTCATAAACTGCTTCCCAATGTTTCTCCAGGATTGGATTAATATATCTGCTTATTGTATCTACTGCAAAAGCAATATCTGGTGTGGTACTTGACATTTCATGATTAACTCAATTGCCTAAGAAAGTGATATGCTAATCATGCAGATCCCTCTCCCGTTTAGTCTGTAAGACACCTTTAGAGAGGGTGACTCCATCACCTGCAGGTACACCACCATGCCAGGAGTCGTCCATTTAATGTCAAAGTACCCAGATTAGGATACTTCCCAAATCTAGATCTAAAACCATAGATCTAGTAACCAGAAAACCTGATATTATATTCATATCCTCTGTGGAGAAACAACTTTGTGACAACCACAATAGATCTGATCGTAGTATAGGAATATCTCTTCCTATCAAGTGCATATCATCCCAATACCTGGACATAACTCTCTACTACCTTCTTACCAGATCCATCTCCTATTCTGATGAGGTCAAAGCCTATGACTGTCACATCAAAATTAGATAACCTAATTCTGCTATACCTGCTTTAGCCTATAAATAGACATAAGCTTCTTGCCCACTATGCTTCCTCTGCTCCCACTGACTACAACAACCCTTTTGCAGAGTCATATACACGTGCACTTCTAAAGCAAGTTTAGAATGACGCTATACTCATCCTCCTGCCTGGTCTTATAGTCTAGAACAACAGCAATGGCAAGTCAAGGTAAACAAGAACCTCCCTGTCACCGTTTCTGAGAAGACCGAAGTACCTCTCCGATGACTGAGGTTACCCACCAAATCCGCGAAGTGGCTAATGGAACATCAAATCCAATTGAATCCTTAGGTTCTATTAAATTTCCAGTAATCGTTTGTTGATCTGGAATAACTTCCAGTTCTACCATACTCCCACTTGTGTTTTCTGAAAAAAATCCATTTTATAAAAACTGTGGCGAGTCAAGAACAATATAAATATTGATCTTCCTGATGGTAGAAAGTTAACCATCGTCAAAACCCGGGATAACCCACAAACAGCCATTACTGAAATGTGCCTTGAGTTTATCCAGATTCTGGTTTTAAGCATCCGCCGGACAACTCCCTATACCTTCACATCGTTAAGATATAAATTGATTCTATATTAATCGAATATAGAAACAAAAGCACTAATATAATTTGAACCAGATTCAAAAACATGCATCTGTCTCCAGTGCATATCAACCAAAAGGAAAGAGGACAATCGGCATTACTCATCTAGGAGGGCACCCATATATGAGTAACCCGAAAGAGAAGCAAGTTCTCAAAACCATTACTATTAACTAAATACCAAACACAAGTATCTACATCTTCGACTTCCTCGAAGAATCCTGATACTTACAACAGATGGTTCTCTACTTTATTCTTATACCTATAACTTCTGAATATCTGGACCTTGCATTTCAACGAAATACATGTCCAGAACTGGAGAAGTCATAAGTAAACAGAATATAGTACGAGTACCAACCCCTTTGTCCTAATGATCACTGGAAAACAGACAATACTTTGTATAAGTCCCCTGAGTTCAATAACTCAAACCCTGTGCGTTGTAGGTTGAAAAACTGTACTATGGTTAAGAAGAATTACATCGCTGTTGATTGCACCTTACCTAATCACCAACTCATATTGGTAAATGTTATAGACACAATATTAAAAAGTTATATCTCAATTTATAAAATAAATGTACAGATATATCAGTTTGAAATTGGTGCATAACAACGGATATTCAAAACCAAATATTTGGTATCCGAAAAATCCAGATGATTTCCTCAAATATCACGATTTACAACGAATTCTGATATAATGAGGATCTAATCACCCAATTCCTAATATCTTACTCCCACTCACCATCCGTAATAACATGCGGATGTGAGAAACTGATCTGGTAAATACATACCCTGGAGTTAGATTCCAATTGGGAAAACAATTTTCAATTAACATCACACAATGAGACTGAAACATGAAAATTTTTCGAAAGGGTTTAACTGGTATTCCTAGTAACGCCTCTTCCACTCTCCTGATTCAAGACAGTAACCATATACTTACCTGCCCTCACTCCAATCCTTTTATTATGTCTTTACTTATTACCTTATGTACACCTTCTTTAGGCTATTTGGTTTTCTTCTTTCCTTACCCTTTGGCACCAGCCTAAGGTTTGGAAGAAGACTATCCAATAAGCAAAATAGGTGTACACTCCTAATCCTAGGAGCCCTCGCAACCTTAGAGAAGGTAAAGAGAAAAGACATCTGAATAATCCTATTCTATCTCTCCAGAACAAGAATCCATCCTCGAAAAAGTTCCTTCGAGTTTGTATATAACCATACGATAGA